>PKRV01000226.1:0-626183 GCA_003709505.1 Hyphantria cunea
TTTTAGGGCAAGCTGTTGATAAAAATATGCAAATAAATAAAATAAAATTACTCAAGTGCTAAGCATAACATTAGTGCTGTAATCTATCTACCTATCTACTTCTATCTATTATTCTATATATTCTATCTATCTACTTTTAATTCATCTCAAACTTTAGTTAGAAATTTTTACCTCCTTTTATGAAGTCGGTTAAAAACTATCGTGGTCTGTCAATATTATTTGATAATCTTGTTACCAGAAAAAAACTGTAAGAAACAATGCGTACGATCATTTCTTTCAACACAATTTCCGAACGGTAACATATAGCTTACATATCAAACAAATGATTCTTGTGAAGATCTAAGCGGTCACCCGTGAAGTCAAACGTTCACCCGCAATAGAAAAACGTCTTAATTGAACTGTTATTTAGCTAGAGTTAACACTCGTGGTAAGGTCCTGAGATATGACCTTATGTGCTTATGTTTTTATTTATATGAGAATGTTAAACTGACTCTATACTGCCCGACGTAGGAATCAGTAGAATCCAAGAGTAGCGCTCACCATACTCAATGCAAATGCAAACAATACAACAATGCCATTACCCATACTTTGGCGGCCTGTTGAGAGGCTTCTGTATCATTGGGACTCCGGTATTGCACTTACTAACGAAACACGACTCCATAAATGCTGTCATTTTAGATTGGTCTTCTTTTATTTAGATTATTAGAACCCGAACCCGGACTCGGCCAGATTGTGGACTTAACACTTTCCTGAGAGAAGACTCGAGCCCAGCAGTGGGACATTATGGGTTGTTGATGTTGATGAGAGGGTAGTACCGCATCGGTCTAACTAGCTTGTACGTGCTGATATCAGCGTGGCCCTGCCATGTAAATATTAGTACTTTAAACACTTAGATAGAAAGATAGACAGATAAAAAACTCTTTATTTGTACACCATAATACAGATATATATAAAAAAAAGTACAGAAAATGACATGTATAATGTACAAAGGGCGGTACAAAGGGTACTTTATTATGATAATGTAAAATATAAATTAATATTATTTCACGTATTTATGATTTAGAATTACGATACCCAAAAGAATATCTCGTTTTATTTTTAATATATTCTTATATGCAATTCTAAGAAACAAACACAGATCTAGTATTTCGTCAAGTCATAACAAAAAATGTTCACCGCAGGTAGAATCTTTTCTAAATTTCATTTTGTTAGAGGTCACTACAACTTGTCAATGGGATATAACCGTAAAGGTACGGCTCAATAGTCATTTTTTTTTACTATTCTTTTTATTGTTTGTATCACATGCAGTTATTGTAACGGAAGTTCCCAAGAGTAACCGCGTGAACCGTACACACGCGCGCAACCTGGTCTAATAATGATCAATGATCTCGGCCTCCGGTCAGAAAAATGCTAAATATTCCATACATCACTTGTACTTTGAATATTGACAGGCGCTTGGTTTTTGAGTCCATAGTACTAAGATTGTGTTAGAATAGATTTAAAGAAATATTAGAACAGCGGATTTTAAGTAATTATTTGAACAATAAAAGCTTTTTCTTTAAAAAAGATTCTGTTTCTCAATGTCATTAAATTAATGTTCTTAAATAATTTAGTAATCGAAAAGTAAAAGATGCCGAAGTTTTGAATTCGATTTCAAGCCATTATTTATTAATTGCCCTAATTTTAAACGTGACTCTTTGTTTTGAGTGGGCGTATTTATCAATTCTCTAGTATATTACGTAGTATACATTAGAATTTATTAATGTATAACATGTGTACTAACAGTCTGATTTGCCTTATTTAAAATTAGACAGTGTCTTAGAATTGTCAACACTAGTCAATGGGTGATTTCAAATGTTGCCAATTCTATAATTTTATGAGCTCAACACCAAAACTCAAAGAATCGTTTGGCGATGTTATATAAAACCATTTGATTACTATTTGTAACGTGTATATTAATCCAATTGAATGGTGTGATGGTTTGATTGACGGGCCGTGTAACGAGTCTATTTTGTTCAGGTCTAACGCGACCGCCGCAATGGGAGTTCTTTTTCTATAGATTTGGTAATTACGAAATGGATGGGTTCAGGTATCATTTAGTACCTAAAGAAAATATAAAAGCTAAATGCATTATAAGTAAATTAAAAATAATATTTTCCTTTTTTGGTTTTAATAACTATTACTATAAAAAGAAAATGTTGTGTCAATTAAACTCTTCTAAAAACGTGAATTGGCCAAGTCGTCCTAACTCATATTCAATCCTATTAATATTGTAAACGCGAAAGTGTGTATGGATGGATGTTTGTTACTCTTTCACTTAAAACCAATCAACGGATTTGGATGAAATTTTACAGTAATATAGCTGATACATCAAAATAGCACATAAGCTACTATTTACCGCGATAAACGACATACACGCGGGCGGAGCCGCGAGCATAAACCACTTAAACTATAAAAGTAAAATACAAAAAAAACAACGCTTCAATCACATGCCTAATGTTATAAAATCTAGATTTAAACTCACTTGGACTTATTACACATTTTAATTGACTTTAATTCTGACCGGTTTCGCCTTATGGCATCATTAAAGGTTACCTTTGAATGTTGCAGGGAAAAATAGTGGAATGTGTACAAGACTTTAATTCTAGAATATATTTCAACAAGTTCCATCAAATACCGTCAATCGAGACTATATAAATACCTAATGTTATATTTCCATTAATTTAGGAGTCGTGAACAGTAATAAAATGGTGGTTCACCTTTCATTATCGCAATAGTCTAGAACTAATTGACAAGCAGAGTTTGACTCCGGACCTCAATACCTTGGATGTTGTTGATAATAGCCCGTTTGAAGAATAGTAGACGTGAGTGTAGGTTCCCACGTCTGGCGATGACAAGTTATTGTGTAAGGTCAGGTTGAATATATTGCAATCTTAGATTTTATTGCATATTTTTTTCAATAGCCATATGTTTATTCAGAAAAAAATGTAATAATGTCCTATGTATATATGTTGGTATAGTTTATAATTACGTTAATTAAAAACGTAACCCATGTTTCTACCTCACAAAATTACTATACCACCCAAAATCATTAAGTCCGCTGTATTACATAAGTGCAATAAATAAAAAGAAGAAAAACATTTTAACGAATTGAGAACCTCCTTTTTTGAAGTCAGTTAAAATATGGTATAAAATTGATATATAAGAAAAGGTAAGGAATTATTACCACTTTTTAGGGTTCCGTATTCAAAGAGTAAGACTAAGACTTCTGACTTCAGGTTGTATCTCATGATATAGACAGTTGAAATTTTCAGAAATGATGAGACCAATAATAAAAAATAGAATAAAATAAATGTTTAAGAGGGCTCCCGTATAACAAACATGATTTTTTTGTTCGTTTTACTCGATATTGATAACGGCAATAGGTAGACGCTTGGAATTTATTGATAAGCACTTAGCCGATTTTATTGTTTACACATTAGTCAAAATAAAAAGATGATTTACACATATGTAGAGGAAGCCATTAGTGGTTTCTTCCATCTCGAAGACCTCTTACAGGCATCTGTTGTATGTATAAATTATATTGTATTAATGTATATAAATGGAGATGAATTTACATAAAAAAATGGAGTATAATTCAATCTATCACAAAGCACAATGCAGTTAGCGTAGCGACAGACAGAAAAATCTATTACTCACTTTTTTTCATATGTCTTTCTGTTATATTTTTTTTTTAATTACAACGGTAACCCATTGAAATTAATATTCTCATGTTTCAACCCCTTTTTGTAAAACTTACTTTGATGCCGAAAATCAGACATTCAACCGGAAAGAATAACCACATCAAAAAAAAATGTCGCGTCATGTAGCCGTATTCAGCAGCAAACCTACCCAAAAGTGTCACTATCGAGAAAACAAACTAAAACAAGTTATAAATGCTATGTTCAGTAATTATTACCGTAACAAAACTAACAAAGGACTACAAAAAATCGAGGTTGGTGTCAAAACAAAAGTTCTGGGAACCGTAGACACGTATTGTCTCGGTGAGTTGGTGATTCCTTGACATATCTTACATACAGGATGCTGTACATTTTTCTAGATAAAGCCATGATTATTGACTTCTACTGACTATATTTAAACTCAAAAGTAACAAGTTTTGTAATACATATTTTTGATTATTAAATAGAGTACTAATCAAATAACAAAAAATATCTTATAATTTTTAAAATGTCATGAGGAAAAAGTGACCGGTATTGTTCAAATTTTTATAGGTTACAACTTTTATACCAACGTTAACCGCTTGAAAACTTTAATCCCAACTACTTGGATAAGTGGCAACTGTAGTGTTTATCACAAATACAGGACCATCACCGATTGTCCGTCGGATCCGTTAAAAGAATTGTGAACTGTAGTGTTTCGAAGCTGATACGACATCAAGACTTTAAGAAAGCGGCGTGTCGTTTGAGATATTTATTTGCTTTGTGAGTTATTGTTCTTGTTATTAATTTATATATTAATTGGTATATTAAATTTAATTATATAATATTGCATAACTGCATCCTAATGTCTGACTTTGAAATTAGTAATGACGAAAGTTTTCACTTAGTACAGTCTTAATTCTAGTCACGTTAGTATACCCTCACTCCAAGAGAATCTTCAGTACCAATTTTCTGATGCTCCGCGGAATTTTAATGTAGTCCATAGAAATGCCCAGAGTATTCCAGCTCATTTCCCTGATATGCTGGCTACCCATAACTGTAAAAACATACACGCCATTTTGGTCTCAGAGACATGGTTAAAACCTTGCTTACCTTCCTCATCATATGCTCTTCCAAGTTTTAATTTTATAAGGAATGATCGTGCGACTGGTGGTGGCGGTGGTGTTGGTATATATCTGCGACATCACACATTCCATACAACTATAATAATTAATATGTCAGATAATTTTTGCAACACACTCTATCTATTTCCTGTCTAACTCCTACATTCAAATAATGAGGACTTGGTAAGCGCCCTGCTGTTTGTCCGAAAAAAATTATAATGTGTCATGAATATTCTGTTAAATATCAAAAATGAGGTCTTTGGATTATCGCTGAGGCGTCCCATGAGACTACGTTTAAATTCTTCTTAAATGTAATGTTTATTCAATTTTCACCTTTACGTAGTTAGAAATAAGAATTTCACAATATCGAACAGTCGAGCAACGCTCTTAAAAATAACTTAAAGCAGACTGTGTAATCATCTGCCAAGGTTGAAATTAACTTGTACGTTTTACCGATTAGTTTATAAATAAACTCATTTTAGAAATAATATTTGTGTGATATTGATATTTTAATTTATTGTGGGATTTTGTCTGAATATTTTAATGGTGCTTTAAAATCTATAAAGGCTAATTTCCCTACGTAGTTGTAAGTCAGAATGCTGCACAATAACCGTGGGCGGACAAGTGGCTTGACACTGCTAAGGAGCTGTAACAAGGCTTAAGCCTAATAGATTGACACTCCTTGATCTCTTGTTGGACTCATGTACTTAAGTCTAATATAATCTGCCGTGTTTTTATTATTATTTTCATGTACTTGAGTAAAATGTAGTTGAAAATTTTGTCATGATATATGCTAAGGTTTTCTTAATAAGAACTAGATCGTGATGACTATAGGCACTACACATCTGATAAAAATACATAGATGCTTTATTAGTAAATAGATATAAACACATTATGTATACAAAACCCCTTAACTTATAATTCAATATTTGCAGATCATACAAACATTTGGTCTGATAGGGGAAACGAACCCGAGATCTCATCGTAGCTGTCGCACACGCTACCACTGTACCACCGAGTCATAGTAGTAATGGCGTAGGTACATACTTGAGATAAGGTCTGGACGGGTCTCAGTCGTCTCGGGTCTTAGTGATCCAGAGATTCTGAATGCCAAGCAAGCCAAGAATCGAATCCACAACCACTGTCGTGGATTCGATTCTCACCCAGAACAAATCTTTGTGTGAAGAACACGTTCGTTTGTGTGTCTGGGTGTAGTTAATGTATAATATTTATGTAATTAGCAGTTTGGTTACCACAGTACAAGCTTTGCATAGTTTGGGACATGTGTGAGGGTATTAAAAAGAAATGTTTGTAACTTCATTGATGAGAGGCAGTGTGGTTGTCTAATAATATAAACAGTAATTTTTATTTTCTAAAGAAAACGAGATGGCTAGAAAGTATCTACTTGTATAAAACTTAATTTATATTTTAATAAGATGAAACCCAACATAGTATCGTTCCGAGTTTATTTGTGTAACTAGTTTGCGGTGTGTCAACGGTACGGTAGAGACAAATTGTTTAACTGTTTTATACTTACACATCATCTTGATACTTAATATAGTTTATATACACCAATGTTTGCTACTACAACTAAGTTGCCCTTCAATTAAGCCGGTTTATACGTATCAATCACGATATCATCATAATTAAAAAAAACAAACAGTGTACCACACAATGTTTGTTTTTCTAAGTTATGTCTAATTTTAATTAGTAAAACAATAATTATTCGTTAGCGGGAAGTCTATACCCTCTAACACAATGACAGCTACTTTAACTTTCGAATTCAGATCGCCTTCAGGTTGGTTAAACTAAAATTCAGGTTAAATCGGTTGAATAGTAACCGATCTTATTAAGAAGTGCTTCTTAATGGATGCTATTGTGCGTGTTAGGACTTTGGAGGAGGCATTTAATCGCTCCAAGGTGGTCTTGACAGTGTCTCTTGATATCGATAATACCTTTAATAATGCCCTGGATTTGTATATGAGAATTTTTGCAGTACCATTGGGTGCCAATGTACCTTCATTTAATTGTCGAGGCCTGCTTGACGTATAGAACCGTCATATATCTACATACTGATTACTGGAGTCGGTGAAAGATGTCGTGCGGTGTTCCACAGGGATTAATCTTGAGCCCACTCCTGTGAAACAGCTGTTACGACTGGGTTCTCCATGATGTCAAAGTCACTTGCTACTCTGACGATACGCTTGTAACTGCGCACGGAAAGACGCATCGGCAGACGGCAATCCTGGCGACGGCTGGGGTAGTGCAAGTGGTCAGTAGGATCCGACGGTTGGGCCTGGAGATAGGTTTGCACAAATTCAAGGTTGTTTACTTTCGCGAGTCTCAGAAGGCCCCACTTCCAGGATCCTATATTGTAGAAGGGGGCGTCCACATTCCTATTACGTGTACGATGAAGTACTTGAGACTCGTCCTCGACACGTTCTTTGGCGACTTCTACCAAACTTACCAATACATATTGCCGAAAACTGTTTATGGGGATTGTACAATCGATAATATTCTACAGAGCACTAGTATGGGCAAACGCTGTGGCAGCCCAAAATATTAGGCTCTTACGAAAACAGCAGCGTGTGATGGCTATCAGAGTAATAGGAGGGTACCATACGACGTCTTTCGAGAAGGCTAGCCTACTTGCTGACTCCATGCCTTGGGATCTGGATGCAGTACTCCTTGCGATAACATGCTGACGCATGGATACTGTAGATCAGGTCGAGCTACCAGTGCCTCAAGATATACAAGAACACTGGGCTGAGCTTCACCAAATCTTTGTGGCGGAGTGGGAGTAATGGCTTACGAGGCCCAGAGCAGGGCACGATACCATAGCAGCAGTAAGATCTGTTCTACAAGAGTGGCTGGAAAGGGAACTCGAAGCGCTTACTCTCCGGATGACACAGGTGCTTTTCGGACATGTTTATTCCGGCAAGTACTCCGACCAGCCGAGAACCCACTTCACGGTGCCATTATTGTGATGACTGCATTGACGATAAGGCACTTCACACGCTGGCAGAATGGCCAGCTTTGTTAACCAGTGTAGCGGTCTCATTGCGGCAGTCAGTACTACGACTTGCGTCTCGCTTTTGACTTTGATTTTCTCCATGATTCAAAGCGCATGTATGGAGTACACTCCCTTTTTTCTACGATGAGACGATGTCCTCAAAGGAAGCAGAGGGATGAAAAAATGAACACAACGAGCTTATTGATCTAGTCGCCAGTTATTCTTACTGATAACCCAGAGTTAGATTCCAACCCAGGAAAAAGCAATGATTAATTAACCACCTGCCTAGCTACCTATCTCAAAATATGTTTGTTAGCAGTCCGCTTACCGATGTAAAGACCCTGTCCAATGTGTTAAATAAAGGTTTTTATGAAAGGCCCAGAAACCAACCCGAATCTTATTTACTAAGTTGTTTACTTCTGTTTGCGTTTTCAATGATCAAAACTATAAATCCTAATAGAAAACTAATCTCATTGCGGCTACATTAGCGTTTACCGCGGAAGTGTAAAAATATAATCTATTTTAAACATTTGTCGTGGCACTCTCCTAACTTTATTATCTGCATAATGGCACAGGCTCTGCGGTTTAGTACGGTTTAGCGGTTGAGCTAGTACAAGAGAATTTGTTTTACAATCTTTTCTACTTAGTAAATAGGTGCTTTAATCATTATTGTAAATAAGCAAGTTTTGGTGATATATAAATCTTTGGATCTCCAACTATTGCGTTTAATAATCATAAAAAAGTGAGAATGATTTCTCTTACAGTTCAATAACTTAAGCTTATTGAAGTATATTAAGTATTAGTTAATATCTAAGACTTTAATTGTGCTCAATAATAATGCTGTGTATAATAAAATGTGTGAAACAAACAAATTAGATAAAGTATCTATTTGGAATTTCACATTAACAGCTTTTTGCTAAATGCTTATGAAAGTAAATAAAGTACTTATATTTAAAAATATTTTTTATCTGCCTGTCTGTTTGTTCCGGCGAATATCTGAAACGGCTAGACCGATTTAATAAGGGACTTTCACTGTAAGATAACTGATGATTTAAGGAGTATCTTAGGCTACTTTTAATTTGACTTGCTTTTTCGCAGCTGTTGTTGTAAAGGTACAATAAACGCGGGCCTTATTACCTCGGGGCCCCGTAAGTTAATATTATAATCAGCAGTTTACTAGTAAAACGTTATAGTAGTTCTATTCTCTGACATTTCAATCAAAGCCACACGAACTACAATTTCATTATTACAATTAAGTTATCATAAACCATACCTGAATTCACACACGGTGGTATATGCTAAAGATTTTATAGTTTCCTCTCTACGAGCCAAGAGCACAACCAAAGTAAATTAAACGCTCACCCACGATACATTCACACCTTTTTAATCTTTATTCTTTCTGATGAAGAGAGGCGAGGAAGGCCATGATATACCGGTTTTTAATATTAGTGCTAACAGAAGTAATATCGAGTTATATCAGGTATTAACTATAGTTAACACAATGATTTTCCCGTGTGAAGACGTCACGAAGGGGTTAATGTATTTTGAGGAATGTCATTGAAACGGTATTTTGGATTAGCGTGTGTTCTGATAAATTTTATTTTTAGACACTTCATCTCAGCTATAGAACGTCTGTTACTGAATTCAATGTTAATTTATTTTTCTTTCAATTATTCCCAGGAAGAACAGTTGAAAGCAATCTGCAGTCACCGCCGGCCTATGAAGGTCAAATGTCCACTTAATTAAAGGATGACGCTGTGTTTCTGATCCATAGTTTCTATATCTCGCGGCCCTATCATTCATCCGTTCTACGAACTCTGGTAATTATCGGTTGCTGGCAAATATTTGCATAACATTACAACAAATATATATGTGTATATATGTATTGTAAAAAACTATACATGTATTTATTGCAAAAGTTGTCTATTACCCATATAATACATGCTCTGCTTAGTTTAGGACTAGACGGTGTTGTGTTGGATATTCGAGATATTTATTTACTACTGAGCTAAGCTCCACGGCGTAACCCGCGGTACAAAGATATTGTATGAATTAAAAAAATAATTTATTTATGTACAAGCTATATTATAGTAAAGTTTCGTTAAAATCCATTTAATAGTTTTTACGTGAAAGTGTAACAAACATCCATCCGAACTTACAAACATTCGCGTTTATAATATTAGTAGGATAGGATTATTATTCTCTTTATTAAAACCATTGTTCAATTCAACATTTAAAAATATAAAAATACTTCGGGTTCGACTTCGGGCACAGGGACCAACAAACCGATGGTAAGAGCTCATCACCATACGAGCCGAAATAAGAAGGACTGTTTCTGCATCAGACAGTGTCCAGTAGTGGATTGCAAATTGACGATTAATGAGCTACCAATGATTGTAAGGAAACTAAGAGTGAACATCGACCAAGGAACCAGAGCATTGCGGAATCGTAAAATAGCCCTACTAACGACCTCTTATCTTATACTATCTGATATACGTACCCATTCAAACAATTGGCAAGCAAGATACTTGTGACGCTTGATTATACAGTCCTCCATAATAAGTACACTCGGAATACATTAAGCCTTCTATATCTTAACACAATACACTGTATACTTCGCAGAAACCTTTTGACTGCACGGTGGGCTTAGTGGTTGCAGCGGTTTCCACTACGCCAAGTGTTGTGGGTTCAAATCTAACATGAGACAACACTCTGTGTGATTCACGAATTGTTGTTCCGAGTTCGGGTGTTATTTGTATCCGTTTCATGTATGTTTGTTCAGTCCCCCGCGAAACAGGATGTATATTCGTACGTGTCTTAAAAATGTTTTAAAACTAATTTTAATTATTTGTTATAATTAAAGCGTGATAACATGTTGTGTGAACAACATTTCGACCTGCCTGTCAGCCACTAAGTATTTCGACACTCATACGCCAATTAACTACAATGTTTTTGTACAGACTGCACATAATGCGATGCAACTTAAAGGTCATTTTTTTGCCATCCTATTTGCACTGACATCATCCAATTACGAATAAAATTACTAAGAAAAGATAAATATTAAACCAAAGTCAAATTTTTGTGTTCTCCAGCCAATCAATGGACGTTCAGTTTTATTGTAAATAATTGTGATATTTTGAGCGTTAGGTAAGTCATCCAATTTGTAGGTAGCATTGTGAATGAGGTAGCCAATTCACGTACAAAACGCAGTTTCATTTTAGGGTTCCGTAGCAACAATCAAATACCAGAACCACCATGAAATTGAATTCATTCGTCAAATTTCCATCAAATATATAGGACGTGTTATGTATTTATGATAAGATTTAATAAAATTTAAACAAACTTAGACCAGTACTTATATTGGTAATTTTATAGTCTGGAATATACCGGTAAAAACTAAATTTCACGAGCAGCATAATAGGCTTAAGTTGTTATTATATATACACAAACTTCTTTGTCTTATAAACAACAACCCATAATTTTTTTTTTGTTTTTTTTTTTTTTTTTACAACTATGATAATTTAATTAGTAGTTATATATATCAGTATCTCGACCATGGTTCGTCATGCTCACTAAAATGTCATGTTATCGTGCCGGGTCATTTCTTTCCCTCTGATATGGCGAAAGAGATGATGGCTGGTCCATGTGCCATACTCGTGGATGGTTGCTGCTTGGAGTGACTAGTCGGTGTAGTCAGCAATGCTTTAACCTATACTATTATTTTGGTTCGTTCAACTGCAACTCTAGCCTATTCATCCAGTCACAAGTACACGGTAGATTTTGCAACTGCATGTAAGGAGATGTACACCTTATATGGTTTCTATGTTTTATAGTCTCAAACCATCAACAGTGGTCACTGAGTGTTTTTTTTTTGGTACGTTAGCTTTTTGAGCAAATTATGATTGTGAAGAAGTGGCAAAAACTTGCATACTGTTAACCTTTCATGTAATTTTAACACTATTGAACCTGAATATCTGACTTTAAAAAGAGTGGCCATGAGTTTCTTTGTTGTTTTCACCTAACTTACTTTGACAATCCAGTACATGCTGTCACGTCTGTTTGTGTCGATCCATGATTTTCAACTGTAGATTTAAATTAACGTTCTATATGTATATACTTAGTGTCTTAGTTAAATATATTATTTTGAATTTGTAATTTGATAACTAAAACTTTAGAAATGTATGAAGTTCTAAGTTGAATTCACTTTTTAATTGAAATATATAACTTTTCCATTTATTTCCATTAACTTTAGTCTTAATATCTTCAAGTTGAAAATATGGTATATACTTAAAATGCACCATTTCTTCGGTGGTCTAACAACTCAGTTTTATACCCATTAATATGTTTACCATAATATTACATCATAAATAAATGATTTATTAATATTCACAATAATGAAATCATAAGAATTATCGTTTTTAAATTAACAATATTAGTATAAATCTACAGTGTGAAGATGGCTTTAAGTTATTTTGATCACGACTGAAGTCTGCCCTAATTACAAAAAGGTTTCTCATAAAATAACGCAATTACTTTTTTGCACGGGTGCAAGAAAAAATCAATTTTATACGCAGTCGTGATGATTCGAAAAGGCAACGTTTGGGGACTGAGTGGTTTTATAAAATCTACTTTTTTCAAGTTCCATATTTTAATTGCGTAGTTTATAAAATCCTCTTATAATGTAATCTAACATCAATTATTTAACTAACTCTTAAAGACATTGGGATATTCTTTTACGCGATGCTCCTTTCTACCATTTTACCCCCTTTTACCATGCCTACTCTTTAACGATATATCATGAGACATGAAACGAATATTCCAAAAGAAAAATATAGTACAACATTTTAGTTATTGTAGTCTTCCTTTCTTATCTGAAAGTTATTAAAAGATTCTATTATTTTGATTAGTCACAGTTTTATGAAACTTTTATCGCAGCCATCAAGAAGAATTAATTATATTATGATTATCTTTTTAATGATGTAAGCAATTTTCTCTGTTTATTTAGATTAAACGAAGCTAAAATTTTATTAGATATTAGAAGGAAATGTTATTCCACCTGGTCTCGTGTACTCAGGTTTTCATTAAAAGATTTTCGACTTTGAAACTCAAGAACTTGCTGAAAGGGTGTCTTTTACAGTAAGCCTGTAAACTTTAGGTAGTTATTAGAAGTCAATCACAAATGTAAGTGACCAACATATTAGTTAAAATTATCTATTTTAACTCTTAAATATATTTATCTTTATTGTAGACAATAGATAGAAAAAATAGTTGAAGTATACAAACGTGACAATTGCCGGTCCTTTCGCTCATGGCAATCTCTTACAGACAACCTTTGTGCGGATGTTATATGATAAGTACCATATCTGCACCCATCATACTAGATCTGTACATCCTCCGAAGGTTGGCTGGTAGAAAATGCCCTGGGTCGTTGATGTGGCGACTTCCACGTACAGCGCAACAGCAGCATACGACAGCGCCATCTACCGAAGATACAGCAAAGTACTGAGTGAAGGTACTATACTGAGTTCACAAAATTACTAATCCTGAATCGCGCTATAGAAGTTCTCGCGCCGATTATCATATCGATTTTGGGTCCATACAAAGGGGACCATGCGATTGCAGTTTTAAGTTGTGGACATTACGTAACAGTAGACATGCACCATTAGATGACGTGTTCATAAAAACAAAATAAAATAACAAGAATTAGTAGCGTAGGTAGGTACATAATTTCCGAATCATTAGGTATTTCTTGAACACGGCTACTGGTTCTCTTATTATTTCTACATCGTTATTTATGTTTCTGCAGTTCATTATGGTTTTTTCTGCTGATATTACTTCCTCAGTTTTAATGTTTAATTTGTTGGCGCTATTTATGATTAAACTTTGATATAATTTGATTTTGTGCTGTGATCTTGAGACTATATTTAGTGAAGTGTTAATGTGTTTTTCTATGTTACTTTGTGTTGTGGATATTTTTATTTACATGATGTATTGACTGCCTCGGTAGCGCAGTGGTAGCAAGCCCAACTACTGTACTTGAGGTCTCAGGTTCGATTCCCAGGTCCTGTCAAATGTTCGTATGATCTGCAAAAGTTTGGTTGTTTTCTATGTATAATATCTATGTATTTGTATCAATTGTCCTTTAATGTATAGTACCCATAGAACAAGCTCTGCTTAATTTGAGACTAAATGGCGCTAAGTATTAAATGTCCCAAAATATTATTATTTTAGAGAAATAAACTCTGAATGTTAACGATGGTAAAAATTACAGAAAATTGCACACTGTATTAATTTTTTTACGAAATATAACCGACCGGCGATCCAGTGATAAATAGCTCTAATATCTTTATTTCTTAATTCAACTTTATTGAGGGTTCTTTTTTGTGGTTAAATAAGTTGAGAATTTATTTGTACATACATACATATTACAAGCTACTCTTATTATCATTGTACAATTTCACTATATGCATATTCATGCATTTTTAAATATTGAAATGCAATCTGAACAGAATGCATAATGCAATAGGCATTGACTAATCTAGGGAGCTAATTAGTGATCTCTACATCTTTATACAATTTTTTTAAGTTCAGTTTTGCTTGTCATAACCTTTATAAATCTTCATTTCAGTTCAGTTAGATATAACCCAATACCGAGGAGTATTGGATTATTTCTAACTCTGCTGTCTAGCTTCAACATATATCCACACTAATATTATAAATATGAAAATAACTTTTTCTGTCTGTTACTCTGTTACGGCTAATCCACTTTGCTGATTTTAATGACATTCGGCATGGAGATACCTTGATTTTTGAAGAATATCTTAGATTAGTCTTTACAACGATAACTGATACGCACGCGGGTAGAAAGAACCTCAGTCAAAAGTGCCTAGTAATAATTAGAATGATCACTCCTCATGTTTAGAGCCGAGCCCTTTTTATTATCGTATAATAAATCTTAGCGTGTAAAACCCAACATTTCAACATCAATGTGTTAACATTTTGCGATGCGCGTGCGACGTGTGAACAGACCATAGCTCATCCGTGTGCACCATTTATCATTAACCCGGCGTGGTGTGCCCATGTATGGTTTTAACTCAGGATATTTTGTGTTAATATTACCTACTGCCCAACTGCTACTATTTAGTGATTGAAATGTTACTTGTATCTGTATATATTCAACATGACAGATGCTGTTGATTTTTGATACTTAATAAGTATGTGAAGATATTAAGTTAAAACTTTTAGCTGATCTTAATAACGATCACATACAATATAGATCAGAACTTTGAATACACAATCGATTGTTGATATTGCATTGTGTGTCTTCATGTAATTTTGGAGGTTTCTAGTTATAACGAATTTAACATTTAGCATAAACTCGAATGGTTCAAGCTATCGATTACATTTTAAAAAGCCTTTAAATAAATTTAAATTTCGATGATTGTTTGGACAGTAAATTAACATACCTATCGTTTTTTATTTTGATGATGATGTTTTTCTAGCCGATTTCAGCCACGGTGGCCATTCTCAACCGAGATCATTCAACTACCTAGGAGATAATAATATTATAATGCACAAGTGTGTGTAGAAACACTGGTGCACACACTTTTCCCTTATTCTCATAATCCGATGGGGCGGTTATCTGACTTAACCGGGGACAGATCAGACACAGGACTTATGTTATATGTGCTCTCCGAAGCAAGAAGGCTAAGACTCTAAAATTTGATCTTATTGGCATAGCTATTACTTAGATACTGCCAAGCTTTAGCTACAAACAGTCAGAAATAACTGCGAGATGAAAGTTTTTGTTTAATATGTATTCTATAAAACTTAACTCCAATATAAAATTATTACTTTCAAGTTTAGTATTTTGTCATCTTATTTTTGAGTAGCAAAGGGGTGTTCACAAGTATCCTTTTCAAGTGTCAGGCAGTGCCCAGAGTTTTGAGAGAAAAAATTGAGATCTGGTATGTTTTTGGTGTGTAATAAATACTTACAAATATTAGGCTGCATTATGGTATTCAGACGGATAGACAGATATGGCTTTATTATTTAACGGCTTATGTTCAAACTATAGAAATCTAAAAACTATGTAAACCAGGCTTTTTTAGAACTACTGAAGGTTTAGCCGCAGCAACTCTAATGGATATAAATAGTATCGTATTCAGGATTTATATTAAACATTAGACTTTATATTAAAAAATAAATATACAATCCCATAAAAATATGATATGACGTAATATGTTTTTCCTTTTACGTTCAATCCACCAAAATTACTCTACTCCGCCTGATGGAAAGCATAGGTAGAATCCAAGAGTGGTGGCCTCCATTCTCAATGCGAATATGGAGAGAGCAGCATGGTGACCCACACTATGGCAGCCTAGTGATATTCTTTTTCCCGCCCCGCTTAAAGGACCCGGTATCATAATGGGAGAAAAACAATGATAATATCTTCACAAGGCGGTACTAAACTCGTACAGAGTAATCTTGGCAGAGACTTACATAGTAAAACAAACATTAATGAATATCTTTTGGAGGAACGGGTCACATGTCCCTCCAACACAAAGGGAGGATGACCTCCAACCAGGTGAGGTGATCATGCTTGGCAGGCCACAACCCGACGGTTGATGTTGGGAAGTTGTATACATGTTAATTGGCGTGAGAACTTCTATTGCGCGATGCAGGATAGGTAGCTTCTTCGTATACTACGATACTCCGTGGTTCAGTGTATCTTCTGTAGATGGCGCTGTAGTATATTTCCGTAGCGCTGTATTTGGAAGTCTAACTACTAATACCATAAAAGTTAAAGTTTGTTTGTATAGTAGTCACGAGTAAGATCTAACAGAAAGTTAAGAGGAAACGACACAAAGAGAAGTAGGACGTAATATGGAAATTTCCCGATATCTGATTAAAATCAAATACTCGATTTTTTGAGCGCCTATGTCGATAATGTATAAACGATTCTTAGGCTACAGGTCTCAGATAAGCAAGGTAGACAAACTCGCCTGTGTTTAACTTTCCATACCATAAAACATGTATCCTAATAAATCCTCAGACGTAGACAAACTACGTAAATGATGATACTTGCACCGATTTACATACGTTATTGAGTATGAGCCACTGACACGCTGTCCCGCGAGGGGGCGCTGGCTATATCCATGTTATTGATGTTTCACATTGTGTGCTAGTACCGTTTGTAATTACCTTGTTATACTTTATCATGGGATAAGACCGTCTTAGAAATTAGCCGTGTTCATTCGCTGTCCATGTATATCTGTAGAAATATGTATACATTCACGTGTTTTATCCTTCAAAGGTAGACAGAGGTTAGACGCTCATATTTTACAAATTATACTTTAACTTCCACCTACGTTTTAGGGCTAATTCTGTCATGACATTAGCCTAGCACATATCTTTGTAAATAGGAAAACATATTCGATACATAATTAATATGCCTGGCGCGTGTGTGTTCTTTTATAAAAAAATATTCTACTTTATTTTAAATACATACGTCTAAATAAATAACACCTAAACACAGAACAGTTATACAGTTTGTTAAACAATATACTAGATATCGTTAACAAGTTACCACAGTCCTTTAAATATATGTACAACGCAGCCAAGCTAAGTTTGCACTCCGCGTCGAGGAACGATATTTATATAGTTATAATTGCAGAGTATATCATTCAAATTATTACAAAAAAATTCTAAGCCTACATTTTGTAACAAACATTCGTTTAATTTTTTAAAGTCAAATTTTAATAGCGAATTGCTTTTTTTCATACCAAACCGACGCGAGGTGTAAACTTAGCTTGGTTGCGTTGTAATTCAATCTCTATGACTGCGGGCATTAGTGTCAATTCAGATATGACTTGGTATATTTTAGGTGTGATTTCTATATTTATAATGCATTGCACCCATTTGTGATAAAACTGGTGCACTTTATCTGATCGAGAGAGAGATCGAGGAGTGTAAAACCCAAAGATAGTCGTATCTCATCCGAATGAAATATACCTTATTTTTAATTCTTAAATATTAAAACTGGTTATAATAATTTCAGATTATTTGAATACTATCAAGACATTAAGATAAGATAAAGTAATAGATTGAAAGTATTAAAACTGTGTGTTAATAATGTACTTTAAAGTTATTTTATGTGATTTTGATAGGCTGTTATTTTTTTTTGTTACAGCGGAGCTTCATTAGTTGTCATTTATAATTAATTCTTCATAATAAACTAAGCAATTATATTATGAAAATACAAACTTTAAGTAAAGATACGGTACCTCGATAAGTTATTAAGTAGATAAGTTTAGTTTAACAATTTACAATGTTAAGCACCTTAGCTATATCAGTCCATGATGGGTGATCATTGCTAACATATTGAAAAACCAATTGGAGCCCTATAAGACAGACAATTGTCTTTCTACGAAATTTATTTATCTCGTAGTTCTTGGATTGTGGAGGTCTCCTGGCTGGAGTAACTGCGCGTAAAAATTCGAAGTTCAGCTTTATCATAGTAGCCGACCCTCGGAAAAATAGGAGGATTAAAACGTTTCATCGACAGGATTAAGTACTAATAATATTGTACGCCTTTCTAAAATTATTTCATTTTGTAGTAAAACTATTTGTCCAAATAAAAATATTCACAAATTATGTCTATTTAACAACGGATCAATAAAAACGACTATAGAGACATCTATTAACGAAAAAAACGGTCTAGACGCCATGTCACCCATTCAAACATGTTCGAATCCAAATTCGAAATTCGAAATCGTATCGCGTCCTGACGTTTCCGCTACGTGCAGTTTCCGGCGCGCACGCGCACTACGAATCAGTAATCGCGCTTTTACATTCAGAAATGTTTTTTTTTCTTCTTTTTTTTCACTCCAACTATATGTATCCTGTGTTTTGATTGATGGAACGAGATAGGTGGGGTACCATTACGAGGCTCATAGGTTCCCTTTGATAAATTGGTTGCTTGTATTCCTGGCGCATGCGCATTCATTCGCAATTGGATCCAAAGCTTGTTGTTGAAATTTTAATAGGTTATTTTTTGGTCATCCTTTTTGGATGTTCAGGAAGAGTTGATGTTCATTTTATGTTTATTAAATGATCTTAATGTGTATACACTGTTTAGTTTAAAAAAAATATGATAGTATTATTTTATTATTTTATATGTTTTTGAGTCCATTAGCACGAACGTCTTATAGACATTTATGTATTTTGAAAAAAATCTAAATTCTAACAGATTACCAACTTCTTAAAAACTCTTCTTCTTACTTAAAAAAATATCGAAATTGTCTACCGAAATTGTCTACAGTTATAAAAGTTCCGCGGCGATAAAATCGTTACCATAAGATTGTACTTCAATCGTTCAGGAGATGAAATTTCTCTTACCTTAAAGACCTTCTGTTTAAGACATAATTAACCATAATCCCTTAGTAAGCAAATCAGTCAGCTGACTTGCTTACTCATCAATCCTGTACATCATTAAAAGGTCAACCCGTGAAGGTCAACAATACACTTTGCAGTTTCTTTAAACTAATATGTTATCACTCTGCAGCATTATTAGATGACCTTATGGCTTATTTCCTATATCATGAAACAACGAAAGCTTAGAATAAAGAATAATTGTTACTAGAATAAATTGCATGGACACATTGATATCGAATAAGCAAACTAAAATTCAAATTAGCAAACCGCCGCATACGCAGATGACGTCACCTGTCAACGACCAATCACGGACGTGATACATATTAACTATCGGAGACACAAGTCAACGGATAGCTATCGCGTGCTGCTTGAATAGTTGAATATTAATAGCGGATTTGAATACTATTTTATGGCCTGTATTAAGAGCATGTGCAATTCTATAAATACTAACTGACTGAGCTTTTATACCACACCGGTGGTACACAAAGTTATGGCTGGAATGATAGTGAATGGTTCCTAGAGCCTACGGACATTTGCAATTCTGAATGTCTCATCAAAGCTTTGATGACTCTTTAAAAACTTCACTTCTTTCGTAACAGTGTTCTTCTGGAAATCCACGGCAAGGAATTTAATCTAAAGCTATAGAAGTGTTCATATTCCCATATGTTGTATGTCTGCCTGCTTGTTGTTATTGTACAAAAGGTAACTTAAGGTCCAATTTGCATAATACACAACGCACAAAATTAATAAGATAATATTGACATATGCGTATTCATTGTGAAAAATGAACATATCATTTTGTCTGCATTGACAAAAACATCGGTCGCTACAAAAACTGTAACATTTCTTTGAATAGTTGGCTTAAAAAGAATTTTAATATAAACTAAGTCACTTTTTAGAGATAAAAATTTTCCTACACACACACAAACACACATTATCTCATCGATTGGCAATGATGAAAAATTCTGAACTGTAATGAAAATATAGCTTTAAATGTATACGCATTTTAATATACAGTTACATTAATACGCGTATATATGCAGATGGAAATGCTAGACGCCATGACGCTCATTCATCATGACATCACATAGGCAGTAGATGTGTGAATTATACCTATTGTTATTATTGCTTATGAAGATATAACAATACATATTTTATCGATGTATTGTTATACCTTCATAAGCGTCACATTCTTACTTCTTGTGTCACATTCTTAGAAAAAAAAGGGGGATTTATCACCCTAAGCTGGATGATTTTTAGTTTCAATATCTTATGCTCTTTTTTTGAAAACTTTGGGTTGATTCAAGTTTGCCATATTTGTAAAATAGATATGTTTTCTAAGCAACAGAGGGCAAACGAGCAGTCGTATCACCTGATGGTAAGCGATTAACACCGCCCTTTTACACCCGCAACACCAGATGCGTCACAAGTGCGTTGCTGTCCTTTGGTTGATGTGGAGGTGGTTAGGGTATGGGCCTCCGGTATCCTCACTGATTTGGTAAAACACAGCGCAAGCGTTGTTTCAAACCAGTTTTCTATAAGACGGCGGTATCACTCCAGTCGAATCGGCTCATTCATGCCGAAGCTTGGCTCTCCCACGATACTTAAAATTGCACATTTTATCACTCCTAATCCATGTACAATATTCTTCTTTATGAAAATGAAAACAACCTGCGAATAAACGCTTCTCATATCAATCTAATCTATAACAGTCACCTACACTCACATCATCTTACAACAAAACACACCCACACAGATGTTCACATTCATACACACAATCACAACTATCAAATATGGCGCTACCTTTAAGTAATATTACAGTCTAATTCTAATTCAAGTAAGCTCTTGCTTATTATTCGAAGTGCGTCGCGACCGTTGGCGATACAGGTCGTATGTTAATAGAGAACAATACGATGATCTATATACGAGTTGTACACGAGCTGGGGGATGTATATTGAATAGTTAAGTAGTGGAGTGTGTTTGTCAAAGATTAAGTGTGTATATATTAAAGGTTTATGCTTACAATCCTATTGCTTCTTATAGGTTCTGAAAATTTATTTACCTTAGGTTAAATAAATGTAGTTACTCCTAAAAATTGTAACTCAATCCGTTCGGTTAGATCAGTTATATTCAAATTCAAATTATTTATTTATTGTTATATTATGCATTGATAGTCTTGGTTTTCGTTTAATTTTGCCGTAGATTCTATTAAAAATTAAATTAAAAGTTCATATAATGAAATGACCAATTTTTTATCACTGATATCTGCTTCCTTCTCACTTTGCTCTCACACACTAATTTATGGTCGGTGAAATCCACATTGTAAGTGTTTCTGTAAACTTCAGCCGCCTACCTGACGCAAACTGTCCTCGTAAAAGTTTTCTATTCCACATTAATAATAATCTTGCACTTAGAGTAGTAATAGTAGATTACACATAGCTGTTTAGTTCCGAACTTAGCATAGACTCTTATAATACATACTCATTTCATAGATAATTCACACTCAGGTACTGAACAAATGATCACCTTATTAGACAATTGTACTGGATAGGAATTGAATACCTTTGGTTTGGTAGTTATGATCATTAACTAATGGACCGATAGACTCATTCATAACAATATCAGTAACATAATAAAATCTATATTTCTGCCTAAGTTCAATTCTGTTTTAAACTTATTGCATGTCTATTAATTCTAAAACTTATTTAAATGTTGTATCACAAGTTAGAGATACGCATCTTTATATACGGGATTTCCGGCGTCTGTCGCCCGTCGGGACACATCGCTAATTTCTACGGAATCCTGATTCATATAATATTTTATAGTTTATAGTCTGTAGTTTGATATCAACTCAGAATTGAATAGGTTAAAGTAAGAAACGAAATAAACATAATATGTATTATATAAATATATATTTTTACTGCAGAGCCCTGATGTTGATATATTAGAACTAGTACCTGGACTATATTTTTTTTGATCATCTTCATATTCCTTGCCTTTATTATTCCTAAGATCATTTTGGGGTCGGCCACTAGCTCAATGATGAATAATCTACCGTAGGAGAGCCACGCTTCGGCACGAATGGGCCGGCTCGACCGGAGTGATACCACGGCCTCACAGAAAACCGGTGTGAAACAGCGCTTACGCTGTGTTTCATCGAGTGAGTGAGGATACCGGAGGCCCATACCCCAATCCAACGCCCCCTATCCCCCTTACCATCCCCTTTCCCCCCAGGCCGCCATAGTGTGGGTCACCATGCTGCATTGTTTTTTTCGCATTGAGGATGGTGACCACCACTCTTGGATTCTGTTCATGCTTTCCATCAGGCAGGGCAGAGTCATTTTGGCAGCTTAAATATAAAAAAAAAAAAAAAAACCCTATTCCATAAAAAAAGCGTTTTTACACAGAAAGACTGGCATAAGACCTCCGTAACCCTGAGGGTAAATGTAATTCAAAGGTAGAACTAGTTGTCAGTATATTTGAGGGCACTGACTTTACAATAACGATTGCCATAGATGTTCATGACAACCGGGACCGTATCTTGACATGCTCTCCGAAGCACGAGTGGGAAAAACCGCCATCTTCCATGCTTCACACTTCCACTTCAGGCTGCTATTAAGAATTTCTTATAAGAAAAACCTAACCGGATACTACGAGACCTTTTGAGCTTTTTTTTCATTTAAAAAGACAACTCCCGCAGTAGGAATATACGTTCCTGTGTCACGGGGATCTTTACAAACATACATGAAACGGTCACAAAGTAAACGCAAACTTAGAACAACAATTTATGGATCACACAAAGTGTTGTCCCATGTAGGATTTGAACCCACAACCACTGAATCCACTAGGCCAACCGTGTAGTCTGCAGTCACTTACGCTTACTACTAGACCAGAAAAATATAACATACATAGTTTAAGTGTGCATTAGAAGGCATATTTTTATTGAAATTTAGAAACTACACGCATGTCTCGAAAGAATTCACAAAAAGTTGACACAATATACCCGAATCCAGGCAACTACTTACTAATCACAGTATTATGTCTCCTTGGGAATCAAACCCAGAAGACGCAAGAAAGTTAAAGTAGTCACAGTGTACACAAACATACACGTCTAATTAGTATAAACATGTCCAAGATTTTATGAGTAAGTAAATGAGTTTACGCAGAACACACACGCTACGATTACCAATTACGTCTTCTTACCAATACTATTAGAAAGGCGAAAAATCGTGAAAGCGGCAGGTGCATCGTGCACTCGCATATTCATTGTGATCAACTGTCAACTGATTCAGTAAAGAGAGCACAATTAGCCCCAATGAGACGTGACTCCGATACTCTGCTATTCGATAATTAGGTGCACATTTCTATAGGTCATTAGAGAGACTTTCGTCGCCGCGTCGCCGTCGGCCGTTAATACTTGTAAAGATGACTTCTTAATTACAATATTGTATGCAGTTATTGTGGTTCTATCTAGATAGACCCATTATCGTAACGATATACCAGTCAGAATATTGAATTGAAAACTTCTTTGCTTTTTTACTTTGCTTTCGAGTTTGGGTATTTTTTATGTATAATATGTGTATAAAAAAAGTATATATGTATTTATATCAGTTATCTAGTACCCATAAGACAAGCTCTACTTAGCTCGGGACTAGATGGTATTGTGTGTAAAATTTCCGAAATATTTTTATTTTATTTTATTTCTTTAGCCGCGTTGAGTATTTTTTGGTAGCAGAAAATGTTATGAGTTCACATTATCGCGTCATTGCGTCACCGACATGCTGACGTCACAAAACATTTTTGACCACATTGAGCACTATTTAGTAGGGGAAAATCTTATAGGTCCGCCTCACCGGCTTATGTTTGATGCCATACTTATGTTTGATGTTGATAATTTTAATTGAAACAATATGAAATTTATAATTTTTAAAATAACATTTTAGTTATAAGTTGTCCCTACTATCAGCTGTTCTTATGACTGCTATTTTTTTAGTTTATAAAAATCATAGGTCATCTTTTTAAGAGCAAGTTAAATCTAGTAGTAAGTAGACTATATAATACTGTTCAAATAATTTTATTTATTATTCTGGTCGTTACTTAGTTCGTTTATAAATAATATATATTTAAAAGATACTTATAATCAACTCATATGAGAGAAGATTTTAAATACCTTCCGATAATGCATCTCACTTCAGCTTACTGTTATCTTCTGCTGAACGAAGGCCTCTTTAAAAAACGCCAATCATAATCAAAAATAACAAAAGAGAACCAATTGCGAATACTTGGTTTAAATTAATATCTCCTCTCCATGATTTTGATTTGACATCGTTGGAGTGTGTTCTGCAATGAGATTCAGTTGGTTTACTTCATAGCCGGCTGTCTCTATCGCATATCAACCTTTTTTGGGTACGCAATCATCATCAGAATAGACGGAAAATTAATTTGAACGTCAGGTATTTGGTTGCCTGACAAATTTATTCGCACAAGATGACACATATTAACAAAGCTTTCGGCAGAATGTCACTGCTATGGTAAAAATACCGTAAACATTGTATGAAATAATAAAATTGACCAGTAATTAGTTGTCAGAATGTCTATAACCAGTCTAATTGTTATTAGAGATTATTTTTTAATGAATTTTAACTGGCCATCAATTTGAAATTACCTTAAAATCATTTTGACATTGAACTAAAACTTTATAAACTACAAACATGATATACAGAATAAACTTTATTCCAATCAACAACACGCTAAATAGCCCGTCACCGGTGGCCTAACCATTGAATTTGTATATGCTATGAGGATCTTAATCCAGTCTATTTAATAGTCAATTACACGAGCAGAGACTTTGTGATCCAAATAGCCTGTTTAGTATTACGGTTATGTCCCGTCGTGGCCCATCTACAAGTCTACTTCGGTTTCTTGATCATCTGATTTGGATCGTCTCGATCTATTCTAGGAAACATGTCATGGAGTCATAGTTTAAACAATGAGTGGGCAAAGACTAGTCAAGATACTGTAATAGAGACAGGCTTTTTAATATTATTGAGAGTTGCCTAATGGCTCTGAGTCGCAATTAAGTATAACCTTGACAAGGTGAAAGCAAAAAAAGATAAAAACACTTAATTATTTTTTTCAAAGGGAACAGTCATTTAACGTATTAAAACTATAATACAATATATTAAAATTTTGATTTTAATATAAGGTCTAGTACTAGGAAAGTAAGAAGTTGATAAGGGTAAGTAAGAGTAAGAAGTAAGTAACTAACTTGCAATTAAGTATTCAACTCTTTTGCTACAAAAATTAAAGAGTTTTTTTATTTATACTCTTTAAGTTCACCTGTATATATGTTTTAGACCAGTCTGGAGTTAATAAAATGTATCCGTTGCAGTTTCATTTCGTCTCAAATGATTGGTTTTAGATATACTGTAGTACAGGTAAAACGTACTAATAGATGATAGGAACTAATTTTTTCTCAGGCAATACATATTTTTGGAAAAATATACGGATCTCAGCACTACTAGTAAGTGTTTCAATCAAACTAAATTAAGATAGAAAGTCTACTTAAAGACTGACAAATACTGATGAAATGAGCCTTTCTCTGATAATCAACATTTTTAAGCCTATAAGCACTTCAAATGAAGTGTCCAATCTTTATAAAATAATCTATAATTGTATTATGGATCATCTGTAAGACGCGCGTGGGCGCCATCGGAACGTGACCACGCATTTGTATCGATTGTAATTCGTTCGCATCGAGAAATTAGTATAGTATCGCATATGTATACGCTGACGCAATGCAAAGGTCGAATATTCGATTATTCGTAATTTTATAATTGCCAAGCGAATGTCAAATATCGTAAATACAAATATATTGTATACACTACAACGAAACCTTCGGTTTAATTCATTCGTGTTATTACTTGAAATATGAAAAAGATAGAGCCTTTTATTTCTTATTACTACAAAAATACAAAAAAACTTATAATCAGTTTTTAATCCTAAAGCGCATTACCTTTTATTAATAATCTTATCATCTAATTTCGTTGAACTAAAAAGAAACCCTCGTCTTGAAGATAAAGAACTCTTATGAATTATTAACGTATATGAATTATTTGAATTCTGAAAACAAAGCGGTCGTTACGCTGAAGAGAAAGTAGACCAATCATGTTTGCAGATGGTCGCTTAAGCTAATAATGTACTAGAGTGGAGACTACGATTAGGCAATCGTAGTGTAAGTCTCTTTAAGTCATCCCACTTTATTCAAAACGAAAGGCAACTTCTTCGTGGGACAGCCACGCTTGCCATGAATAGGCCGGCTTGACCGGCGTGATACCACGGCTTCACAAATACCGGTATGAAACTGCGCTTGCGCTGTGTTTCACTGAGTGAGTGAGGATACCGGAGGCCTTATAACCCAATCCCTCCCTTCAATGCACTTGTGCCGCCTCTGGTGTTGCGGGTGTCCATGGGCGGCGGTAATCGCTTGCCACCAGAGGATACGTCTGCGCGTTTGAACCTATTTTATTAAAAAAACTGAAAAAACATTTCATTAGTTATGCCCGTTAATATCAAAACTAATAAACACTTAACGTGACGAATTTGAAAGTAAGAAAACATTATTGGATTCTTACTAGTGGTCGACTAGTAGTCGAAATTAGTCCATAGTTCAGTTTTTATTTCTGTAGCTTTCTGTACTCCTGTTCCACATAAACTTTAACTGTACCACATTTTATGTTCCTCCATTCGCATAATTTTCGTAAGGGGTTACAAAGTTTTTGCTTCACGTTTTAATTAATATGTAGCTATTGCATACTTCGACCAAATCTAAGAACTGCATTTTTGATACTTAATAAATTTCTTAATGAAATAATTTATTTTGCCGTTTTTATAGTTCTACATTATTTATAAACTCTTAGCAACATTCATCAATCGTGCATGCAAAATGAAAAAAATACTTGAATATAAGTACATAATAACTTTTCAAGAACTTAATTTTCTTCTTAATTTAAGTCTTGTTACATTTCAAAACGAAGAATACCAGTCCATAAATAACTTAACCAGCCACTCAAGTACAAAGCTTACAACTTAGTACAAGACATGTTTAGTGCTTAACTGTTTTTCTTACTTTGTGCCTAATTACTTAGTAACTTAATTGTCGAACTAAAATAATGAAACTTCATTTAGTCTTGTCAAGCTGGCCCTCGTAAAGAAGCTAAGAGGTTGTATTCAATACGATATTTAAGTATCTAACAAATTTTTGCATGTATTTTTTTATGATATAGGTGGCAAAAGAGCAGACGTATCCTCTGATGGTAAGCGATTACCGCCGCCCATGGACACTCGTAACACCAGAAGCGTCACAAGTGCGTTGCTGGCCCTTTAAGAAGGAGTACGCGCTTTTCTTAAAGGTTTGAAGGTCGTATTGGTCCGGGAAAACCGCAGGCGACAGTTCATTCCACAGTTTTGTTGTGCGAGGCAGAAAGTTCTTTGAAAAGCGCACAGTTGTGGACTGCCAACCATCTAGATGACGGGGATGAAATTCTCCTTGAAGCCAGGTTATTCTTAATTGTAAAACCTTTGGAATTGATTTGTATTAAGAACATATTACCTTATAATTGTAATACATTTTTAATACTATTCGATCCCAAAGGAATAAGAAGATATACTAGTTAATATACTCTCCCATTATCTGCACTCATATGTATGAAGATGATGCAATTAATAAAAAGATGAAGATTTTAGCCACTCATCGTCACAAACACTTGTTAAGACTTTTCAAATTCAAAATCATTCATTTAATTAAGACAAACGATAACGCTAAGCGGGGCAACGCTGCTAATGTCGTGGGCACTTTTTCGCCGGGTGCGATCCGGGGTGGGTTATTATAATGACATGAATTATTTGATTGTGTTTGGTTGATTATGAATATTTGTATTAAGACAAGTAAGTGACATTTATGAAAGTTAAATTAAACCTACAGATAAAAATCATACATCGAAACAAATAGACGCCACAGATATCCTGCATTGTCAAAGTGAATTTGGTGAAAACACCTAAATATACTACAATCTCCTAATGTCGATCCATAACTTCCGGTTTTCTAAAATGCGTCTTATTAGTGCGTACTCTTCAATATCATTCAGAACACTGAGATGAAATCCTTTAGTACGCGAGTAGGTTGCGAGAACACTCATACAAGTTAATTTTTTTGTGAAGAGTTTATCGATCACATGAAAAAGGGGACCGTAGGGAGTCCCCTATCGAACAGTCGTTCTGCAAACTTGGATGTAAAATACTCCATCAATGTCTATTGCTAATGTTAATCAGCTCTTCAATCAACGAGGTTTTGAGATTATTACTGTATTAGTAGATTCTTCTTTATAAAGTTATAAAACATCAACGAGATGTCAAGGAAATCAAAGATAAACACAAATCAATTCTATTTACAATCAACACTGGCCACTTCTCGTCAGAGGTCACACAGCGAACGGTCGTGATCATAAACGCAAAATTCGTGACGATGTTGCGCTTGAGGTCGAAACAAAACCGAGTGTTATCACTTGAATTAGGAATCGATTATAAATATCGATTTATTTATTGAATGAACGATGATCTAATTTTATAGCAGGAGTGTTGAATGTTTTGTCATAGGTTTACAAATGATAGTCAACATTAGTAGCGGCAATAATAATACTTTTATTTTTTGTTAATTTTGATCAGATTTTAACACCGTTTTATTAATTTTATACAACATACAACTTATGACAAAAAGCTCTTTCTTTTTTTATTGCCATATTTTATATATTTATTTAAAATATATTAAAATCTATTTTAGGTTTAAAGAATTTAATCGCATAAAGACACATTAGCCACTTACATGAGCACTTATTTTAAGTTAAAGATAATATTTTAATACCATGGTCGTGTAGGGACGTCTTAATACTTAAATGTATAAAACTTGTTAACGAAGGAGAGCCACGCACGAATGTCCCGGCTCGACCAGAGTGATACCACGGCCTCGCAGACAGCCGGTGTGAAACGCGAGCGCTGTGTTTCACCGAGTGAGTGAGGATACCCGAGGCCCATAAGTAAGGACACTAAGTTGTATCCATTTTAATGAAAAAAAGGCGTGTCTAATAGTTTTTAATTCTATAACATGCAGCAGGAAGCGTAAGATATAGGTAATTCGGGCAGCACGAATGCTTAAATATCATTCAATACTGTAATTATCTCTATTAACTTCCTTGAAAATAGTCATCGTAATGTCGATATGCAGCGACCGATTAGTGAGAATAGCAAGGTGAAGTTGGTGCTAATTATTATATTTTCTTATTGTTTTATGATAAAATGCATATATTGCATAGGTATAGGCGCAGGAATGTAGCTTGGCCAGATTTCGGTGTAGTGGGGCTACAAATCAAAACAAACCAAATCGAAGTGTAGTCGACTGACGCTCCAATCGCTTGCTCGGAACGGTGCTACTACAATCCCCGCATCCCTCTTTTAACTAAAGGGACCAAAATACTACTTCTACACCTCTAATATATCTGGCCAAGCTACGTGCCGGTCTCTATACTATAGCCGAATTCTTTGATGGTAGAATAAACAGTCGGACGAAAGTAGCCCTACCATACCGTACCGTATACCGTACCATGGTGAGTGTTCTGAAGAGCTCTTCCAATTGATCCCCACCCTCTCCCTTCCTCTACAGAACAACACGTGCCGGCCTTAGAAGTCACCGCTTTAAAGTGGAAGACATACATTCTCGTACTCATCGCTTCGGTAATTCCTTCCTGTGCCGAGCGGTCAAAACCTGGAACTCACTACCAGCGCACGTGTTTCCTTCCAACTATGATCCCGGGTCCTTTAAGCGGGGCGTGAAAAAGCATCTCACCAGGCTGCCATAGTGTGGGTCACCATGCTGCATTGTTCTTTTTCGCATTGAGGATGGTGACAACCACTCTTGGATTCTGCTCATGCTTTCCATCAGGCAGGGCAGAGTCATTTTGGAAGATTAAATATAAAAACAAAAAGCCGGAGATACAGAGAACTATTAAAACGATAAAGTAGTATGTATTCTGACTTTCGTGACTGTACTTTTACTATAGTAAAACATGTGTCTAGTTTGAAAGTACTCAGGTTAATTTCTTTTAACATGTAGGGATTTGAATGCACTTCCTTGGAAATATTCACCGTAAAATAAAAAAGTTTATGTGAGAATATAAAAATTAATACATAAGTATTGGCAATTGTTGTATACAAGGTATTGCTGAATTTTAAGAATACCATTAAATCTTAGCTATCCGCCACGGTACAGGGTTTTTTATTATAGTTTTTACCAAATTATGATAGTTGTGACTCAAATTGAATTTATCGCTTCTTTTTAATTCACTGTAAGAATGTACTTTGTATTTTAAGAAGACTGTCTGTACTTCAAAAGAGTTGATGACCCCTGAGTTTGTTTTTTTCCTTTCTTCTCAGGGCTGGTCCAGTTAGAAAAGGTCGAACTAATATGTATAAAGTAAAATGTGCTATGTTAAAAAAAATCATGTTGTCTAATCGCAAAGTAAATGATTTCATTTCATATGATTTGCAGGGTATATTGATGGAATTTAGACTACACAAGCCACTATTTCGAGCGATGCGAGTGGTCTGCGTTAGTAAGGAACGAAGTTATTTTATATGTTTATGATGTGGTTCTTTTATTCTTTGGAAGATTTTGACAATATGTTAAATTGTCACGGGTGTGGTTCATATATTTTGTCTCAAGAGGAGAGCACTTGATTTACGAGATTTTCGGTGATTGCCGGTTGGACATCACATTACAAATTTTTAAAGGAAATTCGTCACCAGAATGTATTATTACCAATGAAATACATATACATACACAAACCTCGGAAAACTAAAAATTTAGTTGGTATATAAAATTGAATATCTCACTAACCAATAATGAAATGAAATGGAATGGAACGAAATGAAAAGAAATGAAATGGGATAGAATGAAAGTAAATAGAATGAAATGAAATTATTTATTTTGCGATTGAGTCACACAGAAATTTTTGCAAGTAAAAACTTTCTTTAAGTAGATAAGTTCGGCCTTTGCTTACTCGACTAGAAGAAAGAAACCAACTCAGGGATCATAGTTCCTTACAAATACATGAGTATATTACTTTTCATGCATCGCAATTCTTGTGTAGTGGATTTTCTAATCTGAAGACACAAAAGTAACGTATGCAGTTTTAGCAGTTACAAAATAGAAAATAAAAAACTAGACCCTTAAGGGTCTAAGGAAGAAAATTGGGGTACTGAATTCATTCAGTAACCTTCAGTAACCAAATCATTCTTAACCTCAATTTAATACACTTACACAAAGAGATTGAGGCTGACCTCAAAGAAAATAAGAATTCATTCTCATACCCGGCTTCGTTGAAGGCAAAGCGAAGGTTAAATTTTCGGCATGGCTAACAGTTCCATAATAATGGTCCGGGTGACATAGGGTATAGAAATTTTATCATAGGTTTTTGCATAGGTGGATTACAGTTTTTAAACTTTTTCTTGTAAGCATATTAAACATTGCGTCAACCCCAGAAATAATTGCAAGAAAGAATACCAAGATAATGATGGTGCTATTACTATCATTGTATTATATCTATTACCACGAAACAAAATGTAAAGGTGTATTATTCAAACAATGTATAATAAGTGGAACAGAATAGTACTTTAGATATCTTCAGTCGTGTCCCGATATGTATCAAGACCATTAAATTTTTAATTTCTATACGTAATGTTATGGTTCCTTGTCTAAAATAAATAATAAGATCGTGTCTATCTGCTGTTCCCAAGACTTTATTGAATTATAAAGTTTGCGCGATCTTATTTATGTGTATGTAGTATAACAAATTTTGATATTTAATCTATAATAAATTGTGTCCGCTATAAATTCTTAAATATAAGGAACAGTGAGATGAACACAGGTAAATACTTTTGACCAACGAAACACCAATGTAAACTAAATGTAAAATGTTTGGTTGGTCGAAAGTGATTACTTGTAGAGATCGATAAAAGATTCGAAGAAAAGTACAATCGCACGCACACGCACTCGCACTCGCACACACACACACACACACACACAAACACACACAAACACACACACACACACACACACACACGCACACTCATACGCACACACACTCACATATTCACACTCATAACACATGTACCCGCTTTGTTTTCTTATGTTTCTATTGTAAGGAAGATACTAATCCCCACGACACAGAGAGTGCTAGTGTGGGACTTAGTGTATATTATATAGTTGTAAACTTTAAATTATGAACATAATAATTTTTTCTTATTAAATTACAGTATTAAACACACAAATTGTAAAATGTCAAGATCAAGTAAACAGTATATAGCTCAATAAAGCGAAAGAGACGGTCGATCGATGCTTTGATAGTAAAAAATTGAAATATAATAAATCAATTTAGAGGTTATATCCGTTTATCGGCGCGCGCGCAGCTTCACGACTGACGCATTAAGTGTCGATCATATTGATGTATGTATGTAAAAAAAATATTGAATTAGGTGATTCTGATGATAAAATTTATAGCAATAAGAACTTATTATTCTGTGGTAATGTGGGCTCAATTGACAGGTATAGCCTTCACGGTTATGCAGAAAATAGTTCTCAGATTTTTATTCTGGTTTACCAAGTACAAAAATCCATTTCGAATTATAATTTAGAACAATAATTTAGATTTTTATTTATTCGCTTGTGAGTGAGATATGAGAATTTTAAAACAATTGCTGATGAAACCTGATTTTTACTAAATCGTTTCCAGACAACAATTTTCATAAAGAGGTTTCTTTAATTTCGATCTGTTTGTAACTGCAAATCTCAGAAATTTTTGAACAGATCTGTTTTTTTTCAAAGCTTATATTTCCCGTTTATTTCTAATCAAAATTTAAGATAAATATCACTCCCAATACAAATACAAAAATAAAAAAAACTTTCGACAGTTTTTTTTACGGTACGACTGGTCCACAGGTTCAAAGTCGCTCAGCTTGCTATGGAGAGGGCTATGCTAGGCGTTTCTTTGAGGGATCAAATCAGGAATAAGGTATTCCGGCAGAAAACGAAAGTCATCGACATAGCCCATAGGATTAGCAAGCTGAAGTGGCTTGCCATACTAGTCGCAGAACTGATTGCCGTTGGGGTAAACGGTTCTTACATATTTTCAAATTAGTACTTTAGAAATAGGATCGGCAAATCAAGAGAATACTCTAAGTAAAAAAAGGTAAGGATAAATATGGATAGAAGAGGGATACTATTTCGAGCTATAAACAGTCATCGTCTCTACTAGCTAATATGCATACATAATTCTAAAGAATATATAAGCTTAATTATAAATGCTTGCTTTTCGAAAATAATCTTGAAATACGGATATGTCACATAATCACCCATACTTGGCAAAGACAAACAAGGCTTCCTTGTCACCGCGTATTGAGTGGCCCTGAGATAATTTTGTGGAAATGAAGCGCTCAGTCCAGTTGCTTCTGAAGTGCCTTTCGAGGGCCGTCAACTAAATATGGTTGGGCGTAAATATTAAGTTTTGGATTTAGTTACAGATCTGAGAAAAGTTGGATACGCTCATTGGAAATATAAAACATAACATTTAAATTTTTACTTTGATCCTACTCAAATAAAATAAAATGTAATCTTATAAATCTAAGAATGGTGACAATAACTTATAGGATTTATCCGTTTAGGTGAGGTCTTTAACCATCCATAGGTATTGTTGGTTTTGTTGCAATCTGGTAGAAAGGACTAGTCATGTCAAGCATATTTTCATAATTTCCGGAAATAATTGCACGGTAAATATTATTTGGGAAAACGAAACTGTCCCCAAAAATTATTTTTACAGATAAATGAAGCAGGTCAGACCGTAAAATTTGATTTTTAAGTTTATTTAATGATTGCTCTGAATAACTTGACACTTTCATGGTGTGTTATTTTTTCAGTTTCAAATTTATAAAAAAATAATGTCTGTTGTTACTCTAAAGGTGGCCTCAAATATTCACTTTCTTATTTCAACAACAAATGAATTTTCCTTGAACACTATAACCAGCCACTATTATTATTCCGCATCCAAACCTTCTCACATCCAATATCCCCAAATAAATTCGTTACGCATACGCGTGGGCTTGTTATCATAGAAAGCAGATTGGAATGTACCGTGTAATACCGGAATTCTAACAATAAACATCGAATTACGTCCGAGCTTGTGTCCGTACGTCCGTCTGTTTGCTCATCAAGTTTATTTTGTCCAAGATAATTATTTGACAAGTGCATGTTTGTGCGTTTGATTTCTAATAGGATTTAGCGAAATAAAACGGCGTAATTTGTTTATATAACTGCTTTTGGATTTATTGTGGATGTCGTACTAGTAAGTGTGTCTCTGGTAGATATTTTAACGTCTCTTGATGAACGAAGTGTTATTTTAATACCGCTGCGTTTGTTATTTTGCGTGTTAGGTACCTTATTCCATAAGGTAGTTATCTAATCAAGTCAAATTATGAGTTTCGTTTTCATTGGCACATAAATGGTGATACTTCATAGTCTTTGTACTTCAGTTATGTGCTGTCGGAACCATTTATTTTTCGACCGACTTTGTAAGACTATACCGTGATTGTTATATCTGTTTATTAGAACTACATCCGAACTTGGTAGGTCGGTAGTATACAGCTACTACTGCCCCCCACCCCACTCCCCAAAAGCCGGAATGATTGAATGATTTTAAATTATAGAATATTTTGTTTTATAGTTAATATTTCTAGATTGTTGTCTCGAGAATTTGATGGTACAACGACTATTAGGATATCAAAAACAGAAAAATCGGAGCACTTATATGCAATTTTGATTAGAAAGTTTATTCCCTTTGGAAAGAGAAATAATAATGCAAACGGTCTGGTCTGTAAAACAACTATTAAAAATAAGCATGTCATTAGTTAAGAATTTATAATATGTCTTTAAAAAAATTGTATGTACATATGCTGAACTAATTTTGATGGTGAAAAGAAAAAGAGAATTCCTAAAAACGCTGTCTTTTTTATTATATCTCACAAAAATCCTCCAAACAATTATGCACTTTTGTGGCAAGTTGGCAATTTTATGCATCACAAATACCATGGCCCACAGGTTACTAAGCTGCATTGTTGCATTGTCCACATTTGCAATGAGTATAGTGACCACCACTCTTGGCTTCTTCATATGTCAGAGTAGAGACAAATTGTGCAGGCACATACATAAAAAAATCAGAGAGAGAGAGAGATATCAGGCGCAGGTCCGATTTATGTGCTCTTCGAGGCACGGGGTCTAAGACCAGAACTCCTAAAATTCGAGCTGGTATTAAGCATTTCTATAATCAGAAAAACTCAATGACATATTTAGACCAACAAAGGATTCGAAACCAAGGCCAAAGAGGCAGTCAAGTTTGTTGTAGTAGAGAAATATTAAAGATTTACATAGACATACACAAGTAGTGACTATGTACACAATTGAATATACATAATACTAGTTGACATTAGAACTAGACTTGACACCGAAGCAGGAATACATCTGGTCACTCCTTATATGGATGACATCTTCTGATATATAGAGACTCCCGTTGTTTCCGAGTAAAGTCATACACTTGAGATGATATAGTATATAATGTATTCGACGGACGTTTAGTTTATAGATAGATAGATTTATAGATAGGTTAGTACTCTTTATTTCACACCATAGTATTAAAAATACAATGTCAAATATCAATCAATCAACAACCCATAATGTCCGACTGCTGGGCTCGGGTTTCTTCTCAGGACAGGGTTAAGGCCATACGTCCGCATGCTGGCCAAGTGCGGGTGGAGGACTGACTGTCAAATATGCACGAATAAAAACAATGGTACAATGAGCGGCCTTATTGCAGACTGCGATCTCTTCTAGACAATCTTTAGCTGGACAATAGTCCGATTTTATCAGTAAGATACTTCCAATTCACCTTAGTCTAAGATTATTAAAGATTTCATAAGCCTTCCAAAGTGACTATTCTCAACCTGATGGAAACTATGAGTAGAATCCATAAGTAGTGGTCACCATACTCACAAAGAATACAAGCAATGCAGCCCGGTGAGCCATATTCTGACAGTCTATTGAAATGCTTCATTAAGCCTCCGGTCTCACACTCACCAACGAAATACGGCAGCACGAATCCTATCATTTAAGTTGGTCTTCTGTGAGAGAGTAGTATCACTCAGGCTGAGCCGGCCCGGTGCGAGTGTAAAATCAGTATGTCTCCATTTTCTTTTCAATACCTTGTCTTTTAATTTTACCGGTAACATTTTTATAATTTATTATATATACATTTCTTACCACAATACATATTGTATTGAAATATAAAAAGCATTTTTCTTAGCTTTAATAATTTCTTTTTTTTATATTCCCGAAAATGATTAGTTAGATTGAATAAATGATGATAAAATGAAAAATATTAAAAAATATAAATTGGTCATAAATAGAAGCTTTTATCCAGATATTTTGATTTTACCATGTCCAGCAGTTGACTGTTATAATAGAGTCCAAGGATGTTATGTGAAAAGTTTTACAATTTTTTCATTTCAGCCTCCTCAAACTAAGAAATGTACAGTACCAAGGTAGGAAACTACTGTGTAAGTGTATAATCTTGAGCTGATAATCTTACCTTTCAGTAAAATTCCGTGTTGAAAATCTCCGTGAATACTAAGAAATCCCTTTTGGCGAAAATGAAACGCCGCAAAGGCAACCTACATTTGGTTCTCGTAATATACCGCAAAGGCCTAGCTTGATCATGAACAAGTAACTTTAATAAGTAGAAAACATTTCATATTTCCTTATGGGATATTTATTAAATTCCTAAATCACAACATAACTATTATGAAAAGCTTACATTTTCTTTTATGATGTCAACCATGTATTAGAAAATACGTAATGGGGATAAACAACCGATAAATAATAATCTTTAGTGTTTTTAGGTGGGGCCTCCAAAGCAATACCACATGAAATTATACATGTTGAAATATTGTGTTACACATCTGTGTTTCTTGTAAAAATCTACGTTTTATATCTGTCCAATATTCTATAGATTGGCATAGGCGAATGTTTAAATACGATCTAGAAATATATCATATACATAACTTAAAGACGATTAAAGACTAAAGAGAACGACATATAAGCTTTGCCAATACAACCTTTTAAGTTTATGTTTAGAGTCTAAAGTGTAATGGCAGTATAATGTGTATTCTCATACATTATACATCGATTGAACTCAAATGCTAAGTATCTTAACAAGCTCTTATTTAAAAAGGGTCATCTATTCGTATGGATCATTATAAGCACAATAATAAGTTTGTGCCATAAATCCCGGCGGGGTAGGGGTCGCGCGGCACAATTAATAAATTAAGCTGCACACAGTTAGTGTAAGGATTAGGTGTTAGAGCCAGCGGAAAGCGATAACCATGTAGTTGTCATGGTAAAATTATGCTGTGCAATTTAAAAACCTACTACGAACTCCAAGCAAACTACCTACTCCAAGTAAAAGAAATGGGTCTAAAGGTAAATCATTTTGACTTATACAGCTTACTTGAGCGACACGAGATATATTCTGAACATGATGTTTTTTTGTAAAAATTTAATTTCTGTCACAACCATGCATATAGCAATCTTGAGAATCTATTTCTGGCAGTCCAAACACGCAGTGCTTTAGTATTTAGCTTATGCTTGCTATTGGGGATCAAATTGTAAAAATACTAAAATTTTGTAAATTGTTTTAGTGGGTAATTGACATAATAATGCAATATTTAACGTGAAATAAAACGTAAAAATATCGTAGCAACAAACAGTTACGATGCTATGTGTATGATGTGATATGGAACATTTGAAATTGATTTCTGACCTCAATTTTTTTTTACTTGAAAGCTTTATAATTACGATCGGACCCCGCCTTCAGTTGGACCTGCACCTTATAGTTAAAGTACGCTAACAGTGGAATATTCATTGCTGCCATAGTATATGATAAATGTAGCGAGAAATATGCATAGTCACAAACGTGAATAGTGGCCACAATGCGCGAGAGCCTGGGTAGCTCGGTCTAACAGGCAACAAAATGAAATGTTTTTGTCTTATTTCTTTTGTTGAAGAAATAAGAAAAAGGCAACTGTACCTTACAACCAATTACATAAAATACTCTAAAGAAGAACAATATCATTTATGACAGTTCAAAAAATTATTGAGTATATAGGTAGCTCGCGAGTCAAACACATTGCATTCTAGGGCGAATTTAAAATATAAAATAATTTTATTATAGAACAGTTATTTGGTACAAAGCAGGGGGTAATCTAGAAAGTTGTTAAAATTGGATAGTTTTTATATTTTGACGTGCTCTTTGAGAATTTCATCTTTGCCATCTCGGGACTTTGACGCTCACCTATTATGGAAATTCAGAAAAATGACCGCCTTTTGATTTGTGTCTTCTTTCCAACCTATTTAACGATAAAATCATGAGTGCAAAATTAAATTATAACTAGTTTCCGATAGTAAATATCTCTACATCCACACAAAGTTGAATTCAACACGTGCCAAATTAAAAATTCAATGAAATTCAATCTTAAAATTTACTATTTAAGTTACTTATTTTTTTGAAGTTTTTATTTTTATGTAAAATACTTCGGCATAACTTATATACTAGTCATCAAACTCAAGAGCTCTAATGCAGACGTTAAGTTTTTGTAAAGGTCCATAAACCAACATGAACACCATTTAAATATGTAGACACAGAATGGTATTTAAAATTATGTTATCTACGGTAGCAAACCACTAATATTAAATCGTTAAAATCGTATCATAAATGTTAAAACAAGATAAATAGTTATTATGTATAATTAATGTTCTAAGCTACTGAACTCAGTACTAATCAATGTTAAGGTGCCTTTCTACTGGAGATCAGTGTCTTAAGATACTGAGTCTCTGGATATTTAAGCTGCAATTATTGATCAGAGCAAGATTTAAATGTTTGCAACTTAGTAGTGTACTTTGCTTTACTAATGATATTCTACCTATTTCGTTTAATTAAAATGAACACTTTTTGATCATCAAAAATCAAAGATTTCATCGCATTAATAGGCACTGTAACACGAATTTTTTTAGGGTAGATTTATCCTAACATGTTACGTCAGCAGACAAGCAAAGCTTGTTTCCAGCTTGTAACAGATTTAGGAAATATTAAGGTTTTTTAGCTAAAGGTTTCTCCTCCCTTAGCATCTTAATGCAAAAGCAGCTTAACCTCTTATTATTGGATAGATACGTTACTTTTAAAGGCTTAAAATAGTTATTAGCTCATCTATTTTTAAGAGAACAGATTTTCCATAATTAACATCTGATTTAAATCCCAAGTACTGCAGTAAATCATCTCTTGGCTGCATGCCTAAGCGCAAGCTCGCGATGCGCCCAGCGGCAGTCACTACACACTCATGTGGCCTATTGTCTAATATTTTTATACGCCCCGAACAATGAGAGATCATTCAACGAAAGCATAGATACTTAGAGCCGGTGCGGTCAGTTCGATGGGCTATTTGGAAATTTCGCTTCCGTTATTTCGATGGGAAAAAGCTTTCTGGGATACGTACGTATAAGGATTTCTTATGCACCGATTTAAAGCAACGGAGTTGCTTAGTCAGTTTATTAGTCATAATAACGACCTCTGCCGTATTGACATCTTTGATAGTAATATGATAATAATTATGCCTTTATTAAAATTTTATGTCTATTTGTGGTAATATCGATACCAGCAAGTGACTGTGGCTTTTGACACCGATGTTAAAGAATACCAAACCACTTCGTATGATTTTATCTCAGTTCTATATGCAATTTTAAGTGCTGGTGGTTCACGCATCTCAAAAGCAATTAGGATATTGTGTAACTTTTATAGACTTAAAATAAATATATTCATAGTAATAGTAGGTAAATTTTGTCATACAGCGGAAGTGGAAGCTGTTTGTATCGTTATCAGAGTTCTTTTGATAACAGATTCTGTAAAAATATAGTATTCCAGAGATACGACTTTAATTTTCAGTTTATATCATGCCTTGTGTGATGTATTTTTATTAGTATTACCCGTGATTTCTTTAAAAAATACTATGTGCTTCAAAGATTGAGACAATTGATGATTAATTATAGCCGATTTCAGCCACGGCGATGTCTCAACGATGATCAGTTAACTATGCAGGAAACATTAAATTAAACAAAAGTGTCCGCAAACACAGACAGACTGACATGATTTTCGAGGCACGGGGTTTAAGATCCCAAGTTTCAAACTTCGGGGTGTTATTAAGTATGTCAGTGTTTGTTCCGGCCGAAGAATCAAACCCGGAATCTCTCGATAGATCCATCGTCGTATCGAAATGACCGCTAGCCCAATTGAGACTCTTTAGCCGACACTATCAAAGCACTGATCAATGTAATCATCTACGTGCTGTTTGTCGTTGTGGTGTACAAACTTGTTTTCTCTATTAGGTATGATTTCCATAATTCATTATTTAACCAGTAACCCTATATGTTACACGCTTGCCAAGGCTGAAATCTCATAAATAAGTATCACAAATTATTGTATCAACCAATACTCTCATTTATATGTACACGTTAATATTTTTATACCCTCTCGTCAATATGTGAGTTCCCCCTTATATTATTTATGCCGCTCAAGGGCAGTGTTAAGAGCGGTATTCGAGCTCAGAGCAGCATATATTCAATGGTAACCATATTGTCGGTCGTTGGGTCGGACATAAAACTGTTATGAGTGTTCGTTTAAGTTTTACAGGTACTGTTTTACTGTATCCTATATGTGGTATCTTTTTACGAAACGGGACGACACCCAGACGATTGGCTACAAAAATAAAGCTAATGATTGCGTATAGCCGATTGTTAAAATGGATCGAGTGCCAGCGTTCACTATACTAATGCTAGGCATACTATTTCACCTGCCGTAGATGAAGTGAGGATTCACTATTCCCACGAGGGCCACAGGGATTCCTTTGAGCGTGCGCAGAAGTTGATAAAGCATCAAAATATTGACAATCGTGCTTTCAGAGTCAATTGTGTATTATTTATTTTAAAATTTTCAAATTTATTTTAAATTCAAAGAAAACATAGAGTGAGGGAGCAAAGTTAAAATTTACTAGAAGATAACTAGAAATAGGTATATTACGACAGTAGCTCAAGGAGGATATAGTCTTGTGCCTATATATATACGACCTTCAAACCTTCAAGAAAAGAGCGTACTCCTTCTTAAAAATCCGGCACCGCACTTGTTACGACTCTGGTGTTGCGGGTATCCATGGGCAGCGATAATCGTTTACCATTAGGCGATAAGTCTTGTCGTTTGTTCCCTATTGAATAAAAATAAAAGAAATATACATTTTATGACGTGAGATAGCCACGCTTTGGCATGAGTGGGCCGGCTGGGCCGGAGTAACACCACGGCCTCACAGAAAACCGGGGTGAAACAGACCTTGCGCTGTGTTTTACCGACTGGTGAAGATACCGAGGATCCATACCCCAACCACTCCCCCATCTCCCAAAGGCCGGCAACGCACTTAAGACGCCTCTGGTGTTGCGGGTGTCCATGGGTGGTCGTAGTCGCTTACTGTCAGGCGACACGTCTGCTTGTTTGCCAGCTATTCCATAAAATATAATATTAGTTTAATATGTTTTAGTATCGAAATTTATAATATTAGTATCGAAATGAAATAAAATGTAATAAAAATCGTATAACCTAAAGGGTCATCTTCGCTGGTCCGGTTTGCACTACGTAGGATTATAAAATAGGCAGAGCAGTCCATTTCACGAACATACGCTTCACCGACTGCTTTTTAAACTGACGATATTTTAGTTGCCATAAACTCTAACGAATCTCCATACTCCATAGGGAGCCTTATCTAAACAGGTTGGACTAACTTGACCTGGCTTCTAATTGACCAGGGTTTTATTCGCTATAAACTAGTTTATTATTAGGATTTAAATAGTCTTGGATAAGTAATACTCAGGGTAAGTACCAGACGTTTACGGCTGCTTTAGTTACCTTAATAATTACATTATTTACCATCTAGCTTAAAACCGTTTATTTAATTTCATATGAAGTAGAACAGAAATCTAATGTAAATAATTATATTATTTCTTTCTTTTTTTTTCTTTCTTTCTTTTTAAAAGACAACTCCCGCATTAGGAATATACATTCCTGTGTCACGGGAATCTTTACAAACATACATGAAACGGACACAAAGTACACCCAGACTTAGAACAACAATTTATGGATCACACAAAGTGTTGTCCCATGTAGGACACTTGGCGTAGTAGGAAGCGGTGTGGCGACCATTGACACCAGTAGGTCAACTGTGTAGTCGAATTATATATATTATGTTCTAATGAATTCTAGAATTACATTCACCTGTACCTATTCCACTATTTTATTTATTTATGTTTTCACCTGACCGGTCTCGCCTTATGGCATGATCGGCAAGTACAAGTGAATTTAATTCCAGAATGTATTGCAACAAGTTCCATGAAGTGCCGACAATCGAGAGTGTAAATATGTTCTAATGGTTCAAATTTGTAAATTAAATTATATCGTTACAGTAATAAGAATTAAGATATGTACTCAGGGAATATGTACGACAGGGACTCAGGTTTTTATTTGTAGACCTCAGGTAACATTCTAAGTAGGTGCTCAGTTGGCGAACTTTATTTAGTGGTTTAAAATATCAACCTGAAAATTGCATATTATATGTAGCCTTTTTTAATATCCTACATCTGAGAGCGTCTACAACCTCGAATTTACATTGGCTCCACATCTTGCCGGTGTCCCTTGTATTATATGCTACTACTCATCGTCAAGTTTGCCTTTGGACTGTCTTTTACTTGCAGTCTCTGAGAGTTTCTAGTCCGAGGTCTAATGGGCTACTATGATATACACTCCTTGTAAAATATAGTTTTAAAGCAATTTACCAAGATTGCCTTTTAATATGTACGCCACATAGTACTGTTCACTCCGATCATGTATTACACATCCTCTCGACGGGTTCAAATTACATAACACATAAATACAATGGCCGATGTTATTTACAGCTGGTTTTAAAGTAAAAGCTTACGTAGCAATTATTGTTGCTAAAATGCTGCTAGAAATTAAATTTACCTAATGAATTGACTAATAATTTTTTCATCATTTTTCAAGTCGTCTAGTCTCAAACTAAATAGAGCTTGTATTATAAGTACAAACATCTGAAATAAATACTTATTATATTCGTTTTTTATAAGTAATGGACATACATATTATACATAGAAATCGCCCGAACCCGGAAACTACAAAATTTAGAACAATTTCTACGCTTATAAGATCGTTAAATGCAATCGACACATTCAAGTACAGATTGCGGTAATATCTAATAGACGCACAGCCGAGACAGAATATGCTGAATGTAAATACATCTCTTATATAGCATAAACCGATACCAACGTGCATCGTTTCATACTCAGTTCCGAAATACTGGCGAGCGGTCCCCGCAATGTTAAAATATGTTAAATGTTGATATCGTGGGAGAGCCACGCTTCGGCATGCATGGACTAGCTCGACCGGAGTGATACCACGGCCTCACGGAAAACCGATGTAAAATAGCACCTGCGCTGTGTTTCACCGAGTGAGTACCGGAGACCCTTAATCCAACCCTTCCCCTCATCCCCCTCCCCATCCTCCAAGGCCGGCAACGCACTTGTGATGCCTCTGGTGTTACGGTCTCTGGTCCATGGGCGGGGGTAATTGCTTACCATCAGGAGATACGTCTGCTCGTTTGCCCCCTATTCCATAAAAAAATGCTCAATATTGTATGTGTATTGTTTTTGTGTTTGTTATTTTGTCGTCGTCACCTAGGCATAATTGAAAACTAGCGTCAGACGTTTTATCTGACATAATGCTGAATTGGGTTCATTTTTGGCCTTCCAAAATTGATATATGTTACCTCTTTTTTTCATATGCGATTACTTTTTGATTTTTTGTATTGGAGCCTAAAAAAATATCTTTCTTTCTTTGAAGTAATACCTGCTAATCAAATATGTAGAATCTAGGTCAGTAGGGTTTAGGCTCTGGTAACCACGATCACTCGGTAAAAAGTGTTGAGAAAATACATCGGTCATCTGCCAGGATGTAGTTTAATCAGTAATCCAGCCTGCCCTTAGTTCCAATAAACTTAGAGGTGCGTCATTTTAGTGGTCTAACCTGACACAGGCAATACTAATGAGTTGGGATGCGCGCTCAGGTCGCGCATGTGACCTGCGATGCGCGCGATATATTGCGCGCCGACATACAGAACCTATGAGTGGACACTGTAACTGTATTCCAACTTACCATTTTACTGTAGTTCTATTTTATATTTAGACTGTCTTTGCATTTCACCGAATGTCTTTATGTTGTAGATAAAGTTTACCTAGATAAAGTGTCACATTTCATTTGTTTTATTTTAACTGAACTTGTGGAGCATGAACATTTTATTCTATCCAGATTCTACATTGTTAATGAATAGTGATAGGATTAAGTGGCTGTTTTAAGTTTTGAAGTATACAAGGCAAACAAACAGTCGACTCACGTTATAGCAAGTAACTACTACCGACCTTGGAAAACTGCAACTTATCAACCATAAGTAATTCGACTCGGTTGCTGAAGAAAAAAAGAGTTAGCTAAGACCGATTTTCTGTGAACTCCTAGTGTAACTCCTGTCGAGGCTGTTCCAAATACATCAAAATGAGGCTTTTCAGTATTGGCTTTTCTCTTCGGCATAGCCAAAAAGGCTTAAAATCTGGAAATATACCCAATAAAATTTTAATTGTACGTGTTTATATTTCAAAGAATCAGCTTTTTACTAAATGCATAGGAAAGTATGAAAAATAAAGTTTGTCTGTTTTTTTTGTCCCTACCTTTCTTTAAAACGGCTGGATCGATTTTATCGTAATTTTTACAAGTAGCTAGCTGATTAAAGATACCTAAAGTAATTTAATATTAAAATCTATTATTTAAAAAACAAAATTAATTACTTCACGAGTTTAGTTAGGTGAGAAGTCGTAACAATTATAAATAATACCTATATTATTACATAAGGCTCTAATGATAATAATACAGGATTATTAATTAATTTACATAACACATATCGTGTACAATACGACAATTGATTGTAATTTACTGTAAATTTCAATTCTGACATTTGCAGAGTCTATTAATTGCAAAAACACAAGTAATGATAAATGATTCTTACCAAAATATATTAACTCTATTACATAATAGTCATACATACATAATAGTTGTTTCATTTATATTTTATAATAATTTATAAATATTAATACGTATTTACAATTTAAAATTATTCTTATCAATCATAATAACAAACATTAACTGTGATAAATCTCATTCAATACGGTACCTAGCTGGCTGACTCGGTATTTTTCACAAGACTTTTCTTACTTTCACTTGTCCCGATGATTGTCTGTTATCAAATCTTGCAAGTTAAATTTTATCCACTTCCCGATTCTCCATTGAACTGAAACTCTGCATGAGCCTTTAGTTCTGATGATAATGCAATTATATATAATCGGTATTATTATTAATCCTAAATGGGCGCGGCAACAAAATGGCGGCTTACACATTTCTGAACAACCCACCTAATATGGTTATCAAATGAAAGAGCTTAAAGTTATTCTTTCACTAACAAGAATGATGAATGAAAGCTTGTGTTTTTTTTTTAAAAAGTCTCTTTATGTAAATCAGTTGTTTTTTGGTGAATTTTCTAAAATAAATCCATAATAAACTTCGTGAAAATCGATAGATGTATCATTTTTTTAATGTGACAAATAGAAAAAAAGAAAATTTCGCATTATTAACAAAATTCTTGAATGGTTTTATATAGATGATGCCATCCTAACGATGATACAATTCTTCTTGAGCTCTACATACTTTTTCCAAAAATGCACAATTACATTACTAGTTTTTAGTAACTAATGTTGCTATCGTTATCTTTAGGTAACTTTGCAGACCACCTAGAACGTGAAAATGTATTAAGGGTAAGTAGCGTAATAGTAAAAAGAAAATGTATTTTAGTTTTCGGCAGTGGACTATTGAAGACCGATACTAACGATGTTGATGATGTGAGGAAACTCAAAGAGTTCGGTTTGTCCTTTTTTGAAGAAAAGTCGCTTATTATATACAAATAGATTAAAAAGTTGTTTATTATCTACAAAAAGGTTGTATTTTATAAAAGAAATGTTATTTAAAAATTCTTATAGTAAGTTAAGTAAAAATCCTTTAAAAAGGTCGATACAAGTCTAAGCGTCTATAATGGTATTGACTTAACTGTGTGCTGTTGTAAAGAGAGGTATTTTCGCCTAGTCTAAAAAGTAGTTTGTCGTAGTAATAACAGCAATGAGTCTTAAAAAATATAATGTAAAATAATTATAAAGTTTTCGAACAAAGTTATTTTTTTAAATGTACTTAGCAATTACGACAATCATATTATATTCACAATGACACCGCTAATGCCTATGTTATTCAATCAGAAACTATCGATAGCACGTTTCTCTCATTTACATTACAACTACAGATAGCGTATGTTGAGTGCTGTACAAACTATGTGTCGTAGAAACTATTGTTCTCCACGTTTATGTTATGAACGTAATCTGATCTGTGACAAATATTTTTATAAGATTAAGCTTTCTTATAAAAATATTTGTCACAGACCAGATCACGTTACGAGTTAAGGAGAATTCAATTTCTAAATCCCATTTAATTATTTTGTAAAACGGCTTTTAAAACAAGTCTTCGCCGATGTCCGGTTTCTTTAAAAAAAGATAATGAAAACAGAAATTGTGGGCACAAGACACTTTCTTCAGGCACATTTACGTACATTATAATATATTGAAATAAAAAGAACAGATAATGGAATCAAAATTGATCTCACGTATCCAAAGTAGCCTTCTGGTTTATGTGTTATCATTTTAAATAGTCATATAGTTTTCAGTTTCAAATTGTAATCTATATATATAAAAGAAATCGTGTTAGTTACACTATAATTCAAGAACGGCTGAACCGATTTGGCTGAAAATTGGTGGGGAGGTAGCTTATAACCAGGACGGACATAGGATACTTTTTACATAGGCTTTTCTTTCCGCGATTAACTGCGGTTGTTGTTGTACCGCGGGTAACACCACGGCGCTTAGCTAGTTTATAATAAATATATTATTTTGCTTGTCAAGTTGTAAATTGCCATTAATTTACTATATATATATATATATATATATATATATATATATATATATATATATATATATATATATATATATATATATATATATATATATATATATATATTCTAGACAGAAGGGAATTGGAGAGTGGAATTGAACGAGAGATATTACAAAATAGATGTAGCAAAGTTGAAATATAAATGGTGCAAGATTATGATTTTTGAAATTTAATGTGGTATGATCATAACGCCTAAAAGTATAGTGTCAAGAATATAAATAAATAAATATTTCGGACATCACACAACGCCATCTAGTCTTAAGCTAAGCAGAGCTTGTGTTATGGGTACTAGACAACTGATATAATAAATACATTTATACTTTCTTTGTAAATACATACATACATAAACATAGAAAACATACAAGCTCTGAAAGAAATATTTACAGATCTTAAAAACATTTGGCCCGACCCGGGCATCACAACTGAGACCTCAAGCACAGAAGTCGCAAACGCTACTACTGCACCAACAACAAAACAATAATACATAAAGCCAGTCGATAGTATAGTATATTCTAATAATTTCTGAGCAACAAAACGGGCATACAGATATGTGACTTAGGACTCTTCAACTCACTCTCTCTCTCTTTTCAGAAATACATAATCTGTCAAAATATCAAATGTCTAACTATAACGGTTCATGACATACAGCCTGGTGACATACGGACAGACATACCTATTTTATCCTTTAAGCACGCAACCCTGAAAAAGTCTTCTTTAGGCGTTACGTAAACTAAAGAAAAATCACAGCTTCCTTACAAAGGTAAGATGTCTTTAAAAAAATTCGTTACACCAATTACAATTAGCAGCTACCGAGTTTAATTATAATATAGTATTTATTTAATAAACCTAATATAGTTGGTCTTTGTTGATTGCTATTATTCACTTTCAAATATATTTTCATGTATTTCATTTAAAACTTTATGCACACATCTAAATCGACAGGCTTAATGCTCAAGGCATTTTCTACCAGCAAACCTGGTGCACTGTGGTAAGTCAAAGATTATAATGCCATTTCATACAAATCTTTAAAGATTGTGGTCTCCACCGAGTGGAGGCAAGCGTGCTTTGTAAAGAGAGGCCTATATCTAGCGGTAGAATATTAAAGGTTATGGATGTTGGTCTAGTGGTAGTGCGATTCAATTTACACTCAAAACAAACCAAAATATAATGATATTTAATTAGGTATATATTGGGTAAGTGGGATTAAAATTACAATCTGCAAAATGTAGGCGTTTAAAATGCATCTATTTATCCTGACGACGATAAAATAACTGAATCGATACATCTACGTATACATACATGACACTGTAATCATATTATATTTTAGTTTAATTTATTACTTATAAAGTTTCATGTATATTTTTATTTTCACTCGCTTCGCTCTTGACAGAGCGGTCGTAGTAATATAAAACATAAAAACAAAATCCCGTTTTCAACAGTATACAAGTAGCTAAAAACATAATTACTACTAAAATTTAAAATCAACCGTATCTACACTTTTTTCTAAAAAAAGGCGAAAACCACTGTTATGATATAATCGTACGAAACACGCACTTTAATTATTTTAATTATGCGTAAAACAATAGGCAGTAACCCTATCGTTTTAATTATTAAGGAGTATAGAAATTGCCACTTCTAGTGTCGGCGACGTTTGGTGAAAGTATTGGTTCGAAACAATACGACTTGTTAAATTTTGTCTGCTAGGGTTGGCAAGCTAGTGTTTTCTAGGTTTTACTAAAGCCTAAAGATATATAAATCCCTCAAGCCATGAGTAGTGCCAGGTTGGTCGTGCTAAATAGAATAATTCGTGAAAAGCGCACAGTGTTGGAGTTCAGTTCAAGTGATGGAATCTCTGTCGCGTGGAAAAAAGGCATCAAATCTATACAGTTCCTTCAATCGACGAATTATATGGAATGGAATAATCATTCTTCATGAGTAAAAAGAATAAACATTAGCTATGAATATATGTCGGAATATGTGTACTTCTTAGATACAATTGGCTAGTAAAATCACAGGTTCTGTATTGTGAGAAAATAGTTTACAACCCCGGCTAGGTCGGTACCCCTAATCCTAATAGTTGTATGAAATGTTTAAGCCTCGAACGTGCTAAAGGTGTTACTTATGCAGGACCAGACTTTGTGTACAAAAAAATATGATGTATTTCATTTATCAAGTACATTTATTAAAACTTCATAAGTGACAACCCTAGAAACAGATGTAACATATCGACATCGATACACTCGTGATTTATCGACAGCCAACTGACGTCACAGTTAGATTAACTCAGCTGTGACTTTGCATATTTCGGTAATGGCGACTTACGGTATTTTTTATTATGAAAAAGATTCGAAATTTCACACCACCATTGTGTAACAATTTACAAATTGTATGAAGATGTCAATAGCGTTAATTTCTGACCTAGAAAATCAAATAAATAATATGTAGACAAATAATAGAATATTTTAACAATTGGTTATCGATGTTCACTATTGAAAGAATGATAACTTATTTTATGTATTGTTTGTGACCCACTATATTATAGTACAGTCACTGACTATTGGTATATTCTCTGAATCTATACAAGTCAGGCTTTAATTGGTTTTTCATTGTTATCCTATTATTATTTTTTATGGAACCCTGCAAACGAGCAGTGCATGCCTCACTTAAGACGTTTTAAATATTAAGTAAACTACGTTAATAATGATCAAAGATCATCACTGCAGTAGATAATATTTTAGATAAATTGAGTTTGAATAAATGCTCTTTGGAACTAACTATAACTCAGAACCAATTGTTTCTTGGACACTGCAACAGATAATTCTCCGTATCATTAAATGACAAATGGTAAGGACAATTATCACATAACATATTTACGCGAATGTCGACATTGTGTTTGAGTGTTTGTATGAAAGTAAGCTTATGATGGGTTAATTCTATGTTAATATGTTTATACAAAATCAAAAATATTAACTTTCATGTACCACAAAACATTATGAAAGCATATTTAAAAAAAAGAATTACATATTTCATATATTTTACTTTTATGAGTAATAGTTTCAAATTTAAACAAAAAAAACGACCTTTGACAGTTACAGTTTAAATTTATAAAATTATCGTGCTCGTTACGCAATATTAGTTCTGAGCGGGAATTGATCCCATAACCTCTTGCTTAGTAGTCAAAATCGTCACCCATTAGACTAACAGGCCCGTCATAATATCCGCCTGCACGATTTCCGCTTAGCGCATGACAAATAAAAGTTACCACATCTAATTTAGAATTGTTTATTAAAGACTGTGCAATTAGTATCTACTTACCGGACTATCTACTTCCCGGACTATCTAATATCTAATACCCATCTATCTTCAACCCTCGACCTAGTGCTGGCTGACGGGCGCTCCTTTGGGTCTACACCCCTAGGAGCTCGACCTAGCTAAGTACAGGTCGCACTTTGAAGAAATATCATTACCTGGAACTACTAAGGGGCTCTTTAGGGCTCAACCCAATAAGCCACTTGTAATTACAGGTGGCATAGAACATCACTTAAACAGACTATAGACCTGGAAAACTTACTCCGAGACCCTAGCTGGGGTCTACGCGAAGAACCACTTGGTGGTGCAATTAGTTATAAAATACCCGCAGTATATTTCATAAAATAACTAATCAAAATTTGATTTTATTTTATGCGTAGCAGATTCTCAATATTGTATCATCTGTAGGCGTCAAAAATTAGACTTAAGCACCTAAAATCATATTGATATGGCGCAGGCGTTGACACTACAACTAATAAGTAGCCTTAAGAACTGCTTACTGCATAATAAACCCAACAAGTTTAATGTTTACATTCGGTGGCCCCGTTGTTGAAGAGGGTCAAAACGTATTCTCGTGTGTTTACAAAGTGGGAGAATAGTACAACCTTCCTTAATAATAATGTAACTCACTAAACTTATTGGTTATATTCTTATTAATATAAAAAAGTAAAATTGGGTTAATTTAATCAAAAGAGAATCTGAATAGTTTTGAGAAAAGTAGTAGATGGTTCATCTCACAACAAGGTGCTACAGCCGGCTATGAATATTTACAACTCACAATAGTGATTTTTGGACTTTGAAGCGGAATATTTTCTTAAGGTTTGAAAGTCGTGACGGTTCAGATCGCTGGCTAAAATTTTGCTGTAAAGGTGTTTAATAATTTACAAAAAAAAAAACTATCTTGTAGGTATACGAGTCTGCCAAAGCGATAAAACTCTGCTCGTAGGAAAGCAGTGGTGGTGGACCACGGGTTTCTTTCACGCTCTCTCTCTCTCTGCACTCTGCATTCAGAATAAGTATAGTGATACTCATTGCGAATGCAGAGATTGTAACAAGGTGGTGATCCACACCATGGTAGTCTTTTGAAATGCTCCTGCACTAAATGATTCCAAAACTTAATAGAGGAAAGACTCGATTTAGGTATTTGTATGAATTTGTCACTTTTTGTATATATATAATAAACTCCATTTGTGATCAACGTGTGTTAAAAAGTAATATACAAAAAATGATTAATATCAAAATAAAGTACATACCATCGCCATTTTTTATTTCGTTTATAATATTAGTATTATGACATTAATTTAAAGAAATATCTAAAATAGAGGTGAGTCAGCCTGACATCATAAAAATCATCGATAAGTATCGTTCACCTGACCTTTATAGTATGATAAATGCGTTCGGTACAGAGGTCGGGATGGGCCATTAAGTAATAATGCTTATTGAAATGTTCAAATATTTATCAGCTCTTGTTTCGTTGTGAGGAACACATTATTAGTATTTCATGTCAACAGACTTAAAATCTATATAATTAAAATATAAATAAAATATTTCGGACATCTAATATACAACGCCATCTAGTCCCAAACTAAGTAAAGCTTGTATTATGGGTAATAGACAACTGATATGAATACATAAATACATTTTTAAATACATACATATCATATATAGAAAACACCCAAAACTCCAAAACAAATATTTGCAGATCATACAAACATTTTGTCCGATCCAGGATTTAAGCCCGATACCTCATGGGTAGCAGTTGCGTACGCTACCACTGCGCCACTGAGGCAGTAAAATCATTATATATATAGAATTAAATAATTAAACAATAAAATTAAATACTATAATACTTAAAAATCTAATGTGTCATACTAAACATAGATTTTTTCAAAACCGAATGAAAAATAATAAGGTAATTGGAGACAGGGAACAAAACCTCTTTAACGATGACAATATCGCGTGTACACGTACATTAATATACGTATGACCTATGAGGTTAAAAAATCTTTCTGAACTGAGGTAGTATATGGTTAGACTTAGGAAGATGACGGCATAGCATCATTAACAAGCAAATTGAAATTAACAGTAGGTTAAGGTTTCTTAAATGGTATTATATCATAACTGTGGCACGTAGAACTTGAATTTCCGAATTCATCGCTCACGTAAGGGCCACACGCGTAATCTTAAATCTATAAAACAATATCGATATCGATGAGAAGGCGGTGTAACCCCGCCCTTCACGAATAAATATTTAATTAAACTTATGAGAGCGCACGGTTTTGAGTTTGGTTATTTGTTTGAATAATTTTTTTGGGTATAATGATCGCAAGCGGATCTATGAATGAATTCATCATTGTTCCATTCAAGTACGAGATCATACTTTTATATAGAACATTCGATTTTTTCGTGAGCAAGATAGATATGATGTATGTAGGTAGAGACTGGTGGACTGGTCAAAAAAATGGGACCAGGCCGCAAGCCTCTCCGGTAGTTGGAATCCTCAAGGATAGAGCCTGATTAGGTTAGCTGAGAGCGACTGCCATTTTTCCTGAAAAGGTATATTTAGATTACATTGTGTTTAGTCTTGCCCGACATTATAAGTATTTAAAGAAAAATAATCCCATGCCCCTTTTTTCTTTGTAACCGCCTGTAGATATATACTATACAAGTATTGATTACATTTGAACAATGACAGTGTAACATATAGACAGGCTTAAATTTGATCTTTGTGATTAAATATATTTTCTAATATTATTCTGATAAATGTATTTCTTTTATTAAATATACATATTTATTAACTTCACTTTAATAATAATATTTAAGAGCTATTTTTTTTTGTTTTTAGTGTATTTAGTGTTTTAAAAGTTTTTAGTGTTGACTTGGATTTCTCGAGGCTACGATCAATGGCAGCTGAACATCAATTAAAAACAAGTAAAATTATTTAGATTTAGAGGCGCTAATAGCCCAGTGAGACGCTCATAGCCCAGTTGCACTCAGTGATTAGAACTAATCACCGAGGGAAAGCAACGACAGCGCGATCAATACCTGGATGGGTAACCGCTGGTGGCATGTTACTATGAGCGTCTCCGTGATTCGTAGGTCAGGTTAAGCAGTCGGTCCCGGTTGTTATCATAGGATAACAGTTGTGAAGCTTAGTTGGAGGCCTTCGGGCGGCTTAAAACCATCCAACGGTAAGATTTACTTAGCCACAATCTTCTCCTCAGAGGAGACCCGAGCCCAGCAGTGAGACATTATGGGTTGTTGATGATGATTGGTGAAAATTATTAAAAAAAACCAGACTGTGTCAATATCTGTTATCTTTATTAAATTCAGTTTTTTCCACCCCTCTATTCCATAAAAAAGTCGCTTTGTTTGCTATTACGGAATCTACCTGATAAAATAGGGATGACATGTGGTACCCATCCCGTATTTATTCGTCACCACACGTATCTCAAAACAGCGAAGGTTACTGTCTGGTTAGTAGCTAGGCTTTCTGGAATTACATTACTCACTAGATACTTACGTCACGTTAAATACTTCTAAGACATGTGCAGAAATAAGTAATATAAACAGGTATTCAAGTTTACATTAATACATTGATTGCTGCTACTTTAATACATACATTGATTGAAATGACTCTGTTATCACTCTTAATGATTCATTATTGTCTTGGTGGGTTAGTGGTAGGGTATGCGACTGCTGTTCTTGAGGTCTCGGATTCCATTCTCGGCTCGAACCAAATGTTTGTATGATCGCAAATATTAGTTTCGGGGTTTGGGTGTTTTCTATGTTACAATACGTATTTGCAAAAAAGTAAATGTGTATTTATAACAGCTCTGCTTAGTTAAGGACCAGAAGGCGTTTTGTGTTAGATGTCAGAAATATTTATTTATTTAATTAAATCTATAAGCTAGAAGAAATCAACTATACTCTCTTGTTGATTGAAAAAAAAGAAATAAAGTGCAATCGTACATTACAGTAAATTTCACATTTAAATTTAATCGTAGTACCTTTATTATCGCTTAATGTAAGTTAATTACACATCTATACACATTTGCGGATAATTCTCTAAGAGACCCGGTTCGCTTCAATTCCCATGCAACTATGGGGAGGTGCAACGATAATTAATACACGCCCACGGTCGGCCCCATAGATATGTGTATTGCGTTATTTTTGTATGGAATTTTGATTTATATTGTGTGGATTTGTACTTGGGTATTTGTATCACTATAAGATAAACAAAATATTCATGACCTATTTAAAGTAGGTGACGGTCTAAGTTAACTATGAAAATAAATTTTCGTTATTTAGTGTTTCGTACCAAAAAGGTAAAACGAGACCCTATTACTAAAACTCCTGTGTCCGTTCGTCTGTTTGTCTGTGTCCAGGCGGACCTCGAGAACCATAATAATTAGAGAGTTGAAATTTTTACAGATGATGTATTTCTGTTGCCTCTATAACAATAAATAGGTAAAATAATATATAAAAATATTCTTTAAGCGGGCTCTCATATAACAAACATAATTTTTACCGTTTTTTTGCATGATATAAATAATGTCCACAGGCAGAAATGTATAGAAATGGTACGGAAACCCTTCGTGCCTATGTCAGAGTCGTTTTTTTTATTTTTCCTTAAAGTTTTTAATATTGTTTATCAGGAGTCTATTAACCACAATACTGTCTCTCTGTAGTATGAGATAGAACGATGAATCACTTTATGTAATTTAACAAAATAGGCACATTAAAATGGTCGAATAGTGGATATACAGACCGAGAGTTCAATTTAAAAAAATCCTACGGATTGACTAGAGACTCTCGGGCCACGCGCATTATTTCTGTGTACATCAGGCTGATGTTCTTTACCTCATTTGCTGCTGTTCGTCATAGGCTGTGTGTTTGTGTTTGCCTCGTCACAATTTTTATTCATCCCATAACCTGTTGTAAAAGCGGAGAAAACTACGCAGAACCACAGCATTACGAAGACAAAGAATACTTGACACAAGTCCTTTACTTAATACCTAACCAGTCTCGCCACCGTAATTTAATAGGCCAAACTCCATTTCTAAGATGCTTAATCTCTTAAGTCCAGCATTGAAATGCTTAGGGTCATTGGTCAGACAGTCTAAATACCATGAACACTATCTACTTTTAGTGCAGATGGTGTACATGAAATGTGTAAAGTAATTATTATTAATAAATCTTCCGATATTAATAACACATAAAATTAGCATAAACTATACATATATCTACATATAGATATATTAACATAGAGATATTAGCACGTTCGTAGTGATATACGGCTGGTCGTATATGAATCGATAACTTTCATAACTGCTAATAAAATGTGTAATAATATCTACAGCGTCTGCGCAAATGTCTAATTAGAGTTCCGTTAATAACTTTTGAGCCATAAACGTGTGAGCGAATTAGTTGAGATCTAGTTATAAAATACAGTTCTTGGTAACAAAATGCAAGAACTATTCGATCAATCCCCGGGTATTATTACTCGGTATCAGAATTACTTTTATTCTGTGAACGCTATTAAAATGAAATAGGATATTTTCTAATCGCAATAAATTAGATAAATACTTTTAGGGTTGTAAATGGTGGACCGTTTGTATTCGAAATTTAAAAAAAGGTTGTAGAAATTTTAGGAATATTTGTGAAATTAGGTTTCGTCATATTATGGAAACATTTTATAGTACATCTTACCTGGGTAGTCGAAACGCTAAGAAGTAGCGACCTGAGTAGATACTATTATTATTAGTAGATGATTGCTTTTGGCAATTAGGCCGCCCTTTGTACACTCCGTCTCACATTTTATATACTCTCTTGTAACTGTAATATTAGAGTGTGCAAATAAAGAGTTTCTATCTATTATGTGCTATGCATGTTTCGCTATACTATGGGGTGCATAACCGTTACTTCAATAGGTTTTTTTGTTCTTTTACAAATTCAAGACAAATTCTACAATATAAATACTCCTGAGCATTTTTCAAAATTTTGCTCCTGGCTGTCCTACAAATTTCACTATTGATTGAATTGCAAAAATCTAGGAAGTAAGTTCAGAAGACACATTCTTAAGCTTTGGCACAGTTGTGCAGCAACTTAAGAATATTGATTTTGCAGTTTTCCATGAGCAAGAAGCAGTCTTATAATCAAACAAAAAGGTTAATAGTTCCATAAAATATCATTACAGTTAAAACTAGAAAAATATCTATAGGAAAATTCACTCACTAAAGGTTCTTTTAGGCTTTTATTCTACACTAGTTCACAAGTATAATAATATTATATATATATATACATACTAAGTGATGTGAATTCTATCATGTAAACCGAAAGTAAATAAACGAATAAACAATACAGAATAAACTTTATATTCCAAAGTTGATACATTAAAAGATACTCTTTAAAGCCATTTACGCGCATTTATTTCTGGTGTAATCGTTTTATACGGTTTTAATGTAAACTATTTTTCGTTGAAGATAATGGAATGGGAAGAGTTATTTTAAAATCGCAAATAAAGTATAAGCAGAATGTTTTATATGCATCTGTGTTTTGGTGATGCCAGAGAATGTCGGTCGCGTTCCGGATGCTTTGTTTTATTTTATTTAACATCAAATGTAGTCAATTTTGATGCCGAATCTTATACTTATATTAAACCGCTGTCTTAGCGTTTTTTGTAAGAATAATATCATTTATTTCACAAATTAATATTAAATACTTACATCCAAAAACATTTTTTTATCTTTGTTCCGGCTAGTCTCTGGAACAGCTGGACCAATTGTAATGGGACTTGCGCTGACATGTATCTGCTATTTATAAGGAGTTGAGTTGAGGTTGCGGAGGTCAAATGCCAGTCGCTCTGAGTAAAAACTGATTAAGGTAGAACCAGTTGAACTAGTACCCCAAATAATCTTGGGAATAATAAAGGCAAGGCAGATGATGATGATAACTGAATTAGGAAAAAATATTTAAACTAATGGAATCGGAAACAATATCAATACCGTTTCAAAAGGCACAAGACTCGTGAATAATAACCACGGGGGTACAGCTAGTATGAAATAAGTATTTAATTAAGGAATTATTCTCTAATGCACCTAACGATTCTCCTAGCCTAGCCCCTAACGAGTACCCTCTTTTCTTGAAGGTTTGAAGGTCGTATTGGTCCGGGAATACCGCAAGCGACAGTTCATTCCGTTCATTCAGTTTTGTTGTGCTAGGCAAAAAGTTCTTTAAAAAGCGCACAGTTGTGGACTGCCAACCAACTAGATGAGGGGGATGAAATTTCTGTCGCGAAGGACTATAGCGGTAAGAGGCGGCAGAAATCAGCCCCAACAATTCCCCAGAGCACTCTCCGTGGTAAATGCGGTAGAAGATCGCAGTGAAGTCACATAGAGATGTTACTCATTGGCACTACGTCTCTACGTAGCTAGTCTAGCTGAATTGGAAGTTCTTGGGAATCGAATGATTCGAGTCGCTCTCCGTTGAATGCGGTCCAAAGGGAGGAGCTGGTATTGGGATGCCCCCGCCTATAGATGGGGACAGTATTCCATGTAAGGCCGGACCTGTGCCTTATAAAGCAAAAGGCGGTGGGCTGGATTGACATACTGTCTCGATCTGTTGAGCACACTGAGCTTTATCGAGGCCGATTTGGCCTTATCCTCCAAATGATCATAAAACTGGACCTCGCTCGATATGTCGACATCGAGTATTCCAAATTGGCTGAGGCAGATAAGGGAGTTTCTTCAAAATGAGGACATACGACCCACGGTAGTTTTTTCCTGTCTGTCAAGAACCATTTTCTCAGGAAAACGTGAGGTATCAAGTTGAAATTTATATCAAATACTAAGGTTCAGGTCTACTGTCCCTTGGAGCTGTGAAAAAATTAAACTTCCAAGTCAACGCAATCAAAAGATTTATTTATGCTGCCTTTTATGCTGCAAATTTTCGACACTTGCAACGAAATCAAACCTATGGGGTACTTCCCGCGAACTCACAATCTTCAAATTTGGTACGAAGCAACTTCTTATAACACAGATAAAGGAAAAATTGCTTTTTGAAAAATATTTTTTTATTTACATCACATTAAACACCTACAGGTTTGTATAGTACGCAAGTTCGACTCGCACTTGACCAGTTTTTTCTGTAAGGCCTTGATATTGCCTCATAAGTCATAAAAAACATCGTTTATAATTTTCCAGCCGTATCACTCAATATAATTATGTACTTATAATTTATGTTTTCCATCTATGGCTGTCATATATGTGTAAATACAATCTTAGCCAAAATAAAGAGTTTTAAAGCTAACTAGTTAGTATTGCTAACCTGAACTTAATTGAGCTTTGTCTTTCTTTTAGAAAACAACCCCTGTACTTAGGATATAGTACTTGTGTCTTGGTGACACATTCATTTATACTCAAGATAGTAAAGCCACGCTGAGTTCAGCACAAACGGGCCGGTTCGACCAGGGCGATATTGCCTTCGCACAGGAAATCTACGTAAAATGACAGCGTTCGTGCTATCGTGTTTTGTTGGGGAGTGCGAGACCTGGACGCCTAATGATGCTGAAACATTACTAGGCCGCCTTGTTAAGGTCACCATGCAGCATTATCATCTAGCATTCTGCTTATACTTGCAATCAGGCAGATTAGAGTATAGGTCTAATTATAAAAAAAGTTACAGAAAAAAGCAGTCCAAATCAGACAGACAGATTAGAGCTAACATCAACCATCAACAGCACGATACGACACGACTTAACTTTCTATCCTTTTTTTTTTTTTATTTCGCGGAGAATGCTTTTCGCACATTTCCCTCCGTGAGGGAAACGAAGGGTGTGTATGGGACTCCCGGTAAACCGGCTTACCCACTAAACCCCGCGGCGGCCTGACCACTAAACTCCTCGGCAGTCAGGAGAAACTCCAGGAACGCATCAGCAGCTTCTGGAGTCCTCTCTGCCTCACCTCACAAATGAGGTTCACACCATGATTAGCATATCCCAGGGGCAGGACATTATTACACTTCTCACCATTCTATACAGTAAGAGGCGCCATAGCGTCCCACCCAAGATAACACACCCCGGGCCACACCATGTCCGTGTCCCCTGTTTCGGTTTTGCAGTGGTTAAATTGCCCCAAGATGTGTCCGTAACGATCCTTAGGCGGCGATTAGGGAGCTAGCGAACTCTACCGCGCCCTTTCCCGATTTCACTCGACGGACTCTGTCTGGAGCATAACATTCTCACAGAAGGAGACCGCGGCTTCCCACCCTTCACCATTCTCAGCATAGCCGCGATCAATGCTGGCGGTGAGAGGTTTCGTCCGATCTGTCCAACTAGGACTCGATGCTTGGTCTCTCACGCAGGACAGTCCTGCAGCATGTGCTGGGTGGAGTCCCATTCGGAACCGCAGTGGTGGCATTGTGCTGTAACCTCCCGTCCAATTCGATTCAGATATGAGTATATAAAAAATATTTGCTGCTGCTTTAATGAGCTAAAGCAGCAGCTAAATAATTTTTTAACATATTAAAATAATTCATCATTATTAAATTCTCACGGAAGTTAGCGTACATATCAGTTATTAAACTTTTTCAATGTTAATAAATTAAAATTCAATTAGTAATCCTAACCTAATTACATGAGTTCAAAACAGGGAGGTCACGAAATTACATATTGCATTTTTTTCCATCTTTCAACGTACCGTCCACAGAATTCCTAATCACACAGAGATATATGTAATTGTGGACCAGTATTGAACAAAAAATAAAGCATCAAAGGTTGACCGGCGGCATCGCTACTACATACACAATCTAACCTCGACCGCAACACTGATTTGCGAAAATAAAACGAGCGAGGTTTGCAGGCGCCGTCGTAATGGAATAGTGATGGGATGTGTCGATGAAATACCGATAATATTCTAAAAAATTTCGTGAGATATTCATCGTTATTAGAATTTTTAAAGATAGTTTTCTGTCGTTTATTCTCTTTTTTCGTGTGATAACGGATTTGTGTTGTGATAGTCGACTAGGCGAAATTTTTGTTGTGTTGAGAAGTAAACGGGATAAAAATACATAAATATAAATAAATAAATATTTCAGACATCTGACACACAACGCCATTTAGTCCCAAATTAAGCAGAGCTTGTATCATGGGTACTAAGACCACTGATATAAATACGTATATATACTTTTTTTTGTATATACATACAAATCAAATATAGAAAACACCCAAACTCCGAAACAAACATTTGTAGGTCATACAAACATTAGATCGTACCCGAGACCTCAGGAACAGCAGTCGCATACGCTACCGCTGCGCCACCGAGGCAGTCGTAAACATCAATAAACAACAACACAACGACACTTTAATAATAAACTAAAATATTTACCAATTCGTTTAGTCAGCATGGTATAACAACAACCCATAATGTCCCACTGCTGGGCTCGGGTCTCCTCTCAGGAGAGGATTAAGGCCATACGTCCCCACGCTGGCCAAGTGCGGGTTGGGGACTGGCAAGAATACGTTGTGGCTACGTAAATCTTGCCGTTGGATGTTTTTTTTTTAAGCCGCCCGAAGGCCTCCAACAAAACTTCACGACTGTTATCGTATGATAACAACCGGGACCGACTGCTTAACGTGACCTCCGAATCACGGAGATGCTCATGGTAACATGCCACTAGCGGTCACCCATCCAGGTACTGACCGCGCCATCGTTGCTTACCCTCGGTGATTGTTTCTAATCACCGAGTGCAACTGGGCTATGAGCGCCAGCATGGTATAGTAGGCCAATAAATCGTTTATAGAGCGAGAAATGTGTCCAGCAGTGGACTTTCAAAGGCTTTTGATAATATATTCATCACTGCAGTAATTTACAGATGTACAGATGTTAATTCTGACTGCATTTAGTCTCTTGTTGCTGTGATGGGGCAGGCAAGCACGTGCGATCTTTCTGTACTTTTTGAGCGGGCTGTAAGCGACTCTAGATCAAGAGGTCACGGGTTCGATTGCCGGATCGGACTGCTGTTTTTTCTTACAAGAAATTCTCGATAGCAGCCTGGAGTATGGAACACAGTGGTGTTTCCCCCCCCCTGTTTCGGAGACTACGTTAAGCTCCCAGTTGTCATAAACATCTATGGCAATCGGTATCGGGAAGTCAGTGCCCTCAAATATACTAACAACTAGTTCAACTTTAGAATTCAATTTACCCTTAGGGTTGCGGAGGTCCGATGCCAGTCACTCCTTGTAAAAACTGATATTCAGGTAAAACCGGTTGAACTAATAACCAACCCCAAATCATGGGAATAGTAAAGGCTAGATAAATGATGACTTTTCCATTTTTATCAAAGTATTTTCCGTAAATTCACCGTTTTCTTCTACGATAGTATACTTTGTCCTTTACAAGATATTTATCCATAATATAGCAATCTTCATATATTTATGGAACTGTTATATCCATTAAATAAGAAGCAAAAATCAATATTCATTAATATCTGCAATTTGGCCGTGCCTATGACCTTCTCAACTTACAAAATGATGACAAACAAATGTCAGTTTTATTTTTATTTACAATATCCAAGGTCACGATGATATCTAAGCCTAACTAAATCGATAAACTGGAAGTAATTGCTTGTTTATGAGGTTTTGGCGCCATAACAACTCTATTAGTAATAAAAAAAAATACATTCCTTAAGGATACGGATACAATTTTTAGTGCACTTAAATCATGATACGTTTTACAACTATATTTTTATTCAAATTCAAAATCATTTATTCAATTAAGACACTAAGTGACATATATGAACGTTAAATTGAAGTTACAGATAAAAATCATAGATCGACAAAAACAGACATCACAGATATACTGTATTGTCAAGTTGAATTAGGTGAAAACACCAAAATTCACTGCCTGTATAAGTCGATCCATTTATATGAAATAGGGGGCAAACGAACAGACGTATCGCTTAATGGTAAGCCATTACCGCCGCCCATGGACACCCGCAACACCAGAGGCATTATAAGTGCGTTGCCTATACACAAGCCTTTGGGAGATGAGGAGGTGGATGGGGAAAGGTTACGTTATCCCCAGTATCCTCACTCACTCGGTGAAACATAGTGCAAGCGCTGTTTCATATCGGTTTTCCGTGAGACCGAACTGATACAGGTCGAGCTGGCCCATTAATGCCGAAACGTCTATTTTAAGTTATTTAATAAAATGTGATTTATTTATATCAGTTTCCTTAAAATGGTTTACAAATGACAAGGATTTCACGTAACTTAAACGTGTTAATACAGATGTATAAAAAAACATACCTTTTTTACGTTTTACGGCAAATTTCTGGAATGGCTGGACCAATATTGACGAGATTTCTATTGGCAGCTGATGTTATAAGGAGTAAGTTAGTCGACTTTTACTTTAGTTATTCGTCCCGCAGTATTATTGCGTGTCAACATTGATCTCGAATGGATGAAATCTGTTGACTAGCATTTAAATCAAGTAACGACATCTATACCAAAAGTAGTGAAGCCCCAAACAAAAGCGGGTTAATAACGAAGCCAATAGTATAGTTAAAAAACAACTTTACGATATTATGCAGATTAATTGCAATCATAAAATTAATACTGAAAAGACATTTTATAAAGCAATAAAAATGAGATACTAATAAATTATTTTGACATTAGAATACATATTAAATTACTGTTTAACTTTGAACTTTGAAACGAATAATTTTATGTTTTTACATCTAAAATACACTGCATAAAGTTTAATACCTTTTTTCTTGTTACCTATAAAAAATCATGTATCAATATATACAATATACATAGTTTCAGCAAGTATCCTTACACCTGACAGGTATCTCTCAAAATATCTTAATCCAGTTTGTTTACGTCGCTCTTCGAGAATTTTCGTAGGGCGTAGAATGAATGCCATGATAATTCACTTCAACCATATATTTGATTTGTTTCAATTAATCCGTGTTTTTTATAGCGTTTGATCCATTAGTGGGTTCTAACAACACTAGCGGGATGAAAAGGCGTGCTGGCCCTCCATATTGTTAGCACTGCCTCGGTGGCGCAGTGGTAACGTACGCGACTGCTGTCCATGAGAAATCCGAGACGGGTATGAATCCTGGGCAGGACCAAATGTTTGTATGATCTAAAAATATTTGTTTCGGTTTTTGGGTGTTTTCTATGTATAATATTTATGTATTTACAAAAGAAAAGTATTTATGTATTCATATCAGTTGTCTAGTACCCATAATACAAGCTCCGCTTAGTTTGGGACTAGATGGCGTTGTGTGTTAGATGTCTGAAATATCCGAAATATCCGAAACACATCATTACACTAACTTCTGATGTACTAGTGTATAATTTAAATAATTTCAACTGTTAAATAAATTTGGAAGTTCAAAGGATCAAGCATAACTTCACTATAATGTATTAAATGTAGTATTTGTCCGACCTAATTGAGCCCAATAATTCACTAAAATTATCAATCGACTCAGTACCCCTTTTAAGACCATAAAATTTTCCGTTTTTTAGTGTTTGTTCAAATAATTTAGAACTATTAACTTCCTACCGTTTAGTAACTAATTGCAGTCAATTTGAGTCAAGTAAATATATTATGCAAATTAGTAATTGGATTCAGGATAATTTCTCTACCGGTATTTAAAGTATGATTTCATTTGACTCCGTGGACCTGCAGCCATAAAGTGTACATTGTATGAACTATAAACGTAATGTAATCTAAACATATTTGAACTCCAGCCGTTATCGTTAACCTGTCTAATGATTGCAACCGTAGTTGCGGAGGCCAATTAAGATTTGATGACAAGCAGATGCTCTTGGATGATAAAAGCTTGATTAAATTTAAAAAGTAGTAGGGAACGATCGGATATTTGAAGTTAATGGCAGAAGTATGTGTAGGAAAATGGAGGAGACCTTCACTCTATGGATGATGCCTGGTGGTTCAGTGGTAGCATATATGACCTATGCCGAATATGCCAGCCGATACCTACATTTTTCACAAAAATAGGGCTCAGTCACTCGTTCATAGCTAACACTTTATTTCATACTTCATACATTTGACTGATACCAAGCGTATGGAGGATTTTAAAAATTGAATTTGATTACATACCTAATTTATGTAATGTAATCACAGTCTCACACATCACCTCATTTTAACATCAGAAAATATTTTACAATATATTGGCATGAACAAACCTAAAAAAAAAAATGAACAATCGTATAAAAGTACCGAATTTCAAATTCAAAAGTAATACATAGTTTTTTTTACTTGTAATAGTATTTATGGCCAGATTGAGTATGTGTTTATATCACATAACACAAGGTTTTTCTTAAACTGAAACTATATATATGGCTATTTTCATAAAAAAAAAATAGAGATTTTTATAAAAGTAAGAATAAATAGACACAAAATTGAAGTCATACAGTAATTTTATATGTATTAATTTTATAGTATACATTGTCAGATAAATGTGAGTTGTAGATATATGGAATAGTTAAAAATTATTCGTGTTCGTGTACCGACTGCTATTAACTTTCAATATTTTTTTTTTAATATTTGTAATATATATTGACCAAAGTACATAATATTTCCGAATTTTAATAAATTAAATTGTCAAGTACGCAGAACTACTTAAAAATATGTATATTTCACGTGTCCCATCCCTAAACCTTAGTATATTCCGCATAAAGTAATCATTTGTCTACTTGACTAAACTGAATTATATTATTATTTTTTATTATTTAATAATGGCCGTAATAATTGAAGGTTGGCGGGCGGCTTCTGTTCTAGAACAACGGATAGCTTGGTTATTCGAATCATCTTTGTTAAGGGGACGATGTTATGCAAAATCGAGATTTATATTTATATTTTAATATAGTATGATTTTTTTATGGAATAAGTATCCTGACTCATGCCAGCTCCAGCTGACCAGCCCATTCATGGCGCAGTGTGGCTCTCGCTTCCTACTTTACTATGTGTTGTGGGTTCAAATCCTACAGTCTGTATGATCCACAAATTGCTGTTCCGAGTCTATGTGTTTTTGTGTCAGTTACATTGATGTTTGTAAAGTATCCTGAGACACAGGATTTATCCCTAATGAGGTAGTTGTCTTTTATAAAAAAACAATAATAATAATAACGTTAATCAAATGACAAGCTACCTCTTAACAAAGGCGAATCGTACAGTAGTCGGTTCGTATGCATTCGCACGATATTTAATAACATAGCGATCTTCGATGTTTCAATCCAACTGTTATTCGATTAGTTTTGTAATTGAAAACATACCCTTTGGCGGTAGTGATTACTACAACTGGTAATAATAAATATGTTGTTAATTTTGTCGGTCAATTTATAGGTTTGTTCTTGATAGCAATATTCAATTAGGTATTCCGCTTAAAGAGATAAAACTTGGCCTCAGTTATAAGCATGGTTGTAATTTTAGTAGTTATGTTATTTGTACTGACCTTTCTGCAGTCCAACTAGTCCTAAACGACCTTTAATTCATTTCACATATCATCACATCAACAGCTATTAAAACGAGGTTTCGGCCTCTGTTTAAAAAGGAGGTTTCGGCCTCTTCTTAAAAAGTAGGTTTCGGCCTTTCCTTAAAACGAGGTTTTGGCCTTCTATAACACGCTGGCCAGATAGGTTAGTATAGGGTTTGTGTTAAGTTTTCCTTTTCTTGGTTTACTTCCTTAGTCCCTCTCTTACGCCATTCATAGTATGTATAGGCGTGGTAACTACACTCCGTGTTTTTAATCTAACACTACACGAATATTCAATAATTAAATATTTTTTTATTATTTTATACGGTTCATTTAAGGGCTAAGCTCAGGTATTAGTCAGTTCTAGTACAAAACACAGCCAAAACATTTAGTTCAGGAGACATGACGACATGCGGTTTGGAAGTTGTCGCGTGACCAAGAATATTATTCAGTTCACTAATTGTTCCACGCAATTTCAATTTTCATACATAGACACAGACTCATTGAAACACCAAGAAGTAGTAGTAGAAAAGAGGTTTTGTACCTTGTATTTTTTTATAGACTTGCCGGTTGGTAAGTGAACCTAACTGATAAACAAAAGGTTGTAGCTTCAATTCAGGACAAATAAATAACTGTGATCACCATACAATTCATTACCCTAGGGTGGGAACCCTGGGCTAGTGAATTGAATGGTGATCATAGTTATTGTTTGTCTGTCAGTTAGTGTGTTATTTATTTACTTAATATACTTATATATTTCAACTGTTTAAATATATCTTTTGACCAGATTGAGACATAAGGCAGCCATGAATAGATATATAGATAATTATTTCCCCGATATAATTCCAATTTTTGCGTATAATCTAGTATGATGTGCCTACAGTCAAAACCAAAAAGTTTTCAATTGAAATTAGCTTTTTCTAAAAAAATGTAATTTCTTGACTAAAAAAATGTAATTTCTTCGGAGAAAACAGTTTTTCTCCACAGTTTTTTATTTTTGCAAGAAACTACCTAAGGAAATCTTTTAAAATCAGAGATTTACTATATTTTATTAATATTTACAATATTTATAACTAACTATCCATTTTTGTACTGAATTATTAATTGTAATACTACGTTGTATATATTATATCAAGTAATAATTAAATTAATTCTATCATAGAATTCTCGATATTTGATTCAAAGCCGTTCAATCAAATTGATCACCTTGTTTTGAAGTTCCATTTGTTTTATCATTCTTGTTAATATACCATAATATGTTTTAAAAATACAGGCAATTAAGTGTTAATATTAAAACGAGAAACTAGATTTTAATCTGAATATATTCATTTATCAATGTATTATTTTATTTGATTTTGCTTAATACGATAACACTACAATCATGTTACCTGATCATGTAGACATTAAATCATTAGTGTGCTTTTAAAATCTTAATATTTTGTAATCATTTGGATTATTTTTGTATTTTTCTGCAAACAAAAGCAATGATAAACTTAAATTTATCTAATACCTCTTAACGAGCCAATATTTGTGTATATATAAACTGGATCTCGGAAACAGCTTCAACTATTTTGCATGAAATTTAATACCAATGGGGTTTCGGGGGCTTTAAATCGATCTACCTCGGATTCATTTCTACAAAATTTGCTAAAATAGATTCTGAGCCAACCTTGGTCATTCATATATTTTATTTAATATGTGTACACTATGTATTCAGAGGTATGTATCGTTAACCATAGTACAGGCCCTACATAATTTGGCATGTCTGCAGAATATTTTGTAAGATTTGTCAATTTATTTACCTTTGGCGCTCATAGCCCAGTTGCACTCGCCGAGGGTGAACAGCGTAAGCGCGGTCTATGCCTGGAGGGTTGACCGCTAGTGGCATGATAGCATTAGTGTCTCCGTGATTTGGAGGTTACGTTAACTAGTCAGCCCCAGTTGTTTACATAGAATAATAATCGTAAAGCTTAGTTGGAGGCCCATGGGCGGTTAAAAACATCCAACGGCAAGATAACGTAGTCACAACGTTGTGTTACCAGTTCCTAACCCGCCTAGTGCGGGGGCGGGCGGGCAGCTTGAGGACGTATAGCCTTTACTTCCGAGCCCAGCAGTGGAATGTCATGAGTTGTTGATGATTGATGATAATCGTAAAAAATACACCTAATTTTTCTAGAAAGTTTTAGTCTCTAAAAAAATTCTTGGTTTCCTTAAACACAGCGCTGTTATATCACAAAAGAATATTTCATGTCCAACGAACTTCTATTAGTTACACTCAGGCACTTATTTGAATACTTATTTGGTACTTCTATTTACTGTTACAAGCATGTGTTCATGCCCTATGTCCATTTGCCATACGACCTAAGGCACAAAGATTACCATTATAAACACTTATGTTAGCTGGACCCAAAATGCAGCCATTAAAAACAATATGGCCGACACACTTATATTGTAATAACAGTTTTTAAATTGATTTAAGATTTCACAGGCCATTATTTAAAGGTGTGTATACATGAGGTGGGTTTCTCTTGTGTGGTCTGTATAAAGAGTTTATTGTAGTATTTTTGAAGTTTAATCCCTCAGAGTATTAACGTAAATATAATTATTTGACGATGTATGTTATGCCCAATTAAAATTTGGATATTTAAGCATATATTAGTAGACATTTATGTTCAAATTGATTAGAGAAAAAAGTATTTATTGTGGATTGGTTTCATTTTCCTTAAGCTCTCACCACTTTGTAATCTGCGAGCTTTTGTGATTTAAATGAAAACTTACAAGAATACTGTTATTTTAAAGAAAATGTAATGAAACAACAGAGGTTTTGATTAAACTAATGCGTTAAAACAGCTTGAACAGACCTCTTTTCGCTGCAAAAATAACAAATTTCAACATAGGCAACAAGAGAGCATTCACATTACTTGTTGGTACTTGACCTGAAATGCAAGAGAACTATCTGTTGTGTGTAGCCTAATTTTAGGAGGTGAATAGCTATGGAAAAGTACTAAATACTGCTTTACTAAGAGATCATGCTATAACTTCGGTTGAACCGGTTGTACCAAAGTAAGACTTTCCCACGGTATTTCTAATTCCCGCTACGAATTGAGAAAACCCTAATTTAAATTTATAATTAACTAGTTACCCACCGCGGAGTTACCTGACTTTCTTTTTGCATGGCCTTGCCAAAATTACTCTAATCTGCTTGATAATATAAGCAGAATCCAAGAGTGGTACTCACCATACTCATTGTGAATGTAGACAATCCAACAATGCAGCATAGTGACCCACAGTAGCTCATCACGTGGAATGTGCCTATGATTTATCCCAGACTATCTATCTTCATCTATGCAAATAAATAAATTTGGCGTATCTGTTTACAACAATAAATTAACAGTTTTTTTACTAAATGCATATTTATGTATACACGATACATATACTAAATATTTTTTTTTTAATTTTTGTCTGTTTGTCTGTCAGTAAGTTTGTCTATTTGTTCCGGGAAATCTCTGGAACAGCTGGACCGATTTTGAAGGGACTTTTACTGGCAGATAGCTAATGTAATAAGGAGTAACTTAAGCACCTTTTTTAGGCTAATTTTGCCCCACGGTGTTACCGGCGGTTGTAAAGGTACAACAAAAACCGAGGGGTAACAAAGCGGGACTCAGCTAGTGTTAAATATAATCCTGAGCCGTTCAGACGTTAAAGAATAATGAACATCCATGTATTCATCCTTACAAACTTTCCTTTTTATAATATTAAACATTAGGGTAGGTACAATGTATTTTGAACATTCATTAATGTAGAGTACCCTTAAGAGTGTGCATGTGTGTGACGCGCGTGTGACCCCTAACTGACCTCAACCGCTTCTGATGTCAGGAGAAATATTACTATTATATAAAATTAGTACTATTTATTACATGATATAAATCGACCATTACATTTGTCGTGGTTTATTGCATATCATTTTTCTGCGCAGGCGCAGACTTAAGTGTTCTGAGACTATGATGAATATATCCGTTAATGGTTTAGTATTCACACAGAACATTTATATAATCTTAATGATTTATTAGCGATTAACTTTAAAGTAATGCACCTTTGCACCTTTGTTTTGATAACTATACATTCAGGAATTAGACTTTTGTACATAGAATAGAAAGCAAAGGAGCAGACGGACCAACTGTATTAAGAGAATGCGTGTGAGAACCACGATTCGGTACTAAAAACCGGTGTGAAACAGCGCTTGCGCTGTATTTCACCCTATCCCCAAAGGCCGGTAACGTACTTGTGACGCCTTTGATTCTGCGGGTGTGGATGCGGCGGTAATCGCTGAACCATATTCCATAAAAAATGCTGCTTTGCTGTTGTCCATGGAAACCTAAGAGTCTTAACTTCATTGCCACTCTTTGACCTCCTAGAATCTGTAGGAGGGAAGGTCCAGACTCTCTTAATTTTTTTATTTATGTATATGTGACTCTACTTTGCTATGCTTCGCTGTTGGAAAGCACGAGCACAGTTAAAATTACACGTAATAAATACACATACATTTATATTTATGAAATACTTCCGTAAACATTCATTGTAAAATCTTAACTTCAACGTGAACAGTATTCTATTTAATCTAGTTATGTTGTATCACAACTAAAAGGTCGACATAAACAAATAGGAACATTAATGAAACCATCTCTAAATATTTCTCATGTCGAAATATGACAAATAGCCAAAAGTACCTAACCAGAGCATTGAATCTATGACCGTTCAATATAAACATCCAATTATATGAACTGATTTATAGCAAGTGATTATTCGTTGTCTGGGCTTATTCGCGTTTTAATTGTTGGGATTGATGCAATCGGATAAGGTGAATGTACCTATTGTTGGTCGTGCATTATAATTCAAGTAAGGTAAATAAATACGTATTAGTTATTTAGTAATATGAATTTATAAAATACTAGATAAATATGATTAAAATACGATTTTATTGAGCTATAAGTACAGTTTTTATTAGAATCCTAATAGGAACAAAATGTAGAGGAAATCCCTTAGTGCAAGTTTTTATGTGTGGTGGCACCACACATGAAAACTTGCAATTTAAGATTCATAAATGCACCATAGGCTCTTAAGAAGCTCTAACAGGCATAAGGAAGGTTACTTTCTCTGGTAACCTCACTCACTGGGTAAAATACAATTTAAGTGTTGCTAAGCTAGGCTTTATTGATGCATCAATTTGATCAAATGTGACAAAATATGAACTACAATGTTTAGTATCTATATAAAATAGAAAAATAAAATAGAAAAAACAAAAACTTAGGGAGATAAAAACAAGATGATCTTATTCAAAATCATAAAGGTTTTGATGTAAGTCTGATATCTTTAAATTTTTTATACTGAGCTGAGACTGTCAAATATCTTCAATTCCATCAAAACATCCGTACTGACATTACAAAAAAATGAGCCTGAGAACATTACTTATCGTAAAGTATTCACAAAACCAGATTATATTTCCTTCATTTATTTTATCTACTTAGTAGTGCAATGATAAAGTAAAAACTGTTAAAGTAATGCATTAGCTACATATCAGACGGCCGAGAACTGGTGTTTCCACCTCACAAGTAGACGATATATTTTTCTCCAATATTAATAAGACCACCCGTTGCGACCGGCTTGTACTATATTAGTTCGGGACTTCGTTATAACTTTATTTATTTGCCGATAGATCACACGGCTTGCATTATTCTAATAGGTATATTAAAGTATGTATATATGTGAATTATCGTGTTATTCACCGTACATTCTAGGTTTTAATTAGGTTCACGTGGAAATGTTTATTAGCGCCCGCATAGTTCTACATCTACTTTTCTTTATAACAGGCTATATGGAAGTATTAAATCTTTTGGTCGTGATATATGAGATTTCCATATTGATTTTTCTTAGCGGTTTCGGATGGAGGCGGGTGCAATATAACACTGTATCTCCCACATTTTTGGTGACCATTTATTTGTTTTTAAATAGTAAAAGATAAAGTATGAAGTTTAGACATTTATCATCCTGACCTTGATCCACTGGATTTCATTTATTTATTTAAAACTTTATGCACTTTTGTACAATGGCGGACATAATGCCCAAGGCATTCTCTTCCAGTCAACCTTAGGGTGGTGTAGAAATCTTGTAAGGTAGGTGGTGCACAGAGGTTTCCGTATGAAACTAACTGCAAACAGTACATTTATGATTTATGGTCAGTTTTAGAAGGTAAGACTTGCTCTAAACGCCATGATAATTTGGAGTCCTTAAAACAATCCTTACGATTGGCAGTGAAGAATAATCCCATAGAAAGAGTGTGTGCTACTATTGATAACTGGTCTCAATGTTAAAAGGACTGTTTTGGACCCCATAGAGATCACTTCGATTAAGCTTTACATATTTTATATGATTTAATATTAATGTATTAAATTGACACACTGTAATAGTAATAAATGCCACGTACGATAAAAAATGTGGTTTTTCTTTGTAACAATACTTACAAGACTTAAGTATTACCTAATCCACATGTCTATGCTAGTTTATCTTTGTTCTACTGTAGATCTTTAAATAATATATACTACGAACTCACAGAACTCACTAGATATTTTTACTTTGCAAAAACAGAAAAGTAACTCAATAAAACATATTACACGTACCTTAATAAAAAAACTTCTGACAAAACCAACATTCCACAGTAGTTTTTCATATGAAACATATAGTTTTTGCTCAATAAACTGACAATAAATGAACACGTACTCGAACACTGTACGTGGACGTATAAAAACCAACACGTTTCAGTCACAAGCTTTAACGTACAAATACTGTGCCGATAAAAAAGTTTGAGAACTTGGAGTTGTAAACATTGATTTTATTAAGATTAGTTATATGTGAAATATTGTAAAAAAAACGGCATTAAGTCGTAGTGGTATTGAATATGAAATTAATTTTGTTGAAGACTAAATACCACTGAAAATATATGACAGTTATAGAATTGTCCTTTAAAACTTTGGGTTGCTGGTTGCAAGTAAACCTATAGTTCTAATTTTAAAGTAATCTGAATATGCTATTCCCGTATTTTTTCTTCGTTTATCTCGACTTTATTTTAAATGTGTTTTAAATTTTAACATTACATAGTTCCCTAAAAGGCACAAAAAAATTGCCACTTCTGGAGTAGCAGAGCCACACTGATTTCAGCATCAACGGACCCATAGACCGGGGCGGTACTAATAAAAACTACCCTTTAGTAAGGATGGTTTAATATTCATGATTATTATTATGTCGATATATCATTTATCAACATCTTACTTACTATTTTATTATACAGGGCGTTACCGGTCGAAAGAATGATTGACTTACAATATTGGCCATATAGAAAAGGAAGAGATGATATTTGTACAAAAAAAACTTTGAAAAGAAGGTGCCTTAAGCACTTGTGTCTTAACACTTGGGAGAGCCACGCTTCGGCATGAATGGGCCGGCTCGACCGGAGTGATACCACGGCCTCACAGAAAACCGGTGTGAAACAGCGCTTTCGCTGTGTTTCATCAAGTGAGTGAGGATACCGGAGGCCCATACCCCAATTAAACGCAACCTATCCCCCTCAACATCCCCCTTCCCCCCAGGCCGCCATAGTGTGGGTCACCATGCTGCATTGTTCTTTTTCGCATTGAGGATGGTGACCACCACACTTGGATTCTGCTCATGCTTTCCATCAGGCAGGGCAGAATCATTTTGGCAGCTTAAATATAAAAAAAAAAATCTTTTAAATACCACTCTTAAGAACCGTATAGATTCATTTCAATAAAAAATATAATCTCTCATACCCTCTAATATATTTACCTACATTTTACTCAGAATTAATAAATAAATGAGCTCCTTTTATACATTTACTTTACACTATTTTTCGTGGGAGAGTCACGCTTCGGCATGAATGGGCAGGTTTGACCGGAGTGATATCATGGCCTTACAGAAAACCGGTATAAAAGAGCTGAGCATAACGCTGTGTTTCGCCGAGTGAGTGAGGATACCGGAGGATACCCATCCCTGAAAAGCCGGCAATGCACTTGTAACATCGCTGGGGTTGCGGGTGTCCATGGGGGGCTCTAATCACTTTTCAATAAAAAAAAAAGTTGTATTGTTTCTAGTCTCAATTTTAAACAGTCGACTCCATTCTTCTTCATAATTCTTTTCAGGGCTACGATATGAACCGCAAAACTCAAATGATTCACATTGGTAATAATGCGCAACAAAGCGCATTTCTCACCGCAGTGTAATGTGCTATAATAAGTAAATCACGCCGGATTTGACCACCTGACGCAGTACAGCCTCTACTTCAGGGCTTACTTAATTATAGATTAAATAAATAATTATTATTGCTTTAAAGCGCTTTTTTGTATTTTTGAAAGGACTGATCACTTCTTACGATTTAGTTGGTAATCGTTCTTATAGCTTATTAGACTTTCACTGTGAGTCGAGTGTTTTCCGTTGACTGGTTATAATAGTATAAATTCGGCGGTTTCAATTCGGTTATTAGTTTATCTTATACCTTACAACGAGCAATTCTTGTATTTATATGTTCAATCTGTATCTCGGAGACGGCTTCATCGATTTTTCATAAAATTAAGTATGCCGAGGCTCAGCAGGCGATAAATCGATTTAGCTAGGATTCACTTTTAGGAAATTTACCAAACGGGTCATCCAAGTACTTCTTAATATCTTAGAACACAGTAATGTGTATGTCGATCTCTGAAATCCCTTTTTTTAAAGCCTCCGGTATCCTCACTCAATCGCTGACACACAGCGCAGCTGCAATGTTTCACATCGGTTTTCTGTGAGGCAGTGGTATCACTCCGGTCGAGCCGGCCCATCCATGCGGAAGCATGGTTCTCTTACGTGATTTTCCAAGTTATGCCTCCATAACTACTAAACTAAGAAAGTTATCGGAGCCGTTATAGTTTTCCTAAGCTTATCACGGTCATTATTTTATTCATACAGACATGGCAAAACTATAAGGATTCCGGGACGCGAACTACGGAACCCTAAAAACTATAGACTACAAACAATAGATAAAATTGATGAAGTGATACCATAGAATATTATTTTTTTGTTTTGATATACTAGATTTGCGAACAATAATTATGATATATGTAGCCTGATCTATGATTTTATTTGAATAAAATTAAAAAAGAGGTTGTGATTTCAACGACGTTTACCGAATATTTGAATATATTTCAGACATTACGAAGATATATTTAAATAATAGTTTGATCGTTAATGAACATACGAGTTCAAAAACAGACATGGTTCAAACCTATCACAACTTTTACATATAATAATAGTTTAGGTATTTTTATGTGAATAGATCGACATGCGTCACCGAACGGAGTGGAGTAGCCACAGCAAAGTGTCTTTTTCCGATACACATTTTAGACTCGCGTACAAAATAATCGCCTGTCACTGCAAACTCACACATACAAATTAGAACAAAACAAAAGTATTTCACACACACATGAATAATTTTTGTGCCATATAAGAGTAACGCGTAAGCACATTTGCGCTGTTGGTCTTGTTATTAAGTAGTTACTATTTATTCTCAGTCCTAAGTTAAAGATTTTTGGCTTGGTTGCCGCCTAAGAAAAATACATGTGGGTTCCATGTCTCTCCAACACAAAAATAGGATCCTTCTTTTGTGTTGGAGAGACATGGTACCCAACGGATAATTTGCATATATGAAAATCGACAGGAGAACTTCTATTCCGCGATTCAGGATTAGTACTGTTGTGTACTCCATGTAGTAACGTCACTCTGTGATTCGGTATATCTTTAGTAGATAGCGCTGTAGTATGTTGCTATTGCGCTGTAGGTGGAAGACTCCACACATGTGCCATGAACACGACCATTGGTAGATATTGCGTCTAGACGTAATAAAATTTCTTTGTTTGTAAAAAATAATTTATATTTAATAAATATGTAAAATATTTTACGATAAGTTTCCAATAAAATTCGCCATACATGAATAATATAAGACCTGGATGACCTAGCTTTACTCGGTATATTTGTTTTGGTAATATTTTTTTCTAAAAAATAATACTGAAGCCTGCATATTAAATTTCATGAAAGTCGTTAGAGCCGTTGCTGAGATTCAGTTTATATGTTAAAAAATATACATATGTTTATACGAGATTTGCTCGTTAAAAGCTATTGTCAATCAATCAACAACCCATAATGTCCCACTTAGCTCGGGTCTCCTCTCAGGAGAGGGTTAAGGCCATCCGTCCCCACGCTGGCCAAGTGCGGGTTGGGGACTGGCAAGAATACGTTGTGGCTACGTAATCTTGCCGTTGGATGTTTTAAGTGGCCTAAAGGCCTCCAACTAAGCTTCACGACAATTATCCTATGATAACAACCGGGACCGACTGCTTAACGTGACCTCCGAATCACGGAGACGTTCATAGTAACATGCCATCAGCGGTCACCCATCTAAGTACTGACCGCGCCGTCGTTGTTTACCCTCGGTGAATGTTTGTAATCACCGAGTGCAACTGGGCTATGAGCGTCAAAAGGTATTGGATTATAAAGAATCTTTTACTTAGTAAGAAATACTTGAAGTACTCCGAATTCGAAAAAGGTTCGAACTTCAAAATTGCTCTCATGTCAAAAAATAACAGTCGTTCATAACCAATCAAGCAATCATCAACATTTCGTAAAAAAACCCAATTATTGTTACAGTTATACGGTACTTGCGGAAGGCGCCTGTTATTATAATTATATTATTAATACATACACATAAATTTATATATATATATTACCGAATGCTCATTCAAAAATATACTTTAATCCATTAAAATAAGGCTTATCGGACTCGCAACATGATATTTGTTTTTGAGAAATTTTAAAATATTCTTTTGTGATATTGAAATATGGTTGAAAATCCTTGATTGGTGAGAAATATCGTATCCTTAAAACAGGTAATGATTCGTATTTCGAACATGCGCAAATATGTAAATTTATAAACTTTCCTTACGGGTGTGTCTCGAAGACTATTCTTTTCATTCTTGACAAATAAAGTTTCTTTTTGAATATTGAAAGGTTTGTTTTTTTTTTATCGTGATTATACCGTTTTTTTTTTTAAGAAAGTGCTTTTAATTATTATATATATTTTAATGCTGTATAAGCAGGAAGCATGTGTTTCTAATTAAAATATCACCCCTAAGATATCAGAAAAATCAGATTGAGCACAGATCTGTGGTCTGAATGTTTTGTTATAATTATTTGTTATTATCTTCATAAAGTGATTTAACTAAACTATATTAAATGCTTGTTTATGTCACAAAGTTGTTAATTTTTAAAACCCAACAATGAAGAGACTAAAATTTAAAAAAAAATGCCAATGTTGGGAATCCATATTAATCACAAGGAGTTGGTGAAAGGAGATTTTTAGTAAATTAATCTAGCATTTGGTTCGAAATTCAAATAAAGCCTGTTTTATACATACTTAATTTATGACATCAATGTTTTCATTGTATGTTAAGCTCTGAAATATCGATAACCTAGTCATCATGAAATTTTAAATACATAGAATGCATGTACATAAAATAGAGTTAGTAATTTATGAAAAAATTAAACATCCAACGTGTGACGCCTTACCTCCTGATTTGGTGCTGAAAAGACTGAGAGTTGGAGCTCGGATAAAAAAACTTGATGGCAAACAACGAGAGAATTGATTTACACCGTGTTTCTATGAGGACGTGATACTACATGATCAACCCTTCCGATAAGTAAAACTATCCCAAGGAAGCTGTAAGATACATGTATGTGATTGCTGTGCTTGAGGTTTTGGGTTCGATTCCCGGTCGGGCCAAATATTTGTATGATCTGCAAACATTTTTTTCGGAGTTTGGATGTTTTCTATGTATAATATCTATGTATTAACAAAAAATAAGTACATGTGTATTCATATCAGTTGTCTAGTACCCATAACACAAGCTTCGCAAAGCTTGGGACTAGATGGCGTTGTGTGTTAGATGTCCGGTATATTTATTATTATTACAATTTATTATTATACTATAACAATATATACTAAAAAGAAAAGTTCCACAACTAAGTAAAAAATACATTTTGTTTATATATTGTTTTCAAATGATCACAATCACACACACACACAACGACCCATAATGTCCCACTGCTGGGCTCGGGTCTCCTCTCAGGAGAGGGTTAAGGCCATACGTCCCCACGCTGGCCAAGTGCGGGTTGGGGACTGGCAAGAATACGTTGTGGCTACGTAAATTGATGACTTTGATATAATTCGATAATGTGTCAAGATGGCAGTGTCGGAGATTGGAAAACGGAACGTCAAATTTTAATCGATTTAGGCATATTTGGATACGATGGTGGGCAGCACTGAGGTTGATAGCTGACAATTGTCAATGTCATTTTATGTTATTATAAGCGAACGAGGAGCTGTCAACGGTCACTTTTGTGACAGACACAGCGGAGAAAATCCGTGTAGCCAACCTATGTCCAAGTTCGCCGCGTTCCAAAAGTAATCCATTTCCATCCGAGTCACGTATGCATATTTAGATTGTGAAGTGAATTAATTACTTTCATTACAGCCTATTGAGTGTATACCAAGTCCTATTTCCTTAATATACGATGGATGACTAACTGAGAGACGAAAAACGCCCACATTCTCCCACGTTCCCTACGTTATTAGAAGCGGGATACTACCGAGAAGAAAACCGATGCGAACTACGTGGTACCGAAGATACAAAATGGCGCCTACTAATGGAGCAGCAAAACCGCAACTTTATGGCTGTGATCGAGGCAAGAAAAGCGTCGTCTACTAGCCATGTTATCCGGCTACCTGATTTCAATCCAGTGAAAGACAACGCGGATGCTCGTGCATGGATTACAACCACGTCCTCGATATATAAAAATATATCTAGACAACAATCCTTTCCATTTAAGGAATGTGAAAACGCCCACTCCTGTCACTATCTATCGGTCACCTAAAAAGGCTTTTTAAATCGATACTACGGCGGGTGTGTACCGGCCTTTAACGATTCAAATTATTTATATTGACCAATTGACAAGTCACGAACAAGAAGGAATTACTACACTTGTATGTTAACGTTTTTTAGGAAACGTTCGATATTTAAATTTTAAACTAATTTGTTTTCTTGTAACTCATTCTGTATTTATTTATGTAGTGCTGCCATATTAATTGCTGTGCCAACAATATGAATGTTCGGAAATTAAATTTTGTGTTTTTCAATTTGGAATACCGGTAATTTAGCAAGTGCGCCTTTAAAATCGATCTAATCGATTTTAACCTAATGAACTTGTATCTAAAATACGGAATATTTTTTTATTCTAGGTCAATATGGACGAAAAAAAATAGTAACCCTTTGAAAATAAAAGCGAAATAATGCACTACTGGACATTGCCTTTCCTTACAAAGAAGTTTGATGCCTAATATGGTAGGAAAGCTGGTAGACAATTTAGAGTAGGTGTTAGGGACATTCTGAAAAATGGTAAGATACTTCTGCTATTGTATCCTAATACAGAAATGCAGACTTTATAAAATTAAGCATTTATAAAACTTAAATTGCCCTTAGAACTGAAATTGTCATTTCATAAACCGATCATCACTAAACCACTCTAAAATCAACCTTATCGAAACTACACAAAGTTGATAACATATTTTTTTATACGACGTACACTTTACTTGAGCTGCGAGTACCATACTAAAGCTTATATTTTTTTAATTGCGTACATCGCTGGCATTGTATTTGCATTCGCAATAGTGCATATTGCCCGGTGTGTATTGTCTACCTTGCCGTGGTGTTTGAAAAACCCACACACGGAGTTTTGTATAGAGCTGATTTTAATCAAAAGATTAAAGGTTAAATCAAATTAACAAGACAAAGTTGGTATTTATTTAATTTAAAAGCAAAGTATAATAAACTGAAGTAATTAATAAATTTTACAGGAAGGTTTTTTCTTCTTTTTCGTAACTCCCGCGGTAAAAGCAATCCTGTGTCTTCTGTGTCACAGAGGACACACAGAAGGCCCGGACTCACGAAGACGAAGCTGTTCAGATCACAGTGTTATCCCAAGTGGGGCTCAAACCCACAACATTCAGCGCAGTAGTAAACGGTGAGGCGATTACTTCAACCGTTATGCTATCTGCATCGTCGTTTGACTATTATATTATGTATACTTTTAAACGATAGCGAACGAGCAAACGTATCACGCTCTTTTCTTGGAGGTTTTGTGGAGAACGTGGAGACAAAATAACTTGTTGATAAATGTTTCAAAAGGTATCGTTCAGTAATGTATTGTCTTCTTTATCTTCTTTACGGTATTGGACAAGAAAATCGCATAACTAACAAATCATAAGTAAAGGTAAATAATTGAAATAAAAAAAAAATTGAAAAAGTACATAAGACTGAAACAGTAGATTTTTATTATTAAGTATAGTTTTTGTAACATGGTAGTAGAAAAGTAACAGATTTATAGAAAAAAAACTCAACTGCGTATATATGTCGTTATTAAATTCATTAAAGAATTGAAATGATAAAGAGAACTTAAAAGAAAGGATTTTTTTTAAATAGTTTTTATTTTTTTTATTTATATGTCAGTGTCACTCTCACGACTGAAACGAATCCCGTCGAAAGTAAATATGGGTAGTCTAAAATTGCCAAATTAATTTAAGGTACCAAGTAAAGTTGAGAGAGAGTTAGGCCTTAGTAATATTTTCGTTCTCACCAACCCTTAAAGAATACCTAAGTGCTTAGATGTCTCTTAAAATTTAGGGTCTCGAATGTTGACCACCTAACAAACTCCTAACTAGGTGATAAATACACACGTTTAGCTTAAAATTATTGAAATGTAGGAGTTGAAAAATAGTCCTAGTTTATACAAAGTATAGATAATACCAGCTTTATTTACAAAATATGGCGATAATGATTTTGTTCCAAGATTTAGGTTACGAGTTTATGTATTTTTTGTTAAATTTTGTATTTATGATACTTTAATATGTTTTATTAAGAAGTTATAATACTAAAACATTACTTTGCAACTTCAACGATTTGCAGTCGATGTGCCACATGGTATCATATGTTTATGACAGCTCTGCCTCCTCTTTCCACCATCGTCCTACGAAACAGCGGGGTCATCCCTATCACGTAGATGGTTTTCAGTCCACAACTATACGGTTTTTTTGAAAAATTTTTTGCCTCGCACAACAGAAATGTAGAATGAACTATCGCTGGCGGTATTCCCGGACCAAATACGACCTTAAAACCTCCAAGAAAAGAGCGTGATACGTTTGCTCGTTCGCTATCGATTAAAAGTATACAGAATATAATAGTAAAACGACGATGCAGATAGCATAACGGTTAGAGTTATCGCCTCACCGTTTACTACTGCGCTGAATCTTGTGGGTTTGAACCCTACTTGGGATGACACTGTGTGATCGGAACAGCTTCGTCTTCGTGAGTCCGGGTGTTGTTTGTGTGCCCTGTGACATTTGATTCTATTTATAGAGGATCTGAGCCCACGGTGTTACCTGCAGTATAACTTCACCCGCAGGTACCGCCACTGCTCGAATCATGATTATTTTTAAATCTAAACCATTCTCGAATAATCAGGAATAGAGTAAAAAAAAATTTGGAGGAGTTTAGTCACGTACACATGCATAGAAGATTTATATGTATAAGGATATAGTAAAATAATTAGATTTTGTAAAATGCACATCCTATAACAGGACAGGAGCTAAGTATATTGATTAACTTGTTATGATCATAAACCACAAAAATAAAAATTAAAATCAGACAAGTAGTTTATATCATCAAATTAAGGTTGACCATTTATTATAAAGCTTCCAATAACACGCTCAGATAAAAACAGCGTGTTACAAAAAAATTGTTCTCAAACTAAAAGAGTTTTTCGTCACTCGCTAACAGATTTCACAAAGAAATAATTCTGAATAGTGATATTTATTTAAGGCACTTTGGCGGGCTCATTTATGTAAAGAAACTTGGCCATTGAATTAACGCAGCAAGGGGTCCGTACCATTACCAGTATCGTACTAAAACGGGCAAAACAAGGCACGTTTGCTGTGTGGAAACAACCTTAACCCTTAAATATTTAGTAACTTATAAAAGTTAGTATTTGATGTTTTAGCGGCAACAGGAATACATCATCTCTGAAAATTTCAACTTTCTAACTATCACAGCTTATGAGATATAGCCTGGTGATAGACGGCAGCGAAGTCTTAGTAACAGAGTCCCGTTTTACCTTTTGGGTACGACACCCTAAAAAGAAATATCAAAAGATTACAAAGTTTAAATTTGTATCCCGCCTCGCTAGCCTAATTTAGTAAGTCAATATTTGATTCATAATAAGAGGCCCGTGTTCAGTGACTTGATAGAGACTGTTTTTGATGATCATGAATTCTCAATAGAAAAGATTCTCTCTTTTTTAGAAAAAAATCGATTTAATGCAATAAAATTAAACATATAAAATTATTTGTTACTTTTCAATTTTCATAAGTAACTTTTAAAAGTATTACCCAATTAAAATATACTATATTTATATTTCAATATTCTTGTAGTTTAGTGACATGCTGTACCTAAGATGAATATGTAGATAAACTTTAAAGGATTTTCTTTAAAAACCAAATCACGAGTGACAATAATCATCTAAAATTGAGGTAAAATATTTAGATGAACCTATAATTAAGTATAAAATTGGCACATCAAAATACACGTCTGTATGTAAATCACTACATTAAATAATGATATTAATGGCTTAAGGTCTCTGTATGAATATTAAATATCTATAATAAGAATGGTCGAATCGATATTTTTAATAAATCATATATACGTGATTGGCTTTAAGCTTGTGTCTATTTTATTATGTCGTAAAATGGCGGTAATGTAAACGATTTCGGACAAACGATTGGCAATCTGATGTCATATCTAAATATTTGAAAATCGAGTATTTAAAAACAAGATCGGCGAACTATAATCTATTCTATATTAGACAATCAGTAGCTAACTACATTTAGAACAGCAAAAAGTAATTAATTACTTAAACATTTTGATGTACTAATATCGCAGTATTACCATAAAACTTATATTAAACTTATTTACCATATTAATACTATCAATCACTACTTTAGGGATATATAAGTCATATTTGACACATCCGAATGATAATTGTCACACTTAAAACTACTGCTCTAACTATATCTACAGTATCTATGACGTTCGACTTAAATTGTACTTTAAAACTTCGTATGAAGGTTCAATTTCTAAAATATTTTGAAGATGCGTTTAAAAAAAATTGAACATCAAAGCTAGCCTGAGAAGATTCGCGTGCGGCCATTGGACAAATCGCTAATTTACATATAACAAATACTGAAGTCACGTTTTCTGTAAAAATGTTTTGCTTTGGGCTCCACGGGTGTAGGCCGTGGAGGCTGGACGATTGTGATCTTTAAGGTTATTATTGGATAGATTCCTATTTAGTCACTTCACTTCGATATATAGTGAGATTACCTAAATCTAAAAATAATTTAACGGAAAATACTTAAAAATACATCATATAAAAACAACAACACCTCGTGAAAAGTAGCTACAAAATTTTACTTTTATCTTAGCGTCGATTCAATCAGTTATCAATGCTAATATTGTAAATTCAAAAGTAACTCTGTCTGTTATATTTTCACGGCTTACCACAGCATCGACTTGGATCGATGGACCGTCGCCTGTGATATTCCCGGACTAATACGACCTCCAAGCCCTCAAGAAATGAACTCACTCCTCCTTAAATGGCCGGCAACGCACTTATGACGCTCGTGATGTTGTGGGTGTCCATAAACGTTGGTATTCGCTTACTATCAGGAGGTTTTTGCTCGCTTGCCATCCTATTCAATAAGAAAAGGAAAAAAAAACTAACGAAAAAAATTGTTTTAGACGATACTTCTGTGAGGACATCCAACTTATAATACAACATCTAAAATAGTACCGATTTAAATACCTAATCATCAGTTATCTACAATATCATCTAAAGAGGTAATATATGTATGTTAATTATATTTACGGGTACAAGACATTAATTTGTATAATGAAGGTTAAACATAATAAATAAATTCAGAATAATTAAAAGAGCCGCCTGACAAAATATTTAGAATATTTAGCGAAAATATGAATAAACTCCTGATCTATTCTGACCTTGACTGACCTATTGATCTGGCTGTTATTGATCCTTTACCAGGAAGTGTCTTTACAACAATTGTACTAGATCTGCTCATTTAAGGACTAGATGGCGTTGTATGCCTATGGTGGAATTATGTAATACTATTATTATTCGTACTCAACTGTTCTCATAAGCTTAGATAGTATAAGCAAGTGAACTTAATGTGTAAATCCTACACATATCCCTCTAATAGGTGAGGTAGGTAGAGGCATAAATTTAGCTATCTTATTATAGAAGATGTTCAGTAACTATATATTACGATATCTCGCCAGTACAGCACAATGGTCGAACGTGCTCTTAGAGCGGTCACCATTAGAGCACTGACAGATTAGCCATGCTAAATCGCAGCGACTTGAATTCTAGATCTAAACATTTTTCAATTTAAAATTCCCCATACAAACTATACGCTACACTATAAAATATACAGAGAATATATTAATGTAGACAAACATGGCCCGCGGCAAAGTTTATTTTAAAGAATCTTGCGTTATTTGAACTTGGATTTGGAAAGAGCCTTTCTCTTGTTATGTTGCATTTAAAATGGTATTTATAAGCATATTTCATATGCAATATATGTATTAACGAAATGACCTTAAAAATAAGTAGTATTTACAAGATAGTGGTTTGACAAATTCCGTAACGTATTTTTTTACTGGCATTTTTCCATAGGCAGAAAAAAATTAATGTTACCAAGTTAACTGTTTTGAATAAATAAAATAAAGTTCAATCAATTAAATAATAAACAATAGCAAATAATTATCCTGATGGGAACTTAAATGAGATGAACAATATTGCTAAGCGATAAACGTGCAGAAAGTAGTCAAGTCTGTTGCCTCCCTTACATCCTCAATAATAACAGGTCCCGTATTCAGGCCCAGCAATTAACGCGTAGACCTATCGATATGAGCTATGGCATTATTTAGATTCAAGCGTGTGTTAACACGCAAAATAATGTTAGATGCAATAGTGCTTTTATTTAGACCACATATTTTCAAATGCTAGTTAAGTGAAAAATTATTTTATAAGGTACGATAAGTAGGCTATAGTATTGATTTTGTGTACACAAGCAACAACCTAACACAGGTATTTTTGGTCATGATTTATTGAAACAGAAGTATAATAATTGTATTGGTGTATATTTAATGACAGGGTAACGAGAATACTCGTTTGCAGTGATTTTCGTAAGAAGATTTACATAATGAAAAGCGAATGAAATTGAAGTCACTATTCTCTTAGTAATATAACCTTTAACACAAGTAAAGTATACACTGACAATGAAGGTCAACACAAGATTCAAATCTTTAACCCTGTGACCAAGCACGTTGATAGATAAGTCCTATATAAGTAATCTAACATGTATATGCTTTAATTTGCTTTAATAAAATAATTTATTGATAAAGAGTAACAAATAAAATTTGGTATTTTACTATGATTGTCGTTAGAAATTGCTTTCAGAATATTTCCGTCCAGCTCTTTCCACTATACGGCTGACTTGAGATTTTTACGTGGAACGACTGTCTTGAGACCTCAGCAATCAAAGCACAAGACGATATCGAAGTTCTGTAGTAAGATTGCTGTCGTACTGATGACTCCAATAGATGGTCGGAGCACAATGAATATTGGAGAACAAATGAGATCTGCCTGCATCTAGCTGAAATAAGTGTGCTAGAGTGGGTGCGTGTTGTAATCGTGACAGATATGGTATCAAACGAATGCACAAGACAAAGCTAATACCAGTACAACGGAATGAAAAGTTGAAAAGTCATGGTGACAAACTGAAAAAAAGCAATAAATAAAAATTATACATGTGAACCTTAAAAAATGTAAGAATTAAAAATAATATAGAAGAAAAACTGATGAACGTAGAGCGTATAGGCATCACTGTTAGACATAGTATTATTGTATAGAAATATGATATTGAAAAGACTACAAATCAATTGTATAAATGTACAAGAAAGTCTCTTATTTATCTTATTTTTATTTTTCAATATAATATTATAAACATAAATTTCTAAACCGATCATTATGATACTTTGCACGCATGTTCTTGGAGGTATTAGAACTAACATAGGACACTTTTTATTAAATGCAAGTGAATCGTAAACTGAGTAATACCTAGATTAGTTTATCAGATATATGGAGTTAGATTAATGGATAGAAACAAGAATAAGAAAACGTTAAGCGTTGTGACTTCCACAGTCAATGTCCACGTCAGTCAGTTAGAAAATTTAAAGGAGTTACGAGTTAATAGTGATGTAGACATCTAAGAAAAAGAGTACAGTAAAACGATTAAAAAAAAACAAACAATAAGGCCTTAGAAATGAAACCATGACCTCTGATCCTGTAGTCCAAATTACTAACCAGTTGAGCGAAATACTCATAAATAAATAATACTTTAGAGTTTAAGGTTTTAAAAAAAAAGTTTGTACCCTCATTGCCTAACCCCACCCACTCCATCGCTATCTGAACTTGGATTCATAAGCATCTGTACCAATTAAATGATTACTTAAGCACAACCTTCATGCTTAACTCGAGATTAATTATTTCTATTGTACCTAGAACACTTGAAATCCAAACAACATATGCATTCATTTAAACAGAAAATCAAATTTAAATCACTGTAATAAAGGTTTTATTTTGAAAGATAAAGTATGGTATGGTAATAGTTAATCCAATAACACAATGTTTGTTGGACGCGCTTGTCAGTGCGCGAGCGCATGATTTTTATGGAGTTAACCAGTGTTCTATTCGCCGACATTTCGATATCGAAAATTAAACATATGTTAGCAAAATTAAATTAATACAAAAATGTTAAGTTTAAATGAAAATAAAGAAACAATGTACAAATGTTTGAGTTGAATGAAAGAGTGAGAAATATCACACAGGAAAAACAACAATTTTTATTTTTAGGATATTTGTTTTTAATAAGAAGGCTACAATTTTTATGACTTTATATTACTCATTTTAAATTTATTAAATCTCAGCGCTTAATCAGTCATTGTTTTTTTGCTTGTCGTCTTGCATTGGTGACAAGATAAAATTTAGCTTGATGTTAACGCGTTATTCATTATATCTTTTTTCGCTACGAATAAAACGTTTTCGACAATCGCTTTTAACCTGGTTAACCTCACATTATAAAAGCACTCAAAAGATACTTAAACGTCTTCAAGTTAAGCTTTTGATTTCACGTGGGTGTTACACGTCAAGTGTGGGTCTAACAGACCTTAGTAATTACTTTCCAATGAGGTACAAAGGCAGACGAATATGGGGTTCGAAGGTTGTACTGTTTAGTGTTAATGAGTGCCAAGTGGGTGTCTTTTCATTTGTGATTTGTGTATTGTTTTTGCAATGTGACCTTGTGATAATTTAGTTTTTATTGTTTAGTGGGATGAGAACATGTAATTAGATTTTGAAATCAGTAAGTCAAGTGTAATGGTTATGATTACGTAAAATAGTACGATGTATAGTTTATATGCTTGTAGTCATAATTTTTTATAGAAAAATAGAATGTCTAAAGATCCTAAAACGTAGAACAAAGGTATTCTGAAGTGTTGATAAAAAAACACTGCGGTTGACTTAAAAAAAACGAAATCCAATCCAAGGGCAAGATTTAGACACGACGTTGTATTCCCCAACCTGCACTCGGCCAGTGTCTGGACCTATGGCCTTAACCCTCTCCTGAAAGGAGACCCCAGCCTAGTAGTGGGATGTTATGGGTTGTTGATGATGATGATAAAAATCATAGTAAGATTTATGGAAAGATTCCATATTTTTGTCCTCCAATAAGGATCAATGACCTAAGCCAGCGGTATACTTAAGTGAACAGTTATCCTTTTTATCTATCGTCATTGATTTTCCTGTTACGTTATAGATTACGATGAACTTCAAACTTTAAATGTGTGTTGACATGCCTAAGAAAGGATAGTTAACATCAGCGTAAATCCATAGGAGTAGAACATAATTAAAAGACATGCGGACGGAATTGCGTCGGTTACATAGGGTTTTTTGGACATCTAACAAACAACGTCGTCTATTCCTAAGCTAAACAGAGCGTGTATTATGGTACTAGACGACTGATATAAAGGTGTATACCTATTTTTTGTAAGTATATGTTATACATAGAAAACACTTAAGCTTCGAAACAAATATTTAGAGATCATACAAACATTTGGTCCGACTGGTTGAACTCGAGACCTCAAGTAGCACAGCAGTTGTATACACTACCACTGCGCCACTGAGGCATTTGAAAGTTGAGGTAAGATATGAGTAGGAAATCTGGAATGCGTAACGTGATAATGATGGAGTTTTATGTGTTTTTGAGTAACCGCATGTAGATACTAATAATCGTTTACGGGTACCAAAAGGCTCTTGGGAGCATCACTCACTATAGTCTCTAATCGCTTTAGCTCTTTGCCATCAGGCTGTACATTTAGACGCATCAAGACGAGATGATCAGATACGGTCTTTCACTATTTGCAACATAAATTTATATTAGATTCTTGTTATTTAGGAGGGAGTTTTAATTATAGTATTTAATATTCCATATTTATGGTGGAATGGTGGTATGGCAGAATCTATTTGAGATAAATTATCAAATAGATTCTGCCATAACATTTAACTTTGAATAAATAAAAAAATATGCCTCGGTGGCGCAGTGTGAGTGTATACTGTCCTTGAGGTCTCAGGTTTAAATTGTGGGTCGAAATAAACATTTGTATGATTTAAAAATATTTGTTTCGCAGTTTGGGTAATTGGTTATAAGTTTATTAGTATGTTTTAACCGCGGGAGAGCCTCGCTTCCACATGAATGGGCCAGCTCTACCGGAGAGATACCATGATCTCACAGAAAACCGGTGTGAAACAGCGCTTGCACAGATAAACCCCAAACCTCCCTCGCCCTCCCCATCAACCAAAGGTCGGCAACGCACTTGTGACGCCTGTAGCGTTGCAGGTGTCCATGGACGGCGGTAATCGCTTACCATCAGGCATACATGTGCTCTTTTGTCCCCCTTTTACATTTTAAAAATGTAGCTTTCGTAGTTAAAGACCTACTTAGTTTGAAAACTAGTTGGGGCTATGCGTAAGATGGTCGAAATATTTAATAATTGGCTAGTATACCAGTCTCATACAAAAACATTTATACTACACCTGTTTTTCCCACGGCTTTGCTCGCGCAGAAGTAAATAATTTCCTCCCCTATTTTACCCTCTTAGGGGTAACCTTTCCAAAATGTTGTATTCTAGGTTTATCGATTTGGGTTGTGCGTTGATCTCTGGGTATCTTAGTCAGTCAGCTTCCTCTTATATATATATATGTATAATACAGATCAGTATCTAAGACACCTTTAGGTTATTAAAGTAGAAATGTCTTCAATGGTTCTGTTTAATGCGGCCATTGGCCTATATTAGGTCATCTAACTAATAACTAAAACCTAACCATCACTGCTCAACTCACGCTCAAGCTCAAGCCTTGAAGAAGGTCCTTACAATAAAATCAATCATATTTGATAGCGTATTACTATTATTATGTCATGTAACGTGAGAATATCGTGAGTGTGCGCCCGCGCAACGTGACTCATCTACTAGGATCACGAATTAATTCTACGTGTAGTGTATGTTAGAATTGCATTTGAAATGTTATTTGGAGTAGTAATAATAATTTCATTTATTTTTATTTGAATAATTTATATTATTAGAGTAAGCGCTGAAGTATATCTGCATAAAAATTTGACTGCCTGCATGGTGGAGTGGTAGCCTATACGACTTCTAGGCTTAAGGTTTTTGGTTTGCTGGCCGGTTCGGATCGAATGTTTTAATGATCTGCAAATATTTGTTTCGGAGTTTGGGTATTTTTTATGTACAATAAATATATATTCGTAAAAAAATATTTATTTATATCAGTTGTCTAGTACCTATAGTACAAGTTCGGTTAGTTTTTAACTGTATGGCGTTATGTGTTAGATGTCTGAAGGATATTATTAATGACTGGAGATAGTGAGTTTTAAGTTGAAAGACATAGTAAGACCAAAATCATAGTCACAAAAATAACTATTGATAATTTGAATAGGCTGGATTGCCATCCATCAATTTCATTCCTTGTACATCAGACAATATTAGGGTTGGTTCCGTATAGCCGGAAACAACTCGTAGATATCATAAACAGTTCCCACACCTTGATTATGTAAGTATGACTAATATAATCTGAATATAACAATGGATCGCGACTGTGCGCGTAGGCGTATACGCGAGCTGAACTAAATCTCTAACTAGTTCACGGTTAATTTGTATGCCATTCATTGTAGGAAATGGATTTAATAATTATCGTCCTAATTTCTATTTTTATTACATCATATTTCATTTTTGTAAAAGATTTTTGGAAACGATTAATGATTTATACTCGTATATTCTTTTATTACCTGAATTACATGCTCCTTAATTTATACTCAAGTGTTATTTTTTGCTGGAAATTTTATATTTTTTGTTTATTTTCCTTTATTTCTACTAGATTTTGCTTGCGGCCCAACCCGCGTGTATGTCAGTTGTCACGATAAAGAGTTAATACTGCAAAGGTTCAAGTCAAAGTATCTCTGTGCCAAATTTAATTGAAATTGGTACTGCGGTTTAACTGTGAGAGGGTAACAGATAAACAGAGCTACTTACGAAATTATATCAGATTTTTTTTTTATATTTAAGCTGCCAAAATGACTCTGCCCTGCCTGATGGAAAGCATGAGCAGAATCCAAGAGTGGTGGTCACCATCCTCAATGCGAAAAAGAACAATGCAGCATGGTGACCCACACTATGGCGGCCTGGTGAGATGTTTTTTCACGTCCCACTTAAACAATTCAATCAGTATGACTTTTTTATCTTGTACAAAAATTTGTTTGTTTAATTTACTCTGAGAGTACTTGCCCAATTTGGCCAACTTCTGGTTCAGTTAAAAAACTGTCCTTTTTTGACAGACTTTTTTAAAAAAGATGATTTGCTTTTAGACATAATATTATTTTTTAAGAACTGGTTTTTTGGTGGTTAAATTATTTAACAGATTGACCGATATTCATCACACCGTTGGTCTAGCGGTTGAAGTTTGTGACTGCCGATTAAGAGGTCTCGGGTTCAAAAATAAAAATACTTAATCACAACTCGGAGTTGGAAGTTGTGGTCTGACCCCCGGTGCCTCAGAGAGCGCGTAAAGCCGTTAGACCTGCGCCTGATCTCCCTTCGATCGTGTCGGTTAACCGTCTCATAGGATTATGAGAGATAAGGAACAGAGAGTGCACCTGTGTTTGCGCACACACTTGTGCACTATAATATTTCTTACGTAGTTGGCTGGTCTCCGTTAAGACTTGCTGCCGTGGCCGTTATCGGCTATATCTAATCATATCTTATAATATATAATATAATAATATCTTTCATCACAATTTTTATCATTAGCCTATTAGAGTCGCCTACAGGAAATAGGTATCTGTAGAAGGAGGTATTTTTTATGGAAAGCAGAATAAGAGATGATTAGTACTGGTTTTTTAGTAGATCGTCTTATCACCCCATTCAAATCGTCCCATGTAAGGGACGATTTGAATGGAATGTCAAAGCAAATGTCATATTTTAGAGGTGCATACTACATAATAAATGTAAATATTTTAGCAAATACCATGTGATCTAAAGAGTCTTTCCCATCAAGTTTCTGGTTTCAACACGATGACACACCATTCAAACTATTTGAGAGCTGTAGCCAAATAGTAAAGTAACAATGAATTTATGTGACTAGGGGCGTGGGTGTAATGCGAACTGTGCTCACAGTCCTATCAAGAACTGTTATTCTGATACAGACGTTAATTATAATAGTATCGACTTTATTTTCTTTTTTAATGTAAGATTAATCTTTTAATTTAAGCATTAAACGTGTTATTTGTCACTATTGATAATAATTATTAAATGGTTAGTTAAAGAATCCTCAATATTAATATTTTGAAAACGGTATGTTACTGACTGTTAGTGTAATCCAGCCCCTGACTTTTGATACTGCATTTTGACTTTTTACGTTTATTTTGGCAATAGAAATGACACTATATAATTTTAAAATAATTGACATAATGAATGTAGTAATTGTGACACCAGCGGTATTTACCACACATAAACAAAAATATTTATTTGTAGTTGGGTTCTATAAAAAAACAGTGAGTTTAAGTAACAATCTAAACATAAACAAATAAGCAAACATAATATAAAGCATGCGGGAAAAACTTAAATCTAGGGATTAGAGTAATGCTAGCTTCTCTGACAATTATCTCTTACATGTGGCAGACGCGTCGCCATTATATTGACACTATTGAAAAAAGTGTGTAGCATTTAAATAAGCAATACATTGGGGAGTCCCTACCAGCATTGGTTCGGTATATATAGATGTTACAAAATTTTTTTGTTGGTACGGCAGTGAGATCTAGTGGGTACTCTGTAACATAGTTTTCAGGTGATTTCTTGTATCTCTTATCATAACCCTCTCATCCATCATTATTTGTATTTTCAAACGCTGAACAAACATTTTTGAATGTACTTTATTACACACACATAAAAATAAAGGGTATTTTTTGCCAGTCTATATAAAAACATTTGCTGAAATGTTTTTTTAAGAGTCTTCAAACACTACAGCGTGTCAATGTCAACGAAACATTCGTATGTTTCACCGTAGCGTCTAAATTACTGTACCGATTTGAATGAATGAAGTGTTGTAAGTTGTTGTAAAAAATATTTGTAATAATGGCTGATGATTTGTAACATTGACTAAATATTTTTTTTTTAAGTTTTTACTTACTCAGATTGCAGTGTTTTTCATTTTTTTTTTCTATTACATGTGGAGGATCCCTCAGTCTGTCACATCACTGAGGTTTGTCGCGGCGCAGTTGGTGACGGAGATTGCATCTCGTTGTGGTCATAAGCTGGCTTGCCTACCCGTGACCACGGCCATCAATTAAGTATAAGCGTATAGTTATTTGATCTATTATGTTTTTTCATCGATCTTGTTAATAATATAGAAATCGAAAACTGTAAATCACGGTTATTATTTATGTTTTACTTACAATGGTGTACATTTTCTTCCATTTAGTCAGAATAAGGCTGCAGCAGTGTTTGATTAGGTCTAAACTTGGCCGCGATGAGATCGTGATATAACTTTATGAGGTATTTCCACAAGTATGCATCAACTGGCTTAATGTGGGAGACGATATTTGTTTTGATAAATATCACGATCTTACGTCACTGTGAAGGGTGGAAAGGTTGCGACAAGTGGAACGATCAATGGGAATTACGGCATATCCGCAAACCTAGTAAGAAACAAAGTGATGGAACATTTGCATTGACATTAGTAACAATAAGTAATAATAGCCTGTTTCTTTGGTCTAGGAGTTAGTGTATGCGACTCTAAGAGATCTCGGGTTCGATTCCCGGGTCGGTACAAAGAGGTTTACTGAGTTATTTTGTTTATAAAAGTGCTTAAAAACAGTCTTTAATTTGAAAGCTAGTGTCTTACCTCCGTGCATCGGAAAGGACGTAACGACGTAGGTACTGCGCTTGATCTCTCCTTATTTTTACGGAAAAGCTTTTCCCACTAGACGGTGAGTGTGAGGGAACAGAGAGTGCACCTGTGTCTGCACAACCATTTGTCCCTCATAATATCCGCCGCATAGTTACCAGGTCTCCGTTAAGTACGATTTGCAATGTTATTATTGCAAACTTTTTTCATTTTTATAAGGTAGAAAGACAAGGCAAGGTATAGCACATTTTATTCCAACGACTTGAGACAAATCGTTCTATATTTTTAAATTTTATTTAGGTGAGGAAAAAACCTGTCCCGAACTCTAATAGTACGATCAAAAACTAGTGAAGGTTCACGTAACTAACTCAATAGAACAATAATAGTAGATATATTCATTCTCTATATCAGGATGATAGACATTATTCCGATATTGAAAAATAAAACAGTTCCCACATTACCCTGGATTACATTTCAAAGAAGGTCCGTAACCGTAGGAGAACCACATTTCGGCATGAGAGGGCCGGCTCGATAGGAATTATCACTCCGGCTGTGATATCCCACAGCCTAACGGGTAACCGATATGAAACACCGCATGCACTGTGTTATACTAAGTGAGTGAGGATTCCGGAGGCCTATACCTCAATCCCTCCTGCATCCCTCTCCTTATATTCCAAAGGCCGACACCGCACTCGTGTCGTATCTGGTGTTGCGGGAGTCCATGGGCGGCGGTAATCACTTACCATCAGGTGATAGGTCTGCTTGTTTGCCCCGTATCCCATAAAAACCAATTAAAGGCTGGTCACTCGTATCTTCTAAGTATCAAATGATCTTTGAGGTTACTCTGCTATGAATACTAATAAAATAAACAAAATTCACAGGCAGTGATGTGCCTCGATCCATTAAACTTATCAGTTAGCAATTTGACACTATAATTCTCACTTACAAAAAATGTACCATGACCAATGTATCTTGATACTTTCCCTATGCTATATCATTCGTAGATTTCAAGTAAATTTTAATAGTAGTATAAGGTTCTTTATAAAATGGATGCAGGCCTATCTTTACCTCAAAATAAGTCTCCTGTCAAGAATAATTGACGATGTCAATATGTTCTGAGATCGTAACAAAATAAACCTTTTGTTTATATTCGACTGTGGTTCTAAATGTCATATTTCAAGGAGATATGAGATATCTGGTCCAGAGATTACACATTTATTTTTATGGCAATTGGTTGTGAAGTGACATTAGCCTGGAAATATATGAAAAATGTATTACGACAATTAAAGTGAAATAAAATCTTTTTTGTTTTTGTGATTTAGTTCCTGCATACTGATTTAAATGTGTTTCCGCACCAGTTTTCCATTAGGAAAAATGTAATATATGTGTATCAAAATCAATGCAAAAGGAACCAAATCTTTGAGTTTACAAATATTAATCAATGAAATTCAGCAAGGAATTAAGTATATCAAAATTCAGCTGTCATTAACTGTCACATAAAAGTACTACAGTTATTTGAAATTGAATATACAAATAAAACAGTGGGTAATAATGGGTAATGTGAATCGTAATAAAATGAAGAGACGACCATGAGCAAACAGGCTCAGATAGATCTCTATCCAGCGTCACGGAATACGCGAGTCGTGAGCTTAATGTGGACATACTATTATATTATAATGTCATTTATAGAATATTAAGCAACTGGTATGTAAATATCTTTTAATTTTAGAATACATGAGTGCAATTTTTTAAAATAGTATTAATTACAATAACGGTGCTGCGCTAGGTCTTGAGAACTATCGTTCGGAGTTAAAAATAACTCTCAATACACAGTCTGAACATTATTTACTCGTTAAAGATGCATAAAAAAGACCTAACGTAATATTGAACAATAATTAATTTTTACTTTTCACACTATTCATATTAAATTGGCCTGACCGATTATGCTAGACCTGAAACTCAAATTAAAGAGATTAAAGGGAGAAAGATTCAGGCATTATATTAATATTACATGCCATACAGTGATATATAGCTCATAACTATTTATTGTTTATTTTTAGTATGGGTACGGTAACACAGATGAACGTGACCCCTCGGTGACGCAGTGGTAGCGTATGCGACTGCTGTGCTAGAGGTCTCGGGTTCGATTCCTGATTCGGACCAAATGTTTGTATGATCCGTAAATATTTGTTTCGGAGTTTGGATGTTTTTTATGTGTAACATGTATATGTTTACAAAAAAATTGAATAAATGTTTGGGTATGGCTGTGTTATACACAAGTACTCACCTGTTAAATTATACTTAGTAGTATTTATGTCAGAGTTTATATTTTAAAAAAAATAATCTATATATTTTATATCCCAACTAATGCTGAGTTGGTTTGTTTATCGACAACTGTATTTGCGTTGACTGCGATCAATATTATGTTATTTGTATATAAATAACCCTGAAATTTCTAAATACATACATACATGTCAATATTATCTAAAAGAAATCGTGAGCTATAAGACTGTTAATTGTTACATTTATGTATTTTGTAACTCGACTCAAGGTAAATTATTTAATTCTGTCTATCTGTCCTATAACATATATGTACGTACATATATTATTACATATTTATAACCGTATCCTTCCTATACTATCGAGTTGCCTTGCGTGGGCGTCGATAGGCGAACTTGGCACATCTCGCACGACTGCAGCTCCCATTGGGCGCGCGCTGATACTATTGTCATGGGAACTCCGCACCATATCCGGTCATTCTTACCAACACTAGCTATTTTAGTTAACTCTCTACAGTATTTTAAAAAAAAAACTTGAATAATCATTAATATCATTAATCATAATCAATAATTACTGTCGTTCCTTTGCATGGCAAACTTTTTACTTTCTTCTCTTTACAATTTTTATATTTTTGATCAGGGATGAAAGAATATTCTACCTTAATAATAATAGAAGATTACTTAGCTACATACTTTTGTTATAAATACACGATAAAAATAGTTCATCGAAACACATAGTTAAAAGTTCATTATATTGTGATGGAGGTCTTAAAACCCCAGTAAGCATTTAAGCTGCTGATCTCTCCTTTTTTAGGCTCAAAGTAGTACATCTTGTGATTTTAGTCGGTTCAATTAATATACATACATCTGCCCACCAAAACTCTAAAAAGATTTTGTTTTATATCACTCTAAAAAGTCTAACATAATCTATCATAATTTACGATAAACGAAAAAGCAAGATTTTGTTTGGAGATATAAGTTCAAATTATGATAACGGTAATATTTCTGGTCAGATTTTATTTAACCGAATCGCAACACCTTTGGTTGTGTTCTTTCCCGTGACGGCTCGAAGTATTAACGAAAAACACATGTAATTTTCAATTTTGTCAAGCGTGAGCGCGATTGACGTAACTACTTTTGTAACAAATATATTATACTATTAGCTAGTTACGTTTATATTGGTCTGTCCAAGTAAACCTACTCTGCCTGATAAAAAGCATAAGCAGATATCAAAAGCATTATTCAAACAACGCAGCATATTGACCCGCACTAAGAGAGAGAGCTTTGATCCAGAGAAATATCGAGAAATCGATCTCTCGATATTATTTGAGCCGCTGAAATTAGTGGAGCCCAACTACCTATTATTTTGTTCCAATCCAAGTATTTTTCAAATGTTTTTTTTATGGTTTTGGAAATTAATGAACCTCTTTTCTGAGCTGATCACATTTTTATATGAGGAATACATGATTCGTACTACATTAAAAAACGGAAAAGTAAACATAATTATTATTTATTTTGAAATATGTAATTATCATGTGAGTTTTTAAATTGTTTTGTTAATTGAATATAAATAGCGAAACCAAAAAAGCATCAGTACTTACATCTTTATTAAATTAAAATTATCTCTTAACTTTTTTATTAATTAAAATAGAACTCAATGGTTACCACGGAACCCTGATCAAACAGGTGTCAAATAAGGAAGTACAATCCGTTATTGACCTCTTTCCGGTTCAAATTTATTTCTCACACCGTAGCAAATAGATGCTTGATGGTATTTTAATACCATCCTTCATCGGAACCATCATCCACGATCTCAATTATTTACTTATTAGAGATATAGAGTGTCGATGTGAGAACTTTTTGATTTTGATGACACTTTTTGTAGAGCGGGTCATTTGAGTTCGTCGGTAATAGACTAATTTATAACACACTATTTTCGAGACGTATATCGCTATCATTTCTCTTAAAATAGTAAAAAATAAGGTAGTTTATTATTTCGTTTCGTAAGTAATATACTCAGAATAAACAGAATGAAAAAGTATACACATTTTAAAGCTGATATTCGAAACTCAACTCAAATTTCAGACCTAAAATCAAATTTAGGAATTTATAATTATTATTATTATCGTCGTCCACTACTGAACGAAGATCTCCCCCAAGGAGCGCCAATAGCCCGTTATTAAGTTTACTATGTTATTATTGTGTTTTAAAAGACAACTCCTAGGGTTAGGCACACAGTGAACACTATATCGGCCATAAATCCTTGAAAATAAAAATATTATGCCAATAAACTTACGACATTCACATTTACAATATTCTTATTCTGGAAATTAATTTTATTTTAATTGAAATCAGTAACTTCCTAGCTGCTTATTATTATTAGTAGTTGATAGCACCGAATGTGGTGCTGGAGAAGAATGCTTGGTTTCATGGACAAATTCCGTACCCACGTCACGATACTTCGAGAACTCGATATCAAGCAGCGTCTGTTTTCAATAGAGCAATTAGCATTCTTACATTTTTTGGCTGTTTTTGCGATCAATCCATAGAACGCCTTATCGTTGAAGGAAGAGTGGAATGCACTAGACCCTGCGGAAGGTGATCGAATCTCCCACTGTACTGTCTACAGTGGGAGATTCGGTGAGCGAGTGCACCAGGATGACCTCGAACAAGCAGCACTGGCAAAACGTCGTAAAACGATCGATGATCACGGCCACTCTGACAAGAACGCACTGTATGATAAGAAGAAGTAAACTAGTCCTAAACAATATATATATATGTTTGAAAAGAGTGATATTTGCCGAATTTGATGGTAAGGTTAGACCATACAAGAAATTAAACGTTTACCTATCCTTGTTACTATAATATTAACTATCCCTGTATTTCAAAATTAATGTGTTTCTGCTAATGCTACCGTTAATAGTTTAAAAAAAAATATAAATAAATAGACTTAATTTTCAGCTTTAATGGAACGTTATCTTTAATATATGGCAAGCAAATAAAATTAAACTTAAATTATTGTAATCGTGTACGAAAATTGTCTCACTAATTAACTATAATGATAGCCATTTAAATACCAATATGCGATAGCAAACGCAATTGCGTAATTACAAACTATGAAAAATACGAGAATTATAATATATACAAAGGTTTTGCACAATCTTTGAAATACCGCCATGCAAAAACAGTCCTTCTTGTTTTCACTTTAAGGGTCATTAAATGTAGCAGTTTGCCTTTGGCATGCATTAAAATCAACCCTAGCGTTAACTCAGTAGATAATCAACCACCTGTACACGCTACACAGTTACATTTAAGTGAGTCAATATATAGTATCTCCTTAAAGCGATTTAAGGTTTCTGCACTACATACTAACTTTTTCGATCTTTACAACTTAAGAAATATTAAAGTGTAAACATAAAGCATTAATATAATGAAAACGTTTCATTATTACAAATGAAAAAATATGATTAAATAGTATTTTGTAGCTATAATTGCAGTAGATTTTTAAGATCTGAAACACAAGCTTAAATATACACAAATTTTTAGTGGCCACTTTGGAACATTTATCAAGGTTTTTTTGAAAATCACTACTAATCATAGACCAACGAGGAAGGGACATCTTGAAGTCCTTACCCTAAACCCTATACCTATGATCTCTTATCAAGAATTTTCTAAGAATCATTTGACCTTACTTACCTTATGAACTATTAACAATATCACATGTAAACACTGCTATGAGTACAGAAATTATGTCTTACAATTTTGTCCAAAAACAAATAGAATACTTACAAACTAATCTTTATGGTTTTTCGAATCCTTTTTTTTTTTTTTTTTTTGACTTGGTGGAATGCCTTTACGCACTTCGCTCCCCCCTGCGGGTACAGGGGGTTCGCTTCGTGTGGGACTCCTGACTGACACCAGTCAGACTACCCACTAAACCACCACGGTGTGCCACTCTGCGCCTGAGACGGGAGGGATCCGGGAACCGCTTTCTTACGCCATCCGGACCCCTCCCAGATGGTTTTTCGAACCCTATACCAAGTTCTTCAAACTAATTCACCGTGTGTCAGTGAAACTTAAAGCAAAAAATAATAACCTAAAGTGCAGTACTAATGTTCTAGCAAACAGCAGATAAAATCCTATCTGTTCGATTTGTGCTTCAGTACTCACATAAAATCGTTTTTATTAACACACCCTTATCGCTTTAATGAGAGCATCGCGCCTATCGAATGACATTTCGATTCGTTATTGGACCACTAGTTTTTAATTTTACCTCATAATGTATTGCTGTGTGTATTTTCGAATGAGTATATATTTGCCAATTAGAAGATAAAATCGTTAGTCGAAAAAATTACCAAGCATTTTAGGCGTGTTTTTACTTACGTAACAGTATGATTAGCTTACACGGTTGGAGACAAAAGTTATGTGTTTACTTATTGCACCGTCAGCTAAGATGTAACGAATTGCTTGGCAAGATTCAATTATCCCTTCCACCTTACTGTCCCGGCAAAATTAATATTTAAATTAGTTTATACACTAGTTTGCAGAGCAAATCTTAGCTTTGATACGAATTTGCTCCAAACACATCAAAGAAGTTATCAAATATAAAGGTAGTTATGGTAGTGAGTAAAATTTAAGTAGCTATATTCATATTTGTCTTGTTAAAATTTTTAGTTTAGTGCCAGGTATTCTTAATTATCATCACATTATTACGATTTTTTTGTGCACCATAATTGTTGTATGTATCAGATTGAAAGCCTACCAACATTGAATTAGTTACCCTTAGACATATCAGATAGATAGATTAACAGTTTATACACTAATTAGATTATTATTTGAGAGTTTTCTTAGGTAATTTTCAACTGAAGAGAGTTATACTTAGAGCAGGTTTGACATATCGTTACAGTTAACTGACACCACATTTTCTCTCTGAAAACCAGCCCCACGATAGTTCTCAAGCGTCCTATCCCGAGGAGGACTCAGACACGTGTTATTTTAGGTCCCGCTCAGGATTGTCGCTGCGCCTAGTCTACTAGAACTAGTCTGGGTTGGCGAAATAGCTAGAGTTTGACTCGTGTCATACATACATATTTTATACAAATAGAACATATGTTTCATCAGAAAATTTTTGAAAAACAATTATTAAGCCCTTGCACAAACGTTTCTTAAAACATAAACAAAATTAAAGCTAAAGCGTGATGATGGGCAGAGGCTATGACACTTTGACTTCCTCTCGATCTTACGGTAGTTACTCGCAACAAACTAAGAACTCAAACAAAAGCTTCCCGTTTATTTAAAACAGCCTCCGCATAATAAATTATCGGGGTCGGATGCGGGGTATTAAAACATTCATGAGTTATAACGCTTTAGTGGAATGTCGCACGATTGTCGCGAGTCGTGTTATCGTTGAGCTCGCGCACGACAACCGCGGAAGAGAACTTCGGGTGCAGCGGGTGGAACGCGCGTTTTAGGCATACGGACATACACTCACGTCTTGAAGGAGTAGGTAGAGAGTGTCTTTAACCACACAGTGTGTTATAGGTGTGAACTACTGCTACTGCTACTGTGAATAAAAAACTTGCCCAGCTTTTTATTCACAGTAGCAGTTTTTTATTTTATGTCTCTATATTATTTTATTGAGCCTATTTCATAAAATCAAATAAAAATATTAAGTCGACCGTAAGGTGGGCCTGGAGATCTGTCATACAGGCTTCGAGCCTAATATGGACTCCGGCTCTCACTAGGAAATTTAAAAAAAAATTTTATATATGTACCTACAATCTCATGAAACTTAAATTGTACTTTTCCTGTGAGAGAAATAAAAGTTTTTTTTATTATCTGGGCACTTTAAGGATTAGATAGAAAATCTTTGAGAATGTTGAAATAAACGACATATGGGAAGGATATTCCATGATAACAAAGCCATGTTATTTATATAGATGGATTAAGGAATGCAATAAATAGCATAAGCAGGTCGGAATTATATTTCTATTACTCGAATTGAAATTTTACTGACAAAATTAATTTATTTCGTTTAAAGTTATGTATTACTATAGTGCACGTATACAGATTGTAAAATTGGATATCACCTAAAATAACACCACTATTACCTACACCTGGTCAACGGGAAAACTGATTGATGGCGAGAAATTATAGATAAAAGTTCATACTTTTAATATTGAAAATAAAAACTACAATCACGGTCACCAATCAACGTAATTTCAGTTACAATATGGTTTCATCAATGTTTACAAATTAACAATGAAAACGCTTCATGTGTAAGCTTCCTAAAATTGCGGTTGACAGAGCATCGTTCAAATATTGAATTGGAATTACGATGAAGGTGGTGGACGTTCAAAAACTATTAAATTCTCGGGGTAGTGCATAATGGCAGGAAACAATTTTTCTTATCTTTTTCACAAAACAAGAATATTAAATTCAGAAGTACAGATATCTACTTTGCTATCAAGCTTTTTAAAAACTAAACTAATATTGAAAATGCTAAAACACAATACATATATTATTAAGCTGTTATGGCAAAGAGAGGCGTTTAATAACAATACTATGAAAACGACCGACGGTTATTGTTTCTCGAAATAATAATAATAAATATTTCGGACATCTAACACACAACGCCATCTAGTCCCAAACTAAGCAGAGCTTGTATTACGGGTACTAGACAACTGATATGAATACATAAATGATTTTTATTTGTAAATACATACATATTATACAAAGAAAACACCCAAACTCCGAAACAAATATTTGCAGATCATACAAACATTTGGTCCGACTCAGGATTCGAACCCGAGACCTCATGAACAGCAGTCGCATACACTACCACTATGCCACCGAGGCAGTATAATTAAACTTAATTTTTATTTTGGATGAGTCACTTTAAATTTAGTTTTTTCTTGTCGTGAATTACATAACACGTCAAATCTTTTACTTGTTCTTAAGTATTGTTAACAAATATTTGCATTGAATTGAATATATTCAAAAGCCTCCTAAGCCTTCTAAGAACTTCAAACCTTTCATCTCCCACGCACCAAAAATACAAACTAAATTAAGAAACACTTTTTACTAGCATTATCAAAGTCCTGGAATATTAAAGAAAAGAGTTAGTAGTGTTCTTAAGGATAAGCAAGTACCATCTTTCTATTCTTTGACACTTACCATCAAAATAAATACTAAAATTCTCGAACAAATCATGGCTTAAAACATCAAAGACGTTAAAAGACAATGTGCACCAACCTTTACAATGTCGTGATGAGCCCTTCCTCAAGTTCACGAAGCCTTATTAAGGTTATATTGTTATAATATTGAAAATTTTTCAGAATATTAGCGTCTCCGAGTACAGTGTTTGGCAGTTCTACTTGATTGGTGTCGGTTCACGATTCTCATGTACCTTTGAAATGTTTATGGTGATAGTTTCAGGGTTTGTTAAGAAAATTGACTTCTTAACACGTAAGACTGTATGACTAGGTAAGTATCCGCTGTTATTATACAGAACATATTTATGCTAAACTTAACTGCCTCATTGGTCTAACGGTTGACGTATGGGACTGGCAATCGAGAGGTCTCGGGTTCGAATCCTGGGTCGAGCCAAGAGGGTTATTGTATTTTTTCGATCATAGAAATACTTATTTTAATAACAGCTGTGGCTCGGAGAGCACGAAAATCTTTCGGTTTTGCGCCTGATCTCGCCAGTAGTGTCGGTTAACCGTCCCATCGGATTATGAGAGAGAGGAAACAGAGAGTGCATCTGTGTTTGCAAATATGTCTAATTATATAAAACCGACAAGGTATTTGTCTGAACACTGAACCAAATAAAAAAAATATTATAGCAGACTGAAGGTCTGCTGCAGTCCATTTAATATATTTCGAATTGCAAGTTAGGCTAGAACGAAGAAAGAGAGAAAGTTAAGAAAGGTTCCAACTTGACACAAACACAACATTACACTTACTTGATTGTGCAGATAGATGAGTACAGCACCTTATTGTCTTTTAAAACATCAGGATTTAAGAGTAGAGCGACCACGATTCTGGCACAACTATAAACTTGTTTTATATTAGCACTATATTATATCTGCGGTCCCGTCCTCGTGTGTTTCGGCTTTCGCTGTATAGAGTAACCTATGATGGCCTTCTAATAGATAGCGATACTGTCTAATCAATGAGCTCTGACCCCTCTCTTTTAATTTCTTAATTCCCCATTCCATTTCCACCCACTTATTTTGGGTGCGGTCCCAATGTTTACTAATAGTGACACATTAAAAAGAACCGTGTATAATCATTCAGATGGCGGAATAACTTATTCAACTATAAAACCTTATTATAATCTATTTCCTATCAGTGTTTGATTATAAAGTATATATATTTTGTGTATTTATATTTCTGTTTGTGCTATTGCAGTACATAGTTTGACATAGGCCTCACTCAATGCACGCCACTCTGATTGAATTTGGGTTTCTGGCATCCAGCACAGCTTAATTATAGTTTTGAAAAAATCAGTAACCTACAGGAAAATATTCTGTAATTCAATAGAAATTTAGATACTGAGAGAACGGTTTAGTTTCTTTTTAAAATATTTCATCGAGCTTCACCCATCGCTTTGTCTTAAAAAAATAAAGAGTTCTGATTTAAGTTTCTCTGTGTATAGCTTGTTAACAATGGCTTCTGCCATATGATTTCAAGTATGGTATGAATAAACACAATATTAAAAACGCGTCGTCTCGTCCAGACAATAAAGTTATAATGATCAACTTGTTACTTATGAACCGAATGTTACAATATTTTAGAGTTGAGGCAAATTAAAAAATAAATAAATATGCGTCTACCATAATTTAGAATTTCAAACAATAATTTTTTGTTTATTAATTATTATCAACGCATTGGTCAGTAGCCCTTAATAGAACACTGCAAGATATTGATCCTTCTTAGAATAGAGATTTAGGTTTTAACATTCTCTATTATCTTATAATATGAAATACTCTGTGTCTAATCAAGTAATTAGTAATCTATTTGTTATGTAACATCAACACTTAATTTTCCTTTGTAAACTAAATAAAATAAAATTAATTTTCCTTTGTAAAGTAAATAACTAAAATGAAATTAAACTTTTTTCTTGAGTCTCGAATTTAAAAATAAAATTTCCTGAACCATGCACACTCTACTTATAAATGTAGTTAACCCCAACACAAGACTTGCCGTAATGGCTGCGATACGTACTGGAGCGATAAAACCACCGTATCTATCAGTCCTACACGATTAAATACTGTGTGTGTTTTATCTTAGAGGGAACGTAGAAATGGAGTATTAGAGTTTTAAATTGTCTCAGTATAATAACTCATCAATTACTCTAATGACGTATTTCGATTAGTTTTAAAGCTATTGATAAAATAGAACGTCTATTAATAAGAGACAGATTTTTGTTACCTTTTTTCATTTTCTTAAAGATAATGTTTTTGAAAAACGCATGAAACTGGTCTAAAGGACTTAAAGTGTTGTCCCGTATGGGGCTTGAACCCACAACGCTGTGGAAAGTAGCGTGATGACCTCTTCAACGCCTTCGCCACATCACCGGGCAGTATAGTAAATAAATTAATAAATTAGTGATAATATATTACATATTATAGTAATGTCACATTTTTGATAAGTTTTCTATATATAGTTCTGAATATCATACTTATCGACAGCCAAACATTAATACTCGAATTTCTAGATCACGGTAAAATTTCTATCAAATAAGGAAAAGTATTATTTTAGAAACAAAAGAGAAGACAAATGTAACATTATATTATAAGGAGCTTATCATGTTTGTTTAGTTAAATTACAACTAATAGACCGGATAACATTAAATAATTTCAAATTATTAGAGGAAACTCTCATATCCATCAATGCGACTGATTGAGTTAATTTATTTAAGTGTCGTCGTGTAACTGGATCAAAATAATCAAACAAAAATATATCTTAGCTTTCAAGATTTCTATCTATTTCTTTAAATAAATTCTATAATAAAACAAACTAAGAGATAAAAACAGTCCCGGCACATAGCATAGAGCGTGTCTCTGCTCCCAGTATGGATGGTATCGGGATTCGATTCCTTGTGAATGGGCGATGTTCCATTGAACGCGTCGCTCACTACACGCGATGTCGTATTGTTTGTTTGAACCATGGTTCAAGTTATGAGATGGGCGAGGTAGAATATGATTGTTATTTTCGCATTGTCTACATTCGCAATGAGTATGGTGGCCATCGTCTTGGATTCTGTTCATATTTTTTATCAGGTAGAGTAGAGTCTTATGAAAATTTTCATAAGTCATCATGATTTTGTTTGAATGTTCGTTTTACCGAGCCATATCCGTATTTAGCCTCTTGATTAGGCCGTTACTCCAACCATCCTGGATCAGCCCAGAAGCTCAGCGGTCTTTTCACTACATGCTCCCGGGAGTGAAGTTGATTGGAGGATGTCCGCCCGCCTGCTGACGTGTTTCTACACAGAGGGCTGTCTATTGCGCCTATAGTGATTAGGTGTTTTGTTTAGGGGAAAATGCTCTGTCAGGATGCTTATGACCTTCCTGAGATCGTCCTTTTTTAGTCTAATCAGGTTACGGGCTAGTCTTCATAGTCTAATACCGTCTCTGTTTCTGTAATTCGAATCACCTTCATGCGACCTTATACAACGGAGCGACCCGTAGTTGTGCGTGCTGGGTGAGCCGCATGCGAAAATCTGATTGAAGCTGACGAATTTGAGCGAAAATGTCTTACAATTTCAAAACTTCTTGAATGCAGAGTAATACTCAGATGAAGCTACCACGTACAACACTACTTTTATATCCTTGTATCCTAATTTAGGTTACAAGAGATGTTTTTTTGCGCTCGATTTGTTTACCTTAGTTTTTTTATGATATACGGGAAAAAAGAAGCAAAGGTATCGTAACACCAGAGGTATCACAAATGCTTTGCTGGCCTTTTAATTAGGAATACACTCTTTTCTTGAAGGTTTGAAAGTCGTATTGGTCCGGGAATACTGCAGGCGATGATTGTAGAATTGAAGAGATATTTTCTCTATTCTAACCTCTTCGTTCGTCATAAGATAAGTAAAAGAATGGTGCAGATAAATAGTATTTATAATAAATGTCCATATGTCATGTATATTACATATTATGTGCCTATAATTGACAAAATAGTAGAAAAATACATTTGTAACGAAATTTATAATTTTTATAGAGAACATCAGACGATATCATAGAACCAATTTGGTTTCCAGCCCAAAAAAAATACAAGACAATTACCCTCCAATTTTACAGATTATGTAAATAGCAGACTTGATGAAAAAAACATGTTCTCATGGTCTTTATAGATTATAGTAAGGCATTTGACGCGTTGAGACATGACACGCTGTTACAAAAATTAGAGTGGAGTGGCATACGCGGTTCTCCTCTAGCTTTGTGTATAGACTACTTAAAAAATCGATCCTATCACGTCAAGTTAGATGAGGCTTTGAGTGACCAGGTTAAAGTTACGGAAGGAACGGTGCACGAATCGGTATTAGGCCTTCTACATTATCTTGCCTATGTGAATGACATGAACAATGTCATTCAATATTGTGTCGTTTATCAGTATGCTGATGATACGTGTCTCATTTCGACTGATTGTGATATATTGGTAGCTATGAGCCGACTACAAACAGATTTCACGCTTCTAACAGAGTGGTCTCATGATATAGGGCTAGTCTTGAATGCACAGAAAACTAAACAATGCTTCATGTGTCATCAGTTTATAATAAGGTGCATACTGATGATGACATTCAATTGGTTGTGCATGATCACGACTGTTTGCACGGTAGAAAAACTCAGTGTAACTGCGAATGCATTCATAAAGTTTCTGAAATCTCATACTTAGAAGTAACAATGGATAATAGATTCAAATGGGCGGCACATATTGATACTGTGTGTGACAAACTACGCGCCATTTTTGCAAAAGTCTCTATACTAAGATAAGCCTATAATAAAACATCTAACATAAATCATAACATAATAAATATACCTATCACTGTAAAAACAAACTCGAAATAGTTAGCTACCAATCATCCTGAATAGACTCTGAGTCTCGTAACATTAGGTAAAAAAATATTAGCTTCATCGTATGTAAACAAATGTACCGGTCGCTAGAAATATTTTAACGCCTACCTACACTGTGCCAAATAATTATTGTCATGCTACCTACAATTTTGTATAATTCATATATTTACCTGATTTTTTGTTCCTATTATGCATGTAGTAATTTAAATAAAAAGAATGAAATGAGGATTGTACAGCTATAACAGTGTAATGCATAGGTCCATTTGCGCCTATACTTTGACAGAGGGGAACGTCTGCATATGGCTAGTCCCCACCGTGTTGCTCTTTAGTTAACTTAAGCGAGTACTAATGAGTCAAATTGTATAATTATAAATTATTGAATCATAAATTTGAATGATAATTGTGTGTTTATAATGGTATTAATGATTTAGTGCCATAGGTTTTAACAACAAAATTCAACAAGGGTACCGCTATGCCTTCTAACTATAAAGACACTTAACAGAAACACTTTACTAAAATATACAAGCCTTAAACTTATTATTTTTTATTGTTTGCCTACCCTCAGAACTAATAACACTTTAACAACTTTAATGTAAACATATTTAGTAATTGTTTTACTGTAATTTTACTGCTCATTTTCATAATCATGAAATGCGCGAAAGTTTACGTAGGTCTAAATAAAATATTCTTGATCCATTACCATCAATCAATGTCAGCAAAGACGCAATCAAATTTGTTATTTTGTTGCTGGCCAAGTAGAAATATTCTGTATTTTAAATCTAAGAGTTCACCAATCTGCTTGACAGTTTTTAGTAAATTTTCAGATAAATTGCATGGACACTTAGCTTTCCTTTTATAATAAGACAACCCCAGTATTTGGAATATACATCCTATATTGCGTAAGACTTTGCAAACATATATAAAACAAACACCCATTATTATTTTTAACGAGGGTAATTCCTCATGGATGTCCTCCGCCCTGGTGAGAGAGCGAAGGAGTATGTCAGACTTTTACTGAATTAAATATCTATACTCATTTATTTATGCTATCTCTCATCTACGCTAGGGATCACGGGAACTTAAAAGGCATCCGCAATCCCCAACTGGCCCGCAGCAGTGGGCCGGCCACTGCTGCGGGCCACATCTCGTCAGCGAGACGAGTAAGGTATTGTGCGCCACCTCGGGTTCGGTTGCTTAGGAAGCTACAAACATCCTCAAGTCCGCCGCCCCTGGACCCAGTTAGGGAGGCCGCTGGAGATCAACGTATGCCGTCCTCCGACGCCCGGTGCGCCTCCTGCGGACTGACAGAGAGGTCAGGATCTCCCTCTGCCTTTTCGCAGCCTCCTTCTGCAAGATGACGCTGTTTCGCAGAAAGACACCACCGGGCTCAGATCAATATCTGGCGTAGCAGAAAGCAACCGAGAGGGTTAGCCTCGTTAAGTGGCGACTGCTTAAATCACTAGGCCAACTGTGCAGTCAAACTACCGTCCACTACTAGGCATAGGGCTCTCCTTACAAAAGAGATTTAGCTGGCTAGACTGGTTAGATGCTTTTTAAGTATTTCTTCTCTTTGGCGTGCGTTTGTCCCTTTGCCCAGTATATTTCTTTTATAGAATAGGGGGCAAGCCTAACTGCCTGATGGCAAGCAATTACCAACGCTTATAGACATCTGCGACACCAGAGGCATAACAAGTGCTTTGCCGGCCTGTAGGATATTGGGAGGGGATGGGGAGAGTGGTTGGAGGATGGACCTCCGGTATCCTCACTCTTCCGGTGAAAAGCAGTATGAACGTTGTTTCACACCGATTTTCTGTGAAGCCGTAGTATCACTCCAGTTGAGCCTGTCCATTCAAGTCGAAGAATTCTCCCAGTATATTATGATACTTAAGGTGTATTTTATTTAAGTTAACTTCCGTCATTATATCTATAGAAATAAAAATAATTCACCTAAATGTATGTACGCACACAACTGCCGATCGACTGCACAAAATTGGATAGTTATTTTTTTATGTATTCGTTATTGTTAGAAGAAGGTTTGTATAGAAAAAGATGATACAACAAGTTTTTAGAAATCTAGAAAATATCTACGAAAGAAACAGGTGGCAGTACAAAGTTCGCCTGGTAAACTAGTCATAAATATTTGCACACTTTATAATGTGGTACAGTATTTAGTATATCTAATAAGCAGAAAATCTGCAACAAACCCATATTTCCATAAACAAACGATTGAATGATCAATTTAACAGAATATATTACACTAAAATAATCTCACACTAAAATAATCTCACACCTTCCAGTACCCACCTTTCCTTGACTCTATAATCCTCTAGTTTATAACAAGCCAGTTCATCCTATACGCATGCCAGGGAAAGGTTGCCTTTAAAATATTAAGATTATCCGTGGTCTCCAGTTAGTGTTGAAATATAACGCACTACAGTTCGCTAAGGTTATCATACGATTTAGTCCGTATAGAGTACAGCCGCTATCTAGTCGCGAAGAATGTGTTACAAGTTCACTTTAGTTATAGAGCCCTGAATATTTGGATGCGCCTTCAACAGTTTGAATTTAGGGATGAGTACAAATAATATTCTTTTTCTGAGTCTGGGTGTTCTTTGTGTCTGGTTCATATATGTTTCTGAAGTTTCTCGCGACATATAATGCATACCTCTGACTACCAAAATAGTTAGCTGTGTTGGGAGACAGTGACTTTAAAAAACAAGAAGAACAGTTTTATAATACAATTATGAACATATTAAGTTTGTTTATTTAGATTTGTATGGGTGTGAGTATATGTGTGTAAGGTGTGTGTTTGCTGTGTATTTGAAGCTATGAGCCAAACTTACATTACTTTACTGTTAATAGAAGGCTTTCAACATCATCATAAGTTAATCGTATTATCTAATGAGCAGCCTTTGATAGTACACTATTTTTCTGGCTTATTATATTTGCTTCTTTCGTTGCCTTTAACGACACCCAATGGAATGAATAGGTAACACTCGGTAGTCTTAATCCACCAGACTGATATCTAAAGAGGTGCAAAATAATAATGATTTAGTTTATCAACAGATCTGATTTTCTTCTAAGCTCGTGTGTACGTTAGCGATGCACCTCGTCCGGCCCACGCGGGAAAGGGCAGATGATCGAACTCACGCCCCTTGCGCAGATAATAACTTCGTTCTGTTGTGCCTGCACACAGACCTAGTTACACAGCGAGTGTATGAGAATGTGGGAAGTTAAGGTAATGTAAGGCCATTACTAATTTATGATAATAACTATACTAAACAATAATGGGCTTTAACATTAATACGTTAGAATTGGAAACTAAATGAGAACGTAATCTGACCTTTAACTATATCAGTTTTGAAATTTTAGATATGAATTGTGTCTATTACTGTTGTTTTACTGAATTACTTAACTTATTGGTTTTGATTATCATCATTATTATTAACAGCCTTTAGTAAGTCACTATTAGACATAGTCTTTCCATAGGAGGTTTTGAACTAATAGATATAACGTACTGGCCACACGGGATAGTTTGAAGTCTAGAATATTTATTCAGTACGTATTGGTATGTTTATCTATTTAAAAAAAACATATTTATATTGAAAGATTGGAACTGAGATCGTAAAAACATACTTTTTAAATAATATATTTTATACTAAACGGATTAATTCTTTTATTAGTGTTGCATCAACAATGTCTCACTGCTGGGCTCGGGTCTCCTCTCAGGAGAGGGTTAAGGCCATACACCTTGCAATGTTGCATATATTATAATAATGGTATGAATGTAGAAGAATAAACGGTGTTCGTTTTTTTTTATATTTATATAAAATGATTCTACTCCGTCTAATGGAAAACATGAGCAGAATCCAAGAGTAGTGGTCACCGAACTAATTGTGAATGTAGACAATGCAACAATGCAGCATGATGACACTATGATAACCTCTTGAGATACTTCAGCATCATCGGGCCTCCGGTCTCGTATTCATCAAACGAGATCATGAATTTCTTGATAGTGAGCGACTATAGCTCTTCACCCAAGGAACATTTCAATACAAGTATAACTATAAAATTATACCTAGGGACTTTGCTTTGAAGTAATTGTTAAACAATGATTTTCTGTGAGGCTACGAATCATGTGAATCTATTCGAAAAGGTTCACCTGTTTGTATATGTTGATATTTTGTAACTCTCTTTTCTCTTTGTTTAAATTCGAATAAACAAACAACGTCACTAAATAAAACATTGTATTAAATATTAATGTTAACATGTTTAGTAACGAAAATTATTTTAGTAAATTAAAACTCATTCAACATCACAAAAACAAACATTACTTTATCGTACCAAAGCAATTAGTACTTCATTATCTCAGAATAATTGTGCTAGGGATCAACTTATATCAGTTGTGGTTGCAAGGTCGAACATTGTCGGTCGGCTGCCACTCGTCTCCCACGATCCCTTGACCCCAGCAAGTTCATATGAGCAAATGAAATCAGACGCATCAATCATTTTACAATCACGTGCATAGGTGGTATTATTGTTGTCGGTACTTGTTTTGTAGCGAAGTTAATTTAGTAATGCTTAAATGTATGTGCTTTAAGAGATATTGAACTATTGTTTCATCAAACAGTCCTGAAACGGTTTAGTGATTTAGTATATCGTTTTTTTATATTAAAGATTCAAAGAAACATAGCTGTAATCTATTAGAAAGCTGTCCTATAGCCTAGTTGCACTCAGTGATTAGAAACAATCACCGAGGATAAGATACGACGGCGGGGTAAAAACTTGAATGGGTGACCGCTGGTGGCACGATATAATGAGCGTCTCCGTGATTCGGATGTCACGTTAAGTAGTCGGTTCTAGTTGTTACAGTGTGATAACAGTCGTGAAAACATCCAACGGAAAGATTACGTAACCACAACGATGTCTTGCCAGACCCTAATCCGCTCGGCCAGCGTAGGTAAGCGTGGCCGTAACCCCCTCCTAAGAGGAAACCCCTGCCCAGCAATGGGGCATCATAGATTGTTGATGATGGAAAAACAGACAAATGTGATAATAATAATATGCATGTCGGATTTCCTGCACAGCAACTAAGCAGAGCTTGTATTATGGTTACTAGTCAACTGATACGAATTTTTATTCATAGAAACATCTAATCGAAATATCTTTTATTTGTCTCTTATTTTATTACTTTTTTTTTACCAGAATCCCTTTTTAATAATTTTTAGCAGTATATTATTACGTAGTTTTTTATATATTCGATATTTCGAATTTACGGTATCAGAGTCCTCGAAAAATATCTTTCGTGGTGTAGAAGGCACACAAGTTGATAGGTAACCTGTCGTGGAAAGCTATGCTCAATGGGTTCACTTCAAGAGAGGGAAGCAACTCCGGTGATTCACTCCATGAAGAGCAACGAAATAATTGTCAAACCGGTGTCCTTTTTTCTCTATGGCTGTATCACTTTTATATGAGCCTGCCAAAGTGATTTCATTTTGCCTGATAGACAGAATAAATGGACGAAGCAGCAGCAAAAAAGCAGCATGATGATCCATACTATGGAGGTCCATTGTGATGTTTCCACATTACTGGGCCTCCGGTCTCTTTGAACGACTCTGCCTATACGTTCCAAAACATAGCTCTCCTACTGCCAAATAAAAGAATAAAACATTATATTTAAAAATCTAGCGCTCGATCATTACTTTGGCATTTTGCCTACTTCATATTACCTTGCTCAACTTACCCTTGAAAAACCATTACAACTTCCCATCATGAAATATGATGAAACTGAAAATAACATCAAATTACGTATCAATTTCACGACAAAAGACATTCGGTGTATCATTAGATCGCGTGCGACAATTTTGACGCATTAGCGACACAAATACACATCAATCCGATTGCAAGGTCGCAAGAACCTTGTAATAGCTCATCGCAAACGGATATTGCGATCGGTAAAAACTAGTGACTTGCATTATATACGAAATTGGGGTCAGGCGGGTCGCTTGTCAACGTTTTTTGTTGGGTTTGTTATGATTTTAGATCTAATTAATGATGTGGAGTAAATATATTTTGGTTTATGTTTGTTTGACATCGCCGTAGGTAATATACGAACCTGTCCAGTCTGAATCAAACTGTCACGTGTGCTTGTAAGATTTTCAAATTGTATATACTTTGCAATGTGCATTCATACACTTACCTATTATGCCTGAATTAATGGATAAGCCATATTAAAGGCTATAATTTTTCAGATAAAATTTGTGTTTTATAAAAATTTCAAACCTTACAGTAATACATTTCTTATTATATACATATTACAAATGAATTATGAATAGACTTTTTAATGATAATGCTACTCGCAATCATAAAATTTTCGCCAATAATGGGAAACGAACCGTTAGACCAATAGGCCAATCACATTCGTGATGTCTTCAAACATGTTCACATTTCATTGCAAAAGAGTCTAATCAGGCAAAGCTGACTACATCGTTCGTATTGTTTCGATTGTCATGGTTGCAAAATCCATGCTATGATACATTATAAATTCGAAAGAAATTCTGTCTGATATGTTTTTACAGCTGAGCTGTTTCAGTTATTCCAAACAAATTTGGCATGGAAACACTGATGCTTTAGGAAGGACATAGGATACTTTGCAGCAAAACCCAAACACTCACGGGTGGAGACGCGAGCAAATCATCATCACCGTATCGCAATCCACTGCCAGCCATAGGCCTCTCCAATTGCACGCTACTTGGTTCGATCCTCGTCTTCTCGTATCCAGCTCCTGCCATCCGTCTTGCGCGAATCACACTTCACCTGGCCTGTGGACGCTCTACACTACATTTGTCAAGATGCGGTCTTCACTGAAGACCCCGTTTACCCCAACAGCTATCAGTTCTGCGGCTCTATTTATAATGGATTTTAAAGATAAGTACAATTATTAACTTAGGGTGATGATGCAATACTGAATGGAAATTATATCAACCGGTAATTTATCAATTCTTTTATTGTATTGTTTTGATGTAACATATATTAACAATTTCATAAATGTTAGATACCGCATCGGATTTCATGATGCTGGACGCTAAATATTCGCCTATATAATCCCTTAGGAGTATAGTACAAATATTTTATATACTAGAAAAAAATTATACAAAAGACGAATGCAAATTACACCTCAGAAGGTGTCATTTGCATTCGACTTTTGTATTATTTTTTGTATTATTCTTATTTTTTTTGTATTATTCTTTAGTCAGATCAACAATGTTTGGATAACTCAAAAATTTGTCCCTTGTAGAGACAAACCCACAATTCTCAGCGTTGTGTGAAGCTCCATACTGACCGCTTAAACTACTACGTACAATAAATTAAACAATTAACCTTCAATAAACCGCAACACAAACCACATGAAATTAAAGCATTATACGAACTATTTATTTCCGAAGTAAAACAATATTCATTATTCTATATGACTGTTAATAAATACACAAGGCTGTGTGTAAGTATATTATTAAAGTAGCCGCGATTATGGATCGCAGCCAAGGACAATGCAACATTGGAAGTAATGAGGCTTTGATGCTGAAAATGTTTATTGGATACTACTACGCGTATTTTTTATTGTAGTTTACGTAAGAAACATACTCGAATATCACAAAATTTTACTAAATACCAGTTAATTAGTTATTTTTGGTCTAAATTTTGGTTTGAAGAAAACATAACATTTGCTGTGATCTATTTCATGTAAATTTTACTTCTCATTAAACTTATCTATTTCACGATATTAAATTGAAATTAAAGCTTTTAATCTTGCATTGCATTTAAAAGGGTATAATATTTTTTTATGTCATGAATAATTTCTTTAATACCTTAAAGAGAGCATCGCAACGTTGCAGGTGTCTCGAGTGTATATTTCCGTTAGACATCAGTCACCTCACTCTAGGGAGGACCCTGATCAAGTAGGGTGAACTCACATAGCACTCATTTGTCGAAAGAAAGTGTTACCAAAGCATTTAAAGCATTGTCTAATAATATGATGATGTAAAAATGAAATATGGATTCCTAAACTATAGTGCATATCGTATAGTTACTGTAACTATAGTGACGGTGGTAGCGACGTTAACCGCAAACATGACAGACGCTAGATCATGACAGGATGACAGGTAACTTGTGTCAATCAAAGGTGTAATGACACCATCAATTTGATATAAACGGGATACTAGTACCGTTTTCAAATAAATGCTGTGTCTGTTTTGTAATTAATCAGTTTTCAATCAATAGTAAAGTATTTTTGATAGATTTTTAATTAGAAGTTTTTAATAGAATTGTGATTAATTGTTATTTTTACTACGAAAGTGATAATTGAACTTACTATACTTGATATTTGCAGTAGATCACGGTGTTTTTAGCTAATAATAAATAATGAATCTAACTTTCTCGACCTTAGGAGGTCAGCTTGATGAGAGGCTTAATTTGTGTAAGATACAAAGATGGTGTTCTAAGCACTTAACACTTCACTATACATAATTGGAAATGTTGGAAAGCTCTTAGACCTATTGATCAATAAAAATATATGTAAGCATATATATCCAATATTTAAATACTTGGAAGGACCCATATGTTTCATTTATCGACATGTGGACCATTCTCGCGTCAAAATTGAATAAAAAATGACAACAAACAGAACTCCTGTTATTACCGTTATTTCAACCACCGACAAACTCCAATAAGAAGTAATAAATCAGGCCGTATCTAAAAATGGCAGATGACTGTGATCCAAATTTAAATGAAAACTAGCTGAGCGCCGTGGTGTTACCCGCGGTACAATAACAACCGCGAGTAAAGCCACTGGGCAAAGTTAGTCTAAAAAGAGTAGACTAAGTTACTCCTTATATCATTAGCTATCTGCCAATGAAAGTTCCGTCAACATCGGTCAAGCTGTTCTAAGGATATACGAACATAGTGACGTACAGGCAGACAGACGGAAATTGTAAAAAATGTTTCTTTAGTATAAGTACCTTGTATATAAACAGTTGTATTTAGTAAAAAGCGGTTATTTTAATGTAACAAACAGACACTCTGATTTTGTTTATTTGTGCAGATTGTATAGATAATAGGAGATAACTTTTTGTCGCTGATATATTTCTATAAAAAGTAATATGTTTTAATAAACTGATGGTCACCATAAGCGGCGACACCTCACTAACGTCAAAGCATTAAGATTAAGGACATACCCAGTTGTTTTACCGGAGATCGTGTTTTTTACATCACTATTATAATTTCAATGATAGACAACATAACGCGGTAGGATCTTGGAAGCAGATGGATGCGGCACATGAAATGTGAGCAAATAATTCATGCCTATTTATTTTAGTAATAAATTTTGTAGAAACTGCTGTACATTTTCGTTTATTCTGTTATAACAATAACAATATTCATATACAAGCGCAATAAAAATCCTTCGCATCATCGCCTACTGGTAGTGTTCCCAAAAAGCTAGCAGCGCTGCGACGTTGAATTTCAATGCAAATTCATTTATTCGGTATACTTTAATACAGTAGAATTTACGCGATAAAGAAATAGATATTACATGCATATATACCGAGCATCGTAACAGGCTGGTTGATTTGTATTAGTGAAAGTCTTGTACATCTTATAACGCAATATGGTAAAGATTAGAGAGAGCATGCATATTCTGCATGTATTTTAAAACATCTTTGTTATTTTTTTAAATACTTTTTTGCAAAATTTGATTAATTTAATGAACTTTGCAAGATTTAACACCAAGTAATAAGAAAATTTTAATATTATTTTTTAACTTAATATAAAAATCTTTGTGTATTAAAAGTAAAAATGATGACGTCAGGTATTATTTAAAAAAGCAGCGAAAACCTTAAGTCACAGTTAATCTTGTTTTCAGACAATAAAGATTTTAAAGAAAAAGTTTAATTTTACAAAAGCTGGTAATAACAAAAAATAGAAAAATATATATATAAAATATGCCACATCAATAAACTGATAACTCTTTGTCCGAAGTATCATTACGAGATGAACCCGACGATCGGTCACCTTGACTTTTCCCGATCGGCATGAAATAATTTGACATAATACAGCGGAGTCATTACGTACCCATTACCCGAGTACTTTATCTTTAATTTGAACATTTTTGTTAAAAATTGTTATTGGAAGTGAACAATATTGAAGGTTAGGTGTTAAGGTTGTAATGCAACTTTAATGCCAACTGGATAATATTTTTCCCTAGATATTATAACAATCGAGACGCTCGTAGCTCAGTTGCGCTTGGTGATTAGAAACAATTACCGAGGGTAAGCAACGACAGCATGGTCAGTACTAAGATGGGTGACCGCTCGTGGCATGTTACTATGAGCGTCTTTGTGATTCACGTTATGCAGTTGGTCCCGGTTGCTATCATAACAGTCATGCAGCTTAATTGGAGGCCTTTGGGCGGCTAATAAACATCTAACAGTAAAATAACGTAGCCACAACGTATACTTCCCCAACCGTATATACAATGTATGGCCTTAACCCTCTCCCGAGTGGCACTTGAGTCTAGCAACTGGATATTATAGGTTGTTGATGATAGCACTGTTATGTATTCGATAGGGTTTATAATTGGAGGATTTTTCCTGGAAAAAAAAGTTGTTCTTACTTAAAAATGTTATTAATTATATTTTTATTACTATATGTTTTCTAATGTAATGTCCACAAATCACTTCAAGTTTATACAGATGTATAAAGTGATTTGTGGACATTACACATACCTAGCGCGTTGATGTCTTTTTTGTTTCACTAATATGTCAATTTTTCTTTGTAATGTGAATAGTAATATACCATTTGCATATAGTATCCGTGGGAGAGCCACGCTTCGGCCTGAATGGGCCAGCTTGACCGGAGTGATACCACGGCCTCACAGAAAACCGGTGTGAAACAGCGCTTACGCTGTGTTTCATCGAGTGAGTGAGAATACCAGAAGCCCATACCCCAATCCAATGCCCCCTATCCCCCTCACCATCCCTCTTCCCCCCAGGCTGCCATAGTGTGGGTCACCATGCTGCATTGTTCTTTTTCGCATGGAGGATGGTGACCACCACTCTTGGATTCTGCTCATGCTTTCCATCAGGCAGGACAGAGTCATTTTGGCAGCAAAAATATAAAAAAAAAAAATAAAATAAAAATAAAGTGATATATATAAAATTGTGATATAATCACAATTTTTTAAAATATACCTAGGAGTGCAACGTCTTGCACAAAAAGTTTTAGGTGTCATTTCAGAATTGTTATTTATAAGTTATCATCAATAAAGACTTTATTTTTCAAGTGAGAACTTATTTTTGGTTTGGGCAAGAGATTAAGTGAATCGTTTAATATTTCAGTCCCTAACCCGCACTTAGCCAGCGTGGGGACGTATGGCCTTAACCCTCTCCTGAGAGGAGACCTGAGCCCTGCAGTGGGACATTATGGGTTGTTGATTGTTTAACATTTGGGGTATTCTTTCGATGTCCTGGTGTCTGGGGGTTTCATTTAATTTTGTATTTATTGCTGTACAGTAACTGGCTATCTAGCTTAACTATTAATTTATTAACTATGCAACTCATAGATGCAACTATTTGTAAACTTGGAAATGCATTTTATTAAGAAATATGATACTTTTAATAGTATAGAGGACAACTGAGTATCTCTGACAGATAGAGGTGAACCTCTGATAGGTCATCTCTATTTATAGTCCCTAAGTATTTTTTTGGGTGCTGTTTAACTCTACATAGGTATTTCATAGAGTAATATAGCATGGTGACGTATATGATACTGTCACCACGAAAACGCTATATATATCGTGTAAATAGTAATCAAAAGCTACTATCACTCGAACACGTCTCAGTAACTTTTACTAAAGTTTTATTTATATTCCAAATTAAGGATCCCTCCAAGTTCTAAGTTACGAACATCTGTTACTAAGCAATTGTATCTTGGTAGTCAAACACCGATATGCTACATAAGTCGTCTTTATTACATGACCTGTATTTGGCATTGGTGAAACCGACTGGTAAACGATGCTTAATGTGTGCATGAAATGCTATCTCTCAAATTAATAAACCGCAGTTGGGTTAATGAACAACTGTATAAGCCAATATGCTTTGTAGCTAAGGTTCTCCGCAAACACTGTCAGTCTTTGTATGTAGACTGCAACTAAAAATTTAAATACAACATATTTGACTCCCGGGTGGCGCAGTGGTGATTGCTGTGATGAAGTTTTAGGTCGGACTTAATGTTTAATGATATGAAATTGTCGTGTGTAAAAATTAATTCAACAACATTACAAGAAACTTACCCGACTTCTGGTTTACCGGTTTTTGGTACAGGGCTGCGTAATACTCAGGATGTATTTATTTTGCAAGTTGGTTTTCTTTTTTAAATATGTGTCAGGATAATTTAAGCAAGTCGTCATTGGAGTTTAAAGTAATAATACTTTGTACAAGTATGTTCTTTTTACGCATGGTCAAAAATTGATTTTAACTAAAATATATTAATAAGTTCATTTTTCAGTTATAAAGACAATTCTTCACCTGAAGATTTCTTAAAAAAGAATATCTGGAAAATCTGGAATTTTGCTATCGTGAAGTTTCCTAAAACACAAAGTTCAATTATTCTTTTTTTTAAAATTCATAATGTTTTAGGATAAATAAACCTAAAAATATCATCTCATAAAAATATAGGGTTTCGAAAAATTATCCAGTGAAAGTGTCCCATGCGTGGTACCTTGACAACATGAAGTGGCAACGTTTGTAAACTACCTACAGTATCATCAAAGTAGTGATCGTTTCGGCATACAATAAAGCAATAAAGCCTCACGCTATGACTGACTAGCCAATTATAAATTACACCTCACTAAAGAATTATGGGCCCACCGGCAGCATATCGACATTTGCGTATTTTTGCTATTCGATAGAAATCTTCGGTAGTAAATATTTACCGTTTGTTATTATTAAGTAATCGGATAATAGGAGAGTGTGAAATTGTGAATGATGATTGACACATTTCATATATTTTTAGGGAGACAAACATATGATCATAGATATGTTTAGGTATATGAATATAGCAATAAGTCACTATTTGTGTGGTATAACCACATTGTACCTTAAATGTTATTGTAATGATTTTTCTTAAGATCGTAATTCTAATAGGGTGGTTAATACTTTAGTTCAATCACTTACTTTTATCATCTGTCAAAACCATAACTTTGTATGAATAAAGTACTAAATACAAACTTGCTACGTCACTACTCTATTGTGCAATATATTTCAATGTTTGTTTGTTTAAAATTTGTAATAAAAATGAAGAACTGTGTCAATTTCATTTTTCGAAATGTTTTGTAATATTTGTTTTAAGGAAGGAGACATGAGTGTTTATTTATGATACAGTCAGCAACTATATTAGATATTTATGTTATTATCTATTTTTTGTTGATGTTGTTGTTATAAAACAGAATACCCTTTCGAATACTTTTTTACTATGAAATGTGCTCTTGGCAGTTCAGGTTAATAATAGGTAAGTTCGAAATAACATTGTCTAAATTGCAAATCTCAGGATTCATAAGGATTTATTTAAATCGCGGATGATTAGCGTAGTCGGTATTTTAGATATCGAAATTACTGAATAAAGTGGTTAAATGTTGTTTTATACATTTAAATGAAGACATTAATCTTTTTAATATAAGAACAGATATCGGTACTATAGCGTGACATCACATGTGTCAATAAAGGAACATAATTGCTTAAATAATCTGTCGAAAAACACCATGACTGATTCGAATCGATTTGTCACTGAATTTATTGTTTTTCGTGAAAGTTATAAAACACATATTATTTACACGTCTAGTAACTGTACTTTTCTTATATTTTATTAACATTAATTTTGTTTGTGATGATCTGAGAAAAAATCAAGACGTTTCATAGCCACTTCAAAGAACAGTACACAGATTATACTTATTTTATAGTTTCATTATTTGAGATGTTCTTTGAAGTTTATTTTATTATAAATATTGTTAAGTGAAAATTGTGCTCAATAAAATCAATTTTATAGTGTTTTGAGATAATTCTCTAAGGAGAAATACGGTAGATTAGTCCTGTCCATTTAATGGCTTAAAGGTATTGTAGGTTAAAATATCGAAGCTTTTTTGTGGAATAGGGGACAAACGAGCAGACGTATCACCTGATAGTCAGCGATTACCGCTGCCCATGGACACTCGCAACACCAAGAGGCTTTACATGTGCGTAGCCAGCCTATGAGGGATGGGGATGGGAATGTGGGTTGGGTTTGGGGTATAGACCTCCGGTATCCTCACCTACTGGGACTGAAATACAGCTCAAGCGTGGTCTTACATCGGTTTTTTTAAGAACGGGGTATAACTCCGGTCGTGACGGCCCATTCATGCCGAAGCGTGGCTCTTCCCCGCTCATAAGGAAGTTGCTCCCAAGTTTAGGGAAGCGTATTGATCAAATTTTACATGTGCGTAGCCAGCCTATGAGGGATGGGGATGGGAATGTGGGTTGGGTTTGGGGTATAGACCTCCGGTATCCTCACCTACTGGGACTGAAATACAGCTCAAGCGTGGTCTTACATCGGTTTTTTTAAGAACGGGGTATAACTCCGGTCGTGACGGCCCATTCATGCCGAAGCGTGGCTCTTCCCCGCTCATAAGGAAGTTGCTCCCAAGTTTAGGGAAGCGTATTGATCAAATTTTACATGTGCGTAGCCAGCCTATGAGGGATGGGGATGGGAATGTGGGTTGGGTTTGGGGTATAGACCTCCGGTATCCTCACTTACTGCGACTGAAATACAGCTCAAGCGTGGTCTTACATCGGTTTTTTTAAGAACGAGTTATAACTCCGGTCGTGACGGCCCATTCGTGCCGAAGCGTGGTTCTTCCCCGCTCATAAGGAAGTTGCTCCCAAGTTTAGGGAAGCGTATTGATCAAACTTTTTATCAGTTAAACTTTAACCCTAATTTACAGTAAATTTTCATTATCTTGGCCAATATTTTTATAAAATGAGTGCCACAGGACAAACATAAAGAGGGGCTTATTACCGGTTGTATGATTAAAAAAACAAATAAAATTTTGCCATGTAATACGTTGAGCAATACTAAAAGAAAAAATAAGGATATTGGTTTAAATGTCTTTATAGTATGGAGAAAGAAAGTGTGTCAGTCAGAACAATTCAGTGATTGACATAGTGATACCCTGTCATAATCCAGAATAACTGAACTCTCATTGATTTTTTCATTACATATAGCTACCATTGCAGATAATAAAAGCGAACGGTTTTTCTATTTTTTATGTCATCAAATGCCAAGTGCAATCAGAATCTATTTTGTGGCTATTTTTTTTTTGTATTCAAAACTATTCATCCAAAATGGAATGAAATGGATGAATCTTTGATGATAGTTTCATTAAGTGTAAGTATTGAGTTATTTACAAATAACGTGCTTGTTGTTGAACTTAACTAAATTCAGGGTTGTCACGTTCAGTTTCTATTAAGCAAATGTCATTATTAATCATATATCGAGGATATGCCTCCTTGGTTAATGTCACGGTCTGAACCCAAAGTCATTATTAATGGTATGTGGTCTAGATTGCACATGTATTTATGCTTATATATAATTATAAGTGGAATCAATATATTGTATATTAAAAAAATCAATGCAAATATTCATTATCGCACAAATGTTTGCATCAAGACGACTACATTACCTCTGATACAACATGATACAACTGACAACTGTGAAGTTAAATACTTACCTGTCATAAATTGTACAAACCATCAACAGCTTAGAATTTAATTACTCATATAAAAAACGGCAAACCCTAGCCTATAAAATATATAAAAAAGGTGAAAGCTATAATGTCCATGTAAACGCCAATCATCTAAATGATTAATACGTTTGGTTTGCAGTGAAAAGCATTCATTAAACATGTATATTCACTAGCTGTTGCCTTTGACTTCTTATACTTAAATGTGTTAGACTACCAATTCAATATTCTTTAAAATCATTCATTTTTAAAGATTTAAATACACTATATGATAAATTATATTAAACTTTGATGTTGCCACAAGTCAAACCAGTCAGGTGTAAACATAAAATAAAAAAGCTGAACAAGTACCAGTGATTTTATTTTATTTCAATGTTCATGTACAACAAGTTCCACTAAGTATTGACAATCAAGAGTATAGATTACTTATGAAATACTCTATGCACCACACTACATGTTTACAAAATTCCTAATTGCAAATGTATTTGTTATATAATATAAGTAGTTTAATATAAAACATATTATACTAAATAAATTATTGCAAAATGTGACTTCAATATTAAAAATAAAACACACTCGAGATTTAACAATAATTTTGACGTTAAAAAACAAAAATAAATTTTCCTCTAACGGGTGATACTTTATAATCAATTAAGATTACCTAATTACGTAGTAAAATTGTTAATTAAACCAATTTCAATGCAAAGTGCGTTCCGAAACAAGATTTTATTCAAAACGATCTACAAGCGAGTGTGCAGCTAGTATATTTTGACTGCTGACATTTATTCTTAAGAGTTCGACGTGTGCACATAAAACTGTGCATTTTAGATAAGCACTACATTAATGTGGTCAAGTGAGCTTCCGTAGTCACAGTGTAAGCGAGTAGCGATTTCATTTCTTTTGGTAATGGGCCTTAGATATTGTAAGAGTAGGCTATTTATATTTTGATATGTTGATAATTAACGAGTTGGAACAAATGTTTGTATTTATTTATTATACTTTTCTCAAACCAAACTTTCCATATTGAAATAATTTAAGCATTTCAAAGAAAAAAACAAATATATTATTGTGATTGATTTTTAGGTTTTGTTTTGAATTCCACGTTCTTTTCTACAGTTCATTCTAAGTCTTATATCTAAAAAAAATCTATTTTATGAATTTTGTATTAATCAATAATTAAGACCCAACTTACATACAGTTACTTTTTAAAAAGGAAAATAGGAAAGGTAGTTAGTCTTTAGGAGAAAAAGTATACCACAATATTTATACTTTAAATACAATCGCTTACAGTGAGACCATTCCACAATTCATGCAGTACATATCACCAAAAGTGAACTAAAATTCTTCTTTTAAAAGTCCGATTCACTTAAAGACCATCGACAAAGGGATAGTTAAAATATTCAGACCATTTCTTTAGAAGATCTCATTCGAGTGGGCATCATTAAAACAATCTATTACTTTAAAATCAAGTAGTATTAAAATAAGAGCACATTATCTATGAACAAGGTTGCTTTTAAAAAATGTATGAAGCGACTTTCTTAATTATAAACCAATGAAAAGTTATCTTAGGATTAGTGCAGAGGCGTTTAATGATTATTTGTAAATGATGTCGTAAAAAGTTAACCTGGGTTTATCGTTTGGGTGACACACTGAGACTTAAAAGAGATAATGACACTAAACGCTAAAAATATTTGTTTTCTTTTTCATATTTGTGAAGTTTATTTTTCTCCTTGGTGCAATATTTATATTTCTAAGATATAAATAATCATCATCATCAACAACACATAAGGTCCTACTGCTGGGCTCGGGTCACCTCTCAGGAGAGGGTTAAGGCCATACGTCCCCACGCTGGCCAAGTGCGTATTGGGGACTGGCAAGACGTTGTGGCTACAGTCTTACCGATGGATGTTTTCAAGCCGCCCAAAGGCCTCCAACTAAGCTTCACGACTGTTGATCTATGATAACAACCGGACCGACTGCTTGTGACCTCCGAATCACGGACACGCTCATGGTAACATGCCACTAGCGGTCACCCATCCGGGTACTGACCGCGGCCTCGTTGCTTACCCTCGGTGATTGTTTATAATCACCGAGTGCAACTGGGCTACGAGCGCCTCATAGGAATAATTGTTTTAAATATTTGTACTAAATGTATTATTTATTATTCTTAATAGTGAGATATAATGACAATAATTCATGTTTTGACATAAATGTTTCATTAAAATTTGCTGGACGTCAGAAGCCTAGAATCAATCAAAATAGCCTGCAGTGCCATACTATAATGGCCCAGGAGTAGACTGCAATAGACTGATGATGATAATGTTTTGATAAATACGTGTATTCTCTATATACTTAAAGCATTTACTCTTGAGTTGATGTGCAGCCCTGAAAAAAAAAGTGAAATGATAATAACATAATAGCGAACGAGTTCACTGGAAGAGTTATACATCATCCCCTAACAATTTAGTTTTAAAAGACAACTCTCGCATTCGGAATATACATCCTGTGGTGCAGGGACCTATACAAACTTATATGAAATGTGATGTGGGTCAGGTTCAACCGTAACGATTCCATGAGCGCACGAAACCCAGTTTCGCTCTTTTTTTTATTTTTTATCGACTACGTGAGGTTAACAGAGTCCTAAGCCTTGTCATCTTGATTATGAGGGAGAGACTTCAAGAATAACAATATATTTTTTTCTCTAGTGTTACAGTTACAGGTGCTCAAGAGCGGCGGTAGTCATAGCCATCAGGTGGAAGACGGAGGTCAGGATATAAAACATATGTCCTCTTTCACTTACTTCATCGCTAAATAAAGGCCTATAAGGCCGAGTTCTGGAGTGCAGACACAACTTGGCAAAGAAGGTGTGCGACACCGTCTATCCAGATATTGGGACGTCTTATGTAAGATGGTTGGATTGGATGTAAAAAGGCGCAGACCGAGATCTGAGGTATTCCTCAGCCGAGGCGTCTGTGCAGCAGTGGATAGTTTACAAAAGCTTAGAAATAAAGTCAATAAATATTGTGCAAAAAACACGTTTACAAAAGTTGTTTAGTAAGAAACAAATATACTGGTGAAGCTGATAAAAACAAGTTAAAAAGGATTTTTTCCCAGGTATTAAATTTCTAACCTAACTTTATAAATCTAAATAAATAAACAAAATTAGTGTATGTTTGTAATATTTAAATAACCGCTTTTTACTAAATGCACATGTATGTGTATATATGTACGGTACATAAACCAAGTTAATATTTTTTACAATTTTTGTCTGTCTATCTGTTTGTTTGGTACGGCTAATCTCTGGAACAGCTAAACCAATTTTGATGCGATTTCATTGACGGGTAGCTGATGTAATAACTTAGGCTACTTTTTAAAACTAGCTTTGCCCCATAATTTAATCTATGGTAATAAGCGTACAACAATAACCGCAGGACTCAGCTAGTGTTTAAATAAACCACAAGTCTACTTTGTACATCTTTTCATCAAATTCATCTACTTTTGCGAATCATTTTCATGCGTAAAACATAACAGAATTTAAGATCTACTTTTTGTCAAGCTTATATCAACTCATCGAGCTATTCGCTTTATAAAACCTAATCAGTGCCAAAATGATGATTTAAATATACACATCATGGTTTTCCTCACTTTGTTAATAGCTAAATGATTGTAATCACAAAGAAAATTACTGTTATTCATGTTAGTTATATTTTTTTGTGATAATATCTTATTAGGCGCCATTTTGATTTTATGTAATATCAAAAAATCCTGAAAAATGTCAAGAAAAAGTCGAAAAACTGCATCTGGGTCTAGAGGGGGACTCCCCTCTAAGGGCTGGCCAGAAGAGCCATTACGGTTTTTTTAATGTCAGCAGGTGTCACCAGCGGAAGGTTTAATTGAGCATGTTCTTGTTAGAGCCTGTTTATTGAAAGTTCTGTGGTGGAGGCCGGCTTGCAGTGAACTTGTAGACATCTTCGATAATGCAAACGTAAATCATATGTATAGTGGGTAGTCTGCGACCAGATCTTAAGCCGATTGTAAAATAGTAACAGTATGGGATCAAATATACAACATATTTTAATAAGTAATCATCATTGGGGGTGGGTTCTAATATCTAATATGGTAATTAAGACTGAATGTCTCCATTATTTGAAACCTTCCTTTAACATGAAACAGTGAAACAAAATAAAAGTTAAGAATGTAGATATTACTTATCTGTATAGTCACTATACTCAATTGAATGACAAATCATACACTAGTGGGTATCGGGTCCATTCATGCATGCGAACTACTTAGTGTAATGTCGTGATGATAAAACTGTAACATGGACCACCCGTGTGACGTAGCGAAACGATCGCTCGGACATTACAAATAGGTTAATGTGGATAATCTAAAGGGAAACAATCAGATATTCCCTCCTAAATATAATTAGATATTGGGACTAAGGTCTCGGGTTCACACCTCCGGGGTGGGATTAAATGTTTGTGCGATCTGCAATTAATTTTGTTTCGGAGTTTGGAAGTTTTCTGTGTATAATATGTATGAATTTTGTAAAAAAAAGTATTTGAGTATTCTATCAACCAATCTAGCTTTCATAGTATAAACGTTCTTGGTTTGATGTGTCTCTCACCACTCTGCAGATTAAAAGGCGGAACACCGACCCGACTTAGAAGCTTGCAGCGGTCACATCTCCCCTAGATGTAGCCGTAACGACCCTTGGGTGACGATAATTCTACAATTTTTTAATAAAAGGAAGATATCCACACTAATCTAGCCCACATGCTGCTGTTATTGGATTAAACGATTTTTTTCTCTGTGTCATTGTTTTCTGTCCATTGTTCTCATTTGTTTGTGTGTACGCTTGTGTTCTAATAAGCAAATGAATATCAATAATTCATTGCGATACAAGACCATGCGTAATGGATGTATTATGTTAAGAAATTAGACTGTATCATATTCTTTGAATGTCAGTAGGTTGAAGCTGAAGATGACAGGTGGAAAAGAATAATATTATTCCTATAGCTTAGAGGCAGACATTTTTGACCAGATTAATTCTTTTAATATTTTTTTGTCTTTTCCTTTCAAATATTCTGAGTGGTTTGCGTGTCTTTCGACTGAAGGTTTTTTTATTTATTATTTTAAATGTGGTCCTCTCTTGTCATCTGTATAAAATACATTTTCTTTTTAATAATACAAGTTACTGGATTGATATTAAGTTGTATGATTTCAATTCTTTATATTACTATCCAAAATATCAAGAACTACATGAGCAATAGCTACTGTCTATGGCGTTTGTGCCTAAAAGGCAGTTCTGATTTTCATTAAATCAAAAGTAAGGTTTAACACTTTTAAAATAACAATTTATAATATTGCACTTGTTTTGCATTATCACTATTTCAATTGAATGCGCAGAGGCTTTGAAATAACCTTGCCTGTCCTCTTCTCTATTATTTCATAGACATCAAACAACATTGGCCCTGGATGTCTGATCTTCCTGACTTTAAGTTAGTTCAAATATTTAAGTAAATTGAATATTTTATTGCTAGTTCTTTGTTATGTGTGCCGAAGTAACTTAACGGCATTTTAATCGCTTCACTTTATGATTTACCAATGTATTTTTTGTACAGTATCATAAAATTACTATAAATTATCGCACTTGAAAACTCATAAATTTACCCAATTTCAAACTAATATACTTCAACCAATCAAAACTAACGTACACCTCATTTCGTGGGCATACAATTTGTAGGCATTATAAAAACGGGGTTGGACACCAGAGTATAAATTTTGCGAAATTGAACCCGGATCACATCGTAAATTTCGATATTAACGTTTCTGAACGTCAGCACATGATTGTATGAATTAAGAGTTACCTTTATTGCTTACTTGGCGCTTTATATACTTATAATCTGTAATTTCCAAAGCCGCAAGTTCGGTTCCCGTGCTGTGACCCAGATGTGGAAGTGATTAAAATTGTTTTATTTTCTTTTCTGATAATTTTTTGGATACTTGTGGTTACTTTAAAGGGCGCTGCGAGCTTAAACGCCGTGTTTTAAGCGCACATAATATAACACACATAATATTAAGAGATTTAACTGCCTTGTTGGTTTAGCTGATCACGAGGTCTTGGGTTCGAATCCCGAGTCGGACCAAATGATTGTGTGATCTGCAAATGTTTGTTTTAGAGTTTGGGTGTGTTCTATGTATAATATGTATGTATTTACAAAAAAAGTATGTATGTATTTATATCAGTTGTCTAATATCCATAGTACAAGTTTTGTTTAGTTTGGGACTAGATGGTGTTATGTGATAAATGTCAAAAAATATTTATTAATTTATTTATTTGGAAGGGAAATTTATGACCTTTTTATAAGGCACTTACACCTTTTTTACCTGCACGAAGCTGCAGCTGTTAGAGCCAGCTGGAGCGATGATTTGCGCAAATCGGCTGGCAAGAGCTGGATGCGAGAAGCCATAGATAGAACTAAGTGGCGTGAAATTCAAGAGGCCTATGTCCAGCAGTGGATTGCGATAGGCTGATGATGATGATGATGATGATGATGAACTATACTAAACGAAATCCAAAGTCCACGTCCCGAGGTGGTACAATTTGGAGTCTGCACGGTTGGCCTAGTGGTTAGTGGTTTGAGCGATCGCCAAGCCATTTTCTACTGCTCCAAGTGTTCTACATGGGACAAAACTTTATGTGATCCATATATTGTAGTTCTTTAGTCTGTGATTTTGTGTCCATTTCATGTACGTTTGTAAATTCCCCCGCGACACAGGATTCAAATTTCTAAAGCGGGTGTGGTCTTTATAATTAAATAAAAATTGTGTTGTATCTGTCGATTATGCTACTCCTAGCAGTTGATTGTACTTGATAGTAAAAGACCGTTTACGTAATAGACTTCATATAAATTAAAATTATATTATCTTTGCCAAATGTTGTTCCAGTTGCTCTACAACTGAAAATGACAAGAGTAACGAAAAACAGTTCAGTTTTTTTAAAGACTTGTCTTTGATAGATTATAACTTTAAACAGTAAGTCCTTATGGAGTGAAAACAGCATATACCTCACGGGGGTTAATAGATCTTAATATATCATAAACATTATTTTTAACAAGCATCACCTGTATATTTCTTTGTTACCGAGATTTGTATTGTGTTTTTTTAGGTTTTTTTATATTTTCTATTCAATTATATTTATGTTTTCGTCAACCGAAATGAATTCGTAGGTTTCATAGTACCCCGCAAACCATAAATTTAACAAAAACTATTTCCAGTTCTATAAACTGAACTTTTTACAAGTAAAATAGTTTATCAAAAATATCATACGTCAGGAATTTTTATGGTAATCATTCGCGTCAGAAAAACGATACTCTCTCTTGTTATTATTATAATCGAATTCCATCTTCATCAATCGATTACGCAAGTATCGCATCATTAATATTTCATGTCACGTGCGTATATCGATTCGTATCATTTCGAATATTTTTAACCGATGTTTTTATGCTGATCAGCATTACATGGATGAACCTCACATAATTACTCGGAAGTCTAGTTTAAATTGGATTTTTTTTGTTTTTTACCTAATTTCCGTTTTGTTTTCAGACGTTCTGAATTATTTTACTCAGACTCGATTCTTTAAGGTTTGAGGACAACTTATTAAATGAAAACTAAAAATTAAATTTAAAAATATATACCAAAATGTTAACTATGGTCCCATTTTACAAAGTTACGAAAAAATGAACTTACGTGTCTTGGGTTCAATTACCAGTTATAAGAATTGTGTGATGAGCAACATCAAAATTTGTGTGTATGTTTGAGTGTCATTTATTTTAAGTATGTATACACAAAGATTATATTCAAGCTAACTTATTATCAGTCTCAAACAGTATATGCCTGGTTGGGATTAGACAATATATTTGAAGTATCAAGTGATTATTTTTATCGAAATTACAACAAAGAGAAATTGACGAAATTGTTTCAAAAATATAAATATGCCAATAATTCTTTTGAAATTTTTGTAGAAACTATGCTAAATAAAACTGATATTAAGTTCAACATTGCGAGCGAAAGCGATGAGCAGTTGACGTTAAGTTAATTAATTTGGGCGATATTCTTACCTTATTTTTACGGTGGGAGAGCCACGCTCCGGCATGAATGGGTCGCCTCGATCGGAGTGATACCACGGCCTCACAGAAAACCGGTGAGACAGTGCCTGCGCTATGTTTCACCGAGTGAGTGAGAATACCGGAGACTCATAATCCAACCCTTCCCCACGTCCCCCTCCCCATCCCCCAAGGCCGGCAACGCACCTGTGACGCCCCTGGTGTTGCGGTATCCATGGGCGGAGGTAATCGCTTACCTTCAAGCGATACGTCTGCTCGTTTGCCCCCTATAACATAAAAAAAATAATATATATATTCATCATTATGTGTAAAAAAACTAAGGGATAAAAAAGTCAAGTTATCCAGTTCATTATGATTTTGACACCTCTTTGAAAGATAATTTTTTACGACACTTTTAACTTATAAAAATGAGGAAAAAACGATCTCATATCAATATTTCCGGGAATCCCTAATAGTTTTAGGATCCAACACGAACCATTTATCAAGTAGCGAAGCGGCAATCGTGTCAGCATCATTCAAAGCGCTTCAAATATTTACGCTTCCTCGTAAGTAGACCAATACGTCGCATACCACATTATATATCATATACGATTTGCAACCATTATATTAGTTTTAAAATTATGAATACTTTAATATCTCAATTTCATTTAAGACTGATACAAATAAGTTGTGACTTACTGGTTAATATAGAATCTTGGGTTGATACCCAGGTGCATTGCTATGCTCACGCTTTTTGAACTCTTTTACCTTCATGAGACTTATCTTTGGTTGCATTGAATTATAATTTTGTTTCATGATTAAAGTTCAAAAAGTAGATAGGTTATCTGCTCTCAATTACATGCAACTCATAGCCATCTTTTGAGTCCGCCTTCTCTAGAAGGAGAGTCCCTAGATTTAGGGTACCATTCTTTAAAACGATACGTCCAGCTACGAATTATAAATGGAGTTTGATATACATCATTTTTTCAGTGAAAATAGAAAAAAACACGAAGCAGTCATGAGAACTGCCGACAGAAGTGAAAACTCAAAACTATAAACAAACAGGTATTCAAGCTCATCCGAAATAAACCTCTTTGCTCTTTAAATAAAATGCGCGACAAAACAAGTAAATAGTGACAATTATTACTTATTAATTAAATATACTAAACACAGCGACACAACAGTAAAAAGCAGCTGACTGTATCTTTCTCGCTCAGGTACCGCGGTCCATCCGTCTTACGAATTTTCGATCAAGTCACGCGTCCTGACGAGAGTTTACGTTTTTACTAGTCACAAAAAGTACACAATGTCGCTAAGGAGCTCAGACATTTCCATTACTCTTCTTTTCTCTACCATATTACAATTCCATATACTAATCTAAAGTAAATTGCTTTCATTGATTAATGAAAGATCGATTTTTTTATTACAAATTCCATAATCGATTTCCATATTCACATGAGAATATTTGCTAATCTGAATAGTTAAAGAGAAAGGATGCAATTAGACCACATATACAACGGCAACCAAATAAAAAAAAACCATGCGCTCTCTCTCTCAAAATGAATTATTCAAGCCACTTCATCATATTCATCATGCGGTCAACTTCAAAATAAATAAATCATCGGTATGGAACTCGATAAATCAATCGATTCATAGCATCGATCCAGTTCGATTCATCTCTCGATGCGGCGCGAATCGGCGCGAGACCATCGTACTATGGTGCGCTTATGAATAATTCGAATTTAATTATGATTGAATTATGTATTCGTGTTATTTAAAGTACTTATAGGTAAGTAAGTGGTGTATTTATAGAACTAGTTTGACAGATTAATTTCAAATACATTCATAAGAACTATTTAAAGTAATGTCTTATATTATTATAAAGTCGCTATTTGAGGTATCTAACAAACGCTATCATTATTATTATTTGTATTAAATAATCATTTCAGCAATTGGTATCCGTTTTTAAGGCTCATTAGCCAAAATAGCAAAAACAGAACGTTGATAGTTTCATCATACCCGTCCATCACACTTCTCAAAGACTATAAGTGCTGGAATACGTACTAGTTATATCGGTAAAGTAATATAAATATTTTGAAAAAAAATAGTTTGCGGTACCTCTACGATGTAGGGTAGGACAGGCGATATCAATTTTTATATTCATCAATGCCACATTGTGGTGTTTCATTGGAAAGATTTAAAAAAAAAACGGGGATTTGTAAATACACGACATGCACTTAGCTAGTACATTCAGTAAATTTTATCATAATAATCAGTATCATTATGTTTTGTATATAAAAACACACAGTATTCTATTATTATCACATGTCACATTTCAATCTGTTATTTAATAATTAACTTATATCAGTTTCAAGAATCATCGCGATAACAGAAATGTACACATACTTAGTAGTAGTCAAAAACTACTCAATTATACGCATGTGTTTAGAAATGCATAAGTATATTTATAAGTATACTTTTTTTTAACGTGTGGAAACCCCCTCGGGCCTTCATCCCACCGGGGCTTGCGGCGGGGGGGTGTGTCAGAATCGAACCGACTAAAACCACACGGTGTGCCACTCTGCGCCTGAGACGGGAGAGATCCGGGAACCGGTTTCTTACGCCATCCGGACCATTTATAAGTATACCATAGTAACCTCACATCACATCAACAATCTGTAACAATCCACCGCTGGACATAGGCCTCTCCTAAGAAAAGAGGTTTTGGCCTGCTGTACCACGCTGGATAGAAGGGTTGGTATAGGGCTTGTTTCAAGTTTTCCTTGTCTTTGTAGTGAAACTCATCAGTGTAGTTTGTACCCTTAGTCGCTTCTAACGAAACCCTCGAGATGCACAGGGTTGTTACAACTCCGTGTTTTTCATCCATCACCACACACTTCGAACTTTTTAGAAGAAGTATTCAATATCATTCTCGATTGGTAAAATAAAAGTTAAAATATAGTCTTAAGAATATAAATTCTCCTATTGAATATACAAGTATAATAAGTATGGTTACAAGTAAATGTATCATACATTATCTACTATTACTACTCTAATATAAAAAAGTGTGTATTGTTTGTACGTGCGTCCGCATTGCCTCGTTGGCGCCCACACAGCCCCGGATAAATTATTAATAGTGAATTAGTAATGAGTTATAGACTAACTACCTACAGAAGAGTTTGAAGATAATTTACTAAGTATGTTGACTTTCACTTTTCAAACGTTGAACGATATTTTTGTTTTTTAAATCAGCCAAGTGCGAGTCGGACTCGCGCAGTTAGAGTTCCTTACACTTGAAATATATATATAATTCTATACATTTCAATTGTCTACCTCTTGCCGTTATCAATGTCGAGCAAAAAGAAGCAAAATAATTACATTTGTTGTACGCATAATTACACGCACAGATCATCACTCCGCCTGTCCTGTGGACGTCCCACGCCACGTTTACCAAGACGCGGTCTCCACTCAGCACCCATTAACCCCAATGGTTATCAGTTCTACAGCTGATATGGCCAACCCATTAATAATTCAGCTTGTGAATCCTGTGGGTAATGTCGTCGACCTTGGTCCTCTGCCGGATCACTTCATTTCTGATGCGATCCGTTAGAGAAACGCCGAGCGTAGCCCTCTCCATAGCACGCTGAGTGACTTTGAACTTATGGACCAGCGTTACCGTGTGCGTCCACATATTGGCTCCATGTGTCATAAAAGGTAGGACGCACTGATTGTAGACTTTTGTCTTTAGACACTATAGGATCGACGATGAAAAGACACAATGAAGTTTCCCAAACGCTGCCCAACCCAGCCAAATTAAGAAAGCAGCAGTGCACTTGTAACCCTTGCTTTTTTTTAATGTATGAGCCTGCCAAAGTGACTCTGCTCTGTTGAAAAGCATGAGCAGATTGGGAGTCCAAGAGTGGTGGTCACCATAACCATTGCGAATACAGACAATGCAACAAAACAGCATGGGCACCCACAACATGGCAGCTCATACTTGCCGACTAAACACAATAGCAAATCGATTTGGGTATCGTTGGAAATTATTTCTACTAAATGTTATGTCGTATCTGCAATTTTTAGTCTCTGGCCATGTCTAGCGACAACGGTTAGTCACCCGCCGACAATAGCAGTATTTATTACAGCAGACTATGGTAGATATCAGCTGAATAAGGTATTTAGTTTGACACCCGTTCAATGTAAATATTATGTATAGTGGGTAATATAACTTTTTAATGGAAACGCAAGGCGCCATTCTGATTTATTTGTACATTGAGACTAATAATCAGTAGATATTTGTAGTTTATGTTATCCTGACCTGTATTGAATTATCGCAAGGGCGCTAAACTACGAAGTAGCACAGTAGCACTGTGCCGAGCGTGGTATAACGGGTCAAAGCCTCCTTTCTGTGGAGAGGCCGATATCCATGCTCTTATGCTTACATAAGAAAACTATCAGCGTTTTCAGAATAGTGTTTTGCAAAAAAGATGATTAGAGTTAATAGTAGTAAGTAAATCAATGAAAAAAGAAACCAAACTTAAAAAGAAACTTCAGTAGGATTGTGTCATCATTCGAATCAACAAACAACCTTTAAGGAATCCACTACTTGACATACATGGGTCTCTGAGAAATGAGGTATCGGCCTACTATATCATGTTCTGGAGATGGGCTTAAAAATTTTCTTCTATTTTATTACCCGACTGCGAAAGAAGGAGGTTTGTGTTTTTCAGAGGCACGACCTAGAACCGAATCGGCTAATCGTATTTTTATATGAGTGGTGTCAATAAATTCGTCTTAGTCATAAGAGTGACACTGGTTACATCTAAATTTTAAAATAAAACAATATAAAAAATTATACAGCAGCCAAGATTTTTTTAAATAAATCTTTACTTGTTATTTTCCGTAGTTATTTTTTATGGGTCGATTAGATTTACTTGTTAAACAAATGGAAAACCATTGAGGAGGTCTTTACCTGAGAAGAGGGGTTCGTGCAAAGTTTATTTAAGTAAAAACACTATGTTAAATGGAATGTGTTGGCCAAAAATATAAGGCTTCCTTTAATTTATTTTTTATTTAGAAATGGTTTGTATAGGATTAACTAATAAAATCATTTGAAAACACTTCTTACCACATTAGTTTCCCAAGATACTCTTAAACACAAATCACAAAGCTATCTATATTAAACCTAAGCACATAAATGTAATCACATCTCCATAACTGAGTAATAAATAATGATTTTTTTCTATGAAAAAAACTTAAAATGTTAAGTATTTATAGAGGCTTGCTAACAAATCATGGCTTTTGTTAATCATGTGCATATATATGTATTGAGAATCGCCGAAGTGTTCAAATTTATTTGAGAGGTATTACGGTCATGCTTCTTAGATACTCATAGAATGGATCCGCTTCGACAAAGCGTAGTTTTTTTAGTGTGCAGAGCGTACATTCTTCAAGTAATATCTTTAGTGGTCTGTAGCTGTTGTTGTAGTCATGTATTTATCGTACATTTAAAACTTGTTATATCACCGTATGCTTTAAAGTTAAAAAGTTAAAGTTCTAAAATGACTCTTAATATATTTAGTTCTAATATTTATATGCTTTACGATTCTTTAAACAAGTGCAGGATATTAAAGGTACTAACTTACAGACAAAAAATAATTGTAATTACATTTTTATGCATAAAGTATCATTCATTATCGTCATCGCAGTCGAAGTACGTCCATTGCTAAAATAATAAGAAAAATAAATTAAGTAGTATTGAATTTTTAAAAAATTCCAAAATCTATGGTAACTTGACTCGTGTGAATCTGAGCAATCGATATACTCACGAAGTTTTAGCAGTTAAAACTTTTAACTCTACATTGAGGTTTTCTGATGAAATTTATAATAAATTTCAATAGTCTGGGTTTAAATTTGCACATCATTTCGTGACAAAAATTAGTTCTATTGTATAAATTAATACTTTATATACACGAATTCACTAACTTTTGTTTACTTTGAAGTAGTCGCCTTTTAAAAAAGATAAAAATTAGGAAATAATATTTATCAATAAGAACATCTAGAGATTAACATATATCTTGGTTAACGAACTTCATAAATGTCAAAATATTTTCGATACTCGCCATTATGGGTTAACTAGGGTGGCAACCGTTTGTAGGCCATTGCGCCTAATTTTATTTATGTACCGTGATACCCCGACTTTAAACCGAAAGAATAATATTTATGAGATTCTCAAATAATCTTTTATACACTCCAATTAAAAACATACATCCAGAAATGGAGTTTAAAACGTTACCTTAAGACGTAGATTACGATTTCCAGGTGTAGTTCTAAGAAACATGGTTGGGATGAATTCTGAGTGCTTCATAAATAAAGTTTAAGAACAGAACAGAATTGTAACAATCGGTTGCTTTTCAACGTATATTGTTGTAAAAGGCGCGACAAATCTATTCATGATTTGTTCGGGAGGTCAATAAAAAAGAATCTAATAGACTTTATATTTACCATGAACTTGAGAAAAAAATCGGCAAGATCCTTTCTTGAGCGCGATGACACATGGTAAAGTAATAAATACGTATAATATAACTTATTAAGTTGTAGGTACTGAATGTACCAATAAAATTGGCACGGGATCGAGTATATTTCAAGGAAGACTATTGGCCTACTGGTTTAAGTGGCCACCATGCCGCTTCCTACAGTACCAAGTGCTGTGGGTTTAAATCCCGCATGGAATAACATTTTTTTATATAATCCACAAGTTGTTGTTTGAGTCTGGGTGTTCTTTGTATCCGTTCCTTGTATGTTTGTATAGTCCCCCGCGACACAGTATGTAAATTCCTAATACGGGATTAACAAAAGCCGGATTTGTCTTTTAAAAAAAGACGATGTAGTAGACAATACGACAATATTTGGTGTTTTAATCACGTTTAAATTAGTTTTATTACTATATCAAATTATATATCTACTTAGTTGTGTTTGAACAATTACGGAATTCGGCGAATAAGCGTGATAGAAAAGCGTGTTTAGTACATTCACTAAAAGAGTTCATTTTTTAATTCATGAATTGGAAATATATTACACAATCAATCGTGTCAAAGCTAATAAACAAAGTTAGGAAGTTGTTCACAAAGGGATATAAATAGATCGACTATTTTGCCATTGTCTCTCTACATTAGAAACAAGTAGTGAATTATTAAAAAAAAACCCAACTAAGTCAATATCAAAAATTAAACAATCACGTTATATAAGTATTCGTAATCACCGTCGAAAAATCTTTATTTTGGTACTACACTAGATGCATTTAGAATACTTTTTGAGGTGAATTTTAGCTCCAAAAATCCTTAATTTTGTTTTTTTTATTTCGATGTACGATGTATGATGATTATATGTGTAGGTGTGTCACTCTCACGACCAAGTTGAATCTATTGACACCATTCACATAAAAATACGATTAGCCGTTTAGGCGCTAGGGCGAAAGAAATGTACATACATACATACGCCTGAAAAACATAACCCTCCTTTTTCCCAGTCCGGTGAAAAATCATCCGACCCATTTTCAATGATAACAGACACAAATGGTTTTTATTTCTCATATGACCATAATCAGTAATAAATAGGCACTATGTTCCTGTTTGTTTCAAGCATCAAAAGACAATCCAGTGAGCACTAAGTTTGTTAATCGCAACTAACAAACAATACTATGACTTTCAAACAATATCAACACCAAAACTGATCTCACAAATCAGTCTATCAAGCTAATAACTTACCTACAATGACCATTTCAGTTCAAATCTTAATGCGTTGACGTGATTGGCACACATTAAGACAAACAGACTGGCTGTTTAGTGCATTAGTCACTGGAACTACAGATAATATTATGGTAATGAGATTTCGGTGAAGTAAATCATGGTTGGGCCAAGGTTGAGTATCGAGGATAGAGAAATGTGGTGTTTACTTAAAGTTGGATGAACGCTAGTAGCCAACTGGTTCGTTATATGTAATGTTTATTCATAGCTGCAAATTGAAGTTCTTTTTCTATTTTTTATAATAGATAAACCAATAATACTTATATATCTCTTCACTTCTCTTCATATCATAGGAGTCTCGCAAGAAATAAATGAATATAATATTTCGCACACAAGCCAATAAAACCTAAAAAGAAACCGACCAAAATTGAAAACTGCAAAACATTTAATGAATTTATATATCTTCATGTTTTGATTTTCAATCAATCAATCATCAGCCTATCGCAGTCCACTGCTGGACATAGGCCTCTCCAATTTCACGCCACTTAGTTCGATCTATGGCTTCTCGCATCCAGCTCCTGCCAGCCGTCTTGCGCAAATCATCGCACCACCTGGATTGTGGACGTCCTACACTACGTTTGCCGAGACGCGGTCTCCACTCAAGAACTCGTTTACCCCAACGGTTATCGGTTCTTCGGCAAATGTGGCCAGCCCACTGCCACTTCAGCTTGCTAATCCTGTGGGCTACGTCGATGACCCTGGTTCTTTGTCGGATCACCTCGTTTCTAATGCGATCCCTTAGAGAAACGCCGAGCATATACCTCTCCATTGCACGCTGAGCGACTTTAAACTTATGGACCAGTCGAACCGTAAGTGTCCACGTTTCGGCTCCGTAAGTCATTACGGGTAGGACGCACGCATTGAAGACTTTCGTCTTTAGGCACTGTGGGATCGATGATGAGAAGACCCGACGAAGTTTCCCAAACGCTGCCCAACCCAGCTGGATTCTTCTGTTCACCTCGTCCTCAAAGCTGTTTCTACCTAACTGCAAAGCCTGCCCGAGGTATACATATTTTTGAACAACTTCGAGAACGGCACCGTGTACCGCAACCGGTTCCGGCAGTACATGTTCATTGAACATGACCTTGGTCTTGTCGAAGTTCATCCGTAGGCCGATGCGCACAGACGAGTCAGCCAGGTCGTTCAGCATCTGTTGTAGGTCCTGCAACGTCTCTGCCATGATGACGATGTCATCTGCAAATCGCAAGTGAGAGATGTATTCGCCATTGATGTTGATACCGCGCCTCTTCCAGTGCAGCGTCTTAAACAGGTCCTCCATTGCATTAGTGAATAATTTCGGGGATATAACGTCCCCTTGCCTCACTCCTCGATGCAATGGTATGGGTCTTGTATGCTGATCCTGTACTTGGACGGACATAGTAGCGGCTTTGTAGAGACATTTCAACACTCGGACGTACCGCCAATCTACTTGGCAACGCTGCAGGGACTCCAGAACAGACCAGATCTCAATCGAGTCAAAGGCCTTTTCATAGTCCACAAATGCTAGACACAGGGGCTGATTATACTCTTCGGTCTTCTGTATTATCTGCCGCACTGTGTGGATGTGGTCTATGGTGCCATATCCGCTCCGAAACCCAGCCTGCTCCGGTGGCTGGTATTCGTCGAGTCTTCGCGCAAGACGGTTCGTGATGACTCTTGAAAACAGCTTATAGACGTGGCTCAAGAGGGAAATGGGCCGATAGTTCCTCAACATGGTTTTATTTCCCTTTTTGAAGAACAGGACGACCACACTCCTACTCCACGCCTCTGGAGTCCTCCCTTCGAACAGGACAGCGTTGAAAAGCTTTTGGAGCGCCTTTAATACGGGTTTACCTCCAGCCTTTAACAGCTCTGTAGTAACGCCATCCTCTCCAGGGGCTTTTCCATTTTTCAGCTGTCTAAGAGCCATCTCGATTTCGTCAATGCTGACTTCTGGCAGATCTTCGGTGAAGTGGCGTGTTAATTTGGCCCGAGGGTCCTCATTTTCGGGATCAGGTCGAGATGCATGCGAAGCGTACAAATCGCCATAGAAGCTTTCTACTTCCGAAAGGACAGCCAGCTTGGAAGCAACGACTTCTCCGCTTACTGTGGTCAGCTTCGTCAAATGGCTTCTTCCAAGAGATTTCACAAACACTTTTGACCCCCGATTCTGCTCGATTGCTCTTTCAATCAAAAGAGTGTTGGAGCATCGGAGGTCGTGTCGTACACGCTTACTAATCTCTCGGTTTAGAGTCCGTTTTGCCGATGAAGTGACTGGCGGGTTCTCACGTCTTTCCTTCATTAACCCTAGTGTCTTTTCTGAAAGCTTCGACTTCGTGTCTGTACGCTGCATTTGACAAAATCTCGTACCTTCACTCCTGAGGATTCGAACCACATTTTCAAGGTTCTGGTTTACGTCTCTTGTGGTTTCCATGGCAACAAATCGGTTTTCCAGATTTGACTGGAATTTTTCAGATCCCATCTCGACTTGGAGCAGAGTTGGTCGGAGCCTGGACTTCATCATGCGGACACGTTCAGCCTTGAAGTTGATATTCAGAGAACCTCGGACTAGTCGGTGATCGCTACCGGTGTTAAACCTATTGAGCACTGAGACGTCTCTGAATATGTGCCTCCTGTCCGTTATGATGAAATCGATCTCATTTTTTGTCATAGCGTCCGGGCTTTTCCACGTCCACTTTCTTTGGGGCCGCTTCTCGAAAAATGAGTTCATCAAAAACAGCCCCTCCCGCTCGAGAAAGTTGATGAGCATTTGCCCCCTATGATTCCTGTTTCCAAATCCATGGGATCCTATTACCGATTCGCCGCAAGTTTGTACTCCCACTTTGGCGTTGAAGTCACCCATAACAACGTTGTAGTGGGTTTTAGTAGTGGAGTGGAGGGCCCTCGATATGTCATCGAACATATCCTCCACCTCATCGTCTGAGTGAGCCGAGGTCGGTGCGTACACTTGTATTACCTTGAGGCTATACCTCTCGGTAAGCTTGACAATGAGGTACGCTACCCTGTTCGACACACTGGAAATTTCCACAACGTTGCCAGAAATTTTGAGTTTTAAAACCATTTAATATGAGTACTATCTGTAAACATTTTCTACGTCAATGTAAACGCATGCGCATTGCACGCCCACGCGTCTTTTCGCGCCCGAGACTGCGCGCGCGCAACGTTACGACACGACCGTCAGTTCAATGTGACAGCCACTATTGTAACACAATAAAAGCACATTGTAGATCACTTACGGGTCAGATTAACAAGATCGGCGCTAAACGGAGATAGGTTATGAGAGTATATTGCTTGTCAATAAATTTGTCTTAATTTCAGCGATGAGCTTTTTGAGGATTGTATACCTTCACTATCATGAAAAGGATTTCTGATAACTGTCTAGACGCCGATAGTCTGATCAACAGTCTTTCAAAGTTTATGGGTGAACATGAACTCTCCTTAGAATCGAGATTTTGGCCTTATTTACCACACTTTTCTCTACACTTTAATTATTTTAGTATTTCATCACATAGTAATAACCCTAGATTTATTATTCTTCTCCAACGATTTAAAGAAAATTTCCAACTAGTCAACAAAGAAAAGATCGTTTAATAATCAGTAAGTACAAATAGAATGACTATAAAGCGTTGTGTGGTTTATCTATTAAAGAAAAAAAATCGTATTCTTAAAAGTTAATATATTAGATATATAACATATTATATATACAAAATAACACAATATACAAATGAGATTATATAAGAACGTTTGGATATTTCAGTTAATTTCGTTGGTCTATTCACAAAAATAATCACTTTATCAGTCACCCTCAGAGATCGATATCTTCGTTTGTTCGTTGATCTACTGTTCATGCAACACAGGCAATTTTGCATAAGAACATAAGCTGCCAATAACCATTGTCCCGGTGATTAATGGGAGCATAACAGTCGTATGGGAGATAATCCAGCGCGAGTAAAAACTGAGATGTTTCACGCTAACGAACGTGCATTGTGCGGTATGGATCCGTGGTAATGTCAGACGTATACCGAGAGATTGGCGCAAGCGATGAGCTGTAGCGGTTCTGGAAGTAACTTGCTACATAAAAGGGTGACTAAGGAATTTAAAGAATTGCTAATGTAACGAGGACGATATTATGACACGTATCAGCGACTGACAAAAGTGTACTTAAACTCAGAACATCTTCAAGAAGACGTAATATTGACTGGTTTGTCGATGATTTTGGAATTGTGTATTATATGCTGTCATTTTTATGGCACCTAAATACTAAATGAATTAATTAAATTAATAAATATTTCGAACATCTAACAGCTCCAATATAAACAGAGCTTCTGTTATGGGTACTAGGCAACTGATATAAATACATATCTACCTTTTTTATAATCACATTATATCATACATAGAAAACACCCAAACTCCGATATTAATATTTGCAGAACCTAGAAAAAATTCTGGGAATCGAACCCAATACCTCAAGCACAGTTGTCGCATGCGCTACCACTATGCTACAGAGACAGTTTAAACTATTTCTTGAAAATAGTTTTGAAGTCTTGTTTTTTGGAGATATATAAACCAATTTTGGAAAATTTGAAGGGTTGCTCAAGCTTGTGACATAAATCAGTAGTACACAAATCCGAGCAAAATCGAACTGGCACGTAACAATAGGGCGTCCTCAATACAAAATTGACAATGGCTGGAGTGAGCACTAGCAAATTTATCACCCACTGTTTCTTGCGCGAAACGCTCACGTATACACTGTGACTAAATTGTTGGAAACGATGCACTGTGTAGATACTATAGTGTCTAATAGAAAGGTTTGAAAAAAATAGTTTGAGGAATAATAAAATTTGAAAAAACAGTACATTTTAGGGTTAAAAAGAACACAATGAAGCATGTTAAGTCGTGAATAGCTGTACTGGAAGTAGTTTTTGAGTGTGTACAATTTAATTATTCTCTCAAAGCGTATTCTATTTTTTCCCTTTATTATTACCATTGCTAGTAATAAAAAAAAATCTCACGTGTACAAATTAACCTACTTTTTATGGTATTTCGGGCAGACGAGCATAGGTATCACTGATGGTAAGCGTTTAGCGCCGCCCATGAACATTCGCAACACCAGAGGCTCCACAAGTGCGTTTGTGGCCTTCGGGGGTTGGGGAGGGAGATAGTAGGAGGGGATGGGATATGGGCTTCCAGTATCCTCACTCACTCACTCGGTGAAAAAGCGTTGTTTTACACCGGATTTGTGTAAGGCCGTGGTATCAATCCAGTCGAGCCGGCCCATTCATGCCGAAAAGTGGCTCACCTAAAGTAAGAAGATTGACCTCTTATCATTTGTCAGGTAGCGCTCTTATGTTAAAAAAAGGATCTAAGAGTCGTCTCGATGACATTTTTTTCTCAAAGAAAAGGTGTGACGGAAGTCAACTTTATTGTTTTGTGCATAGTAATCCATTTTTGTTGTAAAACGACCGCGTTATTATCTCATTTCAATGGAAAACAAATGGTATGTAACACTCGAAATAACTAGAAGCATCTTGGCCCTGGGGGACCTCTTAATTTCGAAAATCCATATAATCTCATTAGTAAAAGAAAGTAAAGTAAGCCCAAAGTATAATCCCATTCAGATCGGAAGGTGCATCACTATTTTGGCTTGCCCATAAGCATCGGTCCAACCGATGAACCAACCCCGTACTTTAAAGCTACTTCAAAAACGAAAACTGCTAAAAGTCAAAAACGTATTCACTAAGTACAAGAAGGCATTCATCCAATGAATTAACAGCTATCACCACAAACATTGGTCCAAACAATGTACTGTTAAGTGAGGGTCTGTTATCCCCTAAGAACATTTTGAACAAAACGGGTCAATATTTTTTGAACAATGTTTTCGTTACCATTGTGGTTCGCGAAGATAAATTACTATTGCCATTCATATATAGTATAGTATAATTTGTTACGATTAGTTAAGTGCGTTAGATTAGTATGGATGTTACATTAGGTCACAGTTACTATTAGACACTGGTTCATGTTAATAGTAATTGTTGATATATGTCATGTTTCTTTTCGTTTTCCTTTCTGATAAGTTCAATTGTTAAGATTCAGGGCGTTTGTGCCAGGGAGTTAACTTTATTGAATTACTGTCTAATTTATAAGTACAATATACACTTTAATATGATATAAGAAGTTTAAATACTTATTTCTTAAAGTATAGAAACGCCTATAAGAAAAGATAAGGACTTGGTTACTCTTGGTTTTATTCATCTTCTAATTTTTTAAAGTTTTTTCCACGGTAAAAGTAATATATTTTTGTCAACAGTACTGAACTAAATAGGCTAAATATTTTACAAGTAAAACCGATATATATATTGGTTGGCATCACTGTTATGTCAAACAGCCGTTAACAAATTAGCGTCATATCCATACTATCTATCTCGCTACTGCGGTTGCATTTCAACTATTTCGAGCACAGTTCACCCGTCACCGCCTACCGAATATTCGTCTATTGTCATCTAAGCATCTGTTTATAAATGTGTGGGTACTAACGACCGACTGCCGCAGCCGCACGGTTGATCTTTATCATATAAAATATTTATTGATTTACGCGTGATTTCCAATGACTGTACTGATCTTTGATAATATTTATACATTTTTTGCGTTTTATTTTGAAAATGAGGATAATGTTTGGGTGTAAACGTGCCAACAGATTGTTGGATTTGTTTTTTGTGGGATGTTTCTGATCATCTGGTGTAAGGGTCACAATTTGTGGGTCGATGTTGATAGATATATTTGTTTTCATCAAAAAATTATCTTGTTGCTGTGACGTGGGAGTACGTATGTAAATACATTTCTATCATTTCGGCAAATTAGTGATAAAGGCTTGGAAGCAGGTTAGGCACTAGTGTTTCTGTGAGTAAATGTGTGCTAAAATAAACGGATGCTTACCGGTTTTCTTGTGGGATCTGGTGTAATGTGAACACTGTTTTCCGTGAAATAGTTTTCATCGGTCCGGCACAGTGGAAACCGTAATATAAGCAGAACTGTGTAACTAATTAGATTCTATTACTTCTAATTTAATATTCTTCTAATTATCTTATGTTTACATAGTGTAAACGTTGCTTTTGCTGTATGTTTGCTTACATCTTTTAAACTTCTCAGAGAATTTTTATTACGATCCAGGAGAGAAGTTTATTTATAAAGTATAAGTCACTTTCAAACAAAACTCTTTGAATTCAATATAAAATTAAGCTCTTTTGTTACATACAATCGGATTTTCGCTAACCACACACTGACATGTTTGGAATATTTATTTTATCTAAACAAACAGTTAACAATCATAGTCATGTTGCAATTATTACACCTAGGCGAAAAGAAGCGAATTGAAATCAACCCCTCTAGGTCAGTTGAAGAAAAAAAAATCACTAATCATTGATATAATAGGTTCATTTAAATACAAATTTTTTCACCTAAGTTGGCTGATAGGAACCGTAACTAAAAAGTAATTTGGTTGAGTTACCTAAATTACGTTTTCAATTTAGTTGGTTGTACTATGAAGTTTCTGTACATTGTTTAATTGTTGACATCATATCTCTTAACACCGATGGCATTTATATAAATTCAGATTTCATCTATACTAATACTATAAAGAAATAAAGTTTATAACTTTGTTTGCTTGGTTGTAGAGGCTTATCTTCAGAAGTACTGATCTTTTCCTGAAAATTCTTTCACTAACAGAAAGTCACACTATTCAGGAGTGACATAGTCCACGTACATTATGTTTGAGTAAAAAAATCAGTTAAAATAATAGTATTTGTAACTCAAGTCGAAGGAAAGCAGGCGGTAACGTCCAACAAAATGGGTACGGGTCGATTAGACTATGAGGAAAAATTAAACATCAATACAAATTAATAAAATAGAAGTGTCTGTTTGTAATTTCAAGTTAAGACTTTTTTACTAAATGCATACGAAATTGCATACAGTATTTTTACCAAATTTTTTTTTAAAATTTTTATCTGCCTGTCTGTGTGTTTCGACTAATCTTTGAAACGGCTTATAAACACTTAATCGAGTAATCATACGCCTCTAAAATACGTTTTTAAAATTTTTGATTTTAGCTTGTTAGTATATTTTAACTGTTGTATCTAACAAACAACATATAATAACATGTTGCGTGTAAATTTTTTTTCGTCTTACAATTGTATAGCACATTTAGGCGATCAATATTATGAAAGATCATGTCAAACGATTACATTTGTCCCTATTGACACAATTCGCACTATCCCATGAACTATTGAAATCCGTAATTCCTACCTTATGTGGTCCACAAGTAGTTTGAAATTAACTTGCATCCTTGATTGGCGTTTGTAAACGCTCATTGAACATAAATAGTAAACGAATTGAAATCATTCGTCAAGGTCCTCGAACTTTTATACTTTTTTTTATTTTGTCAGTAAAATATTTATAGTGCCGTGTGTTAACATCCCGCTGTTTCTGAGTGTATCGGTCTTTGTGACATGGTTTTGTACTACTGATATAGAGAATTGATTTTCACAATAGTGTATAACTATTAAGCTTTTTTAAAAGCTTGATGCAGATGCTTGGGGAATGCTTTAAAGTGTAAGTGTACTACTATGTAGAAGTTTTGAAGAAAATCTTTAACTGTAATAAGATAGACAATATTAATGTAGGAATATCCGTGCGTTCAAGCGATTCTGCCAAACGTATTATAGAAATCTAACTTGACTTCATTTAGTCTCCCGCTTTCCTAAGGAGGGAAGCAGACTTATTATATTTCCAACTCCTTCATTTTCTTCTGATTAATTTCGTTGCGGGTTCCAAGACAGTTTAATTTTGCCTAGGTAGTCTAACTTCCCGAGTGTCACAAATCGGTGTGTCACAGAGGTGGGTTGAAATGGACACAAAGAACACCGGGACTCGGAACAACAATTGGTGGATTACACTAAGTGTTGTTCCATGTAGGGTTTGAAACCACGACACCTGGCGAAGAAGGTAGCGGCATGCTGGCCGCTTAAACCATTAGGCCACATGTGTGTAGTCATGCATGCAGGCAAGATTTCATTAACACTTTACTTCACAAGTTTTGCAGTGCAGGAGGACAAAGTTTATAAATGTATTTATTTATTTCTAACTTTATGCAATTTTGTACATCGCTGTATATAATACCTAGGGTATACTCTACCAATCAACCTTAGGGTAGTGTAGAAATCTTGTGAGGTAGGCGCACGTAGGTTTCGTACTTAACAAGAATATACATTACTCAGTATTACATATATCGGTTACTAATTACACTAATTACACAGCATTGCATATACATCTATACATGTATTGCTATGTGATTAGCACACTGTGGATAACAAGAAATGTGTTGGAGTGCTATCGCTACGATGACTCTAACACGCCAGTGACAAGAGACGGTTAGTCAATATCCTGATTTCCAGTGGTAGCGCATTCCAGAGTAGAACTGCTTGAATGGAGGACGAAGATTTATCAAAGTCAGATAAAAATATATTTCAAGAAAAATAATTTCAAGCTACAGTATTTCGTATCGACTTAGGAGCTTACAAGACCAGTCTAATAATACATATATTACACATTTAATACGAATAATGAGCCATCTGTAATAAATGGTTCGTATTTCAAAGGAACAATTCAAAATTAATTATCTACTGCTATTTTTTTCTTTTCAGTCAAATGCACTGTTAGCTTGTATTGAAACAAAAATTATATAGATTATGTTTTAAGGAAATTATTTGACCAAAATACGATTTCTTACAACATATAAATCTTCTGGTATTAATATGTATTATATTGTCAAAATAAGAAGGTGGACTTAGGTTGACTTTTAACCAGACAATTAGGAAAATACCATCGCTTTAACGTTTCTCTGAAGGCTAAAGCCATGTGCTAGTTTCATAGTTTAATTGTGTAAAACGAAACCAAGTAATAATAAAAAAATGTCAGTCCCAAAAACTCAGTCACACTTCATTTCAAGAAATCAGTTATATTTTAAAATAGTCTCCTTATAAAATGGTATCACCTGAACATAAATGAATGACAGAATGTATCAAATCGAGACAAAAAATCGGGTCACATTGAAAAAGGATGGTCCAAAAACGATAAAAATGTACACGAGTGCATTAATCAAAATGTGGATCGCAAAAAATGCGTCGTGTGGGCGAACTTCGGAGTTGTTTAAAATATTTGGAGCGATCTAAAAATAATATTAAGGGTTCTGTACATCTTTATTCTTATTTGTAAAGACCTATATTATCATAAGTTTGTATAACTTATGAATCGAAGTATCATAAAAACCACACTAAATATAACTCATTGTTTTTACATGGAAAGTAGCAGATCCGGCGAACTTCGCACCTCCAATTTTTTTTATATCTTCTAAATTTTTATAAATTATAAATTTCCCAAAAAGTAATGTTTTAGCATTTACACCCGCCTCGATTTCTCACGAATAGTGTACAGTGGCGGACCTTAAATATATATATATATATATATATATATATATATTAAAGAAAGAATTATCCAATTTGGCGTAGTCCATCGCGAGTTATGCGCGTAAAACACAGCACAAGCACTGTTACTCCCCTGTTTTCTGTGAGGCCGTAGTATCATTCATGCCGAAGCCTAGCTCTCCCATTAGATATTTATTTATTTTATACAGAACCCTAAACATACGATATATTTTTTACTGTAGTTCGTTGCCAGGGTATTTTTTACTCTCATTGATGGAGCAACAATAAAATTTAGAGCAAAAATTATTTGATAAATTACAGTATTCTAAAAATTATATTGTTTACTCACAGAATTCTCAGTACTATAATAAAAACTAGACAGTATGACAGTAACTGGAAGGTTTTGTAGAGCATCATTTATATGCAAATGTTGAAAGACAGTTAAATTTAGTATTATATTCATGAGACCTGCGTGTTGTTTTGAATGCTTATTATATACCATTGTGATTATAGTAAGAGTATTAAATTGCTTTACAATTATTAGCATTAACGATATGGAGACGACCTTGTGCCATTATGAGGTAAGAGCACATTCTGTAATTGGTTTATAAATGAAAGACCGCTTTTAATCTTTAATATATTAATTCTAAATGTATATTACAGTAGCTAAGTCCTGCAGTGCTACCTGCAGTTGTTGTTACACCTTTACAACCATAGGTTGCTTATGTCTAAGTTACTCCTTGTTTTATCAGTTATCTGCCAGTAAAAGTCTTGTCAAAAATTAATTCAGCCGTTTCAGAAATAAGCCGGAACAAACAGGCAGACAGATAGACCGAGAAACAGACAAAAAATGTAATAAACGTGATTTTGGTATACGTACTGTGTATATATTACATATGCATTTAGTAAAAAGCTGTTATTTTAATACACTCCGGATTTTATTTATTCGTATATATGAGAATGCGCATATATTTGTTTTCCGTATACATATGTATCATCATCATCAGCCTATCGCAGTCCACAGCTGGACAAAGGCCTCTCTAATTACACACGTGGCTTCATGTGGTTAAATTCTCAGCTTTTCGAATCATTACTTCATCAGGCCTATGGACGTCTTACAGACGTCGAGTAAAAAATAATTTATCTTTAAATGTGAAATCTTCCTTCAAAGGTTTCCTGTTTAATTGTATAGTATATAGTTTAAAATTGTATTTATACAATTTTATTTGGATATTTATTGAGAGGTTGTAATAGGTATGTATTTAAGTGACTTAAAGAGGTTTACAGCTTGAAAGCAGCCGAAGAATACTGAAATAAACTGGAGTTATAAGAAGTACAGATGAATTCAGACTACGGTGTTCCGGTATAAATACTATAAGTTTAAGAACCTTCTAGCGCCATCTAGCGGATTAATGAAGAACTTATAAACAAGGCCTACCCCAAAATTGAATTTAAACTACTTCAATAGCTATGCACGAAACTGTACTGAATGTATTAAGTGACCAATGTGATATCAAAAGCTAGTAAAAGATCTGCATAATAATTATTATGGAACTATACTTTGCGCTAGCTACGAATTACTTGAACTCTTTGATGATAGTAGCCGTCATGAAAAAACATCATTTATTTCGCACTCACACTTATAAACAACCATGGGATGAAAGAGAGACGTGGAAAGCATAGCAGAAACAAAATAAAAACTAAATAAAGTATACGAATGTCACGACTTACCTACAAAATTCGTCACCTACATTCATTCACAATCAATATATTACTTGTTGTTAAAAGTTGAAAATTACTTTAAAGGTTTGCGTTCCTATTTTAAGAGAAGCTCATAATAATGTGTTGAAACATACGTTTTTATTATTCAATTACGATAAAAATCAATGTATTCGTCACCGATGTTACCAGAATTTCGTAAAAAAAAAACAAAAGAAAAATCAAAACACAAACGGTTTACAGGTAAATAAAAAAACAATAAACTTAGTGGGTTATTTTATAGACCTGTTATAAAGTTGAATAGCATTTAAAGTCTGTTTACATTGAACATTAAAACTATGACAAAGTTGGTCGCAATTTTGTCGCGTATTCATGTAACGAGCGAGCAGCAACTTACTGACCAGAGATCTAAAGTAATTTCTACTGATTGTAGCTTTTTTAACTCATTTAAGTACCTTTTTTTACGTGTGGACCATGGGCCGATACCCTATCGCTTTGCATAGGGGTAGTGTGTCGGAAACGGACCGACTAGAGCCACACAATGTGCCACTCTGCGCATGAGATGGGAGGGATTCGGGAAACGCTGTTATAATGATATCCAGAAGCCATTTATGACCTAAATTAACCCAGACAAAATTTAACACAACTGACGACTGACTAACAAACCTACTTTGGGAAACATAGCTTACAGTTACATACTCCGAGGATAGTGAGCGATTAAGTATCTACTTAATCTTAACTTACCTAACTGTCCAGCAAAAGCTATGAATTCGGATAGGCGATAGATTTGAGTCAAAACACAATACATTCACTATTTACATTTTGTGTTTCGGCGCACAACATCTATTCGACACACAAAAGATTCATTGTGTATTTAATATGTTTCAACTACCTATAAACATATATGTTTTGTGTTTTGAATAAAAAGTACATGGCTTGTACCACTTTTAAATATTCGAATGGACTCACATTTCTGTACGTTTGCAAACTTCGTTTATTACGCTTTTAGCTGTTGCAATGTTTTATATGCCCGTGGGCAGATGCTCTGTCATAAAGCTTATCTTTTCATAAACTTTGTCTCATTAAGCTGAAGATAGAGCTATAAAAGTTCTACATTCAAAATTCAAGGTAGACGTACTGAGAACTTTAAATATAGGCTTCCAGGTTGTAATGACATTTGATATGGAGATACTTTGATTCCTTTTTAAGGACGTAGACTATTTTTGACCTTTATATAACTGATATATTTGTAAGTAGGGCCACGAGCAAAAACTAATAATAAAATGTATTAAAAATTGTTATTATTTTACAATCATCATCATTATCAACAAACTATAATGTCCCACTGCTGAGCTCGGGTCTCCTCTCAGGAGAAGCTTTAATTTACTATCAGTTAGATAAATGTTATGTTATGTTAAACAAAGTAGTAACTAATCATCCTAAAATTTTTCAAGACATAATAAGATTAGATTCTTGAATTTTTTATACTGAAAAAAAATACACCATGTTAACTAAAGAAACCTAGTTTTAACCATTCATGAAATTCTTTAAAAATCCTTGTTTACAAAGAATATAATCATCCATGTAACGCCATCTGTGCTTAGTTGTCAGAACTACGTCGACAGCACGCTCACTTGAGTGACAAGTTGACGTGCGTTTGCGCATCTCACAATCATATGAAAGTTAGAATTATGTTTCAACATATAATTTTAAGATCCTATATGCCATCTATATATTGTAATTTTATGAGTTACATTAAGTTAGTTATCACTTGAAATTAATATCGATGATCACATTCCAATAATTTTATTAATAGCCCCCACACCTCGATCTCTCTGTCAATAAATTTTGATTGACAGTAATGTTTTAAAAGTTAAATGAGATAATAAGGTACGTACTTAATCATTTTCTTATTCAGTGACAATTAACCAGTTGTTATTTAAGGGATGTACGTTTTGTTAATACCTTTTCATACTTTTCCCAAATTTAATTTGGGGTCAGTGCATAGTGTTTTCTTCTTACATGTCCCTCAATCACTAGATATCCTTTTTCACATCGTCCTTTATTTTATTGCTAAATAGACAAAAGGAGACGTGAGAAAATATTTACCATTAGGGGTCAGAAACCGAACTACATAGGTAGTTATTTATATGGTCTACCTTGGAGTTCGCTTTACTCACAAAGGATTTTGATGCTTGTCTCTATTTTTTTTTTCTTGGTTATTAAATTTATTATATATTTAAAAAAAAAAACTAACTCTGTAAAGAATCACCTATATTTTCGGTAACAATTTTATTAAGTCACGTACCGATCCTACATAAATTAGCATATTTAAAAAGAAAACTTGTAGTAATTCAATCTTAGAAATCAAATAAACAAAGAGTAAAAAAATCGTAAAAATATCGATTTTATCGGAATATATGAAACGTTAAGAAGTTTCTTAAGGTAGAAGTTACTAAAACATTGATATCTGTAGAAGTTAAAATATATACTAGAAAGTATGAAAGAAAAAACTTTCAACAGAAAATGCAGTAGGTAAATTTGATAAACGACCTTTAATTTTTATCCTTATTTTATAATACCTATCATTCATCTATAATACCTTATAACTACCTATCAGAAGTAACTCCTAAATAAACAAAGTAAGTAAAATTATAGTTTTTATTGTCATTTATACTACATATTTTCTGAAGATGTGTTGATTATTTTTAAATTCTTGTTTCATTTACAAGCTCTGCTTGCCTTGGGACCAGATGGCGTTGTGTTAGATGTCCGAAATATTTATTTATATACTAATTCTTGACCAGGACAGTTTGAACTCTGTGATTGTACTTGTAAAGAACAAATTATATACCTCTATTGTTTTATGTGACCATTTTTACATAATTAATGCTTTGTAGCATATTTGTCACAGCTATGACTGTTATTTTTACGTTTATTTAGGAAGGGGTACAAAGCATTAAGTCACGTAATTTTATACAGCTATTATAAAATATTTCATCTGAGTGCTATAAAGCACTCAGATGAAATTAATAACCTTTAACAGTCCACTGCTTTTGGCCTCTCTTCGAAAGGAGATTTTGGCTTGCTACACCATGCTGGTTAAATGGATTGGCTTGAATGGATGGATGGGTTAGAGATAATGCTAGTATCATGAATCTTTACAGTGACTTTGTGTTAAAGTTTGCTCCATTAATCGGCTCTTACCACAACAACGGAATGAATAGTGATACTAATACTTCTTTTTCATAATTATGAAAATATAGATTATAATCTATCACTACACTGAGCGATAAGCTTAACCATTTAAATATCAAAATTGTAATTTTTGGTATCAAAGCCATGGGATAATCTTAAAATTTAATCATATCAGAATTAAATGTTACCGATATTGGAATAGAAGATATGTGAACCAAGCTCTACAAATGTTCATAAGGTTAGTTTTATTCGATTCGAATAACATGTATAATAATGTACTTTCTACAGATTGTATTCTATCTTTCGTTCAGTAGTAGATTTTTAAATACATTTTATAGACATTTTCGAAATAGCTAATCAAATTTTGTTACATTTTAATTTTCTAAAGCCGATGTTAATGTTGGGAATTTCGAATATGTAGATTCTTGTTAAGTTCTAATTAACGGAATCGAGTATCGATGTATTAAATAGTTGTTACTGTTTGATGATTATTCGGAGAATCCGGTGTGTTGAGGTGATTATACTATTATTATTTAGTGTGACCTACTTTCTGGGTAATACAAAGTATATTTTTTTGTATGAGTAATTTAATACGACTCTACTTGATCTGATGGAAAGAGTATTTGTCATCATACACACCGCGAATGCAAGCAATACAACAACGCAGCATGGTGACCTACACTATGGCAGCCTTTTGAGATACTTCTTCATCGCTGGGCCTCCGATCTCGCGCTTACCGACGAAACACGGCAAAACGGAATCGTGAGATTTTGTGTTAGCAATAGGCGTTATATAAGTATAGTTTTATGTGGAAGTGACAAACCACAAACATTGTTTTAACCAACGAGGAGATTCCGTAAGTGAATCCACACGCTATTGCCTAAATGTATGTATTTATGTATTTAATTCTATGTTTTATAACTCATATTCATGAATTAAATTATAAGGTAAGAACTAATGTGAAGATAAAACTCCGAGAGTCTCTTGACCACAGAAGGCAGTTTTAACGTTACATATGCAAGCGAGTCTTTAGAAGCCTTTATACAATTACTACAAAGATTTTAACCACTTTTTACAAAAACCCGCTATATTAAAACCTTTTAAAACTTCCTGTTGGCCGCATCCCAAACTGGGTGCGACAAAAAAGCCTTCGGCCGCAATTTGTTGCCCGGCCGACCCAACGATAAAGCCTTAAATGCACTTCGCGACAGATTGCGTTCCATGTTTGAAATCCGATTATAAATAGCCTCCTTTGTATACAGCCTTTTCTCTTTCGCCTTCAGTTCGTTAGACAGGCATCTTAAATACCAATATTGGAATTAATCAAAGCGTGGCTGCCATAAAAGTAAGCAAGTAATTTAATTTCTTAAAAATTTAATTCCTTGAGGTTTTTTGTATGTATGAGCCTACCAAAGTGTCTCTACTCTGTTTGGTGGAAAGTATGAGCAGAATCTAAGAATGGTGATCACTATACTCATTATGAATGCAGATTCTTCTGCATAATTAAGCCTCCGGTCTCTAACTCAGCAACGAAACACAACAGCAGTAATGCTTTCATCTTAAGTTACTTCGTATATAAGTGTTATATAAACTCTAACACCACTGCAATCTCCAAACTACAAAATCGCCTTGCTTTTACGAACACACAAACTTTTACACATGCCTATGTCACTAATTATTCCTGTTTCCTGGGCCGTATCGCTATATTAAAATTAATAAAAGTCTTAATATAAAAAATCTTAAAAAAATATACAAAACTACTTTATTGTCTTAGCTCCACAAATGAAATGAAAACCTACTTTGTATTTTACAATAAGAATTCAGCCAGGCACGCACGCAAGTATGTGTAGTATATACACATACTACACTTATGCATGCACTTACACACACTGTTACACACATACTGTCTTACAGACACTCTAAAATACATACTACATACAGATTTCATATTGTTTTCTTTCATTATTTTAAATAGTTTGTTTGTTAATTACCCTGAAAGTTAAACTGATTGTTGAAAGTAAACGGTTTTAAAATGCTTCTATGTAATGTTTACTCTCAAAAAAGAGCGCTAATGATCAGAATACAGATAATTCTATGTGGTTCGTACACAGATATCCTACAAACTTTAACATAAACTTTAGTTTTATTGAACAACAATTGATAAATTGTATTTTTATGGTTTACAAATTCTCATTATAAGTTATTACTTGAAAAGAAGTTTCTGCTACTATTAAGTTAAATTCATATTGAATCAGATATAAGTCATGTTACACAGATTTCAAAATCTGATCGGCAATCGAAACTAAGCCTGTATATAACTACAATAATTGCATAGAGGTTTAAGCGGTCACCATACCACCGTTTTTAAAATAAATACGAAGACATATATTTATTCTGGAATTGGTTCCACTTAAAAACGCTTTTTATGCTCAATTACTAGTTGACTCATAGCTGTTAGCTATTGTTCCAGAATATACCTGCATCTATTAAAACTTTTGTGCATTCGCATATGATTGTAATTCTGGTTGATATTATTGTTAGTTTCGGTTCTGGAGCTAATTTTATCAATTTTTTAGTTGCTCTGTCATACCATTATATCAGAGTTGTCTTTTTAATCTCTGTTTTTATGTAGATATAATGTTCGCGTCAATAGTCTTTATGCAAATTATGCATTTAGCAGATACTATAAAAAACAATAGTAATTTGTAAACTACATGATTGTGAAATAGATACATTGGACTTTGACAGCTATTTGTCAATTTTAGTAACTTACTTTTAAATTATTTTGTCTCTTAATCATTCTAATTGACCAGACGAATAAGAAAGGAGAGGAAAAAATTAAACAGCCTATTATAGTCGCTTTGTTTTATATTTAACCGTGGGAGAGCCACGCTTCGGCATGCTTGGGCCGGCTCGACCGGAGTGATACCACGGCCTCCCAGAAAATAGGTGTGAAACAGCGCCTGCGCTGTGTTTTACTGAGTAAGTGAGGATACCGGAGGCCCATAATCCAACCCTTCCCCTGATTCCCCTTCCCATCCCCCAAGGGCGGCAACGCACTTGTGACGCCTCTGGTGTTGCGGGTGTCCATGGGCGGCGGTAAGCGTTTGCCATCAGACGATACCTCTGCTCGTTTGCACCCTATAACATAAAAAAAAAATCTTGAGATACACGTATTTCTGATCAGACGTGAATGCTTATCATCTCACACTTTCTCACTTTCTATTGTCTAAAATCATTGTCCGAACCAAAACCAGAGACTCGATGTAATCACTTTACTAGTGTGCGACAGACAAATTAGTGTGCCTCAAAACACCTCATAAAGTTCAAGAATTCAGCATTTCGGTTTAACTGGGTACTATACAAAACTTGAATTCAGTACAAATTCGCCTCACAAGAAATTGAAAACAACTCAATACCAATATATAGCAATTGTTCCACACCTCTAAACATCAGGTTTCAACATTACTTAACGCAATGCGAAATGGTCATTGAGCATAAAACCTAGAGCTCACCTTTGACACTGACGCAACAGGGCACTAAAATTCAACGCGAATAGCATTAGGGCCATTTTAAAACAAGTTTTTGATGTTACTTACTGACCTTTCGGTAATGTGTGGTCTGTTGAAATTAAGTGAAATTCTGCACACTTGCTATTTTATGTAGATGATGTTTTTGGTTTTTGTTTTATCGTTAATTACGAAAGTTAGGTGTAATTTTCGTTTTCATTTACTTTCTGACTGTCTTGGGGTGGATTGGTTCTATAAAATGCTGCATCTAAATAGCAGTTAACCGTGATTTTTATCCTGGCCTGTATTGTTTTTTTCTACTTATGTAAGACGCCTTTATTATTTGTTGCTGATACAATTTAATTGCAAAAGGCCACCAGTAGAGCGGTGAAATGCTTTATGAGAGAAGATTTCCGTGATTGTCGAGAATTATCTAATGCTGAGTACCAACGTCATGCTTCTCATTTTAGCAAGATTACGAAAGACAGTTATCAGCAGTCTTCGATATCGCATAATAATAAGCTCGTAAAAATTCGTTCGTTAGGAATTGAAAGTTATCGTGCTGATTGATTGCTAAAATTAGTTATATATGTTTTTCAATAGTCGTTACTTATTCACTCCTTTATTGTGAAACCAAAACTGTTCTTCATCAAGTGTAGCTAGCATCTGTGACTTTACTGAGTAGTGATTTCAACTCACAGTAAAACTTTTCGGACATTTTATATTTCCATGTACATTTTTATTACATTATTATGTAAATTAGATATGCACACATGTGAAGGCAATATTAATGCATCTATACTCTCAGTGTCGGATGGCTAAGTCGTTCCTTATAGAGTACATCGCGATATGTCTCCATATATCACCTACAATTGACTCCTGTACTTGTAGAAACATCATACCACCTCTACTGTTATTTATGTTCCATACGCAGATAGTACTCGGAGATATTGCACATGAAATTAATTAGATACCCACTATTAATTAATAATTATTATCTGTTAATTAATTAGTATCTATTAAAATTGATCGAGTATTGGATAGTATAAAATTTATTAATATTAATTAATAATCATTATTTCAATCCATGAAATAGCAATGGTTATATTAACTTTATTCAAAATTCCTTTCTTAGTGCTCACTTACATTGTATAAAGAATTTACAAGCTAAATTTCTGGATTCTAGGTTCAGCAGTTTGACCTGTGCCTTGATATCTGGGTATCTTAGCCACCATAGAGATAAGTGGAGAAACTAAAGTCAAAAAAATTAATCACATATAACATTAATTGTTAATCAATGAAAAGTTGTTATTCATTATTGTGATCTGAATATTTTCTTAATAATATAATATTTACTTTGCATATTAAGAAAAAACTGGTGATGATGTTTTTTTTTATAATTAGGTAATTTAAGTGTTAATGGTGTAATCTGATGTGAGACTCTCTGAAGTCGGTTTTTACGTATTTTGTGGTTTTACTGATAAATAGAAGATATGTAAATAGATGTTTGTTTAAATAGCGAGTTCACTGCCAGATGTATAATATTGTAGTCGTGTGTGAAATGAATGATAATGAGAAAATATAAGGAGCCACTAAATTAAAAACTTTAGTACTTCTTAAGACAGGCCTCTGTTGAGTTGTATGCTTTAAGAACCACCTTAAAGAAGCAAGTAGGTCACCAGTGATCAATATAATATATAAATATACTGCATTGTGAAAGGGCAGTGAGCCATATTAATTAAGTAGCAAATGCCATATGACACAAGACTCCACCAATTACGCGATGATCCACAAATCCCCACTTTTTGGGGGGCAGTCATTGCCCCCCTATAACGGTACAGGCGGGGCCTGCGCGGGACACGCCAATCGCCGCAAATGCTACTCGCGCGCGCCTCGATGATCTAAGCGAATGATCTAGCGTGCTTGTCATTTCGCGAGCACCGGATTGGTCCGTGATAAAATATTTCGTTACGCGACCACGATTCGGCGCGATCTAGTTTTGGGGCACGCGTTATCTTGTTTTTAATTGATCATAAATATTAAATGTTAGTTGACATTTTTACTACATAAATAATTTTTGACCTAGTTACAGTCAAAGAAAAAAAAGACAAGACAGTGTAAAATAAATCAACATAAAAATACAAGACATATCTACAAAGGGTGCGGCTACCTGCGGCAGCGCTCCAAACAAATAAATAACCGAACGACAACAGGACAAAATAGCTGCTCACACTGCCATACGGTACGTGTTTTATGGTCCTATAACATAGAGAAAGTAACGGTACTGGGAGCGCGGCCTTCCCACCCGATGTCCGACCGCTAACTGACTGATGGGCGAAGCTTAACCTCTGATAATAAGAGAGCGAGATAGCGATACTAGGGAGTCATGCGCGAGAAGAGGACAGAGGATGTATCTTCTTCGGTGATCGTGAAGTGCAAGACGAGTACACAGTCACACAGTCACATACGGACCACATCCGAGTGAGGCCCGGCTTCGGTTTTTTAAAAATCGAATCGCACGTTCCGTGTTGCGCGTACGCATGGACGCGCGTACGAAATTCGAATTTGCGAGTTTTGAGAACTTCCTTTTTAAAGTATGACGGTTTGAAACTGTAACAAGTGATTTTTTGGTGTATATATTTTTATGTGTAGTTCTAAAGTGTAAATATGAAAAACGAAAAGTAGAAGTTAAGTGCAGAACTGTATATATTTTTACAAAAATAAGGAACTTATTACTGAGCTGTTAACAATCAACTGGTGTCAAGGTATGTACTTTAATTACTTATGCTGTAATCATCGGAAGAGAAAACAATATTACATTATCATAATATAACCTAAAAATATATTCATGAAAGGTTTTTTTACAGCAAATAAATATTAAAGTTAAATGCTAAGTAACGGCTGCAAGGTAACAAATTTTATAACTAAATACTAAAACTTTTATTCATGATTTTTTTTTATGACTGTCCCTATGTGAATATTATTCAAATAGTTTATTTTACGATGATGAGCTTCTATGGAACATTCAAATATTATGTTTATTGCTACACCATGGAGCATAAAAATATGAATAGTTTTTTTTATTAATATAACTGCTGGTTACAAATCGTTTGAATGTAAATAAATAAAAATAATATTTAGTAGAAGTGTGTGGTAAATATATTACTTTTTAAAAAGACATTCATTTACATTAATATATCAGTATTAGTAATCTTTTTATTTGAAACTCTTTTTGTTCAAAAATATTTGGCAAATTCGCCACAAATTAACGTATTAGGTAGGTAAGTGGGTATAAAGGTATCGGTTTTTGAGCATATGAACTTCCACATATATTTAAAAGTAAAGCAATATGAATAAAGCTTTCGTAATATATTATAGTACATGTATAAGTGATATTTTTTGTTGGTAAATTTTCTAAAAATGAATACTAACTACCCCTGCATACGAAAATTTATAAAAATCGTTGGAGCCGTTTCCGAGATTCAGGTTATATACAAGTATACAAGAATGGCTCATTTAAGAGTATTAGATTAAATATGGCTTAAGTTATAGAGCATGTTAAGTGTTGTTAATGTAGAAAACTATCAGTGAATTCTTTTATAAGACGCACTTCTAATCGCCGACGCAAAAAAAGGGGTGTTGTAAATTTGACGTCGATGTCTCTCTCTCTCTTTCTCTCTCTCACTCTCTCTCAGTCGGTCGGATCGGTCCACCAGTGTAAGAGTATCAGCTTGTTTCCAAAATGATGTAAAGTATTTTTGCCGTATGATTATTCGTCTAAGTGATTGTGTAGAGAGTTTTGAAAAATTTTAATTGAACTTCCTAACCAAGCTATTTACTTGTGCTGTGTAAAGAAATAGGTCAGTAACATCATTACAAAGTATAAACTGAATGCGCTTCCGTTGTCGTTATGCTTACATCTTTAAAATTACTCAACTGCAGTTTTCAGTAATAGATAGACTGATTCTAGAGAAAGGTTTATATATACTGAAAATCATATTATAGTGTAATGAATCCGATATTTTTTAAGTTTCTACGGTTGCTAGTTTAATATAAAGCAATTACCTGATTAACTGATAGTTTATATAACGAATTACATGTGATTAAAATCATTAGGGACAACATGAATTTAATGCGAAAATGGATCTTGGGCTCGAAGACAAAAACTGATGGGAATTAATATTCGTATAAAATAAAAAAAGATTAAAACTGATATTAATTTAAAATAAAATATTTAAAAAATAAGCTGGTATTCGATTTTTAACCAAACCTTTGGCTGGAAAGTTAAGCAATTGTATTCAAACACTATTGTTTTGTTACTAAAACAAGTAGTTCTTAAAATTAGCGCATTCTACTGAACAAACTTTGAACTTATAACATTAGTAAAGATTCGTCAAAAAGGACAGTTTTCAGTTGTCAATTCATTTAATAGAAACTTTGAAAATCATCAAATATCTTAATTTTTTCTATGGAATCGCGGGCAAACGACCATACGTATTGCCTGATAGTAAACGATTACCGCCGACCATGGACATCTGCAACACCAGTGGCGTCACAAGTGCATTGTCGGCTTTAACTCAGATATGCGGTGACGAAACATATTAATTTGTTGAAATACACATATGTTCATACTTCACAGCGTGTGCGACTATACTGTATAGAATCGTTTAGAAGCTTTTGTTTAAATGTTCATGTTTCTAGAATGTATATATATAAAAGAGGAAGGTGACTGATTGACTTAGATACCCAGAGATCAACGCACAGCCCAAAACGCTGAACCTTGAATCCTGAAAATTTGCATGTAGGTTCTTTATATGACGTAAGTGAGCAATGGGAAAGAAATCCTGGGAATGCTACCCCTAAGGGAGTAAAAGAGGGGATTAAAATATCTGCTGTTGCTCGAGCGAAGCTACGGTCAAACGCATTAATATAAGCTGCGTGTTCAATCTTCCAAGATCCTTATAGTGATTATATAGACAATATACATATTACTTGTACTTATATCTTCAAACCAGCAAACAAAAAACAGAACAGAGTCGTTTCCTCTTCTACTTGGTAACGCATTTTCCTTATTTTTAACACGTTTTTGTCCGGTTCAATCACTTGAATTAACCTAAACAAATCTTCAAAGTTAATTTAAGCCTACTTGAAATTATCTAATCGTATTAAAATGTGTATGTATGTGTATGTATGTATTTAAAAATAAGATTAAATATCGATAATAGATCATCAGTATTATTATTACTATAAGCGGCATGCAGCATTCATGAAGCTTCGACCGCGTGTATGTCGGTTATTGCGGTAAAAAGTATATCCTTCCTTAAGAATCAAAATATTTCATGCCAAATTTTATTTAAATCGGTGCAGTAGTTTTGGCATGAATCAGTAACAAGCTGATAGACTCGGTTTCTTTCGAGTGTATTATATTAGCATGGTTATATATAGCGGCACTTATTATCACAACAGCTGTTAATTGAGTCCTTTCGTTTTGGTTGGTCTAATTTGATAATGTGATTCCAATAGATTGTCTTCTTCTAGAAGACTTAAAAGCTTGTTTAATGATGAATCCTTGCTGTGCTGGTGATAAATAAATAAATCTTTCGGACATCCAACATACAATGAAATATAGTTTCAAACTAAGCTCAGCTTGTATGTAAGTAATATACATATTTATGTTATTTACTAAACAATTGATATTAATACGTGTATACTTCTTTTTTATAAATACACACATAGATAGAAAACACTCAAACTCCAAAACAAATATTTGCAGATCATAAAAACGTTTGGTCCGACCCGGAAATTGAACCTGAGACCTCAAGCACAGTAGTGACACATACACTTACCACTGTGCCGCCGAGGCTAGTGGCACTTTTGTGGCGAGGCTCAATTATGTTTATTTTTCTAAGCTAATATTTTAGATATTAATACACGTATAAAACAACGCCTTGAAAGCACTGACGTAAAGTGAAACAGTTTCATATTTTTTCATTTTTGTCACCATTCAGTTTATTACTAATTTTAAGTTAAACTATACCTATGTAATAATGGTGTTGACTTGACTTTGTATTTATCCCTACTTGCCCAGAAATAGTGATGGCAAACATGCTTGACAGCATTATTTAGTCACTATTTGAGTTATTTTTTATCGCATTTACCAATAATGACGGTTAATTAATATAAAATATCATAATGTAAAAATGAAATCGCGTGCGCTGACTAGTAAAACATAATGTTACGGAGCTTACGCTTGTATAGTCGGCGCCAAATACCTTCCACAGTGGGATCATTAATCTTGTTCAACGTGCCCGGCTGTACCGCTGACCACACACTCGATCGAGATAACACACGAGATCAAAGTTCACACCTATACCTAGTTCATTGTTTTTGGAGGTATGAGAAAGAATTAACATGACAAGGGTATATACGTACGTAGTATGTACGCGGTGTATTGAGAAATAATTCAGATTTATCTATTTAAATTTACTTTTAAACGCTATTTTTATAACACTATTGATTTTTTTGTAATTGCTTTGTGACTAAATTATTAATTTCAGTAAATCGTTTTCTCGTATTTAGAATTGTGCAAACATTTCACCAGTGCACATAGGTACTTGTTTTATTATGAACGTCTTCTGAGAGGAGATCCGAGACCAGCAGTGGGATTTATTTTATTAAAGAAAGTTATCTGTCGTATGTTTAATTAATTAATGTGCTGTACAAGAAAAAAGAAGAAATATTTTTAACATGTGTCTACATCATGACTGTAAACTACATTTTTTGTTAACTATGAATCATTATTTCTAGTATAATTATATTCAGTTCAAGAGAACAAAATATGAAAATGAAGTTAGCCGTGGTTATAAAACACTAGCTGAACCCCGCAATGTTACCCGCGATAGACTTTGTAACAGCGGGTAAAACCGCGGGGCAAAGCTAGCCTAAAAAAATAGCCTCAGTTACTCCTTATATCATCCGCTATCTGTCAGTAGAAATCCCGTCAAAATCGGTGTAGCCATTACAGATATTACAGGAAACAAACAGACAGGCAGACGGACAAAAATCAAAAAACGTATGTACCGTGTATTCATAAATATGCATCTAGTAAAAAACGGTTATTTTAATTAACAAACAAACATTCCAATTTTATAAATAAATTGAATAAACAAATTAGTAAATAATTGCATGGCAATACGAAAAATAGTTCCCGTGATGGGTTAGAAGAACTCTTTGAAGTAGTTTGGATTCAGGTTGACAGGGTTCGAATTCTAAAGTCTTATTTACGAGGCGCAACCACCGCATTTCGATTCCAAGTGTACTTTTTCTTTTATCTTCAATAACATTTAGATTTGGATGAAATTGGTTGCTTGTGGCGACCGCAAAATATGTTTTTTTGCGAACATGAAACGAATGCTACCGCTAAAATCGGTAAAATATACTTATCACCTACAAAATGTCAACAATTAACCCTTATTAATTTAGCATTTTTAAATAAAGATTTTGAGGGATTATTTGAAGTGGTTTTCAAACTTTTCCTTAACAGAATTTGTATCAAATTATATCAGTATTTTCCTAACTTGCATTATGGCGATGGTTTTTAGCAAATACTGAAATAGGTATATATCACCGACTAATCAGAGATAATCACCGTAATATCACCACTGTGAAAAGGTCATGAGCTCACATTGCCAAATTGTGCAATTTGTTTGATTGTCAGTAATCATCAGCGTGATGTACATGACAAGAGTTAAAGATCACAGAGTTTTATGGATCATTCTTTAGTTTTAGGGATCTGTAAAAATAATGTGCAAGCCTTAGATTCATACTAATATTATAAACACGAAAGTAAGTTTTACTTTTATATTCTGTACCTCTGTTATTGTTGCACCGATTTCAATGAAATTACGCATGGAGATGCTATAATTCTTGAGGAAGGACATATGCTTCTTTTGATCGCTATAACCGTCATAAATGTTAGCGGAAATACAGGCAAAGTCTAGCTATTAATAAATATATGGTCTTACGTGTCGGGAAATTTTAGCACTTGACACAAAATAAATGATCTGAATTTTTTATGAGTGTAGGCAAAAAGATTTTTGAAAAGTTAGTAATAGAAAAAATAATTGTACCTAAAATAGTGGGTAAGTAGTATAGTAAGATTTCTGTTTGGATTGAATAACATTAGTCTGGACTTACAACTTGTGTCATAGATTTGTAAAACACAACTCAGTAGCATAGTATGGCTTGTTCGGTTTTGGACAGATTCGCTTTAAGACAGATTCACTTTACTAAAAGTTCGCTTTAAGACAGATTCGCTTTACGAAAAGATCGCTTTAAGACAGTTTCGCTTTACAAAAAAATTGCTTTATGGCAGATTTGCTTGATGGCAGAAATTGTATAGTCGTTTACGAAGTGACACATTAACTAAAAATAAAAATAAATGTGTGTCTTAAAAACAACTTTTTTGCATTGACAGTAGTGTAGTTTCATATTTTCTATTCATTTTCGTAAGGAGATCGTAATGTAACATTGTATAAACTGTTTGATTATATCTATGTATTTATAATAGGCTCTTTAATATTCATAGCGATAATTTTCTTTCCAAATATTTGAATAAACATTAAACAGCGTAAACACATAAAATATAAAATGCTCATTTCGTTGCGTTTTCATTAATTTAAGTTGTTTCATTCTTTTTAATGGTATACATAAATGTTTGACATGAGTTTTTATAATATACATATTTAATGCGTAGTCCCATAACATCAGTATAGAAAACTTTGTAAATATTATTCATGTGGCGACGAATTAAGAATAAAGAAGCAAACGGAACTGGACAACAACTCTGCAAAATAGGTTGACACTAAAACTATACCAATTTGTTTGAATTCCGCCTCCCTATAGGCACACGCAATACCACAAGTGTCACAAGTGCGTTGACAGCCTTTGAGGGATGGGGATGAGATGGGGAGGGAGGTGGGGACGGGATGGGGTTGGGGGAAGCGTTGGAGTATGGCCTGCTGGTAACATAAAAATGCACAAGCACTGTTTCACACCGGTTTTTTTGTGAGGCCGTGGTATCACGTGGCTCTCCAACGGTCAAATTTATTTATTTATTTTATTCAACCACTCACTACACTTACAGTTCCCAACAAATGTAGTGAGCCATTACGACATTAGTGCTACAAATGTAATAGTTAACAAAAAAAAATTATAATATTTTTGAAGATTCCGTACACAGCAGTCCGATCCCTAGTTGAACAAAGCCGGCATCACGGTAGGCAGACCACTGACAAACATAGTTGCACATTTTTAAACAACCTTCTGTAGGACACGAGAAATATTTTTATTTCTTTCAGTAGTAACTGAATTTAATTATATTAGACATAGATCATTGTTGTTTTCAAATAAACACGTTATAAATAATGTACTAATCAATATACTTGTATGTTTTCAACACTTAGTAGACAAGATCCAGATTTGTTATATTATATTATATTATTGTTAAAAAAATGTATTAGGACATATATTAAGTACGAAGTAATGTAGAACGAAATTACATGAGGCCTATGTGGACCGTGGACTGCAACAGATCGGTAATGATGATGATTTATAAAGTCTAATTACGTACAATAATAATTTACATTTGTCCAAATATACGGAACCCATAACTAATTTAAACAACACACTCTTAATGATTTTTTAATTCGTTAAAAATCACACGTTCGGTAACCTTATAATTCAACTTCACTCAAATAAACCTTACTAATTTTATAAAGAGTAATATCTTGTTTGTATAATTGGAATGAACACAAAAACGACTTGACGGGTTGATGGAAACTTTCACTGTCGGATTGTACGTGATATTTTAATTGCGTTATTGTATACGTATATGCAATAAGGCAATTAAAATATCAAGGAACATATTAGGAACATATCCTTGAAACGTGTATAAAGTTAGGGGTGGGTGTTCCCAAACTCGAATTCTCAACACTCAGCACAGCGAGCAACGAGGTCACCGCTTCAACCATTATCCTAACCGCACAACCAATTGTAAATCAAATAAAAAGAACATAATATTCGAATATATTAGCAGAGAATTAAAAGCTCATTTGAATTCAAAGTTAGAGCACAAAGTAAATGTTGTGAATTTTGAATGACTCTAGAATATCGAAACTTAACCGTCATTAGTACTAAAAGATGCAGTAGGTCTTCTTGTGTTTTGAAGAATGCATGTACATATTTTATAATAAGAGATATATAACACTTGAGTACTTCGAATAATGTTGTAATTATACTAAAACTCAATTAGCATAGAGTAGTTTTAGTGGTAAGTTCTAATTGGTCTATCAGAGTTCTGGAGTTTATGCGCATTAAAAGCTAGCATTATGTTTAGTTTATCATTAGATGTTCGAGTCGCTATGATGTTTTATCTATTTCTGATAGATGAGGGACTTACGTTGTTAGTCTTCTCTGTGGGTAGGACTATTGTTTCTACTAAAAGATTATTTATCTTTAAATTCTTTGTACAATAATTCCACAGTTTGTCCGTTTGTTATTGGTTTTAGAATAGATTTTCTGCTTATATTTTTTACTAGGCAAAGTGATGATACTTTGAATATCACTTATGAATAAATGAATTTAAAATATTGAACACGTACCCATTCCAGTGACCTATTTTCGATATTATAATTTTTAAGGTCAAATTGAAAGCCGCAAATATAAGAGTTGAGTGTTTTTAATATATACTTTTCTCGTAGATTTGTAAATTATTATCTTTAGTCTATGGCTCCGTCACGTGTGTATCAGTTATCGTGGCAATCAGTACCTAAAGAACCAAAGTAACTCCATACCCATTTAGCCGTATAGCCGTTTAGCCGTATACATAAAAATATATACTAATAATGCCTTACTATGTATATTCTTAGCGAAATATTTCTCTATGATCTGAATCCTACTGAACATTCCAGTAAAAAGCTAAACTTTCTAGAAAGCTCATTCGGTAGCAAGCGAACGTCAGTTTGACACACATTTTGCTAAATCACAAAGTAAGATTTTCCTGAAAACTATAGGTGTAGCGAGTAATATAGTGCGCCTTATCATCACGCACGGCTATTGAAAGTCGAGAATGTTGTCGATTTTACTAAGAAGCAACTTAGTAATATAATATGTTAGTCGAAAATTTTTTTTGTTGTTTCGGCACATCTACGACACCTCATCTTAATCAGCCTAACGTAGTCCACTGCTAGACATAGGCCTCTCCAATTGCACGCCGTCCAGAATAGCTCACACACAAACGAGAGATCTACCTACCGTAGTACAGCCATGCAAGAATAGGCCGGCTCGACCGGTGTGATACCAGAGCCTCAAAGAAAAGTAGTATGAAACAACGCTTGAGTTGTGTTTTACCGAGTGAGTGAGGATACCGGAGGCCCATACCCCATCTCAACCCCCCTGACGTCACCGGCCTTTGAGGAGTAGGGAGCGGGCTCCCAACAATTAATTTTATTATACTTAATTATTAATTATATTATTAATTATTTTTAATTTTATATAATTAAGGCCGGCAACGCACTTTTTTCGCCTCTGGTGTTGCGAGATTAATTAGTCCATGGGTGCGTGGTAATGATAATCGTTTGCCATCAGGCGATATGTCTACTCGTTTATCCACTATTTTATATTTTAGGTAAGTGCTTACTTACGCTGATGGCAACCGTCAACTTACCACGAGCTACAAGTGGTTTACCGCTCTTTGAGTTTCTCTCCTCCCTGCAACAGTTTTTCAGATGAGATAGTGAGAAAGTCAAAAGAATAGCTTATAACCGATTTTTCACGAATCCGTGGTATCATGCTAGTTGAGCCAGATGAGTCCTTCTGGAGCACGGTTCTCTTACAATGAAAATAGTTTTATACCAATATCAATACTTGCCTCAGAGGCGCTGGCTTGTACTTGAGATCTTGGGTTCGATTCCCGGATCGGATCAAATGTTTGTACACTCTACAAATATACGAAAGTATGATTAATTCTAGATATATCTGTTGACACAGGGACCATGTCTACTAGTATACTATTTCGATTCGCCACACAATAAAAGTGACAAGTACATTAACCTTTCGCACACCAAAACTATAATTAGATGTCCACAGAATACCTATTGGTCCACACCATACAAAATTTATGCATCGCGTTTGGTTAAAGTTACAAGTAACAGCGATTTAAAAAATTCATTTATCTACGTTTTTTGACAAAAGTGATTATATCTTAATATTTTACGAATTGGTATGGTGCTTCTATATCTATGTACTATTAATGACACAATTTCATTAGGAATAAACCATTGCTTGTCCTGTGGGTGTATCGGACAGTCGTTTGTTTTTGTATTATGGAATTTCCTTTCAAGTTTTGGTCAGAGACTATCCAGGATTATTGGATGCTTTTTATGTAAAACTACTCATACGAACCATTCATAATATTTAAAATATTTAAATAAATATATATTTAAATATTTCCGACATCTAGCACACAATGCCATCTAGTCCCAAACTAAGCTAATTGTACTTCTCTAACTGTATGTTAACCTAGCAATAATCTGGTGTACAAGAAAGAGATCTATTATTATTACTATTATTATTATAAGCAGAGCTTGTATTATGGGTACTAGATAACTGATATAATACTTATATACTTTTTTTTTGTAAATACATACATATCATACATAGAAAACACCCAAACTCCGAAACAAATATTTGCAGATCATACAAACAGTTGATCCGACCCGGGAATCGAACCCGAGACCTCAGGAACAGCAGTCGCATACGCTACAATATAATGAAAACAACCTAAATAGGGATTTGCAAAAAACAATGTTGATTTACCTGATTTCTTTCAAATTAATTTTAGAATAATTAAGTTAGGCATTTAGCCATCAATTCTTAAACATAAAAACATCGAGAAATCAAATATATCCAACTTTAAAATAATCATTTCATTAAAGAGGAAGAATAGTAATGAGCAGCTTCCTCACGAAAAAATTGTAGCGAGGCACTTGCATAACATTTAGCGTTTCATATTTGTTAACTCAAAAATAAGTGTTCGGATTCCAAACATACATCATCACTATGACATGACATATTATTTGTAACATCGAAAACAGTTCTCCAACTTACCAAAAGTGCGTTGTCATTACAATTAGGAAATAAAATCGTTGATTAATAACAGTGATTTCGTTTAATACGGTTAAATTTATCCGTTCCCTTTTATATTAGAATCAAACTTAACCTCTTATATCAGAATCAATTTTAATATAATAACATGAGTTTGATAACAAATTCATGGGTAGGTGATCACTCAAATAAGTATATGAAGCTACTTATGTAGTTAGGTCTAGTGAAAGTCCGTTTAAATTTATACATATATTAGTGTTTTTTTATGTATGGGCTTGCTAAAGTGACTCTACTCTGCCTGATGGAACGCATTAGCAGAATCCAAAAGTGGTGGTCACCGTACTCATTGTGAATGCAGACAATGCAACAATGCACCTCGGTGACCCACATCTTTCAAACGACCAACGAAACACGACAGCACACATGCTGACACTGTAGGTTATTTTTCTGTTAGAGGATAATACCACCCCAGTCGAGCCAGCCCGGCCGAAATTAGTATGGCTCTACTGCCTTTGGAAAGTATAGTTGATCATGTAGTGTATTTGATTATACTGATATAGCGGAATAAACAAATTTTGTATACTGAAACGTCAACACGTTATCGTGTCATAAACTCGCTATCGTGTCATATGATAAAGTCGCTAATCTCTCAAGACTTAAATCTCATCTTCACATCAGGTAGAAAGTAAGGAAACACGCTTGCTTTTACAGCAGGGTGTGTCTGCGGTCAAAGAAACAACGGATGCTATTTTCACTTCAAACTGTGTTTGCGAGAATGATCTCGCAAACACAGTTTGAAGTTCTTACGAAATCCATGAACTCTTCTACGTGTATACAACTTAGAAGTACCTAAATATCTCACACTATACGATATCCGTGTATTGTTTTAGCCTATTAGTAGAACTTTAAAAAACATGTTTTTTTGATGCCACGAATTAATAAAATAGTTACATACATGCACATATTTATAAACACACCTATTATTTCTAAACATACACGTGTATTATTAAAGATAAATTACATCCACATATAAAATAAACGGTAGTTTTCATCTGACAATTGCTTGTGTTGGGATCGAACTCAAAGTTTCCGGCTGAGCAGATGGAGTCACTAACCATTAGGAGGTTCGTCAAAATTAAAAAAGATAAAATAATTATACCGGTCACTTCTCTGCCCTATTATCATAAAAAGATCATTATTAGTAAGTTAAAATAACTCCCACGATTTGTTTACCTAGCCTTCTAGTTAGTAATTTACAAATGGATCTAATAAAAGATGTTCAACACGAATACAAAACATTCGACATAAATTTTAGATAAATCTAATCGGTTTTCAATTAATATACCATTAGATCTGTGAGAAAGTTTTCCTCCGTTAATAATTTCTTGATGAAAATTATTACTATATAATATGTATGGAAGACATTCTAGTTGCAAGATACAAGATTACATGAAACTTCAATCAAATACTAGTAAAGGTGTATGAGGTCGGTATGCAAGTCACGTTATTGGGTACATAAAATACATTGTATGCAAGTTCTAGATTACTAGTTACATGCGAGAAATTGCAATCAACATCAAATCAGATCGTAAAGGATACATGATATTTTGTAATAAAAATTGTACAAATTAATGGATAAAATTCTAATACAGGCTATACTGACTTTTGCTCGCGGCTACGTCTGTGGTATTTAGAATATTACATTAATAATTTTTGGGTCCATATATAGCCTTTGATACTAACAAATAATGTGGCTTTCTTTTGGGTAAAATGATTTTCAAAATGAGTATTTTCTGAAAAGTAAGTGACTCTACTCTTCTTGCTGGTAAGCATGAGCGGTATCCATGAGTAGTGGTCATCACATTCAATACGAATGCAGATAATGCAAAAATGCAGTATGGCGACCCACAAATGGCCAAATGTTTGTATGATTTGCAAATATTTGTTTCGGAGTTTGGTGGTTTTCTATATGTAATATGTACGCATTTACATAAAAAAGTTTATATGTAATAACACACCCACACGCTATGGCTGTTGAGATGTTTCTGCATTATTGAACCATTTGTTTCGCATTCAGTTCATTAGGTTCAGATTTTATCTTCTACAATAAATAATAATAAATAAATAAATACAAATTTCAGACGTCTAACACACAACGCCATCTAGTCCCAAACTAAGCAGAGAGAGTATTATGGGTACTAAAGAACTGATATAAATACATATATACTTTTTTTTTGTAAATACATACATATCATACATAGAAAACACCCATACTCCGAAACAAACATTTATAGATCATACAAACATTTGAACCGACCCGGGAATCGAACCCGAGACCTCAAGAACAGCAGTCGCATATGCTACAATCTCAGGAACATACAAAATTTATTTATTTATAATATTAGCGTTGATTAATGAATTTTAAATTTAGAAGTATCATAAAAAATAAAAAAATATTCAGGACATCTAATATACAACGCCATCCAGTACCGACTTAAACAGAGCTTGCGTTATGGATACTAGACAACTGACATAAATACATATATACTTTATATAGTAAATACGTACATATTATACATAGAAAACACCTAAAGTCCGAATCAAATATTTGCAAATCGTAAAAACATTTGTCCCGATTCGGAGTTGAATCCGGGACCTCAAACACAGCAGTCGCATATGCTACCACTGCGCCACAGAGGCAGTCAAATAACAACATACAACATTAATCTTTACTAAAATTGTACAAGTATACCTGAGATAATTTAATGAGATTTAGACAAGAATGAACGCATGCGTAATTAATATGTACCTCTTAATTTATTTCGACTGGATTATCTATTTGAACTGTGAGTAATTTCATTCGAAGCATAACATTTCGCTAAATAATTCTCACAGGAAAGGTCATCTCGCTTTCATCTAATTTACATAGTAATATACAAATACTAATGATCTGCAGTTCCAATGCAAGTTGCGTCCATAATGTATTCACTATTTACTTAATATTTATTTTTATCCTAAAGTTTGTCTGGGTTTAAGGTCGAAGTTCGTAATACTTTTTGGTTAAAGAAAGTACCTGGATGACCGGTTATTTGTACATTTTTTAAAAAATGGAGCCTATCTAGGTCGGTTTATCACCCCCATAACTCTTCGCATATGTAATAAATTTTATAAAAATCGTTGGAACCGTTGTCGTGATTCAGATTGTACATATATACACAAGAATTGCACGTTTGAAGGTACGAGATCTACTACTAGTGGTCGCCCAGTGATCAAAATCCAGCCATAAATCATTATTTTCTTTTATTTTTTAACTTTATGCACTCCTTCATTACATAACTTTTAAAAGTGCCAAATTTCACTACATCGCCCTTATTTTCATACAAAATAGTACAAAGTTTTTGTTTCACATATTAATCTGCATAAATAAATATAAATCACCATAATGTTTGTAAGCGCATTACTTTCGATCGACTACACCAAAATGGATAAAAAATTGTCTTTTTTATGACGATGTTTTTGTAGAAAAGGTTTTGATGCAAAGGTGTTATTTTAGGCTTAGCTGTATGCACTGCGGCCTTGTGATAAGTTACCACAGGCTGTTTAAAATAATTGTTTTTCGGTAATTAAAAAAAATAGTGAAAATGAATAAGGTAGTACGAAGTTTGCCGGGCCAGCTAGTATACAGATAAAACTACTTTTGAATGATGTACATAAATGTAGGTCTTCCTTCTATTTTTAGATAAATAATTATTATACCGATATATTTTTTTCTAGAAATAAATAAAACGTATTTCTCAACTAGTATTGGGAATCACAGCATACTTAAGATTTCAAAGCAGTGCGATGTCAACACGCGTCGTGATTAATAGATTTTGATGCTGGAATAAAAATGAGCCGGCAGTCTATCGGGTTCTTAAGATGTGTACAGACTGTACAACACTCGACTGACCACTATTTATGTTCGTATTGACCCACAGGATCAAAGTAATAACATTTAATTTCGTATTTATTGCATGTGTAATAATTTATTTTTATTATAAATTAACACATATATAATTGCAACTAGATTGCACGTTTTAATTGATACGATCGATAATTGAGTTGCTGGTCTCAAATAAAAGGTATTCAATATATTTTAGGTGCGATTATGACATTTAAAACCGAACCGACCGAACAAAATGAAAATAAAACAGAACACTTTATAACCTATAATAAAATACAAATTGGTTTTGAAAATCGATTTTATATTTGAACGTAAATAACAATGAAGTTTATGTTGTTTAATGAATACTAGATAAAAAGTTCATAACAAGATAATGAAACTCTTAGTATATTAATAGAGTTTGAACTATATTTTATTATTGGTGCTTTCTTAAAATGGAATTTAATTAATTTGGATATCAAGCTGTGTTAACAATATATGGTTTATAAATATGGAGCTAACTGAATTCGATTCTAGATATTTCTGAGAAAAGAATATAAGTTTTTATTTATTCTCTCAGTTTATTTAGATGACATCAGGGCGCGGGTGGGCAGTGATGTAATATATTCATTCTAAAAGCACTAGTTTATTTAAATATGGTATTAAAATCTAATATTATTGTAACGAATGAGGTTACCGAAATGGAAATTAAGTTTCTAAATTTTATTATTATAAACATATTTATATATATAACATTTACAAACTACAGATTATCAAATCGACGACTACAAAATGAATGTTAAATATAATTTGTGTATTTACTCTTTAATAAATTTTTATTTGTAAAAACATTTTATATAAGATATTTAACAATAACAAAATAAAAAGTATAAATTTACCCAACTAGACTCGGTATAACCCTTATAAGAAAACATGATATTTAACTAAACTACATCGAGTGTGTAGTCTCTCTTATATTCCGGTAAGGTATAAGCATGCTGCGACCCGTTAATGAGCGCTTACTCAAGATTTATTCCACTCTCTTCTACTTTTTACTCCTTATCTTAAGTGAGAAACTTATTTTCTACATATTACAAAACGCGGTTTCAACTCATCATTTTAAATATAGTACAAACTTAGATCATTCTAAAACAGACCTATGTTTTGTCTCAATCACAAATATTTCTCTGTATTTTATTGCGAAAGTTAATTTAAACAAATGTCAATCTATAAATGTATGTTTTTTTTATCCGCGGAAACTAATTACACCTTATCCAAGATAATTATACACCTCTAACTTATACCCGAGGCTCGACAGTAAATATGTCGAATTTCACGATAAATAGTAACCTGTACCCATCCTCAATATTCAAAGTATCTCATTGGCAAATTTAATCGAAATCGGTAAAGCCATTTAGCTATGAAAGCGTGACAGACAGATACACAAAGTAGTTTCAAATTTATAGTAAATATTAGTGTGGATTGTTAGTTTTACCGGGCCATTTCCGCACTTAGCCTATTAATTGGGCAGTTGTACGTGTGGATTAACACCTTAACTAAAAGGTTCTGTTGAAAATATATATATGTAGATATGCCAGGCCATCCAATTTAGTACTCAATATCTAAAGTATTAAGATTAGAATTTTAATCTAAATGTGTCTCTAGACATGAATTTCCTCTCAAGTAAGGGATTACTGTCGAGTATTTTGGCAGTAACCAAAAACATAATTCCTATGATTATTAGTAAATGTCTTTTCCCAGGCTGCCAGATCTGACCAATAAAATCTCTTCAGTCCCTATTTTGTCTCCATCTACTTTCATTTTTCAACTCTAATCCCGACTATAAAACTAGTGTTTATATTAAATAAGGATATAGAAATGTAGATTACACGTGCACTAAACACGACTTGCACACCATATTATGCTTTACGTTGACGTATATAAAGATAATTTCCATACAAAACGTAACTTAATAGTATTTTTAATGAAACTGAATTATCATAAAATAGCTGAAGTAATTAATCAAAAACTAAGAGATATTTTAGCGACATATTAATTTATTTGGACGTAAGCGTACAAGAATATTACTCGTCATATTTTGTTGAATATTAAATATAGATAAAACTACTTTTACTTTTACTGTCTCTATTAATGTTAAAATAAATATATAATTGCCTATATGACACAATAAATATATCTACAATTATCATTATTGTGTGAAATTACCTAAAATTGTGTATGGTACTCATAAAAAAAAATGCTTTCTGTTTAACATGTTTCAATATTCTCAGAAAATATTGAGATGCTATTGGCTTGGACAAATCTAGAAACTGAATATTTTCAGCCGTATGTCAGATATATTAACTTACAATAGAAACACACATCTATACTAACGTTATATAGAAATAAAGTTTGTGGGGTTGTAGCGGGTATTTTCTGAATATACTGAACTGATTTAGAAAGTTATTTTACCAATAGAAAGCCACGTGATTCGTGAGTCTTATAGTTTTCGAAAAATAACTACTACAATATTTATCACACATGCGGAGCCCTAAGCCGCAATTAGTGTACGTACAATACCTTTGATAAATAGATAAAGATTCTGCGATTTAAGCAGTGTTTTGTTTGAGTTGTACATGGAGAAATTTAACTTTTAATTCAGAAAACTGTATGAAATAAGAATCGATGTTTCGGAGAAAATTAATCCTAGCTATAAGCTGTGCTTCCTTTCGTAAAATATCAACCACAACTCTATTGGAGCCATCTTTACATCTTCTAATAACAAAATCCTGGTTTCTTACATAAGTGGTCTACATTTCGCACGTTGTTTAAGTGTGCGCACTATAAAGGCACTGGTTCAAATAGCCCGCAGTCCTGACACATTCTGTGTCGATGCTGCGTTTAGTTTAAGACAACTACTCGCGCCTGTAATTACTGCTACAAATGTTTTTTTTTTTATTGCGAAGAAGGTTTTTGACGAACAATTCAACTAGTAGGTAATGGTAAAAACGATTAAATTAACGTTAACGATTGTGATTGAATTTGTAAACGTTGGTATAATAACATGTTTATCATATTATACGTACAATAATGTACATAGTTACCTTGTTTAGCCATATATAGATTTTTTGTCGAAAATTTTTTTAGGGCTGGGACAGCCTTTCATTATGAAAAATAAATGTTGCTCGATTTTCAAAACTACAAACACGCAAAGTTTCATAAAAAATGGTCCAGCTGTTTCAGAGGAGTTTGGTAACAAACACTGCGACACGTTAATTTTATATATTGAAAGAAGATACCCAAATATAAAAAAAACATGTTATCCTTAATTGCCATTGTCTTTCTTATACTACCGTCTATATACGACTTACTAATTTTTTAAATCTATAATCCCCATAACATGTCCCAGGACTTTTGAGTTTTCATTAATGTACTTTACAATATAAAAGAGTTCATTCATGTAATATGTATAGAATATAAAGAGGTTCCTATTTGGATTTTATTATTAAAATTCATATAAATTTTAAATTCTCCTGTACAAATACTGTTCGTAATAAAATATCGTGACACCCACGCGAGGACTTCTTTCCCATATTAATATGTAGTTATCATAAGTCATTTAAATAAATGAGTCTGATCTACTAATTCTTACTTTATGCTCACCAAAATTAGTAACTGCCTTTATTCTGAATATTTCATTATTTTAATTTTTTCATGCTACTAAATTTAAGCAAAGTATTTCCCAACACTTGTGAACAATAATCATAAAATTATAATTAAGACTTGATATATTTTAAAGTTATAAACTGATATTCGATGATTTGGTAATGAAATTAACGCATTAGCAATAAAATAATAAAAACGATGCCCTGAGAAACACCGTTCGGTGACCTGTCACTTTTATCTTTAAAGTGGTGATATATTGAAATAGCCCTATTTATTTTGAGAGGTTCTAAAATGTTCTGACGCAATTGACATATCGACAGGTCGTAAAGAGTTACGGTTCGTACATAGTAAGTATCCGCCGACATAAATGCTAGTTTTATGTTATTCTGTGGTTTGATCTGAATACTAAGCTGTCACTTATCGGTGATAACGTTTAGTTTTGTTTTCAATGAGATTATTTAGAACAAGGCCATTTAGTATTTTTCGTTGGTAGGTAATTGCAACAACAGTATTCTGAGTGTTTATTTATGAAGAGGATTTTTTTTACTACAAATGTAATCTAATCTACGTATTTCCTATCAAGCTAATTATATTTCATGACTACATTGATATTAATAAATTTATTATTATCATAATTTTACTATGCGTTGCGGGTGTCCATGGACGGTGGTAATCACTTACCATCAGGCGATACGTCTGCTCGTTTGCCACCTATATCATAAAAAAATATTGATGAAATATTAAGCAAGTGAGTGTAAGCGAAGCATAAAGAGCCCAGTTCTGTAATTACGTCCAGTGAATACACTTAACCAGCCGAATGCGCAACTATGAGCTTCTAGGAACCCATACTGTTTGCTCTTAGTAAAAGTTACTTGCTAATCTTCATACTTTTCTTCTACTTAGAAATATTTATTAAATGTGGTACCGTTTCAGATCACTTAGGACACCTTAGGCTTAGTGGTTTAAGTAATAGCTACGCCGTTTTCTACTGTACCAAGTATTGTAGGCTCAAATCCCACATTTTGTATGATTTACAAATTGTTGTTCTGATTCTGTAGGTTCCTGTGTTCGTTTTTGTTGCAGCACTGGATGTAGATTCCTATTGCGGGATCGTATTTTAAATGTAAGACAACCTAAGCTGTCACTTTATTTGTATAAATAATAACTTAAACTTAAAACCATCGATTCGGTGAACAATAATTTGATTACATTTCATGTTTTCGTAATATATTCATGTTTAGGTTAGTTTCTTCTGTGACCCGGAGATGAAAAAAAATAGGAATGTAAACTTGTTTTTTCTTCTCTGTTTGAGAATTAATAAAATAGTAATAATGTACATTTTATGGATACCAAAGAGTAAAATAAAGCTATTATGGGGCCAATATACTAGGCTACCTTATCGGTATGTGGCAATCTTTCATGGCAACCATTAACTTCTTTTAGGCGAGTTTTGATGTCAAAATACAGAAGTCAGGCACCCCGCCAGGGCGCCGTAGGAAACTAATTAATTAATAAAGTAAAATCAGATTTAAAATATTAGATTAAAGCTTAATTGCTTTATCAAGAAATAATTGAGGCTAATTCACATATGTAGGTATGTATATTGGCGCTTGTACAAAGTAATAAAAGTTGGTTAAGTCTAAAATATTCGACTATTTTTTTGTGTAATACCGATTAATATAACAGGTACTATTAAAATAGCTATAAAACGAATACAATGATATATTTACATAGATAATATTTTTATTAGATTTTGAATGCTTTGAGAAATACTATTTGACATGAATTGCTATTAGCCCGGTCTCACAACTGACCAGTTATCATAATATTTGAAGATTTAATATTTGTTTAGACAAAAACTGATCTTCGAAACGGTCACTAAATAAAACTTGAAAAGCTATTTACTAATTACAGAGGTTTTTTTTTGAGGCTTTTTTTGGGTTTTTTCTCTAATGAAGTTTGAAATTCAGGTTACTTTGAAAAAACTAAAGATATGTTATAGAGTTATCGTAGGAGAGCCATGCCAGTCATAAGTCACATTTGTGGAGCAATTATATTTCTGCATTTTGATAACTTATTGAAGAGTTTGTTTGTTTGTTGGTCAGGAGTCATTCATTAGATGTGGTCACGTTTCTGCCGTTGTCTCGTTTCCGTTCGTTCCGTTTTCGTAACTAAAACCTTGTCGATAGATTCGGTAATTCATTTTTTAATAATAATATATATATATATAAAATAATTTTAAAAAATACCAGTACTAAGACTCATGTCTTATTTACTTTTAGTAAAAATATGAGCTTAACATTTAAGTCCATATTTGGAAATTTATTTTATATTACAAGAATGCAAAGTTGCTTTGTAACCGTGTGCTCAATTTTCATGACCGAGCAAGCAAAGAATTCTAAAATTGAATCATTAGCGTAGCAAGTAATTAAAAAATAAGAATCCTGAGCGCTGGAGAGGGAATCAAAAGAGCACGAAGTGAAAAATCTTTGAACTCGAGTGCAACACGTAAGTTACGTGTTGCACTCGAATGCAAAGATTATCCCACCTTAACGGGGAAGTGACAAAATGTTTAAAAAAATCACAAGATACTTTTATTTGAGTTTAAGAATTAGTATTTATTAGATTAAACTTTATCTTCACTAGAATAACTCATTTTAGGTTTTTCACTTGTTTTCAAATTTCTCGTTTTTAACTATGATTTTAACAATATGACTTAAAAAGAAAATGGAGCGGGCAAGGCAAATTAAAAAAAATACACCAAGAATGTTCCAAGTCTGAGTTTTTAACAAATTAAAAAGATTGTATGATAAATTCGGCACCATGGAGGCAGAAGTAAATATGTTTAGTGATGTTTTGAATTCACTACCTTAGTGCACACGATGTTCTAAATTCATTTTACTTTATCCTCTAGCGGATACAAAGGACTTTTGCAATCAAATATCGAAGGCCAAACATATTTTTTCCTAGATGGGGGGATGAAAAATATATTTATGGTCTCGTTATATTTATTTGTCTGGTCACAATCATGTCCCGATTGATTCGTATTACAAATAAAATGGTGATAATTAATTGCCAAACACACCGTTCATGCTTTTCTCCACATTGAGCTAAATCGCTGGCTACTTAGAGTAATTGTTCCACAGTAAAGTCCTTTCCTTGCCTGTAAAAAAACTATTGAGGAATTTGCTAAGTCGCTATCCGTGCAATGCTCTTGTTTATACCTGTAAAGGCAGACGAGTTGGCAATTACCGGCCGTATTGAGGCCAGAGCCATACCGTTCCTAAGCGCAATTAATTAGCTATTATGAGAGTGTGTTTTGTTTCTTTTACCTACTAATTCTTGCACTACTTTTGTATGCTATGGATAATAATAACAGATGCCATAAAATTAGTATGTTTGGAGAGTTTTGACTATAAAATCTCGGTGTAAAATCTTTCGTCTACAGATCTGCCGAGCATATTAATGTAATAAATCAGAGACCGTCTGGTGGTGAAAATTGTTTTATAAGACATATTTATACACATATTTCGTTAGACTTTGCATATCAAGACAAGTCAAGTTCAAATACTTGCAGGTGGCAGCCTAATATAGCCGTCAGAATGCCATTTTTAAATTTATAACACATTTTGTTCAAATATTTTAGGTGCCTGCGTTTCGTTTCTGAACGGCTGTTTTATTATAGTTTATTAAGTAGTTCAAATATATGTGTACTTTGCAGTTAGGTAGAAAGAACTTCGGGGACCAGGTGAACAGAAGAATCCAGCTGAGTTGGGCACCATTTGGGAAGTTTTGTCGGGTCTTCTCATCGTCGATGCCTAAAGACGAAGGATTCAATGAGTGCATCCTACACGGACGAACGAACTACTAGAACTACTAGAACTAGAACTCATCGAAGACTTTTCGGATGTATGTCAAAACGGGATGACGGTTGATCCCACAAGTTTGAAGTTGCTTAGCGAGCTATGAAGAGAACTACGCCTGGCGTTTCTCTAAGGGTTCGTATCAGGTGGTCGATCGAGGTGATCCCGTAAAGAACCAGGGTCGTCGTCATAGTCCACAGGATGAGCAAATTGAAGTGGCAATGGGCTGGCTATGTTTGCCGTAAAACCGATAGCCATTGGGGTAAATGGAAAACTTGAGGCGTCTTGGCAAATGTATTATAGGACGTCCACAGGACAGGTGGCATTATGATTTTCACAAGACAGCTGGCAGGAGATGAATGCGAGAAGCCAAGGATCTAACTAAGTGGCGTGCAATGGCGTGCAATTGGAGAGGCCTATGTCCAACAGTCGACTGCCATAGGCTGATGATGATGATATTTCGTTTCTATTGAATTATATTTCGCTCATAGCCCGGCCTTAACCCCCTTCTGAGAGGAGATCATAGCCCAACAGTGGGACATTGTGGGTTGTTGATGAATTATATTTCTGAAAATCTAAGTAATTTTCTTCACATATTAATACATATTTTAAGGATTAACATGGCCAATTTTGAATCTTCATTTAACATTTAGTGTGTCTTTTATTTCGATTGGTTTAACAAAGCGAGTGAAGCCGCAGCCAAAAGCTCGTATTAATATATTCAATAAAGCTTATCTAAAAATCGACTTTTAGTAGTTATGGCGAACATATAGATCAGCTAATACATTTAGGTTAAATTCATAACCCTCTATTTAAACGTCGTTGCATTTGGGTCTATTAAATGACGAATAGAAAGGCCATAAAAGTAGTCTCGTCAACCGAGTCTACTATGAGTTATTTTAATACGATTGGATCCGCTACCGGTTTGTAGAAAAGACCGTATTTTTACTTTGAATCGTAAACGTATTAACTCTAATCCACATTAGTATCGGTTTTATTATATCCGCCTGTAGGTCAATTGCGGTTGTGATAATTATGAATGTAAATGTGTTTTAATTTGGTGTGAATACCAAATATATGTAACAATCGTGAAGCAATTCAAATGTTATTGACTTATACCAATACTAATTTATTAGTTGGAATGTTAAGAATTCACTTACTTGTTTTCTGACCACCTGTCTTTTAACATAATGTTAATTAAGTCTAGAGTGAAGTGTTCTTGTCGATACCATTGACTTATTCGATTTTATTCAGATAAAATTTAAAATTTATTTTAGTAGAAAATATTAAAATGGAACCTTACTGTTTTTTATGTATGAGCCGGCCATAGTAACTCTATTTGACGGTAAGCATGAATATAATATTATATCATATTTTTTAGAACTTTTAGAATTTAAAAATAAAACTTTAAAAATAATAAACTACTTAAGACATTCTGCACAAAACAGTGACAGCATTAACAAAAATTATCGTATGATAGACACTTTTCATGTACCCTCTTTCCTCGAAACCGACGTCCTTGGCTGCCAATTTACCTCTGACCTCGCATCACTTCCAATTAAAACAGCACCATCATCGCAGAATCACCAGATTACTCAACTGACCGTAGCTCTTGGACAATTGGTCACGTTTACATGATATGTCGATGACGTGTGTTTTAAAGACGTGACGTACCGGATCTCAGGTGCACGACCTAGAGAAACTGTGAATTCAGTAACAGGCGGGAGCGATTATAAATATTTTTTGAACTTTCGATCTTTGTATACATCATATGTATGTATATTCAAAATATGATATATAAATAACAATTTTGTGCATTAAGACAATGTTTACATTGAGAATACATCAAGATTTTATGTGAATTATAATATTTTCAAGTTCATTTAAAGATATAAATTTAAAATATTGACAAATGTAACCCTGTGCAAATATTGCAAAATAGAAGTAAGTATTTTATTATTTGTTTTTGTCTATTAGTTGTATTTGCAAATTTAATAAAAAAACATTATTTATTATTGTTATTTTTTGTTCTATTACTCATCTATAAATAAACTATCTCAAAAGCAGTAACAAAAAATAAACAAGTAACACGATTTAAAGAAATAATATTAATGACAACATTGCAAAATTTATTTATTTTACATTGGCTGTTAAAATTACTAATTAGCCTAAAGATTTACGGTTATAAACCAGAACTATAACACCTGACACAAACTTAATAAAATTAAATCGTATTGTATGCAATTATATTCGATTTCTCGTATCACTCAAAAATGCAACTGGTCGAGTTTTACGATTTTATAAACGTAACATTTTATTCGTAATTACATTTGGAATAAAATTGTAATAAATCAGAACAAATTTAAATGCGATAAAGATGTTATCAGGAATGAGTATGCATACATTATTATTTTAAATTGTTATATAGATAAAATAACAGGGTTATATTAATTTATACAAAACGAAAATGTTCGAAAAAAAATAAAGAGGTCCACAAATTACCAAACAAAACGTGATCCAATTTAAATTGTATTTCTGTTGGACGTTCGTTTAACGAGGGATCGTTTTGGCTGTCACTTGCGCGCGCGCACGTTGACATCTCATGTCAAAATCCACGCTGTAGTGACAGACGAGTTAATTTGAACGATAACCAACACTTTAGGGGTTTAGGGTTCAGTATATGTAGAGTAAGGTTAGAAGGTCATGGAAGGAAGAAGATCAAACGAAATGAATAAATTTTCTTAAAAGTAGCGATGTGCATAATATTCAAGGTTAAAGTTGGTAAACCTAGCATAATACTTAGTTATTTAGAAATTATAGGTTCTAATTTTTGAATAGGTACAAATATCAAAATTAGTTCAAGCAACATTTCTTTTAAAAAAAATTCATAGCATCGGTCTAGATGCTATGAATTTTTTTTAAAAGAAATGTTTATCTTATTTATCAAAAATATTTTGTAAAAAAATATAAAAAAATGAATGATCCTTGAGAAACGGTAGTCTGATGTCATCTGTTTTATGAACTAGGATATCCATTTATTTTATTTTTTATAGGTATACATACATATTTCAAAACATATTTTTTTATGCCATCTAGTCCCAAAGTAAGCAAGCATAGCTTTTATTATGGGTACGAGACAACAGATATAGATATTACATAGTACATAGAAAATAAACAATATGAAAAACAAATTTTTACAATTAAACTAAAAATGAAATTACGTTATATTTAGACGTGACCTGATACTCTCTTTATCGGAAAGCCTATTTATCACCTTACCATTTTTTATGAATTAAAATCTATTTTAATAAACTTGCTAAAAACTTTAAAACCTATCTTTAATATTCATAAAATAAAAAACCCGGTCTAAATCTATAAACTGTTCTACGGAACCCTTCAAAACAAATTGCCGTTCGCTTCAAAATTAAACAAAAATTATTGCTGTCATGTTATGAAATGTTCTTATATTTTTTCCCTTTGAGTATTGTACGTCGTGATAATGAGCTCGTGGTCGCGTATTTACAAAATAAATTTGGACAACCAGCGAGAAGCACGTTTGGGTTTGGGTGGTTTAGCTGACAACATCGTGTCAACTCATTGTTATATTTGGTGAAGTTTATTTCTATAATTTTCGAGGTATTATAGTGTAAATATTGCAGTACTAGTAACGAAATGTACTTAGCCAGTTAAGCTGGTGGTCTTGGAAAAAGTTATTTGCAAAATACTTGCTAAATGAGTGATTTATATAGATTTTCGTGCAATATTGTGTTTTATGATGATTTGGTTATTTGTTAGCAAGCACGTTATTCGGCATTTAACAGTTACACAGGGTGAAGGGATGAAGATTTTGATGAATTAATTTGCTTAAATTTAAAATAGTTCCTTGAAATATTTCACTTGTGGTTATCATTGTCTAATGCCAAACTGGAGCTGGATGCGATAAGCCAAGGATCTAACTAAGTGGCGTGCAGCTGGAGAGGCCTATGTCCAGCAGTGGACAGCGATAGGCTGATGATGATGATGAATGCCAAACTAGCCAAATCTGTATGTACTACGAAAACGAGACTAGTGATAAATATACTTTCATGTTTAAAAATCGATGCATGTTATAGATAAATTACACCCAAACACATAACAAATTAACAGGTTTTTTTACAGTTCATTGACCTGAAGAAGTGTTAGATAAGATGATTAAACCATCATAATCTTATTGCAGTTCACTTCTCACAGTCACAGTGTGTATCACAGTTTGGACTTCTCGCAATGATTCAATAATATGATAAAATTTATTTTATAATAAATTATAATTACGTCTAACATACGACACTCCTCCTCCTCTTAATCACTTTTATCTTTCTGCACTAAGTGCGTTTGCATATGTGAAATTTTACACTTTTATCAATGTTTACAATACAAACAGTTACAAGACTATCTAAGAATAGTGTATTATTTGCCATTTCAGGAACTCCACAGTTTATATCATAGACCTTAGCAACCTTTATGAAATAATTACCTGTAGCCACTAAAATATAATAACAAACCTAATAAGGATTTAGTGCTTGTGTTAAAATATTGTGAATAATAGGCCGTATGTCTGTCATTTGATACAAACAATATAATTTTCCTCATGTCACACGTACTTGCTATATTCAGTATTGAGTTATAACGCATACGACACATTCCCTAGAGATTATATTACTTGTGAAAACCGTTAAAATAACAAACATTCAAAAGACATCGTTATTTACTCAGACTATAATTAAATCTTCAGGTTGGGTAGACAGTTTGCCAGGCGGGACAATGACGCAGTGTGAACATGAAAATTTACCAACGCCTAGGCTGACCCTGCTGTACACCTGACATCTTTTATGTTAAATATTATATCGTCTCTCTTCCCCACTGTCTGTCCTATTCTGTACTTCTTCTATTTCAGCATACTAGTATACCGAAATACCTAGTGGACATGATACTCCGACTTTTCCTTACTCGGACTTAGTATAGAAGTTCATTACTTGTGTATATAGCTACTTCTCGATTTCCTTGAAAAGGAGGAAGTTCTCAAATTTTCTGTAAACCTTATTGTCTGGTACGATTTATTTTCTTCAATCTTTTACTTTTATCTTAAGTTTATTATCTATAATTTGTGAGACAATTACAGATATATATAAAGCTAAAAAACAGCAATAAAGGCACTAGGCCCTTGTCACCCTAGATTCATTTTAGATTTTATGTGGGTGTACAAGCCCCGTTTGAGTAGTCACCCTATCGGCTTATTGTTTGCAGAAAAGTTTCAGAAGTATCTTACTAAGAAGTGGCAAACATCCCAACTTTCGCATGTATAAGTTAGAATTTTCTTTTTAGCTGAATACAAGTCAAGAGCCGTAAAGCTTAACATGGACCTGTCTTTAGATTAGTCGTTAGACGTTAGATGGTACTATGAAAGTAACAAAATATTTAATAAGTGATTTCATCGCTGACTCTGAACCCCCAAGACACTTAACTGGGTCACAGAGATTGTCTTTAGGCCACCCACGTAGTGACCCTTAAACTTCCACTGGTACTGTAAAAAGTGGTTTTTAATGTTGGGGATTCGGTTCCACTCGTGGTAATATTTTGATTAATCTCGCAATTATTGAATTGATTTTCGTGGAATTTATTTTGGTGGGAAAGAATTGATATTTGAGATAATTAGATGTTTAAAATGGTTTTTTTATATTTAAAATAAATAAGTTATACTTTTTATCTGATTTATAAGAATATTCAAAATTTTGCGCCGTTTTTTAAATTTTAGAATATCGAACATTATCTGAGATTGCGGAATACGTAAATAATAGCAAAACTAAAATAATATATCACTCCTAAGTTTGTCATCCTGTGTGTAATATTTAGATAATAGGTCATAGTTTTTCCAGTGTTGAATATATTGATACGATCTTCCCAAAGATTTTGGTTTTTTACTACTTTAATTTCTTTACAAAATACTGCCAGAGATAAGTAATATAAATACACATTATGCATATACCACCACCGATTGATAGATGCTCTTCAGTCAGTCAAGGAACCCTAAATAACAGTCACCGCAAAAAGCAAATGACCTCAAGGAGAATTTTTACAAAATGTCATTTGACACTTGACAGATAATTAATCTAAAAATTTTAAAACATGTAGTTTTCTTTTGATGATATGGCAACCAGCCGGATCAGCTATTTCTGCCAATGACAAGTATTTCGAGTCTTCAATTCTAAGTCTTCGAGTCTTCAAGTCTTCGTCGCGATGGGGTTAATGATAAAAATTATAAAAAATGTGGATGACATGAAATGGGGACCGTCTTTCGAAAAAACAAAAAACGATCTCAAACATGTAGTTATCATTGTTTCATAATATTGATGTTTGCGATGACTTTTGAATTAAACTTATTTGCAAAAACTTCTTATTAAAGTAATTGTATACAACAAGAAAGCGTATTATTCTTTAGTTTCACTTATTTATTAAATAATATGAAAATGTACAGAATTATTAAGATCACCAACTGAATTACAGGGAAATATTATAAATCTTATTCGTAAGTCTATTATAAATAGAACACGTTTACAATATCTTTTAAGGTTTTACAAATTAACTTAAAAAACTGTAACGCAGTGTTAAAAATTACAGGTCTGTGAAAAGTAGTGGTAACAGACGGACATGAAGAAACTAGAAGAGTTCTAGCGGTAACAGACCCTAAAAATTAGTCTATTTTACAATAGCAAAATACTTTTACAAGTTCCTTTGACACTTAGTTGACACTTTCTTTATTACCAGTGCCCCCTATAATCTCACAGGTCCATTTAACGCTACGTAACTCAGATTCTACAATGTTGAGGAAGAGAAACTAACAATTGTTGTTCACGCAGAGTTATAGCTTTTTAACCGCTAACTTTCCATTGACATAAAACTTAGGAAAAGCACTGTTACGATGATTTTCTATACAAATGTTCACTTTGTCCCTTAGAGTTTATCTGTTTTAGTATACTGTTGTGCGTTTCGTGTGTGGTTTCCGGCTCGAGTTGACGTCCCCTACTTTAGTTGTGGAAGTCAGGTAAAGCTTTTCTATAATTCTAATCAAATAAACAATATAAATCGGTTGATATAACCGATATACATAATATTAAAGAGCTTAAGTATATATAGTTCCTGTGTACCAGGTCGGTTACTACACTCATCGTACCACCAAAATTCACGTCAAATTTATACGTCACATTATTAAACATTTGCTTTTATTATTAAATTAGTAGCGCCAAAGATTTATGAAAAGGACAGGTTTTTACCGGCTTATGAGACTAAAGGTCAGGGTGATATAGTACGATTAAACCTTCTTTCTAAGGAAGATTATGTCCAGCAGTGGACTGGACCTAGTCCTGAACCTGGCCCTGGTGGCTGTTGAAGATGATGATGAGGTCAAAAAAACTAACTACACCTGTCAATCTTTAAAACACCAAGTGGTTTTATCGAACTATAGTTGGTATAAAAGTTTGTTGTTTGTATAAAGTAATATTACAGTATTTAACAAATATTTGTGTAAAGATACGTTCATTGAACTCATTATCCTGTCTCCAAACTCCAAAACTGATTAATAAATCACGGTTTTATTCTATATCATATAAATTATAACGTTAATCTTAACTATACTTTTAAGCTTCAAAACGGAAACACGCGTAGAGACACCTTCTCTTACAAAATTACCATGATTTAAACATTAAAACAGATCATGTGTACACGCATACAGGGTACTTCAATCCCAAGATAAATCTAAAGACAGTCAGCGTGATCAACGCACCTAATTTATAAGATCCATACCTTCTTCTAACGGAAATCGAACCGCTTAATTGTCACTTTATAAATAATGCGGCGAGTAAGGTGAATGCTCTTATTAGCGGACGAGTGTAAGTATTAAAAAAGTATTATAAAATTTATCATAACAATATGTTAAGTATGATAAATATTTTGATAATGTTATTAGTTCAAATAGTAATTTTTTACTATACCTAAAATAACCTTCATGGCCTGATTCGATTTTACTTTAGCACTAATATTTTGATGAAAAATTCGGTTTCCTCGGCTGGGTTTTCTCTTCTCTATTAAGAGTGTATATCAAACATTGAAGAATCAAATCAATCAATTTGTAGGGCATTGATAAACTATATATCGATGTTTCATATATTTAGTAGCTAATATTTTAAATATAATCCTAATATCTGTAAGACCTACGAACTAAGAACTATGAAAAATACAAACGAAGGATGCAACTCTTATAACCGCTTATGTTAAAAATAAATTATTACTTACCTTTTTTGAGCTTAAACTTGATAATATAGTTATGGTAAACACGTCAAAATGACACAACCTCTTCAAATAGTTCACAATTCATCTGCATTATTGTGAAAATTGAATAAATTTACGAGTATAACATAATTACGTACTTGGTTACTACCTGATTATAAAATGTAACAGTATTTAGATATAGTACGGCGCATAATTGTGCGGCTTATCCCATACGAAGATCCTTTTATGAGCGAAGGTTTGCGACGACTTTGTAACGATACGACATATTATTGGCGACAAGTGTCACTTTAATCCCCGACTACATAGTAAAATTTCCCTTATCCCGTAACCACTTGATATAAAACATTACATAGTATTAGTAATCGGAACTATTTTTTACTGATCAACATCTTTTTATATCATTACCTTTCACAGTATAGGTGATATTTCTTTATTTCGATACGATCTGATGTATCACAGAAGTAAGAAGTACTGATAGATATTTTCATTCTATCTGATACGAGGTTGTATATTACACGGGTACGTGGTCGTGATATATAACATTTATCTCTATACAGATACTGCCTGATATCATTTAATTGACACTCTAAATATTTCTATTCGATGTTGTCGGCTGCACGCATGGCCTAGTGGTTTAAGCGACCCGCTACGCCAAGTCGTGTGGGTTCAAATCCTAAATGGGACAACACTTTGTGTGATCCAAGAAATAATTGATTTTGAGTCTGGGTGTTTTTTGTATTTGTTACATGTTTGTACGGAGTTTGTGAATTCCCCACGATACACATTTATTACATATTACCTAAAATTAATAGCAGTACTTGAACATTATTACAAAAAATACAAAATGATTTTGGACAATGCAAAACTTATTAGTCACTGTATATGCTTTCCCTCAAGCTAGGCCTAGATGTAATGAACACCTGAACTATTAAATTATAAGTATTCTAAGGATTCTAATTATAATATACTATATATAATAATATATAATTATAATGTAATCGATGCTGGGACCATACATTTTTTTCTTAGGTATGTATGAGCCTTCTAAAGTGACTATACTCCGCTTGATTGAAAGAATATACAGTGACTAACAAGTTTTGCATTATCCAATATCATTTTGTATTTTTAGTAATAATATTCAAGTACTGCTATTAATTTTAAGTAGCTAAATAGGTAATATATAATAAATAAAATACCTCATAATATTCTGTGTCTTTACATACACAAATGTATTGGCCACAAAAACACCTAAACCCAGAACAACAATTTTTAGATCACACAAAGTGATGTCCTCAGTAGGACTTGAACCAACATGACTTGCAAAGTAGGAAGTGCTTAAACCATCAGGTTATGCGTGTAGTCGACGATTTTGAATACAAATACAAATTTAGATTTTCTTATTCTTATACTTATCGTGTAAATAGCCAAATAACAATTTTTATCAAAGTTTTAAACTTGTCCGAATAAGAACTTAGATCTATATTAAAACTTGAAATGTCTATTCATAGTTATAGCGCTCTCATTTTGTCTCGATCTGTATCGTGTCGGTATCGTAACATCTTATGTAAATGTAAGATCGCGTGTGAACTAAACTGGTCTTACTTTGATAATTGTGTACCCGGTGATTACATTAATTCAAGAAGTAAACACATATAATTATGAATACATTAACTATATTTAATTGGACGACATGTTCGTTTGAAAAGTAAGGGTATTCGGCTTTTGAGAGGAATGTTCAGTTCTTATTAATAAGATAGTTTCATATTATTTTTCACGTGATAAACTTAATCTATATATCTATTCAGATAAATTTAATTGAAGTGTCTGTTTTGTGATACTATAATACACGATTTTCAATTAATGCAGTCGAATCCCTCCATTAATATGAAGATAAAAAAAATATGCCTGTTTTAACTTAGCGAAATATTCAGGGGTAGAACTAGGCTCAATATAAAATATATACCCAAAAGCGAAATACAGATAAATTGAGACACATACCAACAACTTATAAAATACAAGTGTTACGCATAGATAGCGAAACTCAACGCAAATTAAACAGTCTCGTTTATGCAGGTGCGGTATTTTTAACGTCATTACATCGCTTTATCACCAGGTATCTGATAAACAAGGAGGTAACTGCGCCGGCGCAGTCAACACAGCACCTTATTAAATAGCAACCCGTTGAGAGAAAAATGTGGCACAGGAACGTAGGCTGCGGGGATACCTACTGTGTTATGACCGTCTGTGTTTTTAAGACACTGTATTGTATATATTCTGTAACTGGCAATACGCATATTCTTATATATTCATGCAGTTCAGAGCTTCCTTATGAAAGCTTGTCTTCTATCTTCAAACAAGGAGGTGACACTTACTCCCTTTCTAAATAGAAGGCCTATCAAGGTCAGTAGTGGACTATTAGATGCCGTTGGTGATGTCATGATGAGTATCTTGTTTTTAGAATCTTGGTACAATTACGTCCTTTTGGACATAGGGGTATTAGTAACTTTTTGTTTATGTTTAGAAGTCGACACTTTTACAAAAAAATATTTTTAAATATATTTTACTATTTTAGGTTTCTTTATTATTAATTTATGAAATATATGATGATTATAGAACAAAAGTTGAAATTTATTAAATTAATTAGTTTTTACTTAAACATGTAGGACACTTAATATACAAATGCTGCCATTTTTTAGTACTACTTAATAGTCTTATAGCCTTTCAAAGGTTAAAATTCTGAGATCGACGAGACTGAGATTAAATACAATTTTGGACTGAATTTAAATACTTTTTAGAATCGATGACAATGACCTCAAATAAACATTTCTATGCCATCGATTTTATAACTCGATTGGACTAGTTGCCTTATCTCATAAGTCTTATATGCGCATATGAATTGCACTAGTTATTGTGATGGCAACAGCCATATCATATTACAGAGCAATCGAACCATTTGTGGCGAGTTGTGTTTTGATGTTTCATTTCATTTTGTAGTTTTACTATTAATATAAACATATTGAAAGTTATTTGTATCAAATGTCTTGTTGATTTTGATGTGTTTATTACATTCCGCTTAGAATTATCAAATCTATATAGTAATTACTTTATATTTCACTTTCATTTCAAGATAAATTTATAGAGGTATAGATTTTACTATCATACGATATAATTTATTTTAATTTTTCATATTCATGTTAGAGAGTAAGTCTATCCTGGTATTGTAATAATAATATTACAATAATAATAATAATAAATTAGAAGCGCATTACGGAAACTTTATATAGAAAAAGAAAAACTTAGTCAAAATTGTAGCTAAGCTCCGTAAATACAGATTAAAAAATATGGATGGATAAGAAAATGCAAGAAATACATTCGAGAAACTCAGGACTGAATATCCGTACCGATTAGTTGAACTAACTAAAACTATACTACAAGTGTACTAACAATTATTAGTGTTTTGGGAAAGACTGAAAACTCTTTATCTAATATGTCTCCTCTGGAACTCTTCTCTCTCTCTCTCTCTGTCTGATTCTCATGAAATGTCATGAATAGTCTGTAGAGATAGATAATAGAGTAGGTCTGAGAATCGGACAAAATCTATTTTTCATTCCCCTAAATGTTGCGAGTGACCACTAATTTTATTTTCATTTGACAATTTTTTTTACATGGGAATACAACGTTTGCTGGGTCTGCTAATACTTTAAATCTAAAAGTGATTGGAAAAATAAAAAAAGCAATAAAACTATTTGATAATGCTAGTCACCTTTTGTGACACCGCCATCTGTAAATATCAATTGAAAAGTATGTATTACGAAACAATTTGTATGCCATTTTGGCGCTAGTCAAAGTGCCAAAACATGAAAAATTAGTTTACAATATAAAAATATGATCCACCTCTGATGTTGCGGGTGTCCTCGGGCAACGGTAATCAATTACCATCAGACGATACTTGTGCTTGTTTACTCCCTATTCCATAAAAAAAACTCTGTTCGTAACTTATTTAGTATACGTGACCAACATAATCGAAATCAGCACTTTGTTTTTAATTTTATCTAATGTATGAATCAAACTCTATACAATATAATACCTTATATTATTTGTAACATTACATTCCTTATAATAGTTATTTCATTTTATTATGATAAAAACTACTCTACGGTTTTTAGTTGTCACTAAACCGCAGATCTTGTTGAATAAATATGACAAGTTAATGCCATTTAAGCGATCAAATTATGGCATTTAACTGTTTAGTTTATTATTATTCGAAACACATACAGTATTGGTACAGTATAATAGTTGGCGTTAACTTAGAAAGTAACCGGTCAGGTAAAGTGAATCTTCATTAAGGCACAGTCTCAGCCCTTTGCGTGTAATTAGTTGGCCGTTTCCGTGTTTAACTTTCATTGTGCTATATTTTGAAAGGTTTTACTGATATACACACAATACGTTTGAAATTTTATATAATAACATTAGTTGTTTAAGATTATTTAATGTTATAACATTAAAAAATGTAATTATAATAATAGAATATAAACACGAACACATGCGTAGTTGCTTACACATATGTTTCTCTTTATATCTCAATAATGGTAGGCAAAAATAATTAAAATCCACTCTTCAATTGTGATTTGTTCATACGTTATACGCTTATGTAGCATTATTTTTGTTTTTAGCTTACAGAAAAGGTTATGTATCAGTTACATAATATTATAAAATATTAAAAATCTAATTCTATGAACACAAATTGTCTATGCTTGGTAAAGAATATTGTACTTTAAAATTAATGATAAACGCAGTATCATACTAAAGTATTAGATTAATTGACAGATTATTAATTTGTTCTGAATTTCTTTTTCATTTAACTAATAGAATTAAAATGTAAAACGTGATAATTTGAAGTAAGTCAGTACGTTTTAGATCAACTCGTTCTTATAAACTGTCAAAATGATCGCTAGATTAAAAAAATATATGTTAATGACATAATCCAATGCTGAACTACATAAAGTTTCAATAGAAATCTGATCTCATTTTAACAACGTTTTGATGTGACAATACATACAAATATTTTATGACAAACTATAAAAAAGATGCCACTCAAACATATTCTTAACAACTTAGTGCTGTCATATAAAAACAGGTACTATTCCTACCGTAACATCTTATTTTAGCATTTATCTTGAAATTAATCTAGGAAACATATCGCCAATGAAGTAGTAATTGCCTATAACATGTATTCATTAAGAACCTTGGTCTATTTCAATAACCGAAGGTATAGTTATAAGGATTTCAAGATTACCTCCAGGATTTTTTTTCTTGATTTCTATCGCGTTTTATTAAATTTTATCTTCGTACATATACATAACCACTGTTAAGTATCTATAATTAAGTTGTGAGTTACATTTATATAAGTATTAATTTTTAGTACGGTTCGTTTTATATGTTTGGTTAAACCTTCTTAAGGTATTTAATATTGTGTTTTGTACTCGCATGCATGTACTTGAGAAATTGAATAGTTTATAGACAGTCTGACTGTCATGCAGTGGAGGTTTTTTATCAATAATGTAAGTGTTCTGTCAGTAAATAAAACTGTTTTATATTATTACGTTAATTTAATTTATTAATATTCTTGCTTAAATAACTTATTTACCAACCTTTTTAACATAGAAATTAATCCGTTTATTTATGTAGTGTATGTAAAATACCTCTGTCTTATTGTCCATGGATTAAATACGTGATTGTCTATTTGCACAAGTTGAATGTATTAGCTACGTAGCCAGTTGTAACTTTTATTTAACATCAATAATTTTAAAATCAAAATTAAAACTTTTAAAAGATATTTAGAATTCATGGTAATATATTAAAACGTAGGCAATGAATGTTTCAACGTGGGTGTAAACTAAAATAAGGAACATTTCATCGTTAGAGTTAAGTTAAGCATCTGTGACATTACCATTTAAATATATTCACTGCTTGTTACAATGTAAGCGTGTGTCGTAATAGTAAGTAGTAACATTAGTTATAAAAAGGAATCTTCGACTTCAATGCGGCTAGATATGTTACGCTATAAATTGTGCTAAATTGTATGTCATTCAATAATTTTCCATCTTTGGGGTCGTAATTTTTCTTATAATTTAAACAGAACGAATACGAGAACTTTATGCTTTTAAAAAAAAGATAAAGAAAAGGTTTTTTAGTAAGAAATAAAACATGTAAAATTTAAAAAAAACCCCTTACGCAAGCACTCAATCGTGTAATCGTACACCAAAAATGCCTTAAATCATTTTGGAAAAGATCTGATACTCTTACATTACTAAACCGATATTAACTAAAGTTAGTGAAAAACTACCGCAATGAAACTGTCTTTCAAATGAAAAAAAACTGCATCGAAATCGGTCCATCCGTTTGATAGCTACGATGCCACAGACACACATTGAGACAGATAAACAGACAGACATCGACATCAAACTTATAACGCCACTCTTTTTACGCCGGTAGTAAAAAGTACTGATTTAAATCCCGTTGAAGAAAAGAAAATAAAAAAGTAAGAAAAATAAAAAAAGGAAAGTTAGGTGTTGATATTTGCTTTCAAATTCAGTAACCGCAGCTCAATTAACGATTAGTGCATATTATATTTATATTAAGATAGCTACTCACCCACTTCTTTTTTCTAAAGTATAAGAGTAATGTTTGATAAAATAACCCCCCTTTTTTTACGTGTGGAAACCCCCTCGGGGTTTCACCCCACCGGGGTTTGCGGCGGGGCGGTGTGTCGGAATCGAACCGACTAAAACCACACGGTGTGCCACTCTGCGCCTGAGACGGGAGGGATCCGGGAACCGCTTTCTTACGCCATCCGGTGCTAAAATAACCCCTAGTGTAAGCTGTGATTAGTTTGAATATAAGTGACGAACCATCCATAAATTGACATCCATCTCAATTAAAGTTGTTTCTGGATTAGTCTCACCTTAAGTGTAGTATAGCACAAAAATCTAAATTCCGAAGAACCGCACTCTGCAGCGAAACCTTGATTAAGTGTTGGGTTGTCACATACACGAAAATGATCTAAATAACACTGTAAGATGTTCCATGATACTGTTGTTACTTTCTTCGACATGAATGTCAAGATAAAACAGAAAAATAAATGCGAACGACTAACCCAAATATGTCATTATTGATATCATAGAATATCCAATTACGATTGTCGAGACCATAAAAATACCGATACAAAAAAAACTAATATACCTACATACCATCAAACCTTCCTTTTATAAAGGGCTCAGTTGTAAATAGTTATAAAATTAACATGAAATTACAATTTCCGAGTGAGTCCGACTAACGAACGATCGCAAGAGGCTGCGACAAATATGTCGAGAATGTGTGGACTTGTTTATTGAAGAGTAATGTTATGTTTTCTTTAGATTAAGCTTATGCTAGTTATAATGAAATAGTTTAAATAAGTGCTGTAATGCTCATTTCGGTGCTATAATTAGGCCGGCCTTTTAGTCACAAGAAGCGTCAATCAGTTGCGTAGCTACCTTTTTAATAAAGCGCGAGCACTCGGACCCCATGAACCTAGAGTCTCTAGACTCCAAACGGCTAATGTATTATTTTCAGTTCCAAATAAACGATCTTTTACTTATTATTAAAGCTTTTACTAAAGTATTTCCGATGCTGGGACAGTTTCGTAATTGCCATCACCATTTTTAAAGACAGAAGACACACACGTTTGACAGTTTATACAAGTGTTCATTGAATGTCATATCTTTAGTATGTAATTAATTAGGCTGCGTTTGTAAATAGTATAAATACCATACTTGTATTCTAAACGGATGAATTTTGCAATATAAATTAAAGGTCAATACAAATTAGGGACTTGCCATATCTAGGAAATCATTATTATTCAACGCTATTGATGGCTAAAAGTTACTATTGCTAGCTACAACTTTACAAGTGCCTCGATTGCTTTAATAGGACAGTTGTAGCATATGCGACTGTTGTGCTTGAGGTCTCAGGTTCCATTCTCGGGTCGGACCAAATGTTTGTTTGATCTTTAAATATTTGTTTCGGAGTTTGGGTATTTTCTGTGTACATTAAGCTATATGTGTGTATTAACAAAGAAAGTATGTAAGTATACAGATCAGTTGTCTAGTGGCCATTATACAAGGTCTCTAGGGACTAGATGATGTCGCGTCAAAAAATATGTAAAACGTTCGTCAAGAGAATTAATCTTACTATTTTCTTGTGATTCTCATAAAAATTCGTTCTGTAAATGATAATAAAAGGATAACATGAGACAATATACAAACACTTTACTTATCTAATATGTATTATTCAAGGAACTCTGATTCGTTATGCTGCTTAATAGTGGGTTTTGAGCGAAATGACGCAAATCGGTAATTGGCGATATTTTGACAAATATTAACAGGACATATAATGTTAAGACTGGTTCAAACTTTTTAGTGTTACTGATTACTATATGATATATGTGTTGTGTTACAAATCGTATCCTTCCTTCAATAAGACCAAACAGGTTAAACGATAAATATAGATTATAGAAATGACAGTTCATTAATCTATTTAAATATGTCTGTTTTATTGACTCTGTGAACTTTCATATAGTTTTTTTTTTAAAACAAACTGTGACACCTGATCGCTTATGAGTCATTTGAAAACTAGTTTATTCTAAATTAGATTTTTTTTTGTAGAATTTTTATGTGCAGGTCCTTTAACACCTATTATTACTTATATTAATATTCATACTCCAAAAGTAGTTATGTATAGAGTTATGATTATTACATTTTAGGCCTTATGGTAGTACAATTTTAAAGTGTTTTTGCTTTGATTAAAATAATTTGTTAGGCTACTTAATATGGTTATGAGGATAGGCAGGCGACTTATATAATACGAATTAGTCTAGGCGTTACGGATATTAATGTAATGGAAATATATACACTACTCAATATCCTTAAGTGTGCCTAGATTAAAAAATAAGATTTGTCATCCAATTAGTCGATATTTTTTACGAAAATGGTAATTAAGATTTTTTGGGGTTCTTTAAATAAACAATATATTTATTACTAGCTGAGCCCCGCTGAGCCACTAGTGTTACCCGCGGTATGACATCATCACATGACTTATCATAATCTTTAAAGTAGCCTAAGTTACTCCTTATATCATCAGATACCCATCAGTGACAGTCCCTCAAAATCAGTTCAGCCGTTTCAGAGATTAACTGGAATAACCAGACAGACTAAAAAAAATTGAAAAAAAATGTATATGTACCGTGTACAAGTATTACACATTTTATTCATTTGTTTAGATTTATATTTTCAATAATACATCATAAAGTTACCCCTGGGACACTAACGAGCGATATTTCAAATGATCCTTTCGGATAAGATTTCAACGTGAGAAGATTGCTAGGTCATCAACGATCTATTTGTGATTAAGAATTTATCTAAAATATATACAACATTCCTCTTCAGTTAGGTTCATCATTTAGGCTCTCCGAAACTGTACACTTTCATAAACCTTATTGTCAACTACCATCTGAACACGAGAACAATACGAAAAACCTTAGCCGATATTTGATTTACAGTACCCTGAAAATATTATTCACAGAGACACGCGTATTTACGAGACGTCTGTCAGGCTCCTCAGTTGAAAGCATACTTAGGGTGGTTTGATATGAAAATGTCATGAAGATAACGAGGTGAAGGTTGTTTCATCAGATGTATCGACTGCTGATTAGCCAAAGTTTTTTTATGGAATAGCGGGCTAACGAGCAGACGTATCACCTGATGGTATGCGACTGCCACCGCTCATGGACACTCGCAACTCGCCGGCAACGCACTTGTGATGCGTCTGGTGTTAACCAAGGTGGTGGTTAAGCGTTGCCGGCCTTTAGGGGATTGGGAAGCGGATGGGGGCCTCATTGACTCGGTGAAAAACAGCGCAGGCGCTGTTTCACACCAATTTTCTGTGAGGCCGTGGTATGAATCCCGTCGAGCCGGCATGCATGCCAAAGCAAGGTTATCACACGGTAAAAGATCTACTATATGCCATATGTAAAAGGTTTACTAACAAAAAAAATTACTTATCATTTGCAGAGATGCTGTCTTACGCAGTCCACCCTCTTAGTCGCTTCTAACAACGCCTACAGAAAAGTTATGGGATGAGATATTCCGTATTTTAATTCCTAACCATGTAGAAAAAATCAATTATAATAAGTTAGACAGATAAAATTATTTAATAAGTAATAAATTATTTAAAGAGACCCAGTGTCACTCACAACTAAGACAAATCTATTGACAGCACTTACATAGAAATATGACAAGCGGTTGAAACTCTTGGGCGTGCCAAAGAAATATACATACGTACATATATAAATTTGCAAAACATTAACCTCCTTTCGCAGTCGGGTAAAAATCAGGGTTGAACAGTGACCGCTTATCATCAACCGGATCATGTATGATTAAAATAATCAACGTTAAGTTTAAATTAGATTAAAAAAAAACCATATTTATTATTCATACCAAACGAAACTATGATTATATTGCTAAAATAATAGTAATTAATTTATTTTAATTTAAATAATTCAGATATTATACTATTAAGTTTTAATTGGATCAACAAATCAATATAAGTACCGATAGAAGTTAATGCGATCATTATACAAGCACTTTTACATTTAAATGTGATAGCGAAATAATTGTGACCACGAAATATTAATTAATCTATTTCCTTTTATGATTTTAACTGGACTTATAAGACATAAAGTTAATTTGATGGAGTTACGAACTAGTTTTAAAGACATATTTCTTAGACAGTAAGTGAAAGACTAATTAGAATTTGAAGTAGAAACTCATTTTCTGTTAATTTTAATGTGAATATATTCTTCTAATTTGTGGCAGTAATTTTATAAAAGGGGACGGAAAGTGTAACAGGATGTTCGATGAACACGTGATATAATTGATTGGACCGATAAACGCAGTTGATGCTAGACGTCAGATATTTGCGACTGTTGCCAGATTCGATTTGCACGCAATCTCACTAATGGTCGTCTGATCTCAAACTTAGCAAAGCCTGTACTATAGTGACCAGACTCCTGATAAACATACTTATATAGACACAAAACAAATGATCTTGTTTTTCATAAAAATATTTGTCCTGGGCGAAAATCAAACTCGCAAACTTTGATTAAAACTACTCCCGCTTTAATAATATACATCCTGAATTGTGGAGACCTTACAAACATACATGAAACTGATTTAAAGTACATTCAGCCTTAGAAGAATAATTTATGAATCATACAAAGTGTTATCTCATGTAAGATTTGAACCAACAACACTTGGCGCAGTAGGAAGTGGTGTGGCGACCACTAAAACCACTAGGCTAACCGTATAGTTAAAAACCTTTTTCCTTAAAATACAAGCTCAGTAATCACGAGAACAAAAGACCCGTCAGTATCCTGATAACATTGGTCATTGATATCAAACCGTGAAGATCCTGTAATATATGTAAAAAAAAAATTCTAGAACAACTATAAAACTTCGTAGTCAATTGTTGTTGTGTTCCAAACTTCTAAAAAACAAAAAAAAAAAGAATAGGTACATTCTGTTTTTTGTTTTCAAAAGGGTACCTAACTATCACCTCAACTATCTCGTTGCCTTATATATCATTGTTGTTAATTAAATAACACGGAAACAGTCAAGCGAGTCATTTGTCCATAAATTAGTAGTGCCACGCGTATGCAACTCAAGAAACAAGGAATTAAGAAAAGGAGGAAGGCTGATATGAAGTCGCTTACACAAATTCAAGAACAACAAAGAGATGAAAGAACTATCAAATTAATTTGAATTCCCAACTAACATAGAACTTACATTACTTATAAAAGATTTAATGTAATAACCTAAATTGTTCCGATATTAATACGATCATTAACCCTTACCATTACTTAGTCTCGATTAATTATTGAGGTGACATCAATTACCTAAGTAATTCATAGTTATCGGCTTGAACATTCACATATTACCCTTAATACTGTACTAGAGACAGCTTAATGACCGATTAACGCGAGTATAAGTCGTGGTTAATTAAGTTAGGTTAGTTAACAGAAGGGCCTTTGATTAAGAATTACTGTTATGTTTAAGGGTTTTCATAAGTCTTAGTTATTGCTTATTATTAATAATAATAATAAAAAAATGTCTAGGGACACCTCACACGTAGCTATCACTATTTTATGTAATAATTTATTCTATACTAAAGTTTGACTTTCAATTAATTTAATTTTGAAAACATAATTATTTTTTTGTACAGTATCATAGGCATTACTACAATTGAAATAAGAATAATTTTACAACAAAATGTAATTTTTATATTTAAGTTAGTTAACAAATAGCGAATATTTAAAGTATTCAATCGAATTGAATACCAAAATCACCTCACGAAGAAACAAAAATAATAAAGGACCAATAAGAAAAACAAAGACATGTTTTGGATAACTATTTTATTTTTCGGTAACTTTTGTAAATATTAATACCGATTTCTTTTATAGTAATATCCCCAATCAATGTAGTCTAGATTTTGATAAATTCATTAATATAATCAATACACTATTGAGTTTAATAATGCCTACTGATAATGTTTTTATATTTCTGCTTATTATTTCAGTGCTCAGGATATTTCCTTTTTAGAGGCTCAATAACAGACAAGTTTGTGCGTTCTGTCCTCTTTTAAAGTATAATTTACTAATCACGACTAACAGATATTTTGAAACTGAGATCTAAATTACGATTATCATTTTAGAATTAATTTGTATTTTAAAAACATTCTACCTGCAGAATATAAACGATAAGCAAATGAACATCATAAAATACAATAAATTAGAAATACATTAATTTTTATTCATATAAATAAATTATTAATTCATTTGAAATTCTCCACTGTCAGATACTGTTGACTATTTATTCATTTAGGAAATGTCAATAGTTATTGATTTCATTGTTCATCATATATATTCGAATGTAATACATATATTAATAATTTGTATTTTAGGTATTTGACTATATTGATTGTATTTATAATCAATTCGATTTATAACCACCAATACAATTAATATTCAAGCTGACTTCAAAAAAATAAAGTTGAATTTAAAAAAAAAATTAAAGTCGTCACAAAAACTTTTTTGTGATTTTAAAATGTACCTCGTTAAATATTTACATACCAAAATATTACCACTAAAAAAATATGCATTTTTAAAACAGTCATAAATCATGTCTTTTGTCTCAAATATAATTTATTACTTGGCCATGAACCAGTTCAAAATATTGACTTCTGGTTTTGTTTCTCTTTGTTATTTAAGTGGCATAATATTATAATAATGGACTTCGTCTTGAAAAAAAAAATACTAACATAGAGGGGTCATGTCAACGTTTTGTTAGAAAACCAGTTTACGGGTTAAGTGTCATTGTAAAGAATAATTGTATGAATGTGGATCAGAATCGAGAGGCATTATAAGGGTTGATGACTGTATTAAAAGAGATTCACGGTCGATTTCCTATATTAAATAGGGTGTGCATTTGTAGGGCGATTAGTTGAAACTTGCTTGTTTTCAGATTTGCGTATAGATAATTATATTCAAACATCAATTCAGTACACGGAAAATTGTGCTTTATGTATTAAGACGTAAATGTACAAATACTAAATATATGTAATAACATATCTGATAACCATTGTAGAATGCTTCTGTTATTTTATGCCACACAATCATTGTGGATGAGATGAATAATTTCAAAAAACATCAGCATTATTACTGTGACGTGACATGCATTGCCGTTGGGCGTAGCAACACTCATTGATATATATATGTTTTCATGAAATCGAATTATTTTGCTTCGACGTTAGATTTGTTATGCATATAATACCAATTAAATAGACATGTAATGTTTATGGAATTAAATAATTTGTTGTTGTTGTGGTATATTAATTGTTAGGGTATTCAATAGCATGTTTTAAACTCCCTTTTAAAAGAATTTTGTAAAAGTAGAACTAATTAATATATTTTTAGGTAAGTGCTATTTTTTACTAAATGTAACATACATAATAATGATACATGATATACACATACCTAATGTCTAATATTAGTATTTGTAATCTGGTGTGTATTATTCTGTTTTAATATCTTCTGATATTGCTGTAGGGATAGATTATAAAATTGCTTTATTCATTCCGATTCTAAGGTTAAATTTCCTTTTCATCATAAGCTTTGATAGTTTTTTTAAAATCTAATTTGGATCAAACCGGCAGGCGTATCTTCTGATGATAAGCGATTACTGCCGCTGCCGCGGTTGGCCTTCTGTATCCGCACTCACGTCGTGGTGTCACTCCACTGATTCTCCCACGGTGATGATGAAGTAAAAAGTGATAAAGAGGTGATGTTTGTATCCATTTGAACATAAAAAGCGTGAAATGGATCGTTTTCAAAACAGATTCAATAAATATGTATGAGAGAGTAAGAAATGTGTTGTAATCAAATATTTTACTGATTCCAAACAAACTAATTTCAGTTTTATAGTACACTATAAATATGTATAATAAACTTTATTAATGTATTCAAACAGTTATTTTATCTACATAATACGTCTTTAGTGTGTCACAAAATTATAGTCTCGATAAAAGTGACGTGTATAAATCACGTTGTTTAATCAAAATTAAACATAAAGTGCTATAAAACATGCCTGCTTATGAATAATTATTTATTCATAAGCAGGCACAGCCTTTGATTGCTCTTGGAAGAGATTATGTGTTCCCCTGCTAAGTTAATATATTAACAATTTTTTTAACATATTTTTATTAATTTCATATTATAGTTGCTTAAAGCGAATCTAATTGTTGATGTTCCAAAAAGGAGTTGGAGATAGAAATATTTACATATATACCTTTTTTGTAAATACATTGGATTATTTATAGAAAACACCGAAACTCCGAAACAAACATTTATTGAGCATACCAACATTTGGACCTATCCGGGACTCAAACTCGAGATCTCAAACACAGCAATCGCCTACGCTACCATTGCGCCATCGAGGCAGTTAGAAGAACAATGAAGAATAATTGTGAATAATAATTTTTCAGTATGCGTAATTTTCTTGACATATATGTAGTATACGTGTTTGAAGATATATACAAATTTATAAAATACATATTCAGCAATGAATATTATCAGCGTTATTTTAGTTTGCAATAATAATATAATAATATCTTTATTTATTCAGACAAGGTCCATTGTGTTAGTATTATTAGTTTACGAACTATACTATCAGGTAAAATATTAATATAAATTGCAGTACAAATTATGCGATTCTAGCTGATTTCAATATTGAAACTAGTGCTTAACTTATAATTTGTATTCAATTCAGATTGAAAAATAATACAACAGATTTAAAATGTTAAAACATGGGTGTTTTACCAATTCAAAATCATCGTAAACAATAAATCGCTATAGTGTATTATATAGAATCGATTTCTAAACGCAAATCAAGGAAAGCGAATATTTTTAATATAATCGAGGTGAACCGTATTAGATTTCGATCGGCAATATTGTTATTTATTAATATTAATCGGTTCAGAAGCTTTTTGATAATCGTACCACTATATTGTATCAATATGTCTACAAAAATTACTAAAATAATATTTGGTTTTCTAAATTTAAATAAAGTTGTTTTTCTTTGTGAGACAGGTGTTTGAACTGTGGTAGAGCTTTGTGCTGTGACGTAGCTAAAAACCGACACTTAGATTTTTTAAAATTTCTTGATCAAAAAGACTTGACAGTTTAACTGTAGGAGTATGTAACTATGATCAACCATAGTAGACGTGTAACGGATTTAATCTTTTTTGCGTACAATTTCGTTCTTCGGGGTATGACGTCGATGCAATCACTAACTTACTCAATATGTCAAAATCGATTGACTGCCATATGACACGAATTTGTTACGGAGTACTTACAGTTTTGAGTGACGTGTGCTCTTTTATAATACATTACTTAAAAAACTGATCGATTTAATAAAAGGCATAAAATATTTTGACGGATATTATGTGCAATATGTACGTTCAAAGGTATTTGCGTTGCAGCGTTGATTTAGAGTTTTTAAAAAATATCTGGAAATTCACGGATAATTTATAGTTCATAATAAATAGATATAGTTTAGTGACACTAAAAAATAACGATATTTCATTTTTTGCAAAAAAAATCAAACACAACCGCATGAACTGACAAATGATACTTGCTTGTGGATGTACGCTGAAAGCGAGCCCAATGATTTTGTTGTGACAGCGCGATAGAGTTGACCGTATCTATCCAAATGGACTATATAGGATCATTGACTCTACTTTGACTCTACTTTACATTGAGTCACTAACTACATCATCAAGATCACGTATTTTATAATAATAACGCATATTATAATACAATTAGTGTCCTTTCCACGAAAGCACTACCATAAAATGCAGATAAATCTATCAACATCTCAACCGGCAGATATTTCCCTAAGGTTCTCAACAATGACCAATCATGTTTTACTCGCATCCAACGGTTTCCCTTGACGTTTTAAAACTGTCCGACGTACTGTAAAGCCTATACAGTATTTACTTTATGTATAACCCTGCCAAAATGGCTCTCTAACTCTGCCTATTGGCAAACTTAAGCAGAATCCAAGAGTGGTGCTCACCATACTCATTTCGAATCCAGACAATGCAACAATTCAGTATTCCGCTCCACATTGTGATGGCCCAGTGATGCTTCTACATCATTGGGTCACTGGTCTCGCACTCACCAACGAAACACAACAGCACGAACGTTGTCATTTTATGTTTATCTTCTGTGCAAGTATAAAACCGCACCGGTCCAGCCGGCCCATCAGCTCTGAAATCAACGTGTCTCTACTACCTGTAAAATTATCTAATTACTTTGCTATATTTTATATTTTGGTTCTAGATATAATTATATGTTGAATTGAATATGTATAAAGTAATCTATTAATTTCAATCTAAACAAAGTTGATTCTGAAACTAAGGTTATTGAAACCACCCAGGTCGATTATTTAATGAGTTCATTAAATGCGTCTTCTTAGATAATATGCACAAGTTATTTATATTTTACATTTTTATATCTTCGCCATTGATTAGCTAATTATAATATAATATTGTAGTCTCAGACCAATTAATAAATGCTAATCTGTGATTATTTTAATGCCAATGAACATTGACGAGATAATGGAGTCGGTATAAGTCTAAATATATAACATCAAAATAATTTGACGCGCGTTTTCTGGTAGTTAGATACCCTTAGCCAGAGAAAATGGGTTCCACCTAGTAATATTATATGATGAAAAGGATAATGATAGGTTATGTGTCTAAGTGTTATTTATCTATAAACTGTCTAATTATGTGTTACTCCCAGCTTTTGCCTGCGGCTCTGCCTGGGTGTTTATTCTATTGCGGTAAATAGTCTAAATCCTTTCTTAAGAATTAAACGCTCACCATTGTACATTTCATTCAAACCGCTAGTCATGAAAACGTAAAAGACAGATATTTTAAAGTAATAATATTAGAATGGAAATTTCTCAGCAGTCTGGTTACCACAGTATAGACTTAACTTAGTTTCGAATCATACTGCCCTTTATAAAATGTGTAAGGTTAATCATTACGGGATTTTTTTGGAAATTATTCTGACTTAGTCTTGATTTCTTGCAGATTCCCTTTACCCTCGTAGGTATGTTATATATAATGTCAAACATGGGTAACAGTTGTTCGTATTCATAAATATGTATCTACAACTTTGAGACCAGTTTGCAGAACTCGGATTTAATACTTATCATTTATACGGAATTAAGTAGTTGGGGTAACGACTTTATAATTTGATAATAATGAATCAAGATTTTTCGTAAATCTTCATAATCACATGGTAATCATATGGGTTCTGAAAATATTTTTTATTTTATATTTTTGCGAGACCTTTAGTTAATTTTTTTAGACATGTTAATTTAAAAAGAAAACAGTTGGTTAAAATATGTTAAGGTCATGCATAATAATTTACTTCTGAGGGCAATAATATATGCGCTAAATATAAATCCCCGTTTAGATAAAATCTAATCGGGGATTCCCAAAATGTATATGAAAAAGATGTGTATCTAAACTTAAATTAACAAAAAAGAATCAACTACATTTTCAAATTAAGAACTGCACGCATGCTCTATATCTCAAACTCAATCTTAGAAAATATGGAACCATCAATCCTTTGGCCGAATTTATTTGAGAAACCAAACATAATAGGGTTCCAGCCTGCAACAATTTATTATTCGTACACAATAGGACACAATGGCATTGTGAGAAGTTTACCAACAGTGTCGCGTGATTAGATCCAGTAGTACGTATAAGTGCTCCCTTTAAAAAAGATAGCGATCATAATATGTCATGAATAGAAGCAGTGGTTTTGAGATTTGTTTATCTTTTGAAGTGTTTGAATGTTTTTATTGATACAGATAATGATTTGACTGTGCAATAGATGATGGTAAGTTGGTTAATACAGAATGAAATTACAAACAAGGAATTATTATTGACATTTTATATTGTATTTTTATTTAACACAGACAATTTAGTAATATAAGATGTTACCAAAACAGAATTTTACCAAAAGAGGATTTAATTTTAGAATCATTCATATCATCTTCAGTAGATTTTTTAAATTCTAAACTTGAACTATGGAAGTTCAAATTTATTGTCATTCCCGTACCTTCTTTAATTAGTTTAGTTAGTTCCAAAAATGTGCAAATTGAGACTTTTTCTAAAATAGTTACCACGTAAGTTTTCTTCTATTTAAAATGATCTGTTGAATTTAAACCGAAATAATATTAGATAATCGCAAATATATACAAAGTTTGATTGAAGTAAGATGTCTACAATATCTATAAGTAGAAGAATTTCAATTTATATCTTCATTACTAGAGTTCTTACCACACATACATTCCAGCTAATGTAACAACATTTCAACCGCTTGGCTCCATTACACAAAGAAATAATCATAAATATATAGCGGCAATGGTACACTTTAGATTGAGTTATACCTCATTGTGAGAATGGAATCAATCGTGACTGATTCAAATCTGATACAATTCAATGATCTTATAAAGAGCCTTGGCTAAAAAATCTTGATTAATAGGTCCTTGTTTCATATTAAAAGAACACCATATAAGGTGTCAAAGAGGCATGGAGAGAAGTATCTGGATCTACGGCTAAAGGATAAATGGAAAGCTACAAAAATCAGAGAAATAACCAACGTGGCTGATATAGGAATAAAAACAAGGTCATTGAAATGGAAATGGACAGGGCACATATGGAGATCGCAGAAATGGACTAGAAAAGTTACGGAATGGTATCCCAGGTATAGGAAAAGACATAGAGGAAGACTGCCAAAAGAATGGAGAAGAACTGCGTTAGACCGTAACAAGAAGACAACCTGACCTGTTTGCGATGCTACTTGATTACATATCATTTAATTTATTTTAAATTTTAAAAAGAAGGAAGTGTAAAGTAGGTTACAGAAAATAAAGGCTATTTTTATTTTATTTATTTATTTTATATAAGCTGAAAATGTTTTAGAACCTTCATGATCTAGATTTCCCACCATATAATCAACCAATATAGAAGAAAATCATAGGCAAAGTGTTTTTCAATAAGGATTACTTTGAACGGTACCGGAATATATAGCTTAGTAAAGCCATTCACATCGACGATTTTTCAATTACTTGGTTAAAGTCACGTAACTCAGTTGATATAATTAATATTGTCAGGAAGATTGTCTTTCAAATGACGTTAATATCATGTTACAAATATTTTAACCAGTTATCAAATCCGACCCAAGCCCAGCAAATCAACATCATTATTCATTGAAAGAATTTAAACGTCAATTGAACAAAAACAGGCTAAGTAAACAAATTGAATATTCCCACATGCGAAGGTGAAAATCCAAGGGCAAATATGGGATTGAATCTTGTAATAAATGATCTTATTTTACCTCACAACACAATGTAACAATATGAGTTTTATAGACGGGTGCATAGAAGTCATTCTCGTTTGGGAATCAGTAATGATCGTTAGCGAAGACAGTACTAAAGTTTATCGTTACGACAAAGTTTTGTGTGATGCAGTAAAAAGGCTAAATCCACATATGCTCTACGTGATTAATGATGTAACTACCGACCTATTATCACTGGCATAGGAAGCGAGACAATTGACAAAGTAAGAATATGACAAAAAAGAGTGCCAAATTATTTTTTCTGTTAGTTCCTCAAATCTGAATTCTTATCGTGAGGGCATTAAGTTCAAATTGTTTTGACAATATAGATTTTTGTAACTTAGATTTTGTTAAGAATTTGATTCTAATAAAAAAGTTGACTAATGATTCTGGTTTGGGATCAAATATTCATGCATTTTTTTCAGCGATCCGGCTTGTTTTGTTCCACTTAACGCATTTTGTACTGAGCATCTGTTGATGACACAATTTTTTTATTATGTTTATTTGTGTTCATTGTTGGCTCTTTGTGATGTATATGAATATTATAACGATCTTTTTGATCCGAATCGTAACAATTTATGTTTTGATCTGTTTCAGGTAAAACTGCTTTTGGATTCTAGCGTTGAAATCACATTACAAGTAAAATTTTTAATAATTATTTAAATTGCATTTTTTTGGGTTTTGAAGTCGAAACCTAAGTATTGCTTTACTTCCTAATTTTACTCCTATAACTCACACTTTATAAATTCGTTCTGTTATTTTAAAATTCTAACTATAAATACGAAAACAGCTCTTATCACGACACTAAATTATAAGTTTTTTTTTTTTTTTTTTTACTTTTTACGTGGTACTAAGTACGTGGAATACAAAAAACCTATTAGAACCGCTCGTATTTTATTGTTTTTACTTTCTATGACAATAATTGACAAATATATAGCCTTTAATTTTAATTATTTGCTCACCATCATCTTGTCACAGTTGTAGAAGAAATAAATAACTTTTTTAGTTATAGTATTCATTATTACAATTTTAGATAATTTTTATAGCCTTAAAATGGTAGTATTCCATGCTGTTTCCCATAGTTGGTAGTATTGATTATCAGCAGCCCAATTACCTGACTCAGATTTAGTACCTGAAGGTATAAGTTCACATTTGCGCGATATTTATTGGTGCTTCATTGCACCTACCACTAACGAACTGGTTGATATCTTACGTAAATAACGCTCGTTTGTAAGTCTCTTCAACTGTTACCCGATATGCATTATATATGTGTATATGTTATGATCAACAGTATTCGGAAACATTATGCAAAATTCCAAAGGAACTTCAAAATGGGCAATAGTTATTTAGTTGTTTATAAAACTGTTTTTATCGAAGATTACCTAGAAATTATATAGTGTTGTTAAATTACACTGAAGAGTACCATTATTCTATTTTTAACAAAAACGATATTTAGCAACTTGTAAACCAATCTCAATCAAAATCATATTTTTTTATTGAAGAATTAAGACCAGCCCAGCTTGTCTCGTAATTAACCACTTAAGTATGACGAATCATACAAACAGAAAGGATGTTAAATTCTTCGTCACGTATTTCTTGCATATACCACATTATGTTTAATAAAGGGATCATCATCAAATAGATTTGTAGAACATTCCCTTACCATTAAGATCGTATTGGTGCAAATTGTGCAATAAGTTTTTAAATATATATTATTTAATTAAATTTCATCATCATTATCAGCCTGTCGCGATCCACTACTAGACACAGGCCTCTCCAATTGCACGCAACTTGGTTCGATCCTCGGCTTCTCGCATCCAGCTCCTGCCAGACGTCTTGGCCAGATCATCACTCTACCTGGCTTATTAACTTCGTACACTACGTTTGCCGAGATGCGGTCTCCACTGAAGAACCCGTTTTCCTCGACGTTCTTCAATTCTGCTGCTAATATGGCCAGCCCATTCCAACTTCAGTTTGCTACTCCTGAGGACTATGTCGATGTTCGTGGTTCTCTGCTGGATCACTTCAATCCTAATTAAATTAATGTTTTGTTCGTTATTATCATCATCATCATCAGCCTATCGCAGTCCACTGTTGGACATAGGCCTCTCCAATTTCACGTCACTTAGCTCGATCTATAGCTTCCGGTATGCAGCTCCTGCCAGCCGTACCGCGCAAATCATCGCTCCACCTAGCCAAAAAAATACAAATAATTTACACCTATTATCGCTAAAATACAAAAAATAAAGAACCTATTCCGCTCACGTTGGTCCCAAAATATTCTTGAGAGACCGGGGAAAATTCAAACAATGTGAAAAGAAACTTGATCATTATGAATACAGTTGGTATGTAATAATACCCATATTTTTTCTAGCACAATGCACAAAATCCATATAAGCTTCACATTAACTAATTTTACTTAAAAGAGACGCAGATGAAGTAACGTGGGTGAATTAGTGTATTATAAATTAAAAACCAACCTACTATTATTTCCTTAATCAAGAACATTTATTTAAGCCTACCACTATATCGCTATGATGCCGATAACATTCTCGGCCAGATACAGTTTATCGTAAAATTCGCGATTTACAGCTCTTAACTTAATACGAGAGTGAGTAAACACCATATTAAGCGTCTAAGCTGTTATCGGACCATGTTTTATTGTATTTCAGTCTATAAAATATACTATAACCATGTTATATTCGGAATATAAACGTTATGTGAATATGTACTTATATGCATAGAGTCGTTACTACTTTCATTTTGTGGTGCGCTTTAATGTTTAAGTATGATATTGCCTATCATACATACTCCTTTGGTTTCCAGTTTTCGCATAAATGTTCTTGCTTTGCGTAATAATAATAAATAAGTTTTTAATTTATAACATACTAGCTCATCCACGTTACTTCGATTGTGTCTCTTTTCAGTCATATTTGGATCCTATTCTAGGTTTGTCTGAGCGTAACGTAATATTCTATTTAGGCACGCCAGCAAAATTATTTAATAAATGTGAAAGTAACTGTCTGTCTATTTGTCAAACTTTAACGGCAAAATCGGTGTACCAATTTTATGTAATTTGGTATGGATATACTTTGATTCTTGAGAAAGGACATTACAAGGTACTCACTATTGCAATAACCGACAAACACGCGGTGGAGCCGCGGACAGAAGCTAGTATTAACAAACCTAAAACTGGTTGGATAATTTCGATGTACAGCGTGTACGAGAATTACAAATATTTCATAAAAAAAGGCGCTCATAGCTCAGTTGCACTTGTCACGTTAAGCAGTTAGTCCCGGCTTTTATCACTGGGTAACAGTTGTGAAGTTTTGTTGGAGGCTTTTGGGTGGCTTAAAAGCATCTAGCGGCAAGATTACGTAGCGTTGTCTTGCCCGTCCTTAACCCGTACTCGCAATCGTGGGGACGTATAGCCTTAACCCTCTCCTAAAAGGAGACTTGAACCCAGCAAGGGGAAGTTGTGGGTTGTTGATGACGAATACTGAAATAAAATCAAACAAAGTCCAATTCTTTTCTTATATTCGGTTCTTTCATCGAAATAATGGCAACACAGAACTTCTTGGGGGAAACACACGTCCAGCAGTAGACGTTCTCTGACTGTAGATGACGTCGTGTACCGTCCTATGCAGAGTGATCATTCTGTACACATTAATGTATACATAAAATATAAATACATTAAAAATAAATTAATATACATTAAGACATGGTACAATAAATGAATATGTTCACAAGTCAAAAGAGTAAGCGGACTTGAAAATTAAGATTAAAATAATAATTAAGTAAGCTTTATTAGGTATTAGACCAGTGCAATATAACAGCTACTTTGATTGACTCATGTTTGTTGATTGAAGTAACATGATGATTCAAGCTAAAAACAAAATCAAAAGTTATTTATTGAATTCCGCAACACTAAGCACGATATAGAGTACACATCCGTGTCACAATGTGTATGTATATGTCATGATGGTCTATTTATATAGCGTGATTCATGTTCTTTTATGATTCAAACGTAAAAGACATGCGGGGGTTAAGTGTGATGTTGTTCTATTTAGTGATTCATCAATATTCTGTGTCAGTTTTGAACTAAAAAGGTACATTTTTATAAATAAGGTGACAATTAACAAAGTAATATTCCATTTTTCTGCCTTTTTGTTGTGTAGGAATGATAGAAAGTACATTTTATTCTCGTACTTGACTATAGTTTTAGTCAAATAGGTTTCGCCCTCGGATCTATGCTCATATTTATAAGTGCCTACTCTTCTGTATCTATAATTTCGTGGTTTTTAGGAACATTCGAACAAATGAACCATTTTATAGCATAAAGTTTCCACAGTAACACGAATTTTCTTACACTTATTTTCTCTTCATTTAAGTTTATTTAAGTCTTAGTTTGGAAACTACGAATTTTACTTATGACAGTACCATTATACTACATAAAATATTTAACCAAGCATTGAAGTATTTGACTGAAAAAAAGCGAATGAGATATTTTTTAATCAGCAAAATTCCCAAGCGTTTTGACTGCAGCGTGTCAAATTGTATCATTTATCAAAACCTTAGCTCCCGGCCTTACTTTGGGAATACCACACACACACTCAAGCAATTTCTAAACTATTGAATTTTAGACTTTAACGTAGAAGTTATTCGGTACATTTTCTATCAGATAGTTTTGCCCAAGAAACATTTTGCACAAGTATTGTTTACCAAAGAATCGAACTGACAGATGCGTCGTAAATACTTATAAATGATTTCAATGAAGCTTAAGTGGATATGAAAAATCGTTCGCGAATAGCAAGTCATTGTGGTTTTTAATATTACTAATACTTGTTTGATTTCATGGTTTTAGACTAAGGGTGATTTTGATATATTTTTATTTGTGTTATAATAGTGCAGACACATTCAATGTATGTTTTCTAATCCAATTTCTCGACAATTTTTGTACTGTTTTGCGAATAAAATTAAATAAACTTAAGTTTCAAAATTGTGGAACATTTTACAAAAAAGCTTTTTTTCTTCGCAGTTTATATGACTTGACTGATTTTGACTTAGGATGAATCTAATGGATGAATTCGTCCTGCTTATGAGCGTGGTAGAGAATATGAAATTTAAAATAAAAAAATTGCTTCATCAGTCCTCAATTTCGAATAGGTTTTTTTCATTTATTTCAAAAAATTAACATGCTTATTCAGTAATATTACTATCTCCCAATGCGTTACAACAAGTTCCCATGTAGAGGCATAAAAGAGTTTATTCACTCTATATTTGAAAACGAATTAGTTATGTAAATGTTTCAACTAATTAGTAAGGTCAACAAACTAATACTTTATATCAATTAACTAATCTTGTAAAACACAATGATAGCACTGTAACAAAGCTCGGCCGCCTTGTATTTCTACATCACAGAATATAAAGTGTTGCATTAATATACACTTAAAATTGCTTAGATTAAATATTAATCTCTATCTAAAATCAATATCTTACTTTTATACCAAAAACTTGTTTTCTAGTTTAGATAAAGTTTGTATTCCAAAACTGGTAAGTTCAAGATGTAAAGGGGAATAAGATTTTCGTAGATAATCCAGCACCTTTCAAATTTATTGGGCTAATTATATGTCATATTATGAGAATAATATTTTTTTGAATGGTTCATATTTTGTTTTTCTATATGTAACTTGTCTGGTGGTCTAGTGGTTAGCGATCTTTACGACTAAGCTGCAGTTGTGGATTCAATTTCCACTCAGGGCAAATAATCGTATGTTGAATATGATCATTTGTTCTTTATGGGCGAAATTCGTCTACAATGTCTGAGTATTTAGGATTAATTAACAGGTTTTGCCTAATTCGAAGTTTTTCTGTCATCTGAGAGATGATTGAATATGTTGCTATTTATCACCCGACTGTGAAAAAAGGAGGGTTTTGCTTTTCAAATGTATGTATGCATTTATATGTAAGGGTGTATATTTCTTTGACCTGCCCTAGATTTTAAGCGGTATGTCGTATTTTTATATAAGCGGTGTCAATAAATTTGTCTTAGTCGCGAGAGAAATACTGGGAACATCGAAATTAAAAATAAATAGAAAAACAGTTTTTTCTCTCTCTTCCGTTCTTCAATATATTGAAGAAAGATGACGATATTGCCGAAGTAGGGTATTTTAAAATAATTCGATACTTGTTAATATTTGTAAAAAATATTCATTATTTTCACTTTTAACATCATTTATGGTTGCTAAAGAAATATTAATGTAACACGGCCTTTGAATTTCTTAAAATTAAATACATCATTATGACTTTAAAAATACAATTTAACTGGTAGCTCTAGAACTTAACGTACATAAACAATCCTAAAAAAAAGAAACGTAAATAATAGTCACGATCATACGATGTCCTTTTTTCGAACAATGAAAAGTGTGGCAACTTTCACACCACAGAGGAACAGAAAAATACTACAGCGCCATCTACCGAGGATACCCTGAACTATGGAGAAACGAACTACGGACCAACTATTAATCTTGTAGCACAATGTAGAAACTCTCGAGCCGATTAGTATATATATTGTTTTCCCGGGGCCCCCACGGGCCATCACTCCACGTGGTGTGTTGGAATCGGACCGACTAAAATCACACGGTATACCACTCTGCGCCTGAGAAGGAACGGGTCCGGGATCTGCTATTATTGAGGTATCCGGACCCGTCCCAGCGCCTGCCCGCACTTACCCGGATACGGTCTGCTGGTAAAAACTCTCTATTTAAGCAACACGTATGCCAAATTCGAACGTTACTCCGTCCCGTCATCAATATAATAAAATCATCTCGGCCAGACGTTTCTCTCCAGTTAGACCTCCCCAAAAATATGTATTTGAAACCGTGTATCTTTGATAATTATTTGTTTACGTTAATATGTAAATCGTCCTCTGTTCAAACATCATTTGATATACCTAGTTATTGTGGTCAGCATAAAGTCCAATGTAAGATTGAAGTGTGAACAAAATTGAAAATTTATTTACAATAATAGGTGAGATTTTGGATCGACAACTTTTGACAAAGTACCTTTTACTACTTGCAAAGGATTTTACACTTACCCACTAAAAAGCTTGCGGTTCGAAAGTACTTCCTTACTTTCAGTTTAGAATGTTCTTCCTGTCGTGGTTTTACAATTACTAGAAAATATCTAAACCAATTACTCTAAACAAAATGTAACATTTGATGTGTATAATTAGTCTTCTTGGTAACTTAATTAACAGTTTCTCGTAGGTACTTAGTGACTATGCAACATGTATGTAACAGTAACGAAGCTTCTAATTTGCTATTAAATAAATATCATAAGTAATTTCGTAAGAATAGGACTAAGTTTCGATGATACCTCTGGTGTTGCGAGAGTCCATGGGAGGCGGTAATCGCTTAATATCAGGCGTTACGTCTATAAAAAAAAAGATAAAATCTAGCCAATGTTATTTGAAGCAGGGCTGTGTGTTTGATTCTTACCTTTTTTAGTGATATAATTGTTTTGAAACAGATCGTAAAGACAAAGTACGTATTCTTGGTTCTGTATCACGAAATGAAGATGAGGCAACAGTAGAACATAGAAGCCGGGGTCACAAGTTACTAGCATAGGCTTTTGTCGCTGACTAGTTCAGATACACTGCAAAATTCATTTCTTAGAATATTATATTTACAATCCATTTATAAGTGTTCGAAATACCCAAAATCTTCTATTACTTATATGAATATTTTTAATTCACCATATAGCTATCATTTTATCGATACCTACTCTTTATAAGAATCGATAGATGACACAATAAAATTCAAAATTTATATGTATTTATTGCCAAGCATATAACCGGAGACATATCGTCACCAATAAAACCCGTCTGAGAGAGGCTCGTCCATATTTTAGAGGAGCCTAAACTCTGGCGACCACCTAAGCCGCGACCCAATTGGTCGCTGCTCGTTGGCGACGGATTAGACGCTCGTAAAATTCTCAAACTGCGCGGTAAGGTTTTAATGGGGCCACCTGTCACACCATTCTCGTAATTTTATCTTCATCAAAACAATAATTTTTATACAAAGTATTGTATATTAAATATATAAATTATATAATTTAATAAAGTAATGTTCAATGTAAAAACTAAAAATCAATTAAAATATTATTTTGAGGGTTTCGTACCACAAAAAAGGGTAGTAACGGATGTAGGATCACTTTGTTGTCTGTCTGTCTGTCTGTCTGTCTGTCTGTCAAGACCCGTTTTCTCAGGAATACGCAGAGGTATCAAGCTGAGATGAAAGTTGTAAAAAAATCAAACTTCTAAGTCAAGGAATCAATATGCGATGCAGCCGTTTATGCTGCAAATTTTCGACAGTTGCAAGGACATCAAAACCTTCAGGGTACTTCTCGTAAACTCAGAATCTTGACATTAAGTGTGAAGCACTAAGAAGTACAAAGAATAATTGATTTATTTTACAAGTCAAAATGAAACTAATAATACGGACACGCTATGATCAAATAATGAACAGTTGTGTTACAGGAGGCTGCCCAAAGGTCGGCAATGCACTCGTGATTCTTTTGGTGTTGCAGGTGTCATCCGGCAATATGTTTGCACGTTTGCCCCTATTCCATAAAAAAATAAATACTATCCTATCCGACTGTAAAATTATTAAACTTTGTGAGGATATAATGTATATTTATTCCAACACAAAAACTACTAATGTGAAACTTATATATAGCTCATAAATCACAATAAAATACAGACTAATTCTTTTTTTATATTCGATATACACGTATGTAAAGAAACTAGTATTAAATAAGTCTTATACGTCATATGACGCGGATGAAACGGCACGGTACAGGTAGTGATAAAATAATGTCGGCGTACCATTGCACGGTGTAACAGTAATCCAAAAGTCATCTGTTGCACTACTTACGTATATTTTATGCGAGACATTACAAGCGGTATAACAGTAAATAGTTACGTTTTTATGGCAACACAAACTGACACAATTACACGAATTACAAGTTGCGTCGTAAAATAAATAAATTAAATGAAATCAACTAATTGATTTTGTTTTTTAATAAATATGACGGTTTATAGCTTATTAGCTGATGCGGATGACGGATGTTTGTGTTTTTATGGTAGCACTATTTTATTTAAATGGTTTCGTTTTGATAATGTCCGAAGTTCCGCACGCGTATATGTTGTCTGTATCTCTGGTCAGAAATCCAAATACCTTCTTGCCAAATTTATTGAAGTCGATACAGTGGTTTGCCATAAAATCAGATCGATATACAGAGTTATTTTCTTTCTTTCTTTTTACAACTCCCGCATTAGGAATATACATTCCTGTGTCGCGGGGATCTTTACAAACATACATGAAACGGACACAAAGTACACCCAGACTTAGAACAACAATTTATGGATCACACAAAGTGTTTTCCCATGTAGGATTTAAACCCACAACACTTGGCGCAGTAGGAAGTGGTGTGGCGACCACTGAAACCACTAGGCTAATCGTGTAGTCGTTAATTTTCGAATTTAGAATATTATAGTACCGGTTTTTCTCCACTAGTTATAAGTTTCGATCGTTTATATATATATATATATATATATAAGTTTTAGCGTTTGAGGTGTGCTTACATTCGTTTGTTTTTCGAGACTAACACTTGATATATCAAAATATAATCAAAACATGTGGTAAAATGTCCCGGACTGTAGACGTTAGTTTACGTACCAGTAATTTCTTTTTTTACACTACGCCGTCTAGTCCCAAACTAAGCATAGCTTGTAATTTTTTTATTGTAAATAAATACATATCATACATAGAAAACACCCGAACTCCAAAAAAATATTTGCAGATCACACAAACATTTGATCCGACCCGGGAATCGAACCCGACACCTCAAGAACAGCAGTCGCATACGCAACCGTTGCGCCACCGAGGTAGTTATTGCTTGCCAGCAATTGGTATGTTAAGAACACTGGATTTGTACAAATAGTATTGCAACATTAAATTTTCAAAAATTTCCTTCAGGAACATAAAAAGAGACTCTTCCCTACAATGTAATTAGTATTGCCCACATTCTAATGAGCCTGTTTGCCATACGTATTAAAATTACAACAGTCACAAGGGCACTACTTACATCCAAGACGCGTCTCACTTGAAAACATTTAACACGTATTTACAAATGGGAATGGACGCTAAATAGATCGATATCACCTACTTCAGGTACTGCTTAAGTCATGAGAGAAAGCCCTTATCTTTTGCTTGCAATAAGTAGTTAATTTTTTTGTAGTAATCTGGACTTGTTTAAATAAATTTCCAATGAGTTAAATCGTTCTACAAAGGCCAGTAGCTTTGTTAATTTAATAGGGTGTTAATTAGCAAACGTATCGCCTGATGGTAAGCGTCACAAGTGCGTTGCCTGCATTTGGGGGTTGGGGAAGGGGGAGGGGGTTATAGGCCTCCTGTATCCTCTCTCAGTCGGTGAAACACAGCGTAGGCGGTGGTTTTCTGTGAGGCCGTGGTATCACTTCGGTCGAGTTGGCCCATGCATACCGAAGCGCGTGTCTCCCACGGGGGACAAGATTTTCTTTTTTTATATAGTGATGTCCAAATAGAAATATGTATTCATAAGTGTAATAAGACTGAATTATTGATGATATGTTTTAAAAATTGGTTTCTACAACATTGTAGAGTAAGTACATATAGGTACATACCTATATGTACTTATTATTAGAAATTCAAAAGTAGCTCTGTCTATATGTGCAGTACGCTTGCTGAACCGTTGCTACTTTCATTTAAATTTGATATGAAGTTGCTTTGATTCTTGAGGAAGGACAAAGTCTACTCATTACCGGTACTGGTAACCGATTAACGTACGTAGAACCGTGGGTTAATGCTATTAGTAAATAATTTAAGTTTTTATTATAATGGACTTTAATACGATCACTCCTGTCAGTATACTAACATTCCTGATCATATTACAATAATCTAGTTCCAAGCTTAAAGAAACACTCTGCAAAACAATACTTTAAAATTATTTTAAAGTACATCGATTTGTTTAATTGCTTTCTAACTTTACATCTACATTTGTTTTGTACTATAAGGGTACAATGTATCTACATAAATAAAACCCCGCAAAAAGTTTATCTCTTAACCCATGTGGTACAGTGGGTGGCTAGAAGCGGATGGAATAGTAATTGTACCTCTATTTGAATGAGGATCAGACAAATGTGACTCGTGACAAGGACTTAGATCTTAGTTTACATATGGCTAAGGGCTTTACTGTTAAGTGTTGTTGTAGTAGGATTTAATAGTAGTAGTATTAAAAAAAGATTAAGTATTTTACATACGGGTAAAACCCAGGACGCTTTGACTGAAAAAGTTTACACGTCAGCTCTATGTAAGGAAATGAATGCGAGGGTATCGCTTTCTTAAAGAGTATGTTATACTTACTAGGCTCTAGATACTAGACACCGTGGGAGAGCCACGCTTCGGCATGAATGGGCCGGCTCGACCGGAGTGATACCACGGCCTCACAGAAAACCGGTGTGAAACAGCGCTTACGCTGTGTTTCATCGAGTGAGTGAGGATACCGGAGGCCCATACCCCAATCCAACGCCCCCTATCCCCCTCACCATCCCCCTTACCCCAGGCCGCCATAGTGTGGGTCACCATGCTGCATTGTTCTTTTTCGCATTGAGGATGGTGACCACCACTCTTGGATTCTGCTCATGCTTTCCATCAGGCAGGGCAGAGTCATTTTGGCGGCTTAAATATGAAAAAAAAAAAGATAAGTAATTACTACTTACTTTTGTAAGTCTGATTAGTAATAATTGAGGGTATTCAATGACGTTGGCGATTGTTGATGTCATCCCCCGTAAGTTTTCTTGTTTCTGCTACCGTCAAAATTAAACAGTTTATTTGAAAAAAAATTAACTCATATTTCTCGCAGCCTTTCTTACGATATTTTAATTTTGTCATGTACCGTCATGCATTATAATCTAACTTTATTCATATCTTCATGAAAACTCATACATACTAACAATAACAACCACTAGCCGATAGTTTTTATATTTTACACCTGAAAAAAACTCAAACTTCAATATATTTATCTCTAAACTTTACGCCATCAAACTTCAAAACCTTTGAATTTGGAGCTCCAGTCTCCAAAATTGAGTCGAAAACGATTCAACTCCGCATACATTATTCATAATCGCTGTTGTTCGTTCCACCGAGTGATAAATTACCGGTAATTGTATCCAAGTATCGGTGTTTCAAGAAAAATCGCCGAGTCATGTAGCCTGAGTTTACCTATCTACATACAGATCTTTATTAATGCGAGGATGCCGCGTCTTGTAATTAGATACTTTGTGTAATTGTGCGTAGAATATATTTGTATTATCCACATATTTGTACAAATATGTTGGAAACAAGTTAGTTCAGGTATAATTTAATTGTTTATTTATGTTTGGATGCGGGTATTACATACCTTTAAATACAGGTTGCCCAGGATAGAAAGGATTAACCTCTGAAAAGCTAATAGTAGAAGAAAACGCAAGCCCAGTAAAACAATTATAACCCTTAATATGAACCACATCAGTGAATAACTATCATTTAAAATAGCTAACTGTAGTATTTTCTCAAAAAATAATGTAAAACTATTGTTTTGTGTAAAATTTCTGAAGAAATATTGTTGATATGGAACTTTGAACATCTGTGGTGTAAAAAAATAAAATAAAAGCAATAGCGTTCAATAATTTTAAAATATTTCTGGATTAATGACGTTTCTAAAAAGATGTAATATGTTGTTATTGTAATGAAAAAATAGTGAACAATTTTTTGATAACATTGAATATACTAATTTGGATCAAATAACATATTATATACCTACATGCCCATTTGGTGACAGACTAGGAATTCGAAATTTTACTACTTATATACATCCTTAAAGTTGAAATAACAAAAACCTCCTTATCTCCAGCAGTGGCTATCAGCTCCACCACAAAAACAACAATAATATACCAATTATAGTATTTTCCCCTCCCCAACCCCTAAAGGCCGGCAACGCATTTATGACGCCTTTGGTGTTGCGGGTGTCCATGGGCGGCGGTAATCGTTTACTATCAGGCAATACGTCTGCTTGTTTGCCCCTATTTCATAAAACAAATCTCATAACTTCTGAATGTGACTTCTGTTTATACATTTAAATAAACAAGATAGAGAGAATATTACTCATTCTGGTGATCTTTGCAGTTGGTGTAACTTACCACGGAAGCACATAATTCAGTTCAACTTCCAACATTGACCTGATAATTAACCTTTTCTTTAAATATTTTAAAAGTGCAACAACATTTTGTTCCCGATTGCAATGAAAACGTGATTCTTTTAAATACAGATCACCATGTATTAATTACAGATATGGACAAAAGGTATAAGAATAACGGGCGCGCCAAACTCATTTACCAATGTCTACCGATATTGAAATCGATTTTCCTGAATCGATCCGGCGAATAATTGTCGGTAATAATCCGAAATACTGAACAGAGGTGTCGATGTAAAGAGATATACGGTCCGTTACTTGCAATATGCAGGTGGTCAGTGTAACATCGATATTTTTAATCGATACGCAATGAATTGATGATTCCACACAATTTGATCGATCGTAATGTTTCTGATTTCGTCATGCGACTTTATTTTGTATTCGTTTTGTTCTTTTTTTGTAATTTTAATGATAATTTTAAGCCTTAAACAATTGATCTTAAGTTTTTTTATGACCAGAACTGGAATCATATTTTATATTTGAAAAGAGAAGGGTTTAAAATAAATGGTGGCCGTAATTTAATTTAAATTCGAAAAGAAGCCACTTGATATCATGTTCAAGTGTCATATTTCAAATTTATTATTAATAGCTCTATCTAAACTAGTTAAATCAACATAATGGTTTCTAACCAATGTAATTTGAAACCTAGGAACAGTCATACATTAACACAAGTAGATTTCTCTGGCTACATAAAATATTAAGTGTCGTGTTTGTGGAGTAAATTGCGTATCGTCAAATTTACCGAGGCGTCGCCGTTATGTCGGTGTTAGCTTTTCACACAAATGCGATTTGTGTATGATGTTTAGTATAAAACAGACGGGCAGTTTTGTAAATATCTTTAGAAATATAATGGGATCAGTTTAGTAAATAGGATCATAAAAGTACACGTTCTTTACGAAAAAGATTACATAATATTGTTATAACAACAAAAACTTTTACATCAAAGTATTCGATACCTGACAATATCTAATTTGAATCCACAAAATAGTTGAGGATGTTAAAAAAAAATGATCCGGATTCTAAATTCAAATTATTAAACTGCCAGTCTGTAAAACAACAATTTGAATAAAGAACGCACCTCTTCAAACATTGCTTATTGCTGCCTTCGTGTTGACGAACAACATGCTAAACGACCAGCATATGTAGACACTCGGTGACCACTTCACACGTATAAATATGTACGAAGACTTTCCAGTGAAAGGGGTATCAGAGCTCAGGTTAAATTGGAGAGTAAGTTTACATGTGTAAGCTTTTTAGAAATGAGATCGTAAGGTTTCTCATTGTTTGACATGCTATTACGAACGTTCGGAATTAGAATAATAAACGTTTCTTTGAACTTTCAATATTTTTACGACGCTAAATATGGCCACGCAAAATGTAGTTTGTTGACATTTTCATTTTCTAATGAGTGTATTTAGACATCAGTTTATGACTGGTGTGCTGGTGTAGTGGTAAGACAATCTGGCTGTTAAACTAGAACTTATGGGTTTGTTTACTAACTAGGAAAAATAAATGTTTCATAGACGCTTTTATTTTTTTATATGTTTGTATTATAAGTATATGTATATATTAAGTTTGTGTAATATATATGTATACATTTGGCAGTATATAAACGTGGATTTTTGTAGGCTTTTTACTATAGCACATATATATGCTAGTTTGAGATGTAATGGCCTTGAGTAAGATGAGGGGGGTAGGAGTTAGATTATGGGCCTCCGGCCTCCACACTCACTTGGCGAAGCACACAACGCAAGCGCTATTACACGCCGGTTTTCTGTGAAGCTCGGTCGAGCCGGTATATTCGTGCCGAAACGAGGCTCTCCCATGGTAACGTTTATCTCGATACTAAGTTATCATCGTCGATCATGAACACCTGATACTAAATAGTCTCAAAAATTATATATCCCCGATATTTAAGAAAAAACACCGCTCTATTTTTAGTGTTTTGTAAATCTTATTGGTCTGAAAACACATTTAAAATAATTGCTTTACAGTGAATGTACTACAATTTGTTTAACTTATTACATGACCTCGTCGAAGTATAATAGTTTTGACTAGATAACATGTTCCATCGTAGCGCTTAAACTAATATACCGATTTTAATGAAGTGTCGATTAATTTGTATTATCCACCCGGATGACATTCGTTTTTGCATAGTCTTGTTATAGTTTTTAACGTTTTCTTGCTATAAAACAATTTGACTGCACAGTTAGCTTAGCGGCTTAAGCAGTCGCCAAGCCGTTTTTACTGCGCCAAATGTTGTGTATTCAAATCTCACATGAGACAACTCTTTGTGTAATCAACAAATTGTTGTTATGTGTCTGGGTGTTTTTTGTGATCGTTTCATGTGTTATTATAAAAGTCCCCCGCGGCAAGTTCTTAATACGAAAGTTGTACAAAAATACTATTCTCCGCAATAATTGGTGGTGTGCTGCCAATGACTTACCGTAGCTCAGATGATACTTACATAACAATAATGATACAATAAACTGCATGGCTTAACATAAGGTTACTGAAGCCTTTCTTACATGAGCTTTGTTTTTCTATTCACCAGTCAACATACATGATGCAGTTCCTTTGGACAATTGCAATTATAGCTTTAATGTCTAATTATACTTATAATTGACAGATGTGTAATTGAAATAACCTGTTTAAAAGTATTGCATTTGATTATATAATGATCTATACAGTAGATGATTTAGCTATTAATCGTTGAAAGATCTATTGTTGGATTAGTATGGACCTCCCTTATTATATTTGGCAGGGTCAGTTTCAAGACATCTACGACAATAAAAGGTTATATTTTATTAAGTGTAACCTCTTTGGTTAATAGTTTTTTTTATGCTGCTAAAATGACAATTAAGTATGCGAACGATAGTAAGTGTTAATATGTAGTTTGACTTGCAACATTAGAATTATACGTCTAGGTAGTTGGCACAATGAAAAGTTCTAATAAGAATTAAGTAATAGGTCACTAGACCATCCATACTATAGTAGTGAGCACTTTAAATCTATGAAAAGAGAGAATAATCACTAGTGTTAGGAACTTTATTATTTCTTATTAGAAACGGTGTATTGTTTATCTCTTATTAGTTTATTTTGATTTTGATTCCTTGTATCGCTTCTTACAGCTGTTATAACCTATAAGTATATATGTATATATAATTAATTCGGTCTATTTACAAAAGTCACGTTTAGTTGAAGAAAAGCAAAAAGTCCCTTTGAAAGAATTCAACGCGTTCTAGTTGCGTAATGTTCAGATATACAAGCATAGGTTTTTGTGGCATAGTACCGCCACACAAGCGGTTTTTAGCTTGAAGGTATAATAATTAATTAAAATGAGACTACTCCTGTCAATAATAAATATGTCATTATTTGATATTAAAACTATTAAAAAAATAATTTATATTTCTATAACAATGTGAGCCTTATTTCCATGTTTTTTCTAGCCTTGGGGGTCTGATGACAGTTAATAAGATATAGCGACTCTAGCTAGATCGGGAAAATTATCATTTATCTCGAACCAATTTGAACCTCAAATCTACTAAGTTTAAGCTCAAAATCAAAAACACATCTTTGACAGACGAACAACCAAGACTAATCACACAATATACCGACACACAATATTAATAATAATTAAAATTAATTTTCAATAAGGTATATAAATTAAAAAGGGCGACTTTCGCTTATTAATCGTTTTCGTTCGTGACCAATCGGGTGGGGTCGTGAAACTTCGGGCGTTTCCGCCGTCCGTTCGGCTTCCCTCGGGCGCTACGTCGACTTGATTAATGGATTTCCATGGCCAAAAATGTGAGCTTTTTTTTCATAATTCCCTTGGAGGTGTTTGAACTCTTTTTGGGGTAGCCGCAAGTAATTAGTGGTTATTGAATATAAATGTTTGACAGGTTTTGTGAGGGGTTAATTGCTTAGTTTCTTCTGAGGCTCTGGTAATCTGTTTTCTTGTTTCAATCCTGTGGGAAAATTATTTATGATGTTTTATATTAAATTATTATTTAATTGAAATCTTTGAGTGCTGGTGCCATTTTTTCGGTAAGTTTATAAAGAAAGCTACTTTAGCTGTTATAATTCTATAGGCCTTATAAAAAGGTTATGATTTATTTTTGTTTTTTTAGGCAACTCCCGCATTTGGAATATACATCCTGTATCGCGGGGAACTTTCCACACATATATGAAATGGACACATAGAACACCTAATCTCAGAACAGCAATTTGCGAAGTATAAAAATTATATGTATAAAATTTATATATTTTTTTTTTAATACTTACGGTGTTCGGGTATTTATTGTTATAGTGGCAACAGAAATACATCATCTCTGACAATTTTAACTGCCTGACTATCACGGTTCAGGAGATACAGCCTAGTGACAGACGGATGGTCTGACCAGCAAAGTAACCACCCCTTGGGTACGGAACCCGAAAAAAGTTATTATTAACAAAGTTCATTATTAATGTTGAAACCGCAAAACATCAAATTTTGGACGGCAGCCAAATTCTAACCATTTACATTTTTTTGTTACCTTAAAGAATTTAATTCCTTACGTCATAAGGTTGAATCTTGTTTGCCGACGTTCCAAAACACTTCACAAGGACATGACAATATTTCACAAAAGTGGTGCATAAAATTCGACGACGCTGATTGGCCGTTGACCTCATCGTAACGGTCCTATATGAATCTAAGAAAAGAATTCCTAATCAGTGTTTTTGTTGAATATTTGGCGTAAATATTTTTCTTTTGAAACAATTAAGTACGGTGTGAGTAAAACATCATAGTATATGAATACAGAGTGTAGTGGAGTGTTAGGTTGTCACTCATCCATACTAATATTATAAACTCTAAGGTTTGTCTGTATGTCGGTCTGTGCGTCTGTTACGATTTTATGGTTATACCGCTGCACCTATTTCAGTACAATTTGAAATGGAGATACTTTGATTCTTAAGGCTACACTTTAACGTGATAGCCGATAAACATGCGGGCGGAGCCGCGGGTAAAAGCTAATAAAATGTAAAGAAATAACATGATTTGAGTCGATTTTCAAAATTGTTTATGTCTCGTGTAGAGTTTGTATGTTGTTTCAACCAGTCCTAATCTGTGTCACAGATCAGTTTTCATTAACTTATGTCTACGGTTAGCAAAAACCGGGATCCCCTAGTCTTTATTATACCTGAAATTATTCGGGGTCGAATTTTAGTTAGAGACTATACTAAATAATTCCTATGTATAATTATCATATAAGTGTAGCCTTCATCTTATTTTAACTATTTCAGCAGTTTGATTACAAAAAATACTTTTTTGTATTATTATTCGATTTGTAAGACAGTTGAAAATATTTTGATATATTTGTTTTTTTTGGTAATAATTCTTAATTGTAAAAAATATCGAACCGAAAACTCAACGATGCAGAAGGCTGCTGCAGTATTTCATTGTCTTCATTCGCAATGAGTATGGTGACCGACCTCCTATCTTGGATTCTGCTTATGCTTTCTATCAGGTAAAATAGAGTTATTTTTCCAAGACTATACAAAAATAATATGTATTTCAGCTTTGACAACCCTATTTTAAGCATACACAGAGCGTGTTAATCTCCTACCAGTGACCGTGAAAAACTGTAACATGTGAATGTTTTTCAAATGCTTTGACGTTGTTGACCTCAGAGGACACTGACTCGCGGTCACCATATTGGGAGCAAATTCTTTCTGTATACTGTTATTATTCATATCAATATGATTTAGATAACCATTATTATAGCTATTTAAATGGGTAAGGTCAATATGATCTTCAAATTCTTAATCAGTTGAATATATAAAAAGGTTTTTCTCTCTCAGACATTGTTTCTTTAAAGAATAGCAGGAACAATGATTACACGTATCACCTGATGGTAAGCTATTACTGTCATCCCCGGGTACCCGCAACACCAGAGGCGTCACAAGTGCGTTGATGGCCTTTGGGGGGTCGGGTTGTAGTATGGGCCTCCGATATCTTTACTAACTCGGTGCAACACAGTGCAAGCGCTGTTTCACATCGGTTTTCTGTGGAGCCGTGGTATCACTCCGGTTTAGCCGAATCATTTATGCTAGAGCGTGGCTCTCCCATGGTAATTTTGATTTAAATCTATAGTATAAATCAATAAAATCAAACATCTACATATATTACTACGTTCGGATTGAGTTATTAAAATGTTCCTGCTTTAACACGCTGTTAATGATAATGCCTCGATTTTCTAGCGGCCTCTGAGAGTACGTAAAACTGCACCTGATCTCTCCACTGTCGTGTTGGATAGCCGTGCCATCGAATTGTGGGAGTTAGGGAACAAAGCGTGCACCTGTGTTTGCAAATAGACTTGTGCACTATTATATCTCCTGCATAGTTGTTTGTTCTTTGTTGAGACTGGCCGCCATGGCGAAAATCGTCTAAGAGAACAATACCATCATCAAAATTTAATGATACTATAACTTTAAAAAATATTTGTCTACCAGCTCCGTTATCGCAATAAAAAATAACCTATACCCTTCATCAAGGTCCAACCTATCTTCAAACTGAATTTCATACAAATCAGTTCAGTAGTGAAGACTTGAAAGCGTAACATACATACAGACAAAGTAACTTTCGAATTTATATTGTTAGTATGAAAGTTTGGATTCATACAACACTCTGTATTATCTTATCTACATGGCATTTGGAATTCAAAAAACAGTGCATGAATACCCTTCCATCAATCTGTAATTATTACTGAAGGTTCTCATAACCAACACCAATTTCGGTGCATTAAAATCGGCCGAAAAAGATCATCATAAATTTTACACTTCAACATATCCAATTAAAACTGTCTCGAGCCCTTCAACTGTACACTGCAGGCCAAGAAAACTGACTCGTTTGACGAACAAAATTAATTTTAATATTAAACAAACACAGTTAGTTTTATAACAATCATATTCCTCATTGATTCTTTTAAAAAAGGGTACCTTTTATTCGCCCATATAGTGTGTAATTACATTTTGATAGGTTGAGGTCTCGGGCGCGGTAATATTTAGCTGTCAGCACTTTCGCCGACAATTCGGGTATTTTCGTGTATCTCCGTGAGGTATTCGGTAATTTGTTTTTTTCTTGCAATTGTTGCCAGGCGAATTTTTCAACAATTACATGTTGTAATTACGTATTCGAATATATCGTGTGTTTACAAAGTAATGTTTCGGAGATTGATTTAAATTTGTTAATTATGTATGCATCGTTTGGAAGTAGATTTATTTTATTTCAAGACCTCCATTCATTTATAATTTTGCATAAAATGTTTATAAATCAAGCTATTTGGTCTTCACAAATGACATTTAATTTGACGAGATTAAAAATGTCTGTTTAAATCTATTACCAAGTATATTTATTACTGTATAATTTTCTTACGATTTAGACTTTGGGTATAATAATATACATACATATATTATTCGTAACATAATCGTTTTATAATCTGTTCCATTTTCATTAAAGCGAAAGTAAATTTTGCCATCCTAGTAACTAAAACTATCATTAATGTCAATAAGTAGACTTAAAAACCAAAGAATTAAAAAAAATTGTAACTAAAATGACAAAACTGAATTATTATAAGAAACACTTCAAAATTAGAGTCTGTCTCGCTCTTGTTGTCTGTTACGCTCACACAGCGTGACAGACAAACAAGACAGGCCACACCACTGCAGCAATTTCAATGAAATAATTTTGTATGGAGATACTTTAATTCTTGTAGGAAGACAGGCTACTCTTTACCGCGTCAACCGATATACACGCGGGTGGGACTGAAAGCTGAAGCTAACAAATTATTGTAGCTAGCATTTGGTCCAGCAAATGTTACAAAATATCCAATTTTAAAATAACTTGTCTAATCGTTTAATCGATAATTTTTCTGTAACATTATTTTGATGTAAATTGGTGTTTAGAGTTACAGCACATGTGATTGTACAAAGCTGAAAACCACCAGTGAACTGTTATTTTTTATGTGCTATTTATTTTTGTTTTTTGTGGCGTGTGTCAACATTTTTTTATCAAAATAGCGTGGATAATTCACTCACAGAACCCGATCCAGTTTTCATGTTATTGAGTATTGGATTTTCTTAGTCAAAATGTTGTGGCTGTAAGACTACATTAAGCTTGTTATGTATACGTAGAGTTATCAACGCTATTGGGAAACTCAACTATTCACGCGCCTACCTGGATCTGGTAGGAATCGAGTTACATCTGAGCGAGCCAACCGATTCATTGCAAGAGTTTCTTTGCAAAATTGGCGTTGAGGAAGAGACCCTGCCCAAAAGGCTCTTGGTCGGCTGCAGAATGAAATACAAGAAGAATGGGAGAAAATTGCCCATCACGTGGTCGTGACTCTCATACGATCGATGAAAAATGGAATGTAAGCAGTTAGAAGAGCTGAAAGAGGGAATATAAGTTATTGAAAAAATAGATTAAACAATAAAGTAAAGTCTATCAAAATTTAATTTAAATTTAGAATATTCTTATAAGAATTTGAAAGCCTGATTACTGCATTTAATATTTATTGTCAATAATAAATATTTTTCCGAAAGTCCTTTGGGAACATCAATGTGTTTCGATTTTTTGGTGAGATTTATATTCTGAGTCGCTGTTAGAACCGATCAACACTTCTTACACGGTATTGTGTACCAGATTCATAAGTCATTCAGCACACAAACAACTTCATCACATCACTCTATCGAACTCAGAGTGGTGTACCTTTGAGTACATTTGACCCACAAGTAGCACTTTAAATGCTGAAATTACTCCTGATAGCATCTTGTGTACCTGCAAGGCGCTATATGATTATTGTAAAGTGTATGCACACTTTTCTACAGTTTTCTCTGTGTGTTTTTTTATATATTGTAACATAAATAATAAATTTCTAAAAATACCAATTTCAAATAGAAAGCCAAAACAAGCAAATTATCCATATTAATCTGCATGTTTTAAGCTAGCTGTGTTTACTTTAATTGTAACCATCACGGTGCTTTGAGTAAAATAAATAAGTAATATACTAAAACGTATTGTATAATACGAATTCTGGCTTCAACATGTTACGAGTGTATGTATATTTGATTGAAAATGTTTTAATAATCATAAAGACAAGTATTTATGTTATATGCGTGTGCGCGTTAAAGTGTTTATAAAATTTATGTTGAAAGTTGTTGATCTAACTTCAATTAAGATTCGTACACGTGGGTGCTGTTCCATGACTTCCCAAAAAAGGATTGTAATGTTTTAAGAAACGACAGAGAGATTCACTTTGTTTCATAATGACTTCTAAAGTGGTTATATATATAGATTTTGATATGTTTGGTAATCTAAGCTCTTGATTGTCGCACTTAATGGAACTTGGCAAAATAAATACTAAAATTAAACTCACTTGTACTTGTTCTACTATTTCAATTAACTCCAATCCTTACTGGTGTGGTCTTATCAAATGTTACTCTTGTATATATTTGTTTTCGTCTAACTACACAATACGTTTACACAATTGAGCTCAGTTTTATACACAGGTCAATAGAATAGTCTCTAAACCAGTTCAAAATCTTTTTACAAAATTTATATCGTTATGTGGGCTTACACCCAACTCCCTTTTGTCTCAATAGAGATGCGAGAGAATCAATCGCCCTTTCAACTTCCCAGGACAATTATATTTCATATTTTACCGTTAAGACGTCCTCCATCGACCAACACTCAATTACAGATAGCCATCGTTTTTGTACCATTTAACGTTATTTTACTTAAAAATTGTGGTAACAAGAATATGAAAATATCCATATATGACAAAAAGCAATGAGAAATTCATTAAAAATGTAATGAAATTGTGTTAATTGGAGTCATCTTGTTATTTATGTCTTTTAAACATGATTGAGATGTGTGGCGACAAGTTTTGATAATTATAAATGGAGGAAAAGACAGGTTGAACATTTTTATTATGTTCATAAATTTTAGCTGCCAAGGTGTATATAGTATTTACGATTTTTTAATAATTATAATCTTAAATTCACTAGTGTGTAACCCAGTAATTAAAGTGCTAAAGCATTGCTTGTAAATTTACCTAGAAAAGCTTATATGGTACTTGCTTTTGTCTGCGGCTCTGATGCATCGATGCCGGTTTTCGCGACAAAAGGTAACCCGTGTCCTGCCTAAACTCTATTTTTATGCTGAAATTCACGAAGTTGCTTTTGCTTTTTAACCGTGAAAGCATAAGAGATAGACAGACAAACATCCAGAGTAACTTTTGAATATATAATATAAGTATAGATGGTATAGTTTTAGAGAACACAGCTAATTTTCTTTTTATTTAACTTAAAATTTAAAAATAAGCAGGATTCTAAAATATTTAGAAAATTTGTTATGCTAGATATGTTTTAATTGGCCCAGCCCAGACAGTTTTTCACATACGTAATGCTTTGATCTCATTTCGCTTTAAAATATCTTTTAATACACGAACATCTTTATTTAAATTGAAATAAAATCGAATAACAATCTTTGTTTATTTAATTTTCAATTTCTATTAATGAAAAACAGACGTTAGAAGTTAAATGACATAAACCGAGTCGAGGTCTTTCAATAACTCATGGTTCTAACGTCGAGACATATTGTCGGCTACGTAGATTGATTAATGGAATCAGCGGTCCTGGACATTTTTCTTGTATATGTATAAAAACTTGATCCATATTGACATGTTTGTGTTTTAAAGTACAGCGCGCATTATACAATTGGTGATACGCTTTTTACTTCGTAGTTGTAAGTTGTTGTGCCCTGCAAAAATGTTGTAGGATTTTAATATGTAAAAAGCATATGTATATGTAGTGTTGTATGCGTAAAAATAGTTATATGAGATAATATTACAAACTTTAATTTGTCTCAATCGCGGTAAGTTCAAGGTATATTCTTCTATTTTTAATTTTCTAAACTTATCGGTGGTAAATTTAACTCAAATGAAAATAATAAAAATTAAGTAGAAACACCTAAACAAAAAATAAACAATTAACAAATAAACATGACATCACACCATTATATTTTTATCACATTCTAATATAAATTATATAAAAGATTAATAAAACATAGTATAAAATAATTAGAGCAAAGTATTAAACTACCCATTTGCTTCCAAAGGGTATTCTCACTCTTAAATAAATAAATAAACGAGTAAATATTATGTATTACAATAAACTTAAATGTTATTGCATTCGGAAACCGCCGCTATGCGTTGATCCTTAGTAGTATAATTCATTTAACATGCTGCAGTAAGTAGATCTTGAGACTGCGGAGCTCCTATTTAGGAGAGATAGGAATATATTGATTTAAACTCGTTTCATACAAATGCGCATAGTAATGTGCATTTGTATTAATCTTGTAAATAAATAATTAAAGAGTAAGACTAAATGGGGCGATATTAAATTAAAAAATAAACAAAAAAAAACTAGCTAGCCCGCTGGTCAGGCAGAGTGACAGTGCTGGGGTTTTCCTTTCTAGGGCGCACCTGGTTCCCCGGCTTAAGTACCTAATACCCAAGACGGTGTGCGGTTTTAGTAGGTTCGAGTCCGACATGCCACCAGGAGTTGGTATCCGAGGGGATTTCCGCACGGAAAAAAAGGTGTGACTGTGATCAGGTGACCAGGAACTGGGTGTGAGTTGCCCAAAATTGATTAATGTGGCGGGAAATATGAGAATCCTATATCTGTAACTACTGCTTTCCTTTACCTGGCCATTAACTGTTAGGATGATGATGATGGAACAAAAAAAAACGTTTACATTGACTTTTTGCTCGAAAATATAGTATTTGAAATAAATGTGGATGCGTCATATAACTTCGGATCGATTCTAGAAAAATAATATTAAATTAAGCAAATAAGTAGACAGGCGAGATCGTATCATTACAAGATTGAAAACTTAATCTAAAAAGTGATCTCTAATGTAAAATATATAGTAATAAAAACGATTAATAGCTCGTTTTTGGGGTTCCGTTCATCAAAAATAGTTTCTTATCTACCAAATAACTCTTATGCAAGTAGCTCGTTGTCAATCTTCCTATATATCTACACCACTTTTTTTCAAAAATGGCAGCATCAGCGTCTCACAGCACAGGTAATGAAAATTTTCTGAAACTCTGAATGATTTTTAGAAAATTTTCTTTTCATCGAATTCCCTACAATACAATTTTGTTTATTTGCGGAACCCTCCCTTAGAAAGTCAGACTCACATGTGTAGACACCATACTAGAGGTTAAAGTGGGTTTCATATAATTTATTAGTCGTTGTGGTCGTAAATCGATTGTTTTACTGTTTAACAAGTTTTAAAGAATCGAATTATAAAACATTGGGAAATTCCTCTAATGAGTTATGTAACACGCCTTTGAAATTCTTCAATATGCATGAATTCATCTAAAATTAGTGAACATACTTCACTCATTTTAACTGTAATATAAAATATTACAATTCAGCCAAAAAATTTCAATAGAATGGATGTTGCGGAAAGCCGTTCTATTTTATTTACCATTTTATTAATCTGTTTATTAATTTTAGTACATTACAGAACAACTTACATGTATAAGCATATTCTATATTGCATGAATACACGAGATGCTTACCTTAAGCAAATTTGTTGAAACCAACACTATACAGTAAATACGTACAGTACCTGATATATTTATTGTGTATATCGTGTAGGTATGAATATAATTTCACTTTATTCTTATTAGCTATTTTACAAGTAAATATATCATTCTAAAACTTTAATATCGAAACTTCTTTAATTCATAGTCCGGAAACTTTCTTCAAAATTACTATCTTTGAACAATATCTACAAAGCGTTTAATTTCTTAATTATACTGGAACATGCATCGCCAAATACATCCTTGGCCCTGTCACGCCCTTGAAGATTATTAATTATTGAAACCGCACTTTATGTAGGTCGTGTTAGCGACAGGTAGTACACTCCGTACTTTGTATTGTCAATATATATCATGAAATGAGAGTGGGTCAGTCTGTACTTACAGTTTTAATGTTCTATACATCAATGTGGAGGACTGAGAAATGTTGTTTCAGAAGTGAATGCCTCGTAATTTAAACATCAAGATCGTAAATCATCTTGATGAGTACGAGTGCAATTTATTGAGAAAAAAGTAAGCAAAGGTAGTTATTGTATAAAGTATTAAATCATGAAAATATAATAACTATTGATGCAGTAACGTCCTTGTTATAAGAAGGAGTTTCTCTTATAATACTATAAATTTGGTTAGCATATTATTAAAAAGATACAATTTGCCAATTTCCTAATTTTATGATGAATTTTATTGTGTTATTGTAACTTGGAACAGTTAGGCTCATAACCGCAAGTCTCATACACAGCTTAATTAAATTCTTGATTTCACATGTGGGTATGTATATATATCTATATGTATATGTTTGTATAAGTATATATTGGATGTATGTATATGTGTGTATATATATATATATATATATATTGGTATGCATACGTATGCGTATGTGTGTATACGAATATTGTATTTATGACATTTATGTTATATAATGATATCTTCATGTGCCTTGAACAACCTTGTACAATTCGAACAATAATTTTCACTTGCTTCAAAAATACACCTACTACACGTAGCTCTGCACCCCCTAAAGGTTGACTGGAAGATAATGCCCATGGCATTAAGTCCGCTTTTTGCAATGTAGTTGCATGAAGATTAAATAAATAAATATAATTTTAACACCATAGTCTCTCGTACTTTAAATTTCTGAATGTAAAATGACTAGAAAATATTTATAAATTCCTGTAAACAGTATATTATTATTTATTCTCACGTAATTCCACAACAAAATCAGAACATGAAAAACTATCAGGAAAAAGACAAATTCATCTTGTGACCACAAATAACTGGGAGCAAATCCGTCAAAAATAGAACCATACATTGAAGTGAAAATGTCCCAAGAAAATCATAGCCCAAGGTGCGTGAGACAATTTCCTTTGCCCTTTTTGTTAGTAACTATTGGTCACTAAACATTTGCAAATCGTAGTGTTGCATGCAAAACAGAAGGACCGTCACATCCAAGTATAGAGAACTTCCTTACATGGTAACGGACACCTTTCTTGCAATGATGTGCTTTGGTTTAAGAGGCCTATGTGTAACCGTTTTTGTAAAGTGACAATGTTGGATGCAAGAGAAGAGCGGTTTAGAGTGTGGTATCTGTCGGAATTCCTGTAAGACTGCATTTGTGTTAGACAAAGTTGAATATCACAGCTGGTGAGTTAAAATAGCTATTTCTAGAGTGTACGAGATCTAGCCACTATAACCTATTTACCCACTACGCCATATATACTTAAGCTGTCATATATTTTTGTACTACGCTGAGTATTATGGGCTTAAACTTCACTTAGTCTGAGTCTGGGTGTTCTTAGTGTTTGATATATGTTTGTTTAATCCCCTCGCAAAACTCCACCGGAATGTTCCTAGTGCGGAAGTGGGTGTCTTTAAAAATAACAGTAAGGTATTGTATACATATTTGCCACATATACAATAAAAAAAATTGTTTAACTTTTTATAACACGCATGCTAAAAATATATTCAGATATGGTCGGCGTGAAATTGATTGTTAATGCTAATCATTGTTTTATTTTTCAACATTTGTGGGTAACGTATAAATAAGTATCTAAATCATATATGGAATACTATATTGCTGTAATAGCACGCCGTACGTGTTGGGCAAACACCAAATATGTAATACTTATGCAAAACAACTTGCAAATGTACTTTATTTTGACAAGCATATCCAAAATTATTAAGTTCACATTAAGAATAGAGTATAACAAGAAACTGTAATCATTATTGTTTTTCCCTTTTAGTTCTACTTACAAAACGCTTCCTCCCAATTCTTGGACGCGAGTCTGACATGTTTTACAGTTGACGTTGAAGCTACATCTTCGCTCTTGTAAATTGTATGGAGTTTTCGTCAATCACAGCTTCAGATTAGCTTCAAGCGACCGTTTGACGACTCCTGGTTTTCTCACTATTGTTTAATGGAAGTTTGAATGTTCAATTAATCTTATACTAAAGTTTTTCTCTGTAGCAGCCAGAACATAAAACATTTTTTTAATAGAAAGCAAGTGTTTTATATAAAAAACATTTTTCTTTAACATAACAAATTACACTGACTCCTAAAACTGTAAACATCCTTTTTAAGTTCATCATCGACAACCTATAATGTCCAACTGCTGGGCTCGGGTGTCCCCTCAGGTTTGTGTTAAGGCCATACGTCCCCACGCTGGCCGAGCGCGGGGTGGGTACTGACAAGATAACGTTGTGGCTTGTAATCTGACTGTTGGATGTTTTTAAGCTACCCAAGGGTCAACTAAGTTTCACAAAAGTTATCCTATGATAACAACAATGTGAGATGTTCATGGTATCATACCACCAGCGGTCACCTATCCAGAAGCGTGCCGTCGTTGCTTACCCTCGGTGATTGTTTCGAATCACCACGTGCAACTGGGCTAAGTACATACAACGCTAACTTCGTACAGCTATTAAACACTTAGGACAGAAAGAAAGCTCACATTTCTTTCTTTTTTCTTTTGTTCTGCCTTTATCCCACATTGGTTCTTGATGCTCCAAAAACTTATGCTCAATAATTCCATCAGATTAAATACTAAATCAATATTTTTTTCTTTTGTAGTCCAGAATTCGGTTAAAAATGCTTGCAATCCTACCAAATTGAGTATTCACATTTATCATAAAGGCAGCTTGTATTTAAAATTTGTGAACCAAGTCTCACGCTCTTTGCAAAACGGTTACATATACAATATAAACACATTCTGACATCGAAAAATTCCCCATCGGTAAGATTACGGTATTAAAAGGGATTGATAAATTGCAACAATTTGTATTTATTTCCAATTCAGACGTTTAACCATAAAAATACCACGATAAAATCAACAATGTACAAATTTCACAAGAATTACTTAATTAAACCGTATTTAAAGGGTTCATCAGATAAAATGATTAACATAGCAACCCAAATACTGGACCTTGATATATCATTCATTCATTGCCAAATACTGTATGATAATATCTCAATTTTTACGAACTATAGAGACCGGCAAGTAATTTGGCCAGATTCGTTAGATGCTCAGAAGTCGTTTTTAGATCCCTTTGGTTGATAAAGGGACGCGGGGATTGTAGTAGTACCGTTCCGAGGAAGTGATTGAAGCGTCAGTCGACTACACTTAGATTTTGTTTGTTTTAATTTGTTACACTAAGAACTTACCCCATTGCGCCGAAAAATGGCTAAGTTACGTGCCGGCGTTTATACAATTTAGTGTGAAATATCTGATTCAGGTCAAAAGTATATTATAGTTACAAACGTCCATACGAATCCAGTTAAGATTTAAAATCTTGAACTTATTTATATGAAACAATAGCTGTGTCGAGCGTTTATTGTTTGTACCTTTAAAACACAAATTGCGGGTTGAGCCGCGGGGTAAATAGCCTTGGTTACTTCTTATATCATTAGCAAAACAAGCTATCTACCTTGTGAAATCGCTCAAACCTTTTCAGAGATTACCCGGTATAAATAGACAGTCACAAAAAAAAAGTTTTTTTATGGGAGTTCTTTAATATATTCTTTCACACGCATTTAGTGTAAGCTGTTCATTAACAATTTCAAACATACACTTTGAGTTTAATTATTTTCTTTGTATAGATTTTAATACTCAGAACCAAGCCACCTTCGAAATAATACACAAATCCAAACGATTTTTAATAGTTACGATGCAGTAGGCAAGATACTTAATTATTTACAAATACACATGTATAGTAATTTTAATGTAAATAAATATTCTTGAATATAATTATAACAGAAAACATTATAAAATTTTTAAAAACTTTGCTTGACTGCTATGGCTACTAATATCTGCAATAAAAAAATCAAAATCAATCCACCTCATTCATTTCTGTCAGGTCCTGATGGAGTATCCTTACCCAAAAACATCAAAGATTATTCATACGTTGAATCCATTATTCGGTAACTCGTGTCTCGCAGACGTGCCCAATCCTTCATCGCTTGCAGAGCAACCAAAAAAGGAAAGAAATGAAATTAAAAAAATAAATTTCGGATATGTTAACAGTGCGCAGTCACGCACACTTGTTAGCACAGCGCCGAAACATGTTATTATACAACATTTATTTAATTTTTTTTACAGGTATGTTTGTAACAAGAACAGCGGAATCAGTTTAACTAAATACACAATTGCACACGCAATGTCGAAAGTGATTTTTTTCAGAAAAAACTTTTAAAGGGTCATGTCATTCGCGTTTACTGTGAAGCGCTTGACATATTTAACATGATGAATTTTTATATTTCTGTATCGACAGCAAATATGTGTTTGTGAATTGAATCGAGTGTTCATTCATCAAGCTTTTTATAATATATAGACAAATAAGCCATCCCTTAACACAAGTACCTTAAAAGTACCTAAACACGTTTGTCTTGTACAACTTTTAAATGGGAGAATATTTTTATTTTTCAGGTTTTATCTTGATGATAATGCATTGAGTCGGCCTAGGCGATTGCTCTAAGGAAAGTTTCATATAAAAACTTACAGTGGAAATTTGGTTGGATTGAATGATATCGAAAAGTTTTCCATTGGTAAATTTGTGTGTAAACTGGCAGTGAGCTGGCCACATCAGCTGTAGAACCGATAACCGTTGAGTAAACGGGTTCTTGAGTGGAGAACGCATCTCGACAAACATAGTGTAGGTCCACAGGCTAAGAAAAGAGATAATTTGCGCAGGACGGCTGGCAGTAGCTAAATGCGAGAAGCTGAAGTTAGAACCAAGTGCCGTGCAAGTGGAGAGGGATATGTTCAGCGCTAGACCACGATAGACTTATGATGATGATCTATAGTTAATATTAAGTGACCATTAGAGAAAACTTGTAAATAGTAGTAGTGTATCCTTCATAGATTGTGATTTTTATAAAATCATCTGTCTAACTTATTGATGCACTTTTGTTTATGACTCTACTAGCAAGCCAAAATACTACCGCATTAGTTTACATTGAATATTTTAAACTGGAATTGAGACAGATCCGGAACTTCTGATATTCAAGTCTCTATCACCACACAACTCGAATACGTGTCCATTATTACACATCGCTGCACTTCAAGTTGGTCCACTTGCACTCATATCCAAGTCTGACCTTTTCGATAGCTCTTCAAGATCAACACATTCGTGACCACAATGTTTGTTCATGATTTGGAAGCTGAACATCCAATTTTTTGGCTCATCAAGATACTTGATTGTCATAACACTTATGTTCTGGTGTTACGAATACATTTCTGTCCATTTTTTTTCTGGTTTTAATGTTTACTTTGAGACCGAGGTTGATACTCGACTTATGATATATACACATCGAGGCAATTTGACTTGATGCAATTCTTTGTGGTATTTTAAGTAAGCAAGTAGTAAGTAAGTTGATTATTATATCTGCCTATTAAATCATCAATTTAGGGACGATGAACGTTAAATCTAATATCTAGCAGAATTCAATGACTTTATCAGGCACAATATATTTTATAAGAAAATGGTGGTAAAGAAATTGAACTTTTTATACATTTTTATATGTAGCCCTCATAATATGGATGGATGGATGTCTGAGCCTAAAATAGGTAGAGCAGGTACTATATTTCAACTAGTTAACCCGGCAAACGTAAGCCATAAAAGTAAATATTTAGGTGTGGATCACCTTTATCATTTAGGAGTAGGAAAAATAGATATTGGCCGATTCTCAGACCTACACGACATACACACAAAATTTCATAAAAATCGGTCGAACCGTTTGAAGGAGTTTGATAACAAACACCACGACACGAGAATTATATATATTAGATTAACTTGCTCCGTCCACGGGTATGTTGGTTATCGCGGTAAAATTCATGTCCTTCCTCAAGAATCAAAGTATCTCAATGTTAAATTTCATTAAAATCAGAAAGTTGTTTTTAATGCTATTTTCTAAATTATAATATTATCATGGGTTATGGATATTAATATGATCTTAGGAGTGAACAAATGAAATGTTCGAACTAGTTCGGCATGTTTTAAGAGTTATTATCATAGTGGGTAACGCTTTGAACTTAAGGTTAAGTGGTTGTGGATTCGAAATCTAACTAGGCGTTAAAACAAACCATAATGTCCACTACTCGGTCTACTCTCAGGAGAGTGTTAATGCCATATATCCCCACGCTGGCAGAGTGCGGGTTGGGGATGTTATGTTATATCCGAGTTAAATGTTTTTTTTTCATAGTAATTGCCAAAATGAGTTATCTGCTTAATACAAAACAAGTAGAACTAAGGAGTTGTGGTCAAAATTCTCTTTGCGGATGTAGACAATGCAGCCTGGTGACCCCACCATACTGTTACTGAGATGCTTTTGCGTCTCCTTTCAAACTTCTTCGCTAACAAGTTTATGTCTAGCAGTGGTCTATTATTATATAACAATGATGACGAAATATGTGACTGCCTGTGAGGCGCAACGGTAGCGTATGCGACTGCTAAGCTTTAACAATTTTTTTTTTATGATCTGCAATTCAATATTTGTTTTGGAGTTTGGGTGTTTTCTATTTTTAATATGTATGTATTTACAAAAAAAGTATATACGTATTTATATCAGTTGTCTTGTACCCATAACACAAGCTTTGCTTAGCTTGAGACCAGTTGGCGTTGTGTGTAGAATGTCAAAAATATTTGTTTATATATGGCAGTTTTTTGAAATGGCATGATTTTATGCCGCAACTCATTTCGTCATTTGATAAAGACGAGTTATTTTTGACCCTCAACATGACATTTTCTAAGAACTTTATCTTTTATATACTAGCTGATAACATAGTCAAAAAAGTAAGTTACTCCATACATCGTTAAATATCAGCCAGTGCAAGTCCCGTCAAAATATGTCCAGTAACATAGAGTGCCCGGACCAGGTAGCCAGATAGATAAAAATTGATTCAAAAAAGCTTAATTGGATATACTCCCACATGCTTTTAGTAAAAAGCTGTTAATTTGAGATTACAAACAGACACTTCACTTTAATTTAATTATATAAAAAATATTTTGGTAATAAAAAAGCTGTAAGTATTAAAAACAAAATTCTTCGGCATATTATAGACCAAATTCTTGAAATTTTCACCAGTAGCCCGAAGATAATAAGTTCATTACTTAGTGCATACCAAGTATTTGTATTACCCTTATATGGAGTTTTATTGCCAATAAACGATGTTGTAGGCTTCCATAGGCCGTATAATTTGATATCGGCTTCCTTGTGTTGTAAAAAACAATTAAGTTTACGTCGGAATGTAGTTAATTGTCACAAGGAGGAAATGTCTTGGTGGTTTTCTTCATTGCTGCGTATGTATGCACTCGTGGATTGAAATTTGAAATATTTTACGCAATGGATAACACTCTTTCACTTATGTGATAAATAAAATGTTTATTTTATCTTTTTGTTAAGGAGGTGAAATAATATAGTTCTTAGGTAGTTAGTAGTTATATTGAAATGTTAATTAGTTTCTAAATTAATTTTAATGGTATTCAAAATTCGATTATTTAACAAGTAGTTGATTTTTTTATGATATAGGTACCGAATAAGCCGATATTTCACCTGATGTTAAGTTACTACCTGCGGCCATGAACACCAGAAACTCTAAAGTGATAATTGTCTAGACGTAAGTCCACCGCGCAATCAGTTTCACTTCTTTGACCAAAATAACTTGGTATAATTATATCATTAAACAAATAGATTTCTATACGAAGACTTCTCGAAATTCAGACCGAGCACTTGTGGTTTTACTATTTGTATTGACGTTATTAGTGTCTTGTAGCCTAGTCATTTATTCGTATTTAAAAATATTTAAGATTATTTTTCAACATATTGCAGGGTCTGCCTAGCTTTGGATATAACTGATCCTTTATGTAACGTCCGCTGTTTTACATTTTTTAATTATTGATCAAAATGGTATACAGTCATAACAAGGAAAGTGGAAAACAGTAATATGATTTGGTTGGTTAATTAAAACGTTTTGTTTTGTTTTTCATTCCAACCATAATCATTTTTAACACAATTAATTGTCTTTTAAGTATTTTTTTTTGTTTCAGATGAACCAGCAGTGTAAGGTGTGTGGAGAGCCAGCAGCTGGCTTCCACTTCGGCGCTTTTACGTGTGAAGGTTGCAAGGTAAATGTTTTATCAAATCGTTGATTTATTGATCAAATATTTATACTTTCTTTAACGAATCATCTATGAAATCAAAGACTTATTAAAGGGTCAAGTAAATAAAAAAATAGTAATATTCTAATTGAGTGGGCAATAGTTAATCAATTCTTAATAAAAATATAAAATTATTTTTGGAAATTTTGACCCTAATTCTATCTATCTCATTAGCTATCAGTCTCATTGTAAGAATTCTTATAGACTTTTGAGAATTTGAATAGACTAAAGTCTTGTCAAAATCTTTCTTATTAAATAATGGTAACAAGTCCGTAATGACATAAATGCCATATTTTAGCAATATTGAATCTTTAACCTTAAACATTTTCAATGATAATTTGTTTAAGGTTACCCCATTTGCAGTTAGTCTGAAGTATAGAAGCGATAAACTCTACCTCCATACAATTTATCATTCTTACATTTTTAGTACAATAAAATATTACTTATTATGAATAATTAATAATAAATATTACTGATTATAGATGGTCTCTGAACCTCATTTAAGTTGGTTTTGCAAACATTCCATAAGTAAATCATTCAGCAATACACCTCAAAAGTTAAAGACAGTCCTAAACAGTTGGACACAAATCTTAGCCGTCACCTGTGCCTTATAGAACGATGTCAATTGACTATATAACCTTATACATTGATGTGGATTGACGCCTGAATAGTAACTGTGGTGGTGGTCTGACCATCCGTATAAGTAAAATGGTAGAATTTAAGTTTATGGCCTCTTGATAAATATTGCATTGATCGGTCAGAAAAGACGAGGTAGTGTTTGATTCACATTCACAAGCTATTTTCAAGATGTACTATTACTTGTAAACCATGTTATATACCGTGGGAGAGCCACGCCTCGGCATGAATGGGCCGGCTCGACCGGAGTGATACCAGGGCCTCACAGAAAACCGGTGTGAAACAGCGCTTACGCTGTGTTTCATCGAGTGAGTGAGGATACCAGAGGCCCATACCCCGATCCCCCCTATCACCCTCCCCATCCCCCAAAGGCCGGCAACGCACTTGTGACGCCTCTGGTGTTACGGGTGTCCATGGGCGGCGGTAACCGCTTGCAATCAGGCGATACGTCTGCTCTTTTGCTCCTTATACCATAAAAAAAGTTACCATTAAAAATCAATTTTTTAACTGTCATAAATTTTATGGGGTATTTATAGATCAATATGACCTTTACACTATTACTGATGATAGTCACTTGCCATCAGGTGTTCCGCTTGTTCGTTTGGCTCATAATTCAAGACAAAATATATTGAATTAGTGAATTATGATTTTTTTCTGCATCTGAAATTCTTATACTTCAGATTAAATTTTGTTTATTTTTTTTATTATTTGAATATTACATTACATATTATATAACGTTATAATTTTACAACGTTACAATGTTGAAAAAGTTTCAACAGAGTTGAGTTGCCGAGTTAGTTGCTACAAAAATTCTATAATTTTGAAATTTTCAGTAGTGCATTGTTTATAATCTGCGATATAGGATATTTAGATCCAATCTGAAGTAGCTGGTATTCACTAGATGTCACTGAAGTGTGTTGTTAATAGATAGTGCCACTTGCTAAGTTTAGTATTTTATAATGAATATAATGAAGCGTATAAAACTCATGCCTCCAGTTGACTTTCAGACTCTCAATGAGGTTCTATTTTAGTTGAATAAGGTTGATAGTTTCAAAATAACTTTGACAAATGCACTTAATATTTACGCTACGCCTTAGACTCTTACGCCGTAGCCACAACGTATTCTTGCCAGTCCCCAACCTACACTTGGCCAGCGTGGGGACGTATGGCCTTAACCCTCTCTTGAGAGGAGACCCGAGCCCAGCAGTGGGACATTATGGGTTGTTGTTGTTGTTAGACTCTTAACCGATCACGCAGTTGAATGTTAGTTAGTAATGTAGATTTTAAGTTTAAATATTTAAAAGTGATGATCATTATACGTATAAATTAATATTTGTCTTTATTCAATGTTGATTGAAAATATAAATGGGAAACCTACTTACCTAAATTCGAAGTGTCTACATAAAGTTGAACGAGCATTTAGGGTTTCATTGTTTTGTATGATAGAATGAAGTTATTGGAACACAAACCCCCTAAGTCTGATTTTTAAAAACACTTTTATTGCAAGTGTACTTGGGTCAGCAGTTATAATTTACTATTAGAAATCCTATCTGTTCGCTTGCCACCAACATCATAAAAACGTAGTACCATATTATATTTTTACTCAAAGATAAAAGATTAGTATTTAAAAATGTAGTACTCAATTAACAATATTATACGGATCAAATTCAGAATCGTATGTATGATCCAATACTAAGTTAGCACTTTATATAGAGAAAAGTGTCAATACAGAACGAACTAATTAGTATCCTATATATGTCTATCGAGCAACGAAGTGCTGTATTAAAACCACCCCAAAAGTGAGCAAATCAGGAACGTGCTTAGTTTCTTGTTAAAGTTAACAGTTGCAAGTAATGTCTCGTAATTGATGACACGTGTCTGACCTATTACGTATCAGTATAGGCTATGGCAAGACATGATGCCATTATATTACTTACTGTAACACTAGTTTAATTATCAATTAATGATTTGCCTGTTTTTATCCATACTAATATTATAAATGTACAAGTAACTCTTTCTGTCTGTCTGTCCTTCTTTCACGGCCAAACCGCTGCACTGATTTCAATGCAATTCGGCATGGAGATACTTTGATTCTTGAGGAAGGACATTTGTTGCGATAACCGACAAAAACGGGCAGAGGTACGCGCAAAAGCTAGCATATAATATATACTCCTCGATAAATCAATTAACTTCACAAAAAACATACCATTTATTAAAAATTACATACAAGCAATTCGTCACAGTTAATTTTCTAATAGCTAAAGAAAATGCGATGTAATATTTTCTATATTTTTCTATTACTTTGTAGACTTTGTTACAAATAATAAACATAAAAAAATATTCAGAACAGTCTTAAAGTATCTCTAAGATTTCTCTCTTCAGAAAAATGATTTATAAAAATTTCAAAAGACGAAAGAGATTTACTTAACAAATCCAACCAACAAGATAAGGAGATGGATTGACAACAAAGTTATTTTAAACGTGTGTCTGATCTTCTGAAGAACGGAATCGTAAAAAAGAACAAGAAACAATTAGCATCCATGACTTTTTAAGCTGTTTTGTCTAGTTTACAAGACGTGTTTTATGGAAAGTGGCTGTATACAAGATCGACTTCTGAGCTCCACGTCGTGTATTGCATGACAAGCAGTCATACCTTTTGCGCTTATCTTGGATGTAGATCAGTGTCAAAGTTATTAAATGTGAACTAAACAGGTGTTAGGTTTGACTTTTTTATAACTTAATGGGGTTTTGTAATGTGACATGGGATAGCAATGCATTTGTTGTACCCGCTAGAAATTTCAGTAAATAATAGTATTTTAAGCACGTATCAGGTATACTCGTGTCTGGGACGTGTTTGAATCAACTTATAAGTATTTAATACTCAACATTTTTTTGTCTGAATCGAAATGTTGAATCATTAATTTTTTCTACGGAATATTCTACTCACATTGAAATAACTGATCCATTTGGTATCAGGAACTACACAGTTTTCGAATAAATTAGACAATAACTTCATTAATTGAAACGAATGAGTTTAAGGTTAAATGGGGATCATTGATTTTAGTCTTATTCAAATTTTCATGCACAAAAATGTGAAAATTTGAATTTTTTTATGGAATAGGGAGCATACGAGTAGGTAAATAGCCTGATGGTAAGCGGTTACCACCCATGGACACCCGCAACACCAGAGGCGTCACAAGTGCGTTGCCAGCCTTGGGGATGGGGAGGGGAATGAGGGGAATGGTTGGATTATGGGCCTCCGGTATTTCCTTACTCACTCGGTGAAACACAGCGTAGGCAGTGGTTCACACCGTTTTCTGTGAGGCTGTGGTATCACTCCGGTCGAGCCGATCCATGCATGCCGAAGCGTGGCTCTCGCACGGTATAATTCTGAATGTATTATAGATGACATTTTATTTCCACGCGAGACCACACGCTACCAAATAGAACCATTCGTAGTGATCACTATGATTATGAAATGGACATGTAGATGTGGACGTATTTTTTAAATCTAAGACAACAGCATGCCATGCAATTGTTTTTTAAGATTATATCACCGCAATACTTAATAAAGGCCATGCGGTGCGACATCCAATCGCAAATTGATGCGCCGTTTGCAATTTGCTACTCCGAATCAATTTGCGACGTTTTTGTCGCCCGTAATGTCACTCGATTCAATTTTGCTTTTAAGTGCATCGTTGTTTTGTCGCGTCATGTGCTTGAATTATGTTCGTGAAGAAACTTATTTCGATTTTGTGATTGCATTTTGTATTAAGGAGACTTTTTGAAATGTGTAGCGAGTTTTGTGCAGAATGACTGTGAAATATTTAAATAGGTATTTTAAACAATTTTTTGGTAGAATATAATTATTCAATAACGAATAATTTATGATAGATAAAGTCAGTCTTAAGATAAGCATTCATCTGGCATTATATGCATATGAGAAGAAATATAAAATTTTGCTTGTAAGTACATCACTAGTTCAATATTTACCGTCTTGATTAAATTGATTACTGGTTTGACTGCCCCGGTGGCGAAGTGGTTGCGCTTGAGGTCCCGGGTTTGATCCCGGGTCGGATTAAATGTTTATAGGATCTATAAGTATTTGTATAGGAGTTTAAATAATTTTTATGTATATTATGTGTATCATTTTCTGGTACCCATCACACAAGCTGTGCTTAGCTTGGGACTAGATAGCGTTGTGTGTTAGATGTCCAAAATATATAATATACAGTTTCACATCAATAGTGCTATTGCTATAATACTATCCCTAATTAAATTAGGACTTGAATCAGATTTATTTACCACTCTTCTCCTAAATATACATTATCAAACTCTCAAATGTCTAACTTAAACAAATGTTGAAGTCCAAACAAACATTTTAAACACTAATCACGAAACATAAATCATTTAAATCATCAATGTGATGTTAACATATCACTATGATCATTATCAATAATGATAGACCTTTTACATGTAAATAAAATATCTAAGAAAAAATAATTTAATGCTTATCAAATCTACAATCACACCTACTCACGCTCAGCATTCGAATAAGTTTTTAAACTCATAATTTGACCTTAAAAGTAAAGCCCCGCCCAGACAGCGTATAGTTGTAGATCTGTTGTGGTCAATTATAGACCACCCGTGACCACTGTGATTGTAGTCATATGTCACTGTTTTACGATATATCCACTGCATACCTGTAGAGATTAGCAGTCAACTTGTTAGTATCTATTATTGTGTATACTATATACATCATTATGTATTTAGTTTTCCTCATAGTTATGATTGCCTAGAAGAAATTTCCTTCGTACGATCAAGACGCCACTTGTACCTAGTTATTAGTCTATAGTTTATGATCCTTTTGTAATTATCTAGTGTAAAATAAAGTTGTTATTATTATTATTATCATCATTGGCTTGTTCTTTGATAGGAGAATTTTTATAAGGAATTATTGCTTTGATCGGTACTTTAAATATAAATTAATAAGCTATATAGAAAGATAAACAGACGCCAACAATTAAAATGATCAAACATCATCCTTCCTACTAATATTATAAATGCAAAATTTTGTAAGTATGTTTAAATGTTTCTTACTCTTTTACGCAAAAACTTTTTTCAGCTTATACGTCAAAATAACCCATAGGCTACTTTTACTTACTCTAACCGACATACACGCGAGCTGAACCACGGGCAACAGCTAGTTCCAAATAAAATATTTATGTTTAAGTGCGTTACTTATCTCCCTTACAATACAATGTCAGTACCGGTATCCTCACTCTCTCAATGAAACACACAAGCGCTGTTTTACTCTAGTTTTCTGTAAGGCCATCGTATCATTCCCGTCGAGCCGGCCCATTCATGCCGAAACTGCGGTAGAATCTGTATAATTATAAGTAACTTTCTCCTCACATACAATTAAAAACAACATTTAATAAAAGAAATCATTGGACTAGCTCCCAAGCCACACCAGTACGACACATCTGTGAGAACTGAACAATTTGTGAAAGATAATTACAATATGAACGTTATAAATCAATATTTCAATTCATTAACTGTTCACAAAATAACACAGTCGTAACTTTCAATAAACGGTTCCGAAGTATCTGCAGCTATGTGATTATCGTTCGAGATAGCGAGAATAATATACTAGAAGCAAGTGATTTTTTATTACATCTTGTGGGAAAATTAAGCGCTTTATGTTATGTTCTTATGATCTTTCAGCACAAACAGAGCTTTAGCAAAGACTTTAAAAGTTGATTTCTTTGACTGCCTCTGTGGCCCAATGGCGCTACCATGTGCCACCATACCATATGCGACTGCTGTACTTGATGTCTCGGGTACGATAACCGGATCAGACCAAATGTTTGTATGATCTGCAAATATTTGTCTTGGAATTTGGAATGTTTAATATAAATATCTTTAGAAAAAACGTATATAACTATTCATATCAGTTGTCTTGTACGCATTACACAAACTCTGCTTAGCTTAGGACTATATGGCGTTGCGTTTAAGTTGTCCGAAATAATGATCGTTATAATGCCTGTCTACTCCACTATGGCTCAAAGAAACTGGAGTCTTATTTTGTTATAATATCTTCAGCGTTCTTAAATATACTGACAATGAGTTCTACCTTCAAATCCAGTACGCTCTCAGGGTTGCAAAGGTCCGATACGAGTCAGGCCTTGGTAAACCTAATATTCCATTAAATCCAATTGAACTATAATAATAATTTTCACGGGAATTAACGTGATCACTTATTTAAAGATATATACTTGTATTTGTATTTATTCTTTATTGTACACATTGAAAATACAAATATGAAAGAAATACAAGGAAGTGTCATGTACAAAAGGCTTGCTTAACCCAACATTGAGTTTTCTGCCAGCAAACCCTGAGTGAACAGAGGATAGTGGAAAAATGTAAGGGCATAGTTATGCGTATTTATAAGAAATGAATATAATAACAAATAAAAAAGATAATAATAGTGATAAAAAGACATTCCGATTTGTCTGAAGTTTCGACCACGTTACATTGGCCGTGGTCACGGGCTGAGTCATGAAACGCGAAAGTTTAAAAGCCAGTTGAACTAGTAGACAATCCATAATAATTTTGGGAATGATTAAGCCTAGGATGATGTAGATGATGATAGAATAGGCTACTATTGAGATTGTTCGAATCTAGAAGATGAATTGCAATCGTGCCGTAATGAATTTTCATAGCTGATCGGGTTCAACCGGCTTAGAAAAAGAAAATCAGAGACTCGACATACAAAATTTATTTTTAAACGAGTTTTAAGTAGAGGTATTATTAGGCTTCTTTCATCAGAACCACATCATAAAAAAATTAGAAACGGTTTTTTTATCCAAAGACTTACTTCCGGCTTGATTCAATTGAAATTTGAAAACACCACACTTAAATATAACAAATAAAGACTATTGTTAATTAAAATTTGTAATGACGTAGGCAAATTCAAGTATACCTATTATCTACCTATTTACTTCTTATTTCGCCCCGGGACATTTTTGACCTTTTGCGAATACATGAACACTCATTAAATACTTAGTCAATTTTCACTTCACGAACACTTGACATTATTTGTTAGTTTTCTAACGACAGACATAAAAAATCTTGCAACAATGAGTGGGCGCGACAATTTGTATGATAATTACGCCCATATTTGCATATGATTAAGGGCTATAATTGATAGGTAATTTATTACAGCAGCAAGTATGTGGAGTGGATCTCGTATTCATAATTAACCGTAGGAGTTTGATAGTTTTCTCTGATCGTAAACGAGTGATATATTGTGACACAGAGGCTTAATTCTGAGAGAAATGGGAGGTATAAAGATTTAATTTAAAAGTACGCTAAATACATCCATGGTAATAATAAAAATAAATAAATAAATTCGAAATTAAGTCTTTTATATCTTTTACGTTTGATTGGTTATACGCACTGATTTTGATAAACTTCGGCTTAGAGACATTTCCTTTAAATGAAAATAAGGGGAACTATATGGTGTTTCATTGAGTGTACACCTATTCATTTTAAAATGAAAACATGACGTTCATCTTTGAAAGCGGTGATTTTATTTTTGGATTGTAAAGAAAACATGTTCCGATTAAGTATGAAATAAAATATCCGTCAATATACCACACGGCTTTGATGACAGGTCATACTTTTACCATGGAAGAGTCACGCTTCGGCATGTATGGCCCGGCTCCAACGGAGTGATACCACAGTCTCACAGAAAATAGGTATAACATAGCACTTGTACTATGTTTCCCAGGCCCACACGCCAACCCCTCCCCCATTACGGTCCCAATATAACGTAAAATTATTTTGTACTAAGTTTTCACAACTTTTCACAATTATCAAACATACGATATATGGACTACGATAGACGGATGATAAAGACGGAATATACGGTACACATGCAAAAGTTTCAGAGTTGCCACACGCACGAAAAAAATAACAGTAAATTTAAAAAAGTGCACTATTATAAAGACATCTATATAAGATAGCAAACATACAAGAACATAATATGACAATATTGATTTATTTAATTCGCTGCCTACATGAATTTGTGTACATGAAATATTGAAATTCTGACGTCTATCACTTCAGAGTTAAATTCTGCGTTTAATGGCTAAGGTGTATTTTAGTGTACGTAGTAAGGCTGTAATTGAGTTAATGTAAAAGTCCACAACTGGTCATAGGCCTCTTCTTAACCATTGTTGAGAAGAGGCCTGACTAGGTCCGAAAACTTCATTCGGTTTTGGCCTATGCCATGCAAAACGGGTTCTTATATCATTTTACAAGTTTTCCTTCTTTACACAGTAATTTCCTGCTGAGTTGGCTTAATTAGTCGGCTCTTACAACACCCACATGATGAATAAGGGTGGCCAAAATCCGTATACTTAAACCGTCAATACACGCACTTCTACTAGATTCTAGTATTATGTAATGAAGGGTCAAATAGCAGATCTCATAGAGCAACTCGATTGGGACATATTTCAATCTATGTTAACCCTAAGAAGCGATTTCGCAACTGTCTGCTATACCGAGACATTTAGTTTGACATTTAGCTTATTAATACACGTTTTTGTACAAAATATTTACTCACAAGTCAAATTTGATTTAACTAATGTCCTTTACTATCAAACTTAACGACTGGGCTGCAAAGTTTTTGTTCCAATTGTATCCTTGAGGTGTTTCGTAACTTCTTTAAAGGGTGCATTCAAATCAAATTGATAATTTGACATTTTGTAGCTAATTAATTATAATGCAAGAGTAGCGCTACGTTTATGAGTTTTATAGGATTTTAAATAACTAATGTTGGGTAATAAATCTATCAAGTGGTTAGTGACCTAGACTGCTCTGCCGAAACACTTGCAACTTTGCAAGTGTTTCGCATCAATTCTATTTCTACAATCGATCGCGACGTTATTCCCATAAATTAGTTGGTTCTCTATTAATGTTTACATTTGTAGAATGCAAATTGGCTAGATGCCAGGATCGAACAGCACAAAAAAATATGATTAAAACTCTTTCATATTTTCGGTAAACCCTTTGTAAAGAGCAACCTATCTATAGATGTAATTATTGATTCTGAGTATATGATTGTAAAGTTAAATTGCCATTAAGAAAAAAAAGCTAGTTTATTGGCGCCAAAAACTAATTACAAGCTATTAAACTTATAAAAAAATAAATTAATATAATTAAATCATAAATATATTGAAGTACACTCGCCGTAGAAAATATGTGGGGCATCAAAAAATTATACAGAATTTATAATACGGCGTCGTTGGGGTCAGTAATTCGATCGGCCATTACGACCGAATATTACCGATGACCCTATAATTTGCACACCTTTCAATAATCGACATCGAAACAGCGTACCGAGGTACAGAGTGAAATTAAATTTCAAAACTGGTTGTGCAAAACGCCGGACTTGATTATTGTTTATAGTTAGTTCGGTTGACAGGTTGGGTATAATGTACACTGTACACAAAATTACAGATTGAAAATAAAAATTTACGTTGACATTAAGGTTACATTCCATTATGTTTATTTACTGCAAGTTTGTCTGCGCATAAAAACAAAGCCCTTCATTATGAAAAGTATAAAATATGTGACCGGAAATTATAACAACAGTTACATTTACACAGAAATTATGTAGGGATTTGTTACAATACACATGGTTTTAACCATGTGTATTGTAACAAATCCCTCGTGTTACGGATGAGTAATAATGTAAATATTAACTAATTTAAATTATACATATTAACAGATATGATAAAAAGGATCTATAATTGATCATTTTGTATCAAATGACGGCGTTGTGGTTTAAGCTGTTTTCTACTGAGTTACTCGTTCGATTTCCACGTGAGAGTAAACTTTATTTTTCCAGAAATAGCTGTTCCTTGTATCAGTTTCATGTATATTGTGTGTAAAGTCTCCTGGAATCCGGAAACTGACTTAATAAAAACAAGGAAGAAAGCTATAGATTTATTTATTAGTCTTTGTATTTTATATCAATGAATAAATATATTCTATAAATGCCAAGGAAAGCGCTCATAGCCCAATTGCACTCGGTGATTAGAAACAATCACCGAGGATAATCAACGATGGCGCGGTCCGTACCTGGATGGGTGACCGCTAGTGGCATGTTACCATGAGCGTCTCCGTGATTCGGAGGTCACGTTAAGCAGTCGGTCCCGGTTGTTATCATACGATAACAGTCGTGAAGCTTAGTTGGAGGCCTTCGGGCGGCTTAAAAACATCCAACGGCAAGATTTACGTAGCCACAACCTATTCTTGCCAGTCCCCAACCCGCACTTGGCCAGCGATGGATGTATGGCCTTAACCCTCTCCTGAGAGGAGACCCGAGCCCAGCAGTGGGACATTGTGGGTTGTTGTTGTTGTATAAATAAAATAAATACTTCGGACACCTAAAAGGCAACGCCATCAAGTAATCATGCAGAGCTTGGGTTATGGGTACTAGACAAGTGATATGAGAATACATAAATACTTACATAAAACTGAAAGAAATATTTGCAGATCATACAAACATTAGGTGTGACCCAGGATTCGATCCCGAGACCTCATAGACAGCAGTTTTTAAAAATAATAAAAACAATGTAGTAACCTCGCATGGCATATAACGTTCTCATTTGTAAAACAATATTTTGTCTTCCGACTGTACTTGAATGTACCGTAACACGCTTAGTATCGTTGCCAATGTATTTACGACCATTTACGGATAGATTGAATTATTACCGACCAGCCGACCATCTTCAAACGTTTTGTGAAAAATACGTGACTCATTATATATGTACTATTTTTTTATAATAATTGCGTCATAGCGTTATAGAGGTGCGATGATGAGAAGTGTTAAAGTCATAGTTTAAGGAGAAGTTATGCTAAAGGTTTAATGACACTGTCTTGGAAAAACTTAGTCCAATTTATTAAACTCATAATAGTATTGGTGTTGTGCTGGTTTGTATTTAAGTTGACTAATAAAATATTAAAATTAATGTCTAGTGATACTATTGCCAGATATATGTAATTGAAATCAAGCAGTGAGTTTCTGTAAAGGCACAGAAGCTACTTTTAGCATCGGCGATTGGCGATATTGCGACTGCATCGATACTGCATCGCATTTTAGCGAATCTCTGCGTTCGGTCGCGGTATCAAAATTGCACATCAATGCTGCATCCCAATTTCGTTCGCCATATTTAGCTTCCAAAAAACGACTAGTTGCCGATCGTAGATGCTAAAAGTAGCTAGTGTGCTGTGGAACTAAAGACATAAGATATTTCTGTCTCTAGCTTACAGCATTCACTTTATTTTTAAGAGGTCGGGTAATAGTTTTGGCTTAAAAAATTATATCTATAGTATGTATGTTGATTAATTCCTCACTGATACTCACAAATTAAGAAACAACTAAACTTCCAAGCACCATTTTCACTAATGCAGTAATATTGTCATCACGGAGTCTAAGCACATCTATAGAATGAACTACTTCATAAGAATTAAGATGCTTTCGGTCTATTAAATTTCGTATATCTGAATGTTAGTCTGCACGTGATTTAAACAAATTTGCCGAGTGTGAGATATAAATAGATTGTAAACGTCTGCCTGATGCCATTATTAATATCGAACCAAAAATCATCTGTGTTGTATGGGACTCTTCTTAAAAAATATTTTAGTCTTTTGTTTTGCCTTTACTGTTATAGCGGTAACAGAAATACATCACCTCCAAACATTTCAACTGTCTAACTTTCCTGGTTCATGGGATACAGCCTCGTGACAAACGGACTTAGTAATAGAATCCCGTTTTAACTTTTTACTATTTGGGTACTTTTTTATTTGGGGACGGAACCCTAAAAATAAGTGAACTATTTATAACTTATTCTTAGTAACTCTTAAGTTCTTTAAATGTTATCACCAAACGAATGATCTTGATTTTTGAACACAACCTTTTCCTGCAAGTGCTTTAGTACCTTGCGACTGATTACTAGTTTAATTTCCAGGTTTTGTAAGTTTTATTTTAAAATAATTTTAGGCTTAAATAAGGTATATTAACTCATTTTTTGCATATTAATATTCAGAAGAAGGTGCATTTTTATCAAAAGTAACAAGAAATTGAAATTTAAAGACAGCTTCGGCGCAGGCGCAGATATCGTAATGACGTTTAATGCGTGCGCAACATGAATTATTCATTATGATTTCGGTACATGAATGTGTGTATATGTAAATGTATCAGACAAGTATATGATGTTTTTCTTAAGAGAAATTTTAGGGCAAATATTGAATAAGGTATGTAGGCGTAGAGAAATGAACGAAATTCATTTTATTGAAGTGAGAAACTAGATTTCTTATTACACAACATGCTCGATTAAACATGAGTAAATGAAGTTTTGGACGATTCTAATTATTATGGTAATCATATCATACCCAATATACCAATCGTTCTTTGTATTGAATGAGTATGTTTCTATGATATCTACAGCTGTATGAAATATATAATAATTCGCATATATTAGGTTTTTTTGTCGATAGGCGTTATGTCCATTTTGCACTGAAAAACGTATTATGAAGTCTGTATTTATAAGCAATACACATTTTCAATGATTTATAATTTTGGCACTATTGCTTATGAAAACGATATAAGCTTCAAGCTTTGCAATCTTAATTTAATTACCGGATAACGGAGACGTGTTTTATTGCTCGCTGAGTGAACTCACAACGACAGTATTAAAAATCATTTTCTATCATAATAAGAATATTGTAAAATAAATCAATATATTGTATAACAGTATCGCATTGGACTTAGTCTGTAATGATAGTTGTTTTTTAAGTGGAGATAAAGAAATAAATAAATAAACAAAAATATATGAAGACTCGCATTCTAAGACTTTCTTTGACTAATCAACGACTTTAAAAAAAAAACGACTTCAAGAATCGGACTAAATTAAAACGGGACAACACGGGAAGCACTAACTTACAAATAAAAAAGAATCACAAAAATCGGTTCACCCAGTCTAAATTAATGAGGTGAATACATGAAAAAAAAATTGAATTGATAACCTCCTCCTTTTTTGAAGTCGGTTAAAAATACCCCTTTTCGCTTTCAGTATCAGTGAGCAGGTAAGAAGTAAGCGTAAGAACAGAATAAGAAAATTAAGTAAACGTGTCTTATTAAGACTATTAATTTGTTTTACATGAAGTCACAATATTAAAATAGTTTCCTTAAAAAAAATCTATCAAAAACTTTCTTTCCATGGTTGCTTGTAAAATTTGCTTTGAAATGATAAGGTCGCCACTTGTACTTTATAATAGTATAAAGTTAATCTTGTAATTACATAAGCTGGAGTACATTTAAAAGATTTATTATGCTTATTCTTTTGATATTTTAACAGTTTCATTTTAAATATACTATAGTTTGAGCACACCAAACTCGATCTTAATATCGAGAGACTGATCCTTCAGCTTCAGATTAGAGAAGTCGGAAATGTAAGTCAAGAGAAAACTTACAAATGATGCGCAAAAAGTAAGGTACTGCGAGTTTCACGTATTAAAAAATGCTTGTAGATTAATAACCCACGTCTTTCTCAATAAAGCTATCGCTAAACATAATTATGTAAATTTTGGCATGTGAATAAATGACTTTGATTTGGTTTGATTTATTAACAGCTTGATTAATATTGAGTAAGATGTTTGGCATATTAAATTATTAACCTTAAGTCTAATATAAATCTATATTACATATGTTTATAGTATTCTTATTATTTCAAAGTTGAACTATCGTTTGATTATTAAGTAATACTTAAATTCACATTTTTAATATCTGAATGGTAGCTATATGCGTATTAGAAGTGCACATTTTTCCGACTCAAATTTCGGTCTCAATACAACGGGATACTTAAAAAGTTGGAAGAAATATTTAGAATGTATTTATATAAAAATTAGCATTCGTCTACAGCTCCGCCCGCGTATATATCGGTTATTGCGATAGAAAGTAGCTCATGTCCTTCCTCAGGAATCAAAGTATCTCCATGCCAAATTTCATTGAAATCGATCCAGTAGCTTATCATCCGTCATAGCGTGACAGGCAGACAGACAGAGTAACTTAAGAATTTATAATATTATATGTATAGATTGATAAAATAAGAAACTAAGACAACTTGCAGAATACAAAAAAACTAGAGTCAAAATCAAACAGATCGAAGTCATATCTGTGATGACCATTTTACCTATGCTACGGATTTCAATCGAATTTTAATATTATTCAATTTGCGTGTAAATATTTGATAAAAAGAAACTCATACCTTTAATAATTTCATTCTATTTGTCAATTTTATCTTTTGTTTGCATTACCAAATTTGTTACAGTTAAAACCTTCAAAATAGTGTTAAAATACGTTAAAGCACAGATACAAATTTATTTTTTTCATGACAATAGTTAGGTACTGACCCCTAAAATAATGTTCTTATTAAACTATAACGATCTCTAGGTAGATTATAGTGTGGGACTTGTTAACCGCAGTCGGTTTGCGCCTTCAAATTATAGACACGTCCATTCGCCGCCTACCAACAATGAAGGCTGTACTTATTGACAAAGAAAGCCTTTGAGATTATTTTTAGTAATCATTTAGAGGTGAATTGATTTCTCGAATATGAACTATCCAAAATGTACAACCCACTTTTTAAGTCGGAGAGAGTATTTTAAAATAGATTGATATGCTAAAATTTGAATGAAATAAATTATAACATCATTCATTTATCTTAGACAAAATGAATTGCTAAATTTATTCTGTGAGGCTCTGATAAATCTGAAACGGAGCAAGTTCGAATTTTATATTTTTTTAAGGAATACGGGGCGATGGTAAATGATTATCAACGCCCATTGACACCCACAACACCAGAGGCATCTAAAAGTGCGTTGGCGACCTCTGGAAATGGGGAGAGGGATGGGGGAGGGTTGGGATATGGACCTTAAGTATCCTCACTCAAACGGTGAAACACAGCGCAAGTGCTGTTTCACAGCGGTTTTCTATGTGGCTGTGGTATTACTCCAATGGAGCCGGCACAACTACCAACTAGACTATTTTTGTATTCATTAATATATAATATAACTATAATACAGTCATATCTTGTTGGATTAGGGGTATCGTAAGCGACTGCCGTGCATGACGCCTCGGGTTTAAATCTTGGGTCGGACCCAATGTATGTATGCATTTTTTTTGTTGCACTACTTTTCAATGTATAGTATGGATGTATTAACAAAAAAATATACAATATCAGTATCATCCAGTCTAGCTTTCGTAGTACAAGGGCTACTTAGTTTGAAGCCAAATGGCGTGGTGTGTCAGATGTTCGAAAGGTCACGAACATCTCATTATCTTTATGTAACTTTAATATAACTAGTATTATAACTGTCGGTAACTTAATACAGGTGAAACTCTAAACAAAGGCCCTAATTTTCAGTCGTTCAGTCAGTTTTGTATTAATGTGTTAAGTCATTACATTATGCAACTCGAAAATGGTTACAGAAGAAATTAAATTCGTTCTTCGTGATCGATTAAATATCAAATAGCGTGACAGTTTTGACAGGTCAAAGGTTAGTTTGACATGCCAAAACAAATTTTTGCATCAAGGAGAAAGCTTTTGGAGGTTACCATAAAATATATTTTTTATCGAACAACCGTGTCTGGAACTGTGTCCAAGCATACACCAAATTTATACATCGTTAGAGTTCTTAACACTTTCTTTTCTATTGTATAACCGTCTTAGCACTGGACAGGGCGTCACAATGTCGATCAATTGTATCGATGCTGACTCGACCGTGATTATAATCGATTCGAGATTATTGAATCGCTAACGGTAGTGCGTTTTATGATTTTTTCCTTCACTGATTGGGTCTATTGTTAAATATTTTTAGTATCAAAAAGTGTTCATTAAAAATTTTAAGAGACAATTCAAATGAACGTAATCGAGTTTTTTCTTCGAGTTCACTAAATATTCAAGCACTAAATGTACCTAATAGTTACATATAGAAATATCAAAATAAAATATTATTTCAACTTTAACTACACAACATTGATTACTTGACATTGTTTTTTATGTAAGGACCTGTCAAAATAACTATTCTCTGTATGTTTAAAAGCTTTGTTAAAATTCCTTTATATATTTTAGTCTACTTCATTCAATTCTTGATACTTATCAGTCCATAAATTATTACAGCAGTTACAAGAAATATCAAGTTGTTATTTAATATAAGTATGGAGTATGGTCTTAAATCGTATTCATATAAGAATACTGCGATCGCCCTTTTGATTTCGCTTCTGGCAACCCTCGACCTCATTAAAACATCAGTATTATAGTCTTCAGTTTCAATCAGACAACACTTACAAAGCTATAATGATTCTCAATAAAATTTATTACCAGCCCAAATAAAGATCCGGATCATGTGAATAAAAATCGATTTTTCGTAGAAAACACTCGAGTACCGGAGTAAAATTGTAATCAACATCAAAATGCATGCAATCATTAATTCGAGTAATGTATCAAAATTTTCGGTTCTCGCTCGGTGGTCCGTTATCACTCTATACTTGATTACGATTCATCGGAATCCATTTAGTCACGCCTCCTTCGTGTAATCAAATCGATTGCTCTCAATATTTCGTTACAGGTTACATGTTTTAAGAACACATCGTAATATTTAGTGTACCGTATGACTACACGTATTAAAATAATTAAGTTCAAAGGTTGGTAGGTACTAAGACCTTTCAATAATTTCCATAAAACATCCCGTGGAGTTGGTATAATTAGTCGTAAATTATTTTCTCTCTATTATGATTAATTTTCATACATGGAAATCATGTTGGATTAATAGATGTTTGGTGTTCATACTATACATAAGTTATGTGTCAACTAAAAATGGAAATTCAAATGCACATATACATTTTGCGAATAACTAAGAATTTAAAACAAATAATTATAAATATCAGTATGTTCATTAGCTTATAAGCTCACATGTTACATTATTAAAATATATTATGGTAGCAATAAAAACTGAGGATGTGTGAGCTGACCCGCTCAGGCAGGGTTCTGGACAATTTGTTTCATCACGAGATTCATTTCGTATGTTCTTTTTTTTATGTTATAGGGGGCAAACGAGCAGACGCATCGCCTGATGGTAAACGATTACCGCCGCCCGTGGACAACCGCACCACCAGGGGCGTCACAAGTGCGTTGCCGCCCTTGGGAGCAAGAGGGATTAGGGGAAGGGTTGGATTATGGGCCTCCGGTATCCTCACTCACTTAGTGAAAAATAGTGCAGGCACTGTTTCACACTGGTTTTCTGTGAGGCCAGGTATCACTCCCGTCGAGCTGGCCCATGCATGCCGAAGCGTGGCTCTCCCACGGTCAAAAAGTATACTGTCCATAAATAAGTTTCTCTATTGCACAGCAGTTTCTCTTGTCTTTGACAGATTTGCTTGAGTTTAAGAAGTATGGTTAGAATCCGTACTTCACCCCGTCTCGAGTGGAGCTTACCGATTTCAAGGCGGCTCTGTCATTCGAAAATATGTTTGATTTAATGATTCTGGGTAAATAGAGAGTTCCCTATAGATTTCAATTTATCTTAAAATTATTCAAATTAGTTGAAATCACACTTAAAATTTGGAATTTTCTATGAATTTGTAACTTCCTTCCTTTCTGAGATCTCTTCAGATTGTTTATTACATAAATAAATAACCAGAAAGTCAAGTAGTCCTGACTTCTTTTTTGTATTAACGGAACACCATTAATAATCAAGTTCATTTTAAAGCGTAATGTGTTTAATGATTTGAAAAACTTTAATTTATATAATTTATTTATCACGACTTGGAATTTGCGGATGCAATCAATGAAAAAGAACTTCAAGGCTATCGTGGCACATTAAGGTTATTCTGAAAGATGATCTAATAAACACTAACTTTACATATTTGCTTTATTAGGCTTAAAATATATATTATCTAATCGTTGTGGGGCTATTTGAGCAGACCGACTATACGATGGCCCTTGAGTTCTCTCAGCAGAATGGGAAGGGAGATATGAACCGCCGTTAAATTCATATATTCTTTGTAAAGTACTGAAATTTTTTTTAGAATTGTTTCGATTGTGTGGATCATAAAACCCGTTTAAATAACATTAAATAGTGTGATTAACTATTCATAATAGGCCAAAACTAGGTTACAAACATCAATCTCATATTAAAACTGACTATAATTAATCAGTTATCGTTTTTCCATCCCTTTCCCAGTTCCCATTTCTAAGGATTTTGGATGTTGTTTTTATTGATCTCAACTGTATTCTAGAGCTAACAGAACATGCTTTGCTTGATTTGAATTTCAACTAAGTAGATCATGCTTGGCTTGATTTGACTTTCAATAAAGTAGATCGCATGTTAATTAAGTCTGTATAACTATTATTACTGTTAAAATTCTCGACTTAAGACACAAACCATAATAAGCATTTCGTACATTTCACTTATAAAGACATCGACTCTAAAACAAGCAGAGCTTCGATTATATTAGCTAGGTTGACTGATAGAATACGAACATACTTTTTTATTACTCCCAAACAATTATTTGCAGAAACATTTGGTGTGACTCGGAAATCGAACCCGAGACCTCAAGCACAGAAGTCGCATAAACTACCACTGCGCCACCCAGGCATTAACATAGTATAACCATGACATGGCTGTAATGTTCATAAAAAAATATCCCACCTTGAACTAATTACAAATTAATAATATTGTTAGGATTTACGTATAGATCACTCACTGTCGCAGCATTTACTAAAATGAAAAGTAAATCTATAAAGACAAGAACATTCACGAGAGCTATGTTTAAAATATTAATTCAGATTATACAAATAGATGACACAGCTACATAATTTAACCTTTTGGCGTACACGCAAAAACTTCTATTAACATTCTGCTAGCACACACGTTCGTTATAAAACCGTGCTATATGATAAAGACTGTCGCACAGCTCTGAGAGATGCTACGCGATAAAGAAGATATTAAACACTAAATGATTTTAAAGTTGAGCCGTGCGCTGACGTGATGTAATATAATGTTTTCTGTTTTGTGTTGGTTTTTAAATTAATAAAAAATACAATGTAAAATAAAAAGACCGGTATGTTGTACGTGTTATTTATACTTTGAAAAATAAACCTACATAAATACATAAAATCACACCTTTTTCTTCTAAGAAGTAGGCAGAGGCATATTTAACAATAAGAATGATGTAGTATTTATATTTATATTTGTATATATGAGTTACTAAAATGACTCTACTCTGCTTGTTGGAATCGGAGAGTGGAGGTCACCATTTTCATTGCGGATAATGCAGCATGGTCACAAACACTATGGCAGCTTAGTGAGATGCTTTTTCACGTTCTACTTAAACAATCCATACTAACAGTGTTAATTTGAAAGTTACTCTGTCTATCTATCTGTCTCTTACGCGCTCAGGACTAAACTGCTGCACCGACTTCAATTAAATTCGACATTGATTGATATACTTTGATTCCTGAGAAAGCAGATAGGTTTCTATTTACCGCTGTACTGAAATACACACATATGTCGTATATATATATATATATNTGTAACAATGACACAGTAGATGAAGCATTTGTATATTAATATAATAATTCATTCATACTCCTTAAATTGTTGTTTAACGTTTCGGTTTATCATGCTTCTGAATGTAAACATAAAGCGTTGACGATAATACTAATATATATATATATATATATATATATATATATATATATATATATGTAAATATAAATTGCTTCTGCCCACGATTTTATTCGCATAACATTTTTAGCAAATTTTTATCCCCTGATTAATCGGTTTAGTGTTGGCATTTCAAAATATACTATAATACGTATTTCATTAATTTAACCCCACTATATTTTTACAAAATTTAAAGAAATAGGAATTTTGATGCAAGTTTTCGTCTCCTATTTACCCCTCAGGGGTGGCATTTACAAAATTCCTTCTCAATGTTCACTTACGTTATACAAAGAACCTACATTCAAAATTTCAGGTTTCTAGCTTCAGTGGTTTGGGCTGTGCGTTAATCTCTAGGTAGAAATCAGTCACCTTCCTCTATTATATATTCGACTTTGATGATTTGGAATGGAAGATCCCAATAAGATCCGAGTAAACAGTTTTTTTTTGTAAAAGTAGATACTCATTTATAAATGTATGAACTAATTATGGTTGTTACCCATGCCAGTGCTCATAAATTGATGGTACATTTTTTATTGCAGCGATCACTTACTGCTAACAGTTTTTATATACACTTCAATGTTTAACGTTCAAAGTCATGTAATTGAGTTTTTTTAATCTTGTTATTCTGTTTTTTATCAAATGTAAATTACAGCTGTGATAAAATGTGGCTATAAGTGAATTTGTTTTCAAAGTAATTATTATTTGCTCAGGGTTGCTCAGGTCTGATGCCAAACGCTCCGTGTAAAAACCGATATTCGTTCGACCAGTAACCGACACCAAATCTTGGGAATGATAAAGGCTAGGAATATGATGATGACCCGTAAAAACATTTTTATGCGCTATCTATACTAATATTATGAACCCGAAACTAAATATGTCTGTCTGTTATGTTTTTACGGCTAAACCACTATACCGATTGGAAATTTGAAAACTCTCATATTAAGAAATTGATGTTTTTGTTCATGTTAATATTAAATTATGAAATATGTACCAACAACTTAGAGGTATAAATAGATCGATCGCTAACGTGTAGCTTATAGGGTAATTTTATCTTAAATTTACTTTAGACTGAAGTTCCAAATTAGAACTTAAAATATTAGATTTTTCAATAGATAGTGAAATCTTCACGATCGTTACTTACTACTTACACTTAATTTTATCTAAAATATAGCCATTTACTTCACTTATCACTCATATTTTCAGCCATCTAATCGGTTACGAACTCTACATCACACGTCAATACTTTATTTCTAAACCATAGCATAAATCCTACATAGCATATATCCTATACTGGATGCGAACCTAAGCGTTTACGGTCGAAATATTTAAATTATTTAACCTATGAACCAATGGCGAACGAGCGGGGACATCGCGATATTTCCGGCTTAAATTGCAATCATATCTGCTTAATGCTATATTTTAATAATTATACCGCTATATCACAGGTTTTATTAGCACTTTATATGTTTGAAATAATAAATAAATGAGTCAGACAAGTTGTCGGTAAGATGTAAAGTGCTATTTATTTTCTATAAGACACGTAGGTACAGTCAGCAATATATGTCATTGAGCGCGATATCATACTGGCTCATTTTGTCTTTTTTTACTAGTTAATATAAGAAAAAAAGAGTCGTAATAAACGACATTATATGTGAATTAAAGAATACAAGATTCAGAATACTATATTTCAATATAGACAATGTCTTGAATTAAACAGTTTCCAATATGTCTCTGACTACACCTTCAATCTATAGTGGATCTGAAACTGCATATGACAGAGAATAATAGTCATTAGCAGACACATGTGTCTAGTAATGACTATTAACCAGACTGTAGCAACTCAGATACCAAAGAATAAAAAATAAGCGGAAAATTGTAATAAAATTCCGAAGACCTATGCGTTGGTACAACCTATTTTCAAATGATCATTAGTGACTTAAAACGAAGTTTTTTTTCATGACTGTACCAGTCAAGTATTCAAATAGGGGAGAATAAACTACTTCTTGTAAAGACTTGTTATATGCCGCATCAAGTTATACGAGAAACTGATTTTGCGGCATAAAAGGAAATGTCCACTTTATATTTATTTCACTAGGACTTAAGCCATTCAGCATTTCTCATAATTACATTAAAATAATCGTATCAAAATGAGGCGCTCATAGCCCAGTTGCACTCGGTGATTAGAAACAATCATCGAGGGTAAGCAACGATGGCGCGGTCAGTACCTGGATGGGTGACCGCTGGTGGCATGTTACCATGAGCGTCTCCATGATTCGGAGGTCACGTTAAGCAGTTGGTCCCTGTTGTTATCATACGATAACAGTCGTGAAGCTTAGTTGGAGGCCTTCGGGCGGCTTAAAAACATCCAACGGCAAGATTTACGTAGCCACAACGTATTCTTGCCAGTCCCCAACCCGCACTTGGCCAGCGATGGATGTATGGCCTTAACCCTCTCCTGAGAGGAAACCCGAGCCCAGCAGTGGGACATTATGGGTTGTTGTTTTGTTTGTTTGTAATCGTAGCAAAGTATTAATATACCAAACTTAACCTTTAATTAAAATCATTTTTACTAGAATTATGGGATGTTATTAGAGCTGCATTACATAGAGCTGTAACAGTAAAGTACAAAATCTCGTCCGGAATACGATTAGTTGAAAAACCATCTTAAAAATGCCTCTAAACCTAAGCAAACCATACAATATGTAATAAATTTCCATTTGACACAGTAATGTCGTCACAGCTACCCACAAACTACAGTACAGTCGAACACATAATACTGAGAGCTTGGAGACATGTACAGCACTTGAGGCTTTGGTACAATACAGTTATGGAATGGAAGTCTAGATTTTATTGCAGTTATGCTAAAACTTAGGCTTCTAGTGTGCATTAAAGGTATCTGAGAATAACTTCTTAAGTAATCTTCAGTTTTCTTGCAAAGATAATTATTACTACTGTCATTTTTCTAATCTGCTTTAATTTTTAGTTTCATTTGGCGTCATGCGTAATAATGCACAATGTTTGGAGAAGTCACTTTTATACCCAAGTACCTAGCCAAGCAAAGATACTGTATCATCATTTCTTAAATTCGTTTAATTTAAAACCAAATCATATACCTTTTTTAATGGTTTACTGACAACATTTTTTAATGGTAAGATTAACACAGTTGGTTATAAATATTACAAATAAAAAGTCTTATTTGAGATAAAATAATTAACTTTATTGCTTAATTTCGCATAAAGTAACACATAAATCTATTATTTTTTGACATTAAAACACCAAAAACAATCGTTTGTCCAAAGTAAACTTTGATATCAATTCTCTATATCGTGCTATATAATCACTCACAACAAATTTATTTAACACACAATCTTATCTACACACACAACATTTATATTCAGTCATCAACGCAATTAAATAGATCATTATCAGTAACGCTAAGCGATCGCTTAAACAAGCGTTAAGCGTGATGAACATAATCTGTGTAACAAAGTAGGCGTGTAAGTTGCCCAACACGCTACACTGAGCACGACACAATGTTGTGTGGCGCCCGAGTTGATTGGCTTAAAACATATAAAAAAGAATCTTTATTTATGATCATTATTTGCATGACTGCGTAAGCGCATTCTTTTCCAATATGTTCTAAAACTAGGACACAATACGATTTTTTATATAACATGTATAATTTAGACGAATTATAATTTTTGATTTTGCAACAGCTAGATTGTTTAGGCGGATTTTCCTTCTAATTATTCATACGAACATTCCTATCTGTTTTGATGAATAAATACAAAATTAGCGGTATCAACTTTAAGATAATTTTAAATTAAATCTAAAATGATCATCGGCGCAGAGTTGCCCAAAAAGTTATCAACTCATCAACAGCATTTTAATGTCTAATTCTAGACAGACTACTTCTTAGAAAGAAGGTTAATAAAGTAATTAGCATGTTTATATTCTAACTCTACATTTCTTGTTTACTAAATTAAAGAACATGTCATACAATGTTTCATAGCTTACGAACTCATAAGTTGACAAATGACAAAAATATCCAAGTGAATCGAAAACGAATCTGAATCAGCTAAAATATGGTAAAAAACCATTAATCATCTTTCACATAAATATAACAGATATGTAGTAATTAAACTATTTAATTATAACTAATACCCCAGTACAAAGATGACTATCAAATAATTTGACTACCGAAGCGTGTGACGCGTTTGGTGCGCACGCGCTAGTATCCATGCGTCATCGCACATGACGTTTTATTATGACGCAGTGTTGATAACCATGTGGAGGAACGGGTAGCATATTCCTCCAACACGAAGGGAGGATCCTCCAACCAGGCGAGGTGATCATGCCTGGCGGGCCACTGCCCAACGGTTGATGTTGGGAAGTTGTATATATGTTAATCGGCGCGAGAACTTTTACTGCGCGATTTAGGATTGGTAGTTTCATAGTTGTCTTCGTTGCTCCGTAGTTCGGTGTTTTTTTGGTAGATGGCGCAGTTATATGTTTTATGTCGTTGCGCTGTATGTGGAAGTCGCCACAACCATAATTATTTTATCTAGAGTATACGTTGTCTCTGTTTTAGTTATAAGAAGCTTGAACCTGATTATTATCATCTAAAAATAGGTACCATTTTTTACTTTACGTGTATATTTGGTATTGTATTTATATGTAAGATGTGAACCTGGCCACTAATGTTTATCAAAAACAAAACATTTAATATGTACATACTTAAACATATTATGTACACAGCATATGTTTGACTGCTTCGGTAGCCTAGCGGTAGCGTATGCAACTGCTGTTCCTGAGGTCTCGGGTTCGATTCCCGGGTCGGTTCAAATGTTTGTATGATCTGCAAATATTTGTTTCGGAGTTTGGGTGTTTTCTATGTATGATATTTATGTATTTACAAAAAAAAGTATATAAGTATTATATCAGTTGTCTAGTACCCATAATACAAGCTCTGCTTAGTTTGGGACTAGATGGCGTTGTGTGTTAGATGTCGGAAATATTTATTTATTATTTATTTATTTATTTAATGGAGTTTGTCTCTTTATGATAGTGTTTGAAAATGTATTTTATCCGGCGCGAGTTGTCAAACCAACAACTCTAGTAAATAAATTTTTAATCTTATTTGAAATATTTTAGTCTTGTAAAAGTTTACTAGAAAGAAATCTTTTAAAACTTTCTATATTTTAGAAAATTTGCAACCGATTATAAACAAGTCAGATACAAAACGAAATATATACCTATATGCATAGCATCTTAATTATGCTATTAGTTCTCATATTGCGCTTCATAAAATATACATATTTATTTTTTTATTTGAATAAAGAGAAGTCTTTCAAAATTGAATTATTTCTTTTACAATATTCTTTATAAAACATATGCAAACTTTAAAGACGAGTTCGTATACTTTAAACACTATAAATATTTAATATATGGTTACCTATATATTACCGGTAGTTCAAGGTGATGTCACTTATTGCTTGACAAGGCCGAGGCTCTTAAGACTGCTACAATCATTTATAATGCTTACCTGGTATATATATATATATATATATATGTATTTTGTTTTTAAAAGACAACTCCCGCATTAGGAATGTACATTCCTGTGTCGCGGGGATGTATATAACATGAAATCTATTTGTTTACCTTCAATTTTTTTTTGTAATGCCTAGTGTAATATTGTACTATGTGAAAGAAACAATAAATTATTATTATTATTAATTTATCTGATACACAACGCCATCTATTCCGAAACTAAGCAGTACTTGTACTTTCGGCACTCGAACATTTTTTTAAATACATTGAAAACCCTTCTACACCGAAAGAAATATTTGCAGATCATATAAACATTGGTACAACCCGGCAATCAAACCCGAGACCTCAAGCACAGCAGTCACATACGCTACAACTGCGTCACCGAGCTAATTCAAATATACCTTTAACCTGCAAAATGTCTAACGTAGTCTAGTAGTGATAATCTGGATAAAATGGCTGGGAGGAGCTGAATGCAGGAAGCCAAGGAACGAATCAAATAGCGTGCAATTGGAGAGGTCTAAGTCCTTTGTACAATTTAAACCATATTAAATCAAGTTTTTTCGTAGCAGCCTATTGTAAGGAGGTTAATCAAAATATAGGCTAATTTAAATTCCAAATAAACAACCTTGTATATCGTGATAATATTTTTTCGCGTTTATATATATAGCTTATGACACTTATAAATAATGTGATTCAGCAGATACAGAGAATACCTCCAAAAACTTTACAAACTTTACCTCTATATATAACTTCACTGCATAAATTACAAATTCAAAAAGCCCCCACCTAACATCAGTGATTTTACGATTACACTACCACGCGTGAAGCACTTAATTGAATAATCACACGCAAAAAATCTTACACTGCTGGACCGATACTAACAAAAAATAGCTAAGAACCACCGCAAGGAAACTACTGGCTTTCAATTGAAAAAAAAACTGCATCGAAATCGGTGCACATATTTGAAAGCTACGATGCCGCAGACAGACACACACACTCACACAGACAGACATCGATATCAATAAAAAATAGTTTACATCAAGCAAGATTTCTGTAAATATATGTCTAACAAATAAAATAATATGCTTTTTTAACTGTTAAAATAGCACAAAAATAAGACGTGTTGATACTTTTCATGTGTGTTCGAATGTGCCAACACCAAAGTCCAACCATTCCACTTGCTTAAGCAAACAGTTTTTTCACAACCTTTAACTAATTCTTTTGACTGACAATCATAACTAATAATGATAGATCAATACTAGGAAATATCAAAAATAGAGTCACGTTTCGTGTAATATAAAGTAGTTTTGACACCACGATTTTCAAATAATATCGATTTTTTTTATGTAAATGATTTGAAAAGCGTTGAATACATGCCATTTTAAATACTATCAGATTTTTATGTTAACGATTCGAAAAGTGAGAAGATGGTATTCAAATAAAATAATAAGCGCAACAAACAGTGCTAAATACACACCCTGTAAGCATAGCTTTCATGACTGATTCTAGGAGATTGCTACAAAAAACCTTTATCAAAAACTGTTCAATCAATCAATCAATCAATCAACAACCCGTAATGTCCCACTGCAGGGCTTGGATCTCCTCTCAGAAGAGGGTTAAGGCCATACGTCCCCACGCTGGCTTAGTGCGGGTTGGGGACTGGCAAGACTACGTTGTGGCAACGTAATTAATATTAATTGCATCAAAGAATAAATAACTAAATGAGTAATGGAAATCGTAAAAAGTATACTAAAAATATTAAAATAATAACAAAAAAAAATTTAATAATGAAATTGTCAATTACTCATAGCCTATTACCAATAGTAGTCATTTATTATTTCATCTATAAATCAGATATGTAACATTCCTAAGAACTTTGAACTATTAATCCGTAACAGCAGCACTTTTAACCACATAAACTTCAGGTTTATAATAATACTACAATTAAATAGATATATCAACAAATTTTCTATTTAGATTGATTTAAATTTCACATTGTCACTATGTGGGTAATGACTAACGGGTTGATCACAAGCTATCATTGAAAAAAATTAAGACATATTTATCTCTTCGCAGTACAAGGGCAATTACACCCGATATTACATAACGTCGACCTTTGTGCCTTCCAACAACATTCTGATTGATATGGTGTAATTATATTAGTTATCAATCAAATACCATATGCAGTGTAAGAGATTAATATGTTATTATTACATGAAAAGCAGTTTCGGTGTAAAATTGCAAAGAGTTTCGACTGATTTCTTTTCTGCCTGATCATTTTCCTGACGCGAAAGAAAACTGTACCTTACAACTGGCAAGGCATGGTCACTTAACTGCTGCTGACGTTACTTTCACCAGACTGGGTGGTGGTAGTCACACATCATCTGTTCATTTATTTTCTAAAAATACAGTATGATTCGGTAATTATCACAATTCACGGTAATATACAAGCTTGATATACTGAGTTAGCATTTAATGTGAACAAGCATAAAATGTTCATAATTTAACAATAAACATATAAAAACATACGTTACAAATCTTCCAGCTTAAGCATGGTTATATGGGTGGTCCCATTAAAATGAACCAACTGCCTCACTTGTCCATGCCTCGTTTACATATTCCACTTGACTCACGCATAAATTGTCATTACGGTAATCATTCGATACATTCTATCGATAACTACGCTCGCCTAAATCGTTTAGTCGATTTCAATCCTCCGTTGGACGCCTCTAAACGACTGACTCGGAAATCTATTTGTAATGTAAGTTTTTTCACGGTTCAAAGTGTACAAGACGCTCTTTACCTATTTTATCTTTTACTTTATTGAGCTTTATCGGTTTACAGTCGTAAATAAAGTCGAAATGATACTGTGCGTGCTCCAGTGCAATACTTGTTCCGAGTGAACACGCTTATTCGATTATTTGGATATCTTTGATGACAATTTATTTTTTGTAGTTAGATCTTGACACATCCGATTAATCTAATATTAAAATGAGGCAAGTAAAGCTTTGTATATGCTTTTATATTTTAGTTGATGGAATTCAATGGTTTTCATATCTTTGGATTCAGAAGAGTTTTTGATTTTAGTTTATGATGACAACCGGAGAATTTGAATAAAAATGTAATTAGGTGGTCAAAAGCTCGATTGCGAGAAAGAGACTTAGTGTGAATAAAAAATGTTCACAGTCCATTTTTAATTAAAATGTTACTACATTTAAATACCGGTATCTTTAAATTGCCGTCCTTGTTATATATTAGTAGAGTTGACACGAGTTTTAATTTTCATTAGATTTGCAAAACTGATGATCGTCAATAAAATAATAATATTTAATATACATTAATTTAGCTCATGTTTAAGATACAATTAGATTCGTTTTGGAAAAAATATACTGACTTCACTATAGAACTTGTCATATATGCATCTATTAATATATGTTCGTATGTAGAGATGTAGATGTCCTACCACGACATTCTCCTTCTCTCACTCGCACTCCTAAACTTAGATCTAAAATAATTTCACAGCGTAATTTTCGAGATATGAACGTTAAAATTCTTAGCAGATATATAGAAAACTTTGACTAGACTCCTGTTTTTAACTCTAAATGTTCGATGAAAAACTTGATTTGTTCACTAAAAATCTGATAGGCCTGTATGACAAATATGCACCAATACGACAAATAAAGGTAAAACTTCTGTCTGCACCCTGGCTTACTGAGGAAATAAAGGAGGTCCAGAGAAGGAAAGCAAGGGCAATATAAAAAAAAACCCGACACCATTAAATTGGGAAAAATTTATATTTATTAGAAATCACTGCAACAAGATGTGTAGGAATGCTCAGCGCCGACATATCCACAAGTCTGTTGAAGATGGTGACCCAGTTAAGGTCTGGAAATTTCTCGTTGGTCGGGGATCGGCAAGTCACGTCCTACTTGTGCTTCAAAAGATGTTAATATCGAGTCACTTATTTCACATTTTTCTGCTTCCTCCAACTATGAAGGAGCGACCAAGACTACAACGCTTAATAATATTTCTTCTCTGCCGACTCCTAACTGTTCCCAATTTCTTTTAAGTCAATTTGCTGCATGTGATGTTAGGAGGAGCATTATGTCAATAAATTCTAATGGCGTAGGAAGCGACGGGATCAGCTATAATATGGTTCTTCCTGTCCTGGATGAAATCCTTCCTATCATTTGCCACATTTTTAATTATTCCATATCCATTAACACATTTCCATCTGCTTGTAAAATGGCCCAAATTATTCTTCTTCCCAAGAAATCTAATCCATCCTCCATCTCTGATTATCGCCCCATATCTATCCTTCCATTTTTCTTCAAAGTCCTCGAGCATCTCATTTACACGCAGCTAAGCTCATTTCTTACAAGAAATTGTTTCCTTAATCCTTTCCAATCTAGTTTTCGTCTACGGTCTACGGCACTACCACAGCTCTGGTCCATATTACGGATGATGTTAGGTCGGGCATGGGCGAAGGTAAGCCAACGGTTTTCACTTTGCTAGACTTCAGCAACGCCTTTAACACCGTTGACTTTGATGTCTTACTGGGTATCTTGTGTTCACTTAACATATCTTCATCGGCAATTGACTGGTTTCGTAGTTACCTGTACGGTCGCCAGCAGCGTGCCTGTATCGATAATGTTTACTCCTCTTGACGTACAACCTCTGCAGGTGTATCTCAGGGCGGCGTTCTATCACCGTTACTTTTTGCAATTTTTATAAACTCAATCACTAATCAATTACTTTCTGCCTACCATCTTTATGCAAATGATCCTCAAATTTACACACGAGCCAATCCAGACAGTTTAACGCAAGCAGTGGATATCATTAACAGAGACTTACAACAGATATGCAACTGGAGTACGGAATATGGAATAAATGTAAACCAAAAGAAAACACAAGTTTTTTGTTTTTTTGTTTTGTTTTTGGGGATCTATATGGATAGATACTTATCTTGGGGTCCTCAGATTTGGGAAGTTAGCTGTAAATTATTTACAGCAGCAGGATCTATGCGAAGGCTACGAAACTTTCTTCCCACTGACACTAAAATTGCGCTCTGACAATCTCTTCTACTTCCCATCCTAGACTATGCCGATGTCAGCTATCTGGATCTCACCGAAGACCAACTGAATAAATTTGAGCGACTTCAAAATCTCTGCATTAGATTTATACTTGGATTACGCAAATATGATCATATTTCTGAGTTTCGTTCTAAGCTCAGGTGGCTACCAATACGCTTTCGCCGGAATCTACATATTCTTTCCCTTCTATACAGTGTTCTGTTTCATCCTCATACTCCTCTTTATCTCACAGAACGTTTTCAGTTCTTAAAAAACACACATTGCAGAGACCTCCGGTCATCAGAGAATTTAATATTGAGGATGCCAAAACATTCAACTCAGTTTGCGGGCAGGTCTTTTACTGTGCAAGCGGTAAGACTTTGGAACGATTTGCCTGAGGCAATTCGAAAAGCAAAAACTTTGCTTACTTTTAAAAAGCTACTGAAGAACCATTATTTGTTATTATGATTTTTTTTTGTTATTTTATCTCTGTCTACATCTATCTATTTTTTTCTATTCTCTTTTTAGTAGAATATATTTAGTTGTATATGTACGTTGTACGTATGTGTATGTATATATGTATGTATATATATATTTATAAATATATGTGTATATATATTCATGTATTGTGTATATGTATGCATTTGAATACTTATATAGTGTGTGTGATGGTATGCGATTACTGCCACAAATGGATACCCACCATATCAGAGGTCTCACAAGTGCATTGCTAGCCTTTGGGGAATGGGGAGGGAGTTGGGAATATGGGCATCCGATAACCTCACTCACTCGGTAAAATATAGCGCAAGCGCTATTTCACAGCGGGTCTCTGTGAGGCTGTGGAATGAACAACACAACAATATTTTGTTGCATGATGCTGTAGTGTTTATATTAAATAAAGTTACAGGGAATGACCTGAAGAAAAACAATATATGGTCATACATTTGTTTCACTATTTTCCTATTTACTTAGAAATCACGTATAGGAGGAGTACACAGAAAATAAACTCATTTGTACCCAAGTCAAACTCACTGTCATCAATAGAAAAACATTGTTTGCATCATGTATATAAATGATCAGAAATGATCTTACAGAGCACCAAAGTTTGTTTACAAAAAATAAAACCTTATTCTACATTCGTGTTGTTAAACATTTCCATTTGTTTCTGCGGGCATCAACTTAATACTCCTCCGACGTTCCACTCAATCGCATTGATGATTCAACTGGCAAATCCGTATAAACGCCACCATTTAAATGTGTATTTCGAACGCGATATTGAAGCAAATTAACATATTCGAGGAACAAATAGATATGAACTCAATAATAAAGATGACAAAGTTGAGAATGTAATAGCAAATGACGAAGGTGTGATAATTAAAGGAGACGATGACGGCAGAGCGCGCGATTCAAATAAATAAATCGTCACTTGTTATTCCCTTTGCAGCAATGTTATGTAAGTAGTGTAACTAGATTATTAGGTCAATACACTTACTGCTCGGTTTTTGTAATGGTGGGTATAGACTGTTGGAATACGATGTTGCCCAAACACAGTACATTAGTTATTTATTTAATTCATGTTTACATATATTTTTACGTGCGCGTCAACGTTAAGCAGTGTAATATGACAGACATAAGAGGAGCCAAGGTTACAATCGAATATGTATTCACACACGGTATCTCTCGAAAGTACGCCGTAACCTTTGGTGGTCTGCTTTTCAGTTCAGATATACTCTAAGGCTTTTTACTAAATCCACTCTAAGATATGTTTGCTCCAGCTAGCTAGTGCTACTTCAGCATGTGCGCCCTCTGTCGGTCATTTTAGATTCTTCATCAGATGACATGTTTTTTTTCTCAATCCTTGAAGGATTATGAGACTGAAAGTTTGTCTGTTGAGTGCCACTTAGCTTGAAGGGTAGACCCACTAACAGAATCCACGGCTTCATATGTCATAACAGGTACTGGATTAACACATTTTTCTTTAAAATATTATTGAAGTGAAACCTTCTTTAACCGCGTTAGCACTTTTCGGTGGGAGAAAATGTTATGAGTTCGCGTCACCGACATGCTGACATGACATTTTTGAATTGAAAACTTCTTTGGCCACATTGAGCACATTTTGGTAGTGGAAAATCTTATAGGTTCGCGTCGACATGCTAAAGTTGGATGTTGATAATTTTAAATTTAAACATTATGAAATTTCTAATTTTACACATTAATTTTACAAAACACATACTAAGTTATAAGTTTTCACTTCTATCGACAGTCCTTATGACTGTCAATTTTTTATTTTTTACTGACACGCTTTATACACGAAATAAACATTCCAAAAGTCTACCTTTACTTACAACCGTCATTTCCAAAAAAACATAATTATTTCTTGCTCCACTAATGTCTACGCTAAACGTCAATCATGCGTGTTGGTAATAATTATAATATTGTACATGTGTTTGTTTGTTACCTCACCAAGTACTTGACCAATCTTTAACATTTGTAGTTTCGAGTGCGTGATTGTGCGTTACCGACGAAGTGCGTGAAGTGCGTCACATGTACCTATTTTCTTATTTTAAAACCATTTGATCGATGGGTAGGCTGTTTGTTTTCGTATGAAATAAGAACATCAATAAATTATATTATTTATGTTATTGATTTATTATTTCCACGTCAAGTATGCCGTTCGAAAATTGATGATATTTGTTATTACTGGACAAGTAAAAGGTACTTTCATCATTAGTAAATTTTGGTACATACATAGGGCTGTTACATACATAACTGTCTTACTAATTCACGTCTTTATTGTATTTATATATATATATATATATCGTATCGTAAGAATCGGCGATAGTATCGCTCATAGCGATCAATTCCAGATAACCATATTACGGATTTTCGATATACAAAAGATATAGATGAACATCTTATTTCTTTTATCATCAAATAGACTTGTTGGGGATTTTAAATATGTAAATCAAATGTGAATAGAACATAATTAGTACTGTCCACTTAAATATAACATGAATTTAACCTAACAAATTGAGCTTGTATAAGGCTCTAGTTTTTTTCAGTTTTTGTTGACTTTGATTTGCTAGTTATTTATATAACTTTAAAGATTAAAATATATTTAGACAAAACGGCTGAATTCTTAGATAAACTAACCATTTTATTTTTAGAGGACCATATTTCGTTTCTTTTGTTATTGGTCTTTGATTGTGTTAGGTATCAGAATGCAAGTGTGATTTTTGCATTCACCTGATAATCAGTTTGAATCTACAATAGGTTTATGATTATGTAGGAAAACTTTAAAATTTAAACAAACTTGTTACCGAAGCGTATGAATCTCTATTCGATTTAGTATCGATGCATTGCAATAGAATCGATTACAAATCTGATCACACATCCTATTGTCTTCGATGGCATTTATTGCCGATAAATGTTTGATAGGTGAGTGTTGTAAATTATTGTGTAAAGACACTTTGTCCTGGTTTCCATAATAAGGTCTGAGATATACCAATCAACAAACTTTAACGTTTTGCTATTCTTTTTTGTTTTATCAAAATAAATATTTTTTAAAACAATCTTATTATAAATATATATCCTGTGTAAAGTTTCTGAGGACACAGATTATATGGCCTGCGATTTTACAACTATTGATGAAACAGATACAAAGAACACCCAGACTTTGAGACACCCAGACAGACAACAATTTGTCGACCATACAAAGTGTTGATAGAAGTGTGGAGACCGCTTCAATGAGTACGCCATCCGAGCAGTGAAATATAATTATAATGTTGCCATACATCTCACAAGAAACGAGACCTCGCTGTGCTGCACCATACTGCACCGGCCAGACGCTTTACATTGTTTTGTCAGGCATTCCTTCTCTCCTTCTCTCTACAATACTCACAACCTGTGACCCATGGGATTACGAGGAGAGATGACACTCTATATTATATCCATCACCGTCTCTGAACTACCTTTATAATAATATCAACTACAATGAAATTGACAACAAATATTGAGTGCCAAATAATAAAGTATTGTACCAATATTAATGCAGAGATAGAAGTTATAGGTGTGTAATAGACAGACAATAAGAGTGATACATATCGATATAGAGTAGTGAGCTCACGATTGATCCTCGTTGACTCGCATCGGGAAAGCTTGCGCGGACGCAGCTTACAAATTGCCGCGTAAACGCACGCGCACCCCAGGGTTGTCAATTATTAATTTCATTTGATTATCATTTTATTTTTAAAATTAATTAAATGATTTTATGCTAAATATAAAAAACTTCAAAAAGTAGAGTAATTTGTATGTGAGATAACTAAAAAAGCTACGTAGTTTTTTGTGGTTCATCTAGCAGTTACTGGGTTTTTGACCGCCGAAAATAAGGATTTAAAGACATCAGAGTCCTCTTGTTTTTAATTTTTTTCATTGCAAATATCATTAAATCAAAATTGATTATGCAAAAATAATCTTGCAACATGAGTTAATATACAAATGGTCCATCAAATGCTACATTAGACTTAATAAATTTCCCCTGATAGTATAAAATGTTTATTATAAAATCTACTTCAACTTTTCTCAAGATGGAAACACACAATTAATTTACGCAACACAGTAATGTTTAGCAATTAGTAAAACACGATACCAGATTCTTATCTAGCCTTATCTGTGCAGTTATATTTAAGGCATTAATCCGTATGAAACGGCCTTACATTCTTAGACAAGAATCTAGAGAATAATTACAAGATGTTGTTAAATCTCTACATGATTTATTCGTAATGTTTCTTTCTGTAGTTTATACTTTATCTGAGGATGAAATATTTGAATATTTCTGATCTAAATGAGGTGACATAAAGGTTATTTAATTGATGATAATGTACTAACTAACGTTACTCTAACTTTTAATTTATTATGAAAATGAAGGTCATTTCCTTACCTCTTGATTAAAAATTTTGGAGGTCAGGACATAAATAGAATAAACTTTTAAATTTGCTGCCGTATTGTCTAAGACATTGTTTACAGCAGGTTAGGAAAAGTGCACTTATGATTCTTTGAAACTGAAAATATCTAAAGGTAGTCAATAAGTTTCACATTTTTACTATATATAATAAAAATGTGTCCCGATTCTAAACTAGAAATTTAGTATCCACAGAAGATTTATCGGTTACCTCATAAAAAGAAGATCTTAATTATCTAATCTCAAGATTGGAGATAGTGCAAAAGCAATAAATCGGTCAACAAATATTGCGATTTCACTTCTCATTTATTATTATAATTTTCAATGATGTGTGCATAATTTAAACTCGTCAATTATAAAAATAATAAGTTTATACAACTACCGATAACGCTACATGGAAGACGCGTTTGACGATTTTACGTTTGATTCATTACATATACAAAGTAATTAAACCAATCAGCATAATTAACACAGTTGCTATATATTATTTAAATTCGGTTTTCAATAACACTATAAACTTTTACTAGTTTATGAGTTTGCTGTATACATAGATGCCTTACAATCGCAGGAGAGAGCTCAGTTAGTTGACTGACGCAGCGATGGGTGTAGTGACGTGCAGTTAAAACTGGTTTATGATATGCGGCAAGGAAAAACAAAGAAATAAATGAACGGCAATAACATATCAGATGTTATAGTTTATTTTGGACTAGCTTACTATTACTAATATCATAATTTACTATCATCGTCCATTTGCAACTCAATAGTGAGAAGTTTGAGTTCAGATTCTGGTATTATAAATTATTCAAAATTTATTTTCTAAGTAATTTTGAAAATGTCATACTTAATATATTTTAGTAATTAGTGACATTATTTCTAGCTACTACTATTCGTGTTATTTGAAAAGATCAATTTCATAAATATTTTTGACAGCCCTAAATCAGTACATTGAAGGATATATCGCCGTCCACCGTCTTTCAACTTCGCCGACGTCACACGTTCACCTATACGAACGCAGCATTGTATTTTAATTCCTACCGTGTTAGGAATTTACAAATAACCACTATTTTATTTTAATAAACAATTTTGAGCTCTAATGTTACGCGAATAAAGGTGCAACCTTCAGCGCAACAGTGAAATATTGCGAGGGATGGTCGTGAATTATTATCGCGACATTTAGTATAGATTTAGACGAATAGTCCCATGTCGAATGATTTAGTTTATGGTGTGCTAATATTATATTGTATTGAAGACGATAATTGGAAGGTTTCGTGCTGAAAGGTTATTATATACTTAATTTAACTCGCTTTTCTTTACTGCTTTGCTTAATAGTTTTAAATTTACTCATTTATATCAAAATGAAGATCGGGTTAAATGATACTAATTTTTAAAATAAAAACATGCTATTTTTTTGTAATTTAAAGTCTTATATTTTATTGCACACATTGTTGAACCGCAAAATGAATAAATAATAGTTTTCATTAAATGTCGATAGAGGGCGTTGCGCATTCTTTCTGAATCGCGATATTGTTGTTGTCAGCCCAGTATTATATATAAGCCAATATAATCTTTTCTTAGAGAACCAGCTCAAGGAAACAATACAATATTTTAGAACAAGTGACAAGTTGTAGTTTCATTCACTCGACTTAGTTAACTCCAGTGCAATTGTGTTTTTCCCATTAAATACCAGGTAACTTTTGGGATTTACGACACATACTTAGAAATAAAGGGACTTACAACAAAGGAGGATCAAGGGAACAAACAGGTAAACGGAGTCAATTCATGAATATAATCTACCGCCGTCTAAAATCTGCGACTCCAGAATTTCAAGTGCGTTTTGGGCTATATGTAATTGCGTACCCTTTTTTGAAAGTTTGGAAGTCATACAAGTCCAGAAAAGCTGCAGTTTCTTGAAAACTATCAATCAATCATCCCAAGAGTCAGATTGTACATTTATATTCATCATAAATATTTCTATTGACACTCACATAAATCAACTGCCTACCTAACACCTCACTTTCATTGCAATCAGGTAAAAACTATACCTCATTGGGTATTACTAATGTCGAAATTAAACGTCAATTTAAATGGAATGTCAAAACAGTATGACGAATGTGTGATTGATTTGACATTTCGATTCGTACAGTCGCATTGACAGAACTCTTGCGCGCATCGATCATTGCTGTTTTGTGCGTGTTATCAAATATTTACTGTGTAAAGGTCGTCTATATAAATGTTTACCTTTAATCATGAACTATATTTATATTTCATATAGTTAGTAGCATAATTGTGAAATGTCCAATTTCTTTATATAAGATGGCCACAATCGAACATCGGACTCCTTCAAAGTCCCGATAGATATTGTTGGAATGAAAACTTTTTTAGACCCGTTAAACACTTTTTGTGTGAGCAAAGGGTCACCGAAAGCTTTCCATGAGTTAATCGCGCAGTTTATTTTAAGAGCAAATAGGTTCAACTGTGTGTTTATAGTTTCGAATTTTCACTTCTGTGTTCTTCCTTATGACTGCTTTGTGTTTTTCTCTTGTAACCACGCAACTTACACTTATTTCACTTGTCGCCAATTGTAATGGTCGGATAAGGGAAAGCACCCGCTATCTGCCTTTAGCTTGTAGTATACAAAATACAATGATCACTACAGAAGTAAACATACTTTTTACCAGAATGCGGAAGAAGGAGGGTTATGTTTTGCGACTGCATGTATGTATATTTCTTTGGCACGCCCCAGAGTTAAAAGACTTGTCGTATTTTTACATGAGTGGTGTCAATAGATTCGTTTTAGTCGTGAGAGTGACACTGGGTACATCTAAATTACAAAATAAAACCAAATTAAGGATTATTGGAGACAAATAGTAGTCTCAAAAAATGATTTCAGAATACTTTGGGTGTGATAACGGTGATAAAGAATATACACATATACTTAAGTTATATGTTTAATATATGATATTGATGCGGTCGGGTTTCATATTTTTAATACCTGCTGCTGTTTCGTTACCTGTCCGGTACAAAAGGTAAGTGGTACGTTTAAGAAACCCGTGAATTAGTGAAATAATCACTGCTGTATTTACCGTGGGTATTTGTTTTGCTTGCTTTCTATGGTGCGTAAACATTACCTGCTGCCTAGCTATGCCTACTTTTCTATTTGTCTTTACTAACGAACTAGAAAAGCTAAGAGAATTTCATTGAGTGAGAGAGGGTACCTGCCTGCAAACCCTTGTCACACTGGATCTAAGGAGAGGATTCAAAGGGCTAAGTTGCTTAGCATATGAGTCCAGTTGGTCTATCTTAGCCTATATGTGCTGCTCCCACGTACGAGAGAATTCAGACTTTTTTGCTTTTAAAAAAATAACTCCCGCACCACACAGAGTGTTGTCTGATGTGAGATTCAAACCTCCAATACCCAAAACGGCGTGGCGACCACTTATACACTTGGCTATTCGTGCATCAAAACAAAATCATCAATTACTGGTTCACATTTACATTTATACTTGGCAAATAGACACCGGCCTGATTTAAAGTCGTTTACCAACTTAAGTAAACAGTTACTACAATAACGGTTCTTAAATACTTTAAGTGTAAATACCTTTACCGTTTATTTATTAAATAGTTAGCTTATGGTGTTCTGACCACAGCACTGATATACATATAACTAATACTAAACTAACTTATAACTTTTATATCTTATGAGTTTAATAATTTTATATACTTTTTTCTCGTTAAATGCTTAAATAAAATATCCACAATTAAACATATGTGTACAGTAAAAACAATTCGTAAATCTGTCTCTATGCATTTTTTTCCCGCCTGCGATAGAAGAAAGGTTATGTTTTTAGTGTGTATGTATGTATATTTCTTTGGCACGTCCTAGAGCCGGTTTGTCGTATTTTTATGTGAGTGGTGTCAATAGATTCGTTTTAGTCGTAAAAATGACACTGGGTTCATAAACATAAAAAATGAAAACAAAATCAAGGACTCTTAGTACCAAAAAATAAAAATCCATAAAAATGTATAGTGTCGTATCAAAAGAAAGAATTGTTAACGGTGATTACGAATATATATAACTTATATGTTCTTTAAATGATATTGAGTCGGGTTTTATATTTTTAATAATTAATTACTTGTTTATCAAATTAGGATAGCTAAATCAAAACTGTAATATTTCATGTCAAGTAGCTATTTGCTAATAAGCAGCCATTTCTGTCTAAATTATAATTTACTATTAGCAACCAACATCCAACGGTTACTGGTATAACGGTGCTAAAGTGCTTTCGGTGTAAATACATGGCATATTATCGATTATTTAACAACCACATGTTTATATAGCTAATGAATGAGCCGTGTGTCGAGTTGATGTTATGACTACAACTATGTGTTCTATTCAACCTCTTAAAAGATGATATGATCAAATAGCTAATAGGAATATTAAACATAGTTCAATATCTACTTCTGAGAACGTTATATTGACCCTAAAAGGGAATATACCTTATATTTTATATGATGGTGAGCGATTACTGTGGCTCATGGACACAAAGCAACACCAGAGGCATCACAAGAGCGTTGCCGGCCTTTGGTGAATGGGGAGGGGATTGGGGGACGTGTTTTAAGTATGGGCCTCCGTTATCGGTGAAACACTCACTCGGTGAAACACAGCGCTTTTTATACACCGGTTTTCTGTGAAGCCGTGGTATCACTCCGGTCGAGCCGGCCCATTCATGCCGAAGCGTGGCTCTCCCACTTGTGGTGAGTAGGGTGTAACATAATGGTTGAACGGTTATGTTAAATACTTTATTTCGAAAGTTAGAAACATGAAGTAATCACGGAAGCAAAAACGCTGATAGGAAAATGTAGTTGCTCGAAAATTTAACGTAAGTAAATATTTGTATTTGTAATAAAAAACAAAGCAAGAGGGGCGCGGTGAGCTGCCAAGCGCTTCATGTACTTACATTCTGCCTTATGTTAAAATATAAAACTACGGGATTTTTTTTTATTCACTTGTTCCTTTTTCCAGTTTAAACAAACTTTGATAAAATCAATAACTTCTTATAAATATTATGTGTCTTTAGAGGTATCGAAAGAAAAAAATAATAACAACTTAAAGTTACTTAAGTATTTTCTGAAACTGTATGTGTAATAAAACATTTAACAAGGGTGTATACATTTAATTTATCAATTCTAACTACTAATGATCTCACCTACATCAATATTAGAACGATATTGACTGATTGATTAGTGTCATTTAAGGAATGTTAGTTTAATAAACAAATTCTGATGTATAATCACGACTTTTGTATTTGGCCTTCGTTACACACTAAATTAATAACTATCGATTTATCAAATCCTAAAAAACACCTAGGAATATACTTAAAATGTCATCAGTTTGCCACTTGGCTGGAAAATAAACTTTGACTATATGTAGTTAAAGTTTATATTGGGTTGTTTCAATTATAAACTCGTTGTTCTTGACAAATTTAATGCTTAGTTGCCGACGATTCGAGCACACCGAGTGATTTGATTACTGATCGACATGAATATACATATTGAGTCGATAATACACACTTATCCTAAAAACTAAAAATTGATTTTATTTGTTCAACTTGTAGTGCAACCAAAAACGTGCTAGAAGTAAGTTAATTTTCAAATTTTTGTATATGAAACTACCTATCTTAGATACGAAATTTCATTAATTCCACCAGAGATATTGAATAATATTGAATATTAAATTAATATGTCGGAACAACAACGACTAGCTAAATATATTCTAATTACGCAATTGCAATATCCTAACATAAATTTAAAAACTAGTTGCTTCTATTGATTTCGGTAACAAAAAAAGATTTGTATAAAGGCGTCTAACCTAAAATCCTACAAAATTATTATAATAAATAGTATTTTAACTACTCTTTGTATGTCCCACTAATGCGTTGCGATATACAGAGGACGCTCGTGAAATGCGAAATCAGATAGAACTTTTTGCTCGGTTGTACTCGCTCGTGTTTACTTTTTACTGCAACTGTACTAGTGCTGTACAGGTAACATTTTGTTAATGCATACTCTTGTACATAACATTTATATATAATGTATGCACCTACAAGAAATTTAAAAATAAGTGAAATAATTAAAACATACTTAATCAACTCATCTCAATTATAGTTTGATGGCAGTAGCAGCTTTGACATACTTATTTAATTAATAGCTTTTACCCGCCACTCCGCCTGGATGTATGTCAATTGACAATGTAAAAGTATTTGATATCCTTTCTCAGTATTGAATCAAATGCTTCTCTTCTGAATCTCCATGCTAATTTTCATTGAAATCGGTGTGCAACGATTTAACCGTGAAATTATATCAGTCAAACAGACAGAGCTACTGTCGATTTCATAATGTCAATGTGAATATGTAAATGTGGAACAAATGAAGAACGAAGTGATGTACCTATGGATATAATGGTTAATGACCTTGACAGCTAAACCGGTAATAGTGGATTTAATTCCTACCCATGACAAATAATTACTTGTATACCGAATCTTCTTTTATGGAATTAGGGCAAACGAGCAAATGTATCGCCTGATAGTGAGCGATTACCGCCTCCCATGGACACCCGCATCAACAGAGACGTCTCAAGTGTGTTGCCGTTCTTTGGGGGATGGGAAGGGGTAGAGGTATAGGCCTCCTATGTCTTTATTCACACGATGAAATACAGCGTAGGCGCTGATTCACACTGGCTTTCTGTGAGGCCGTAGAATCACTCCGGTAGAGCCGGCCCATTCGTGCCGAAGCATGGCTCTCCCACGGTAAGTGATCTGGATTTATTTCATCTGTAATATATTTAGACATGCATTTCATCCAATAATGAAAATTCAACCATAGTTCATTAATTTTGTTTTTATTTTTTCTTTCTGCGCTCCCCCTTGATATAAATTTTAACCATGCCGAATTTCATACTTCTCCGTTTGCGTAATTTTCGTAAAATATCCGACATATTTTTCCGACATCTAACACACAACGCCGTCTAGTCGCAAACTAAGCGGAGCTTGTATTATGGGTATTAGATAACTGATATAATACTTATATACTTTTTTTTGTAAATACATGCATATCATACATAGAAAACACCCAAACTCTGAAACAAATATTTGCAGATCATACAAACATTTGATCCGACCCGGGAATCGAATCCGAGACCTCAGGAACAGCAGTCGCACACGCTACCGCTGGGCCACCGATATGATATATATTATATGTATATACTTATAAATTTGAGTGAATTTATCAGCACTCTGATTAAAAATGTAGCAGGCTGTGCCATGTCAGGGATTTGGCCGTATGGGAAATCTATTAGGTTATTTATTGTCTACTCGTGGGTTTAGTCGTTTTAATTCTTTTTTTAACGATAAAATTTTATTTTTTAACCGGGATTTTACGTATACATTTCAAATATGTAAATGTACAGCCAAATATACATTAGAATATATACACAAATCTCATTTATCGTATTATTTATTCTTTAGTCGATAACTATAATTTATTCCGTGACACATAACTAGTCCTAAAATTTCAAACAATAGGTAATGTTAACTGAAGAAATAGTATGTTTTCTGCAGTTATTCGGAAAGAAGATCATAAAAAAGTCAGTACTACGTAAAGACAGCTTTTTGTTGCACACTCGAAGGTACTAGCGAAAAACAATTGCTAAGTTTTCATTGATAGAAATCTTTGCGATCAAACGAAAACTTGTTTGTCTGACAAAAAGCCTTATAGCTTGCGGGGACTCTTTGGGATGGCTTGTAACAACTCGTCAGACCGTTTTTATCGTTGTTTACAAGAAATATGTTGACGGCTCACCATGTATGTGCACGCTTCTTTATAGAACTAAAAAGTACAAAATGTTTTTTTTTATTATTCTATTGTAAGGTTTTTATTTTACACAAACAGTTTACGGTTATTTCTATACCTTTCAATGATGTATTTTTTTTGAGGATGAAAAAAAATAATAAGAAAATGAAAATGAAATATTACATTACATTAATAAAAAAATAATGAAACCATCAAGTTTTCAAAAACCATGCATACTTATTGAAAATTCGAAAATGTTTTGTCTGCTTATCAGTCTGTTAATCTTAGAGAGGGACATAGGTTACTTCTTATTACGATAAACGACAAATACGAGGGTGGGGCCGAGGGCAAAAGCTAGTTGAGGATAAAAGCACAAGCATGAAAGAAGAAGAAGAAGATAATAAATTATGATGATCCTAATGTACGGTTTTTAGTAAAGTAATAGTAATTGTAAACCATAACACGACCATTGGGCCACCTATGGCTATGCATACTTAGAAACATACGTGTATATTAAATTAGTTTATCGTCGTTTATGCTGTAAATCATTGACACTCGCAATGGAATCAAAACATACCGGGTGCCCCGTGATCTTAGAATCTTGGAATTTGGTAAAAATAAAGGAAAAATAGCGAAAAGTATTTTTTTTCTTATATCATATAATATACCTACACATTTGTACGGGACTCTCGGTGCGCGAGTCTAGCTCACACTTGGCCGGGTTTTTTTTAATAATTTTCACTGTATGGTTGAGGTTACCGGAGGACCAATAACTCTATTATCTCTTCCTTCTATGGAGGGTAGGGAGGGCACTGAAAATGTAACAACACTTATTTTCTTTAAGTAACAGTTGTTCATGGGTGGTGGCAGTAAAATGGCTCGTTTGCTCTTCAATCCATAAAAAATAATTTCATCATAAAAATAAAAGAAGTATTATAATTATTCTTTCATAAACCAACTAATTTTAATTTAGTAAACTATTCCTTAACCCGTCACATCCGGTTCAAAAATTGTAAAACCTTAATATTACTTCACAATTAAAATACCGGTTTTCATAACAATATTACAGGTAAACCGTCTTGTAACTGATCGTCGGCTACCTAATCAGCAAACAAACCAATCAAATTAATCAAACAACTGCATTAAAAAGAACATGTGCCGTATGCTCGTTTGAAATCAATTATCGAATAAATATCTATACTGTGTACATCACTAAAATTTTCTATAACGCAACCTTTCATCTTGCCGTTTTATTAATATTACCCATAACGATATAATCAAAAAATAATTATGATACAGTTAAAATAATTATTTTAAGTCAGTTATAATATAGCACATTCGTTAATGTATTTTTTTTCATATTATTCGAAATATATTTTTTTATATAAATTATTTTTCAATATTAGGCGAAAGTCGGTGAGTTCAAAGTTGTAAGTTGATCTTTATGAACTTATATACGATCATTCGAGTTTATAAAATGTCACAAATTACTAACAAATTGAGAGTTACTTTGCAATTAAATCTATACATCATAAAATTTATCTATGAATTTGATTAACATACTAATAATTTCGCATGTAATAAAAATCCTATAAAGATATCGGATAATCATAAGTTAATTCCACTCAAACGTTATTTGAAATTTTAAGTCGTAACCTTTTATACCACCAAAATGTAATTATAAATAAATAAATAATTAGCGAATTTACAACACCTAAATTGCAATTTATGAATTTTAAATTGAAATCTTATTTGATTTTCAATTAAGTGTAATCATAATTAACAATTACTTTTCTATAACTGTTAGTTTTTTTTTTGATTATTGCTATATAATTTCTGATTGAATTTCTAATTACCTTTAAGTGAATATAATTTAGGTACATAAAAATAATGTTGGAGAGTATAAAACAAAAACAGAAAATAAGAAATTGGATATTGTTTTGTTCTTATGCTAGAAGTTTTGTATAAATCCACTATCACCTTTTTAGTGCATTAATGATCACAAATTTTGGTACATTTGACATAAATAGTTGTTTGATCTAAAATTATTCAAAGTCTAAAACATGTATATACCTACATAAAAATAATCTCATTCATCAAAAAATTATTTGCTTTGAATAGGAATAAAACACACAGCCTCTTGATTAGCAAATAGGGTTACTGCCTAAACCCGCAGGCTGCTCATGTAGCACAGAGGAAGTGTATCAAAACGATCTTTTAAAACGTTCAAAACCGTCCTGAAACACAACACTGCATAATCTTGTAAGGATTTAATCCAATTTAAAACCTTTACACCTTATTTCTTTCGCCATTAGATTGCAAACTTAATATCAATATCATCATCATAATGATCATAAACAATAATATACGTCAAATATATTGTGTTCGAATATGTTATTAAAAAAATCATACCGTACCGTTACATCTTCGAAAATAATATAACTAACCGAATCGCCGGTCGGGCGGGCTCCCACGACCTCAGAGCTACATTTCGCTGTGCTCTATCCAATCTTACTTCCTAGTACACAGTAAAACCAACCCTATATAAAACATAATAGAACTCGAAACTATTCTAGCAGAACCTGTATCCATTCAAAAGCGATGTCTCGTGCACACATCTACAAGCAACACCTTTAGTTTCAATGTGTGCTTGTAGAGTTGTATTGAATGAAAATCTTCGGCGCTCGAATTTGAATTCTGTGATTGAAATTGTTAGATTCAAATTGAGTGCATTAAATTTGTTAGTGTGAGTGTATTGACCAATATTAATAACGTACTGGCTGGTTGGGAGGTCGCGGTCGAGTCGACAGGTGACGTGTTGCGATACTCGGTCGAAAGTGCACATGTGTGCGTGGAATGTCAGAGTTTAGGGCTTAGTTTGTTGCTACACTGAGAATTATAATAGTTTTAATGTATCATAAATAGTTTCAATTAATTCATTGTGATTGATAATTGGTCAATAGAAATTCAATTGAATTGATTTACAATTTGCAATCGTAACAAGTAAAGATGTATAATCCTATTTATCGAAATGATAAAAATATGATTTAGACCAAAATTTTAAAAATTACTTATTGCTGTTGTGTATGCAACCAAAATCTTATTTCTTATTTAACAAAAATAATTTATTATTGCCACCAAGTGTGCCCACGTCCTAACATGTGACAGTGCGCACGAGTGGATCGCTGCAGGTGAACACATCTTTGTGTGCGTGAGGTCACCTTGTCGCTACACTGTAAACGGTATCATGTCTGTGTGTCATAGGGGAAGACGATCTCTTATAAAGCTTTATATTGACTGCTTCCAATTAATCGAAATGCAATACCGTACTTTACATTTATAATACACGTCCTATATGAAGGTATATTAATATTCATGTTTAATATCGGAAAATTCCATGTTAACATATAGTTTAAACATGCGTTGAATGTCATTAACAGGTGTTGTTTCCTACCTTACCTACTTTAGGTACCTAATACAGATATATTCTGATGTCATTTAAATCATGATTATTTATAGTTAAATAGTATTTAACTTTAATAGCTCAGAAATCATCATTAGTACGTTTATCTTAATCATATTGAATGTCACGTTCGTGATTATAACTTGTTACACGCTTTTATTTATATGTACTTAGTTACTGTAATTTAACTGTTTCTATCATAATTAATGGATGTTCATAGCTAAGTAAATAAATTTTATCAACCAAGAAGCCTATAGATATGAACATTATTATTACCAAGATCAAAGGTATGTTGTTGTTGTACAAGTTTGTCAAGAGAGGGCTTTTTTGGTCTCTAGGTTAGTCAAGTCAAGGAGCCTAGTTAACTAATCAGGCTATTTTGTACTGATGATTTCTTTACGAAAAAACTCTTAAATAAATTGAATGACGTGGAAATCATATCAGCCCTCTGGGTGCAAATTTGTTCACTGTGAAATACGGAGGAGGACCTAATACACTTACTAAATGGATAACTGAATTTAGATTTATATTACAGCTCTGTTTCTTTCTTTTCTGTTAAGTAGGTGAAAGTGTCAGGAGTAAGTAACTATCATAACAAAGGTATAACTGAGTTATAATGTGACCAAGTTTCGTCTTAAATCATTAACCAACCAATGCTTTTCAGTCAACCTGAAATTCCCGAAACTCCCGTCTAAAATGTTCAGCGAAAAATATTTGTTGATAGTATTTCTGTAAAGCTTACAACACATGTATTACACAAAAAAACATATTCACATATTTAATTCGGCTTCTCATCTATTTGCTTCCGTAATGCAATATAATGCAACAAACATGTCACTTTTTGCATATTGAAATAACTTTCTCAAATTAGTTGTCTGTGAACCTTTGACATTACAACATCTTTATTATCTGCATAAAATGATCGCAAGAAAGTTAAAGCTAATCAGAAATGTATTAAATCAATCGTGATTGCAATTTTGTAACTCGTTGTTTGGTGTGCACTCACCTTAGCCTCGCGACAGTTGATACTGATGACTGTACGATATACATGCGGATGTTATATGAGAAATGTTTTTTGGAAATCTTCAGTGACATTTGAAATCACAGTAATGTGTTTTTTTTAATCATCAGGAAAGAGGTAAAATATTTTAAAGTCTTCTGTCGCAGTAGTTTGCACGGAATCTTTGGGTCTATTGATATTACAGAATGGAAAAAGAAGAAAATAACCGTATTATTGACTTGTTCGAAACCTTGCTCAGACTTGCAACTAAAATTTAGAATCATAATAAACTTTAGCGAAGTAAGGTTTCATTTTGTTCCAATCCGTACAAAGATCATGTTCATTGTAAAAAGTAAAGAAAAATCTGTTGAATTCGGAGTTAACAATATAGGCGTCTAAAAACTATTCAAAAAAGTATTCCCAGGTTAAACAAATTTAATTGCAATAAAACAGGATAAGCTTTAAAAATATAACAGAAGAAATGATTATTGTGGTGGTACCATAACAACTGAAGTACAGTCAACCACGGGTCAATTGTCACACCTAAGTGAGAGCCCACAAAACGAAGCGACCCCAATGGCCTACAGGGTGCGGTCTATAATTCATTGTTGTGCGGGAGAGCGGCTTCACAAACTTGCACAACTAAGTGCCACTTTCGCTTTTCTAAATCACAGGTAGTGGCTGCGCTTTGCGCCTTCAACGAGAGTTGTTTCTTCTACAATACAAACCTTCAGCCGGATATAAAAATATATCTTAATTATATATGTTAGTGTGCTTAAATACTATTTAAGTAAACATATTATTTTGATGGCACGGTTGACCTAGTGGTTTAGGCGGTCGTAACAACGCTTGCTTTTGCGGGAAGTGTTGTAGGTTAAAATCCTTTGACAACACTTTGTGTGATCCGCAAATTGTTGTTCTGAGTTTGGGTGTTCTTTGTGTCCGTTTCACGTTTGGTTATAAAAATCCCCGTAACACAGGATCTATATTGCTAACATGGGAGTTGTCTTTATTAAAATCAGTCTATAAAAGTCAGACATAATTGGTTTTTTTTAATGGTAAAATACCGTCTTAATAGTCTTAAGCTAAAAACAGGTTGTACACTTGTTTACATTGCATAACGATTCGAATAGGATCAGAGTTCAATAGTAACGATTAAGTATAATTATTATACGGAACCATTGCACGTAAAATGCACTAACCTTATTGTTTCGAGATATTAAAAATGTTACTATAACACTTTCACTTGACGTTCTCACGGCTACAGTCATTACGGCGGTTTTTGTGAACATTATTAATTTGCATCAGATTTTGTATATTTTGTGCGATTAAATTATATGGTTACGACCTGGAATTGAGCTAGAGCCTGTCTTTGAGGCTTCATCTGAACTTAGTAGTGCTTTCGCCTATAAAAATACTAAATTTGGTAAGCAAAATTAAAAAACCTCCAGAGGAAAATGAGTATTTATCGAGTTAACGATCTAATCTAATTGCACAGGCTATGGTTGATGTTAAGCTAATCTGCGAAATTGAAACACATTCTGAGTTCATTATAGAAAATCAAACTAGCCTTAGGTCTCGGCTCTACTTGCGTGTATTACAGTTATCGAGAAAATATATATCCTATGACCTCTAAGAAAATACAATCTACCTGTATAGCGAAATTTATCCAAATTGGTTCTGCAACTTAGCCGTGAAAGTGTAACACAGAGTTATTATTGAATTTTTAAGATAAGTGTGGTTAGAGTAAACTTGCTACATCAGTGCTGGTCCTTTTCATGGATTTTTTGTAAATATTGGAATTACTCGATATTTTGATAGATTCGATTCCCCGAAATTTCGATTTTTTCTTAATCGCTCTGTACAGTTGGTATTTATATCTACAAAAAAAGATCAATGTTTTGTATCCTCCTATTCATTTTTTTTTCACATTTATATACTCAATAACTCTTTTCAATTAAAAAACTTGATTAAATTTATCGAGCTTCCTATTAGCAAGTTAATAATTGACTCCTGGAATCTGTACTTTAATTTAAAACAGGCAACTCAGAACATCATTCCATAAACTCTAAACCACTTTTACCCAATGAGGCAAAGATTTCTTTGTACAAATTTTTTTCTTAACAAGTGCGTGGTATAACAGTACACAAAATGTGCTATACTATAATATAATTGTTGGTTGTAACCGATTCAATACTTTGTAATTATACGTTCATTAATGCTTTACTATAATTTAGTTTAATACGAGTCTAATTGAGACGTCGATGTAAGGAATTGATCGACATGAGAAATTGAGAATGGGTGTTTTTTTATTATACAGTTTGGTCTAATTAAATACATGTTTTTTATCTATACATTCTTAATAGGTTTTTATATGGGAATCGAATTATAGTGGGTGTGTACTAGTTCCACGCCACAGAAAGTTTTTTTTTCAAATTTGCTAAAAATATGTAGAAAATCCGTGCTTTGCTTACGAGGTCTGATTTCTCTCTTATATCTCTTTTAATGCTGCATCGAATAAAAATAAGTTACAATCCACTGCACTGCACGGTTAGTCTAGTGGTTTAAGCGTTCACCACGCCATTTTCTTTCTACACTAAGTGTTGTGGGTTCAAATCCCATATGAAACAACACTTTGTGAGATCTACAAATTGCTGTTCTGATTCTGGTCCTCTAGTTGTTTGTGAAGTCCCCCGCGATACAGAAAGGTATATTCCTAATGTAGGAGTTTTCTTTAAAAATTAAACAAAGATTATGTTATTATACAATCATCGTTAATCTGCACAAATAAATTTATTGGGTTTTTGTATTATTAAAATAACGCTTTTTACAAAAAGCATATTAATGTATATACTGAAGCGACGTTTTTATAAGTTTTGTCTGTTTGTTTATCGGTTTTTAACTAACAGATAGTTGATGATATTAGGAGTAACTTAGAGTACTTCTTTTAGAATAGCTCTGCTCTGCGGCGTTACCCCTGGTTGTTGTACCACGGGTATCACCGCAGGGTTCAGCCTGTGCCTAATATAATTGATTTTTTCATCTAGTTTATAATATGTTTAGGTTTTTACCTGTCTTAGAGGTGTAATGTATCCTTTACATACAAATAGAGCCAACAGTAAATTATATTAATTTCACTAAACAAATATTTAATCGATCCACAAATGACGTACGTATCGCATAACATTCACACTTACGATACAATCAAAATGAGTCTTCGTTTTTAAAAGCGGTAACAATCATATCTCACATTGCACCGAAACTGTTAACAATATCGTACATCAAAATCAATCAAATAAAAGATCAAAAAACTTAAAAAAAAACGAATAACACTTCACGGAGATTATTAACACTGAAGACAATTATCATTAGGATAAAATGAGATAGCATTGAATAATAAGTGATGCGGTTTTGCTGTATAAAGTACTCGATACACGAACCAGAATGCTTCAATAGAACTTTTGAGCTAGCCATATTAAGACTCTTTACATGTTTTTTATCACCTACGACTTTACTTGTCTTCTACTGGACAAAGGCCTCTTGTTACATTACATAGACGCGTGGATTTCTGTTTTTATTCGATTTTTTCCTGCAAAGTTCTAACGACACCTGCGGAATGGTGGTACTCCTTTTTTTGTATAGGCCTTCCTAATTGCCTCTACACTGCCTGTTGGAAGGCATAAGCAGAATGTTAAAGTAGTATTCACCATATGCAGACAGTGTAGCATGGTGACCCACATCATGGCGGTCTAGCGATACTTCTACATTATTGGGCCTCCAACCTCGCACTCACCAACGAAACACGACAGTAAGAATGCTCTCATTTTACGTTGATCTTCTGTGCGAGGGTAGTACCACTCCAGTCAAACCGGGCCGTTCGTGCTGTAATCACCGTAGCTAAAGAAGTATTCTTGATACATCACCGCATTGATTACTCTATCTGCATAAGCAATTAAATATCTGCATTATTAATAAATCGATTTCAACTTGTCTGTAGTTAACAATATTTTTAATGTTATTTGTGTAATAAATAAAAAAAACAATTTGCAGCTTTGCGACTCAAAATCATAAATATAAATAGACAGTACTCAAAGTTGCGAAAATTTACCTGTGATACTTTTTGGAAGTTTGTCAATCATGTTGATTTGGATGACAACAAGTCTTTGTGTTCCATTTTTGGGTCTTGCTTAACATTGCAATTTGTAAAATGAATAAAAGATAATCTTGAGGTTTTTCTTTTCTAAGAGAAACTCTGTTGTCCTCTGAAAGGTAGGTTCTTTCTACATCGATCAATATTTAATGTGAATTTTAATTTCAATTCATAAAAGATTCTTTGACCACCAACATTGTACAAAAAACTGATCCTAAAAACTAAGACATTAACCTAAAATTAACTCAACATAACTTAAAATTGACATTACACATTACATAAATATTGTCATTATAATCACAAATTTTAACAAATAAACTGACTTCTAGAATTGGACCAAATTGAATTGAGACCACATGGAAAGCATCAGATTTCAAATAAAAAAAGAATTATCAAAATCGGTTCACCCAGTCGGAAGAAATGAGGTAACAAACTTAAAATAAAATTTCAAAAATACAGTCGGATTGATAAACTACTCCTGTTTTGAAGACGGTTTAAAATTAGGAAAAACGTTATATATTGTAACATGTTTTGACTTCACGAATAAAATAATATTTAATTCGTATTTGACTAAGAAGAAAAAGGTCATCCGCTTAGTTAGAATTATCCGATCAGAGAGTCACGTATAACTTACCATCCAACAATCTGTTTGCTTAAGAGGAATATAACGCAAAATGTTCATAACACTTTAGAATATTAAGCACGCTAATAAGCCAATAAATTCCAATTAAACCCGCATAGTGTTTGGTCTATCACCTTTAATACAACGACCCACTATGTAAGTTTTGATCCTATTGAAGATAACGCGTAATGGGTATGTAGATGAACTGGGAAGCACTTTTCAATAACTTGAATTATATAATGTATATAGTCCAATATACATACATTTACAATTAAGGCAGATATGAAGAAGCTTTTATTGATGCTATGTGTCCTCTAATAGTTCTATTTCTTAATAATAATCTTAAAGATCAAACACATCTGACTTTTATCGATCTTATTCAATTAAAAAAAGCACTCGATTCATGAAAACAAGGTACTACAACTAGAGGATAATAGGTGGGAATTGAAATTGAAGCGACTAGTAGAGCCACGCTGATTGCAGCACGAATAAGACGTCTTGACTAGGATGCTACTACCTTCTCACAGAAGACCAACCTAAAATAAAATCATTCGTGCTGTCGTATTTCGTTGGTGAGGGCGAGACCGAATTCCCAATGATCCAAAAACGTCTTAATAGGCCACCGTGTTGCATTGGTGCGTCTTGGATTCTGCTGCATACAAATCAAAGTCACTATGGCAGGCTACTACAAAAAAAAAAACATCATTATGTTATCATACTGGCTTATATTGGCCAACTCGTAGTAAATTTAATACCTTATAGAAAAACGATGTTGATCAATTTCTACGTTGCATTTCACCGAATGATTTAATTACAGGAAGTTAGAAAACCCTTCGCTTTCTTCTTAATCTTAAGTAGGGAAAATTCAAAGAACGAAAGCTCTTGTGTTTCTTTTGTACAGGTAGGTCGGTAGTAGTAACCTTACCTAACTCATCATCTATCTAACTTTGTCCTTCTTTATCATACAATTTTATCATCTCTAAATCAAGCATTTTCATAATAGACCCCTTGAGTCCACAATCTTGCACTGGCATTAAAACTAAATCAGCCTGTAGCCAGTAATACTGAAATACGGTCGTGTACCCAGCACTATCAATACATAACAATTTATCATTCTTGTATCTGTGAGATTAAAATCTAAGTATTTTAATAACGTACCCGCTACTGTTAGCGCCTTGAGCAATCGTTTTTTTTTTGTCGAACGCTTCAATAGGCCATCGACTTTTATTGTTATTTATTGGTAATGACGCTATGTCGATGAGAATGTATGTGGAAAATATTTGTAGTTTGATATTTGGTTTGAACCAGTTATTGTTTGGTGGGTCTGTAGGTCCAGTCGTTAGAGAATCTGGCTGCTGAGCTGATGCATTGGCAGGTTATTTCTTATCAAGATTCAATAATTGTGTGATTGTGACGATCGTTTGTTGTGTCGTGGTCACTTTATTTATTATTTTTAGTAATTTATTTAAAACTAGCTTTAAAGCACTTTGATAAGTTTTTTTTGAGTAAATGTGGTAAATTTAAGTTCGAAACTGACTCTACTCAGCCTGTAATAAGGAATGGTGAACCATCCTCACAGTGAATTTAGAATGTTTTTATTTATAACGGACCAAATATCTGTTAATTCGAATAATTCGATTCGTGAATTTTTTATATACTATATCTAGAAAGCAATAAAATCAGTACCGTATTAGTCCTAGTCTACTTCTCAGTATATAAGTCATTTTATGCCTTATAAGGGCGAACGATGTCGTAAGGTAATGCCGACAATCGGCCGGCCCTTATTCAACTCATTTTGTCTTTTACGGCTTAGGAAAAGTTACGGGTGATACGATTTACGGGTTTCCTGGCGCGGTACCTCGAAAATAGATTTAGTAACGGTTTTTGTAATTACGGTTCAACAGTGTCGACTTAATACTTTCTGTATCAGAAATCGAATTGACACTATTTTTGACAAATATATAAATTTTATATATTTTATGAAATTTATGAAGATCTTAAATACAACTAAATAGTTATTTAAAAACACTCGCCTGAATCAATATCTGGCGAAGGGAGAAACGAAAAGAATAGTTCTTTCTGAATATTTTTTTTTATTTTGATGTACCCAGTGTCACTATCACGTCTAAGAATCTATTGACACCACTCACATTAAAACACGACAAGCCGTTTAAGCTCCAGGGCGTGCCAAAAAAATATACATACGTACACTCAAAAAACATAACCCTCCTTCTTTCACAGTCGGGTAATAAAAGGTTACATAGGGTTCTCACTGAGAGCTTAGGGTCCCAAGCTACCCTTACCTGCTAGTGGTATATCGGCTATTCGAGGAACATGGTTCTGGCGAATAAAACATCCCGATTAGCGGTAGTAGGCTGCGCATCTATTACGTAGGACCAAAAACAGGCAAAAAGTGAGTGTCTAAAATGCTTCTAGCTACCCCTTCTGGGAAACTGGAGTGATTTAATGTTTGTATGCATGTATAAAAATAATAACTGGAGACACTTTATAATAAATTATAAATTAGGCCGGGCCCGTATTATGTATTCAGGTGGCTGATAAACAAACTCCAAGAATCAGTTGCAGATATAATTGACACTCATCGTTAGGTATCCTATCTGTTGTATATCAACTCCTGTGCTCACTACTACTTTAATATTAAAAAAAAACTCTATTCAAGACAATTGATGTCAATTTATTCTTAAAGGATATCAGTTTCAATTTCGACGTGTAATTCAAGTATAACCAATTTCTTTATAGTTCGAAATGAAAGCAAAACAGATGTTTCTGTTCCATTAAAAACCAGTAACCGTCGTCAAAACAGATTGGAACTATACATCACAATCAAACGCCATGATGCGAACTGTATACCTACATGCATAGGTGAAAAAAATAATTTATATATGTCGGTCATTATTCTCAAAGGCATATTATCCAATTAAAGATAAGATACGCTCGAATTTCAATAGACAGACTGACAAGCCGAAAAATTATAATAAATGTTTTATATTTTAATACGCTGTGGAAACAATTACTCGGAAGAGTATGTGTGTTCCAATACCAAGCTGGTAGCGGTAATCAACGCCAAAGAAACAAAACAACGAATGAAAAATCAAATATTGAAAATTTTACAATGCATATCATGTTTAAATCTAATGTAGGAAATGTTACAGTCATTTATTTTACTTCAAATCATTAGTAATACAAATTATTTGAAGGAATACGTAAGTAAAATTAAACGATTTAACCGCATTGTAAATTTCAAATCAATCAAATTTCAAAAGAATCATGTTTAAAATACAGTTCATGACATAGCACAAAGTCAATAATTCCATTATTAACTTTTGTTATCACCGGCTAGTTAAATCCACTTATTCTTTAAATTAATTTTATTCATATTAAATTACTGCAATTATGTGAAGTAACATATCACGATCACAATTCACCGTTCGCATAATTTTTTACTTCTAGTATTAAAATATAGGTGTTCCTTCAAGTTTAAACCACCAAATAATATCACCAATCCTGTTGGATGAGACATTACCAATAATAATGACCATTTTGGTATTCCAATAATAATGACCATTTTTATTGTGTCATTTCTTTATTTAAGATCAAAACAAATAAACGCCATCGCTCATGACTTACATCCCCAAGATTTCACACAGTGGCTCAGTTTTTGTACACCACTGAGTGATTGATATTGAATTCGTAACGAATCGGAAAGTGATTTTGACGTCCCGTATGATTGCTACTACGTTACCTATGTAACGTTTAAGAAATATTTCGTACATCCTTTTCCCAATAAAATTTTACTACCTCCTAATAGAGTTAGGTGTTAGATTACGTGTGAATATTTTCTATATCATTTTTTTCCCAGAATTCTTTCGTAAAACCTAATTGGATGTAAATACGATGGTTTGTATTGATATTTGATGATTAAACTCTTCACTACATGGTAGGCTATAAATCATAATTTAACAATTTATTCGAATATAATTTTAAATATTTAACATACAAATTAGTTGCATGCACATTGTCCTTGGTAAACTAATATACTAAGTTTCATAGTGACAATCAATCCTTGAATACCCCTGTAATAAGATGACTGGTAGGATTGTAACTATAGCAAAAAAACAGATGTAGGTAACTTAGAAAGAAATTCACGCCACCCTGAAGAATCCTTTACTTCTACGACTTAAACGACTCGTGTGAAAGAATAATATGTCCCTAATAGAAGAATAAGAACTAATTAAGTTAAACTTTTGGATTTTAACTCTTTGTAACAAAAGTTTTTATCATTCTATATATCTTTATACACACACTCTGTGTTACTGACAACAAAGTTCTTGTCCCTTGATCTCAATTAAGTATCTGTTAACCAATTGTTGTAGTTCAATCACTGTTACACAACGTATGTCTAGTGTATACTTAATGATGATGGTGTTGTCTCCAAGCTGACGAGCACGACAGCCAGTCTTATTGGAGACCAGCCAACTACGTAAAAATATTATAATGCACAAGTGTTATTATAATAGAATGGGTGGCCTATGAGCAGACGTATCGCTTGGTGATAAGCAATTACAGCCACCCATGGACACCCAACACCAGAAGCGTCACAATTGCATTGCTGGCGTTTGGGGGATGGGGGCAGGGGTTCTGGTACGAACCTCCGGTATCCCCACTCACTTGGTGAAACACAGCACTTGAGCTGTTTTACACCGTTTTTCGGTGAGTCTGTGATATTACCCCAGTCAAGTCAACTCGTGCGTGCCGAAGCATAGATCTCCCACGCAAAAATCCACGGTAAAAACACAACAATAAGTGTGTGCGCAAACATAGGTGCACTTTCTGTTCCCTCACTTTCATAATCCGATGGGACAATCATGTATAGTTACCACACACGTCATGAACCTTTAAAGATCTGTAGGTACAACTACAGTATTTTGATGGCGTTCTCATAGTTTAAAATTTACAATTTAAATTCAAATAAACATCATCACAAGCCAGCTTCTGATACAAGATAAACAGTACAAATGTTTGTATGATCTGCAAATATTTCTTTTAGAGTTTGGGTGTTTTCTATGTATAACATGTATTACAAAAAAAGTATATAAGTATTAATATCAGTTATCTAGTACCCATAGTACAAGCTCTGCTTAGTTTGGGACTAGATGGCGTTGTGTGTTAAAATGTCTGAACATGTCTGAATATTAGTACTGTTATCATTTAGGATTATTATAAATATATGTGTACATCGTGTATGCACATATGCACATACATTTTTTGTGACAAAATGCTTCTAAATCCAACATAGTTACAGCACTTCGCAGAATTAGTATATTCAATATCAGTTAACATATCGCTCAATTGGATCTGCTATCCGCCTACTGTTAGAGCAAAACTTCGACAGTTTGTTTTCCCCATTGCTCAATGCGAACGACTTCCTTTATACAGTTGCACACGTTTTGTAACAAAACAAACTAAAATCAAGCTATGTCGAAGAAGGGCTTAACTAATCTAATTAAACATCTGTGGTCGGAAACGATGGTCGTTATCGCCAAGAATATCAGACATTTACTTGTGAGAAAACACACTGAAACGGTCAAAGGTAACGCAGATGTGTTGTAAGAGACGTACCAATAAGCGCCAGCGGAAGCGGGTGGGGTGTATTATAGTTACACAATCAATCATAACATCAAATTATTTAACGCAGTAAACCAGACTACGTTATTATCTGTCATCTTTATTAAATTCAGTTTTTTTTAAATAAAACATATAAGTTACATATTCATATTTACCATTAAAAGTTTTTATCTTGATATCGCTCTCGATGTATTTCGAAATTTTTTTTTTGAGATTACTTTTAGCGCTAAAAATCTATATTAAATTTAGTGCATATTATCCATACTCCATACTAATATTATAAATTAGAAAGTCTGTCTATCTGTTACGCTTTCACAATCAAGTCGCTGCGCTGATTTCAATGAAATTAGGAAAAAGTCACTTTGATTCTTTAGAAAAGACAATATAATCTTTATCTCGACAACCAATGACAACCGGAACTGTTTACTCAGTTTGAGAAAAAAAAATCCATTTGCGTGAAACAATATTTAGGACTTAAATAACAGATATCATTAATTACCGTACTAAAAAGCAAAAATATTTGTATATAAACTTAAATACTACATGTGAATGGAACGAATGCAATGACAAACAAACGAACAAGATTTTATGCGTAATAATTTCAATAGTGGGTACAATATCTCTTTAACAATAATTTGGACTTGTTTGACATGTTTCATTAAAAGACGAGTTATATTAATCGCATCACAATAATTAGTTCCAAACTGGCAGTCCGTTTCATTTGAAAATACACCCATGGGAGATTTAGAACAAGATATAGTAGTGCTTCGTTAGACCAATTGATGTAAGAATTATAGCTCGCTAATCGCTCAGCGCTACTCTCCGCTTATCACTAAGGCATACCGCACACCAAGCTTTAACATTAAGATAACACCTTACTTATGGTATGCTTATGGGGCTGATTACCCATCTCTGGGCGCTCTGCCCATGTTCATTGGTAAAGGCGGCTTTTTGTGAGACCCGTAACGATTGTGGCGTCTAGTTACGAATTAGTTTTGGTTTATATACTTCTTCGTTACAGATTTGAAATCTGTTACAGTCTGGATCAGGGAATTGCTTATTGGATTAGATAATAGAATGTGGTTGTACAACGTATATGAAATTTACGACATTGTAATCACAATATTGCAGTTGCGAAAGAAAAACGTTATTAAAGACTTTTAACTGATGAGTACATATAGTTTTACTCCACTGCGGCGCAGAGGATACTCCTTGTATTGGACAGTATATGTATATTTATGTTCCACCGTAGCACCTACTGTACCGTGCGCTACTGAACCGATTTGAATGAAATCGTTATAATTGCCCGAATGACATATGCTATACAAATTTTGTCAAATTTTTTTACAAAGTTGGGTTTTAGTTTTCGATCTTGTTATTTTTGTGGAAAAAATAAATATCTACCAAATATGTCAAGACATAAAAGTATGTAATTTTATGTATGTATATTTCTTGGGAACATCCTAGAGCCTAAACGGCTTATTGTATTTTTATGTGAGTGGTGTCAATAGATTCATCTTAGTCGTGAGAATGACATTGGGTACTACTACTACTACTACAACCCATAATGTCCCACTGCTGGGCTCGGGTCTCCTCTCAGGAGAGGGTTAAGGCCATTCGTCCCCACGCTGGCCAAGTGCGGGTTGGGGACTGGCAAGAATACGTTGTGGCTACGTAAATCTTGCCGTTGGATGTTTTCAAGCCGCCCGAAGGCCTCCAACTAAGCTTCACGACTGTTATCGTATGATAACAACCGGGACCGACTGCTTAACGTGACCTCCGAATCACGGAGACGCTCATGGTAACATGCCACCAGCGGTCACCCATCCAGGTACTGACCGCGCCATCATTGCTTACCCTCGATGATTGTTTCTAATCACCGAGTGCAACTGGGCTATGAGCGCCACTGACATTGGGTACATCAAAACAAAATAAAAAATATAAAAAAACCTGAATTTAATGAAGTTGGCAAATTGAGAACTAGTAAAGGAATTTTGGAAAAGCCACCGTTAAGGGGGTAAAATAGGGAACTTCTGCGCGAAAGAATCCCCGGGCAAAAGCTAGTCTTATATAGTTCCCGTCGTACATATATGATAGTTTATATTTTCATGTAGGAGACTTTATCTCTTCAAATGAGCAACATTTTGTACGAAAACATATTTACATCTGTCTTTGATTATTTTTTTCTATTATAAGAGATTTTACGACCACTTTATAAAGGAGACCCGTTTGATTTCCATTCTAAGTTGAGAATGAAATTAAAATATTGAAAATTTATTGCTATTCAAATATGTTTCATTCATCAAAAATTTAACAATCAATAAATTCCAATACAGGTTTATGTCGAATTCAGCGGAATCTATCAGTTTATGACATGTAACAGAATAAACAAGCATAAATATAATGAATCTCAGTTAGTTTATGGGCATTGTGGGACGCGTGGGCTTGGATGGTGTTATTCACTAAATACATACGTACATAAAATTATTTTCTGACATAGAGCAACACGAGCACCCGGACAGAGGGGAGAAGTCATAATGTTTTTTTCCAATACAAAATAGTCTGGCATTCTTAGTGGTGGTGTGGAAGAACGAATATTATGTGCCTCTAACACAAAATGAGGATCCTCCGACCAGATGAGGTGATCATGCCTGGCGGGCCACTGCCCAAAAGTTGATGTAGGGATGTTGTATATATGCTAATCGGCATGAGAATTTCTATAATGCGATTTTGGATTGGTGGTTTCTTTGTTTCCTTTAATGCTTCGTAGTTCAACGTATCTTCGATAAATGAAGCTGTGGTGTATTTCTGTTTTGCATTGTATGTGGAAGTAGCCACAGTCAGAAATCTTCACACATTCTTCTTCACATTTTAGACACACGCACAAAACAATCACATATAAATACATACTGAGTCATGTCATATCCGTGTAACGCTTAGGCCCATAAGGCTTATATTTTGGCAGAGGAAAATGCCTGCGTATGGGTACTCCCTACCGCCTTTCTCGTGTTTTTGTTTTTTACATAAAGATTATTATCTACCTTAAAGCGTAAACAGTAATATCAATATGCTACATTCCTATCATTTCAGAATTTATAATATAAACAATTTTTCAGTTAGAGAATATGTTTGTGCATATTCATTCCACATAAATACTATATTGAATAAATAATTAAACTCATATAGAAATCGGTGGTATTCGACTCACAGTGAGTCATAAATGATTATATCTAGTTTAAACCTGTCCATTCCTCAAAGAATTTGTCGTATGCCAGTGAAAAGCAACGTCACCGGCGACATCAAAATTCTGTTAATTAATTCAGCTCCTTTATACCTCTAGCATTTATATTTATATGGTTTTTTATCACTCGCGCGCACGAGTCGATAAAATACCTGTTAGTTTGTGCCACAATTTACAAGCATAAGCGATTCATAACACGATATAGACCAAAATTTTAAGTGATGTTTAGCTGCATTGTGTCTTTTGGCCATTCTTGACAGTTAACAGCATACGTATTATATTCGTTTTACCTATTTTATTAGTTTTCAAACGTATTTAATTAAGGTCTAATTTCAAAACTCTTTTAGCCAAACCATATCAAAATTATATATTAGGAGATTATCATTTCACTAGTAATGTAGTCTTCAATTAATTACTAAATCCAAAAATATAAATGTATTAGGTAATAGTGTTTATATGTACATGCAAATCGTAGCTTGTAAACTTATTATTATTACTATTGCGTATAGTATATCTCTTTGATTAATATGAAGACAGTACACGCTGCAAAGTCACAAGCTCAATGTTCGTAATAAACTTTCAACATTCTTGCATCTCATTATTATATGATAATGATAACAGATAATATAAATACACCTTTATGTGATGCTCGTGCAATTAATAGTAATATTATGAATGCAATTTGCATAACTAGAAGAGATACATTATACAAGAAGAAAGGTTAATATCATTTATCGTAAAGAATATTCTTATGTAAATATGTAAATCGATTTCGTTATTTATTATTTAATAATGAATAACGAATGGGAACATAAAAATATTATGAGTATTATAAATAAACTAAATTATTAACTAATGTTAGAATAGACTTTTGAAGTAAAGCTTTTCTAAGTGTTCTTCCTATTTGTATATGATTTTATAACTTAGATATTCTTCTAAGCATCTTTTATAGAATTTGAAGAGGGATTCCATATTCTTGAATTGTGTTTTATTTATTTATATGTATAAAAATATTCACGCATATATTGGATGGCCGCTATGTTTTATCACTTGGACCAGTAGTTAGATTTCGTAACACTCACTTACGGTGGTCATTCTTTATTGTTAGGCTGGTGCGGTACTGAGATTTGTGGCCGAGAGTGTTGGTGATATATTTATTGACTCTTATCGCTTGTAATGGAATGCGTGCACTAAAATTTAATAGGTGCCGTTGTTTGATCGGTCATTGACGCGGAGCGCGGTGTTTGGTTTGATCGGCTTTATTGCGTGTTTAGAGCTTTCTAAGAGGATGCTAATTTTAGTTACCAATTAGAGGACTTCGAACTTCTTCCTAGTACAAATCAGATCGAATTTCATATACTCTACCTTAACTTACACAATCTATTGCTCTCACTCCCGCATATATATATAATGAGACACGGATTTTCTACTGTTGCGTTTCCAACTAACTATCTATTCCTTTCTTATGGAATTTGTTTAAATTATTAAGTTTGATTATGTTTTGATAAACGAATTATTTGACGCTCTTGGAGTTGCCCCTGTATCAGTGGGATAAAAATGTGGGCCTTTAATGTGCCTCTTCTTAGCCCTTCGGGGATATTGTAATACTCTAAGTGCATGTTTGGGTAATTGAATGTGTATACGTTCCCTCTGTGTATAATATAGTATAGTATATAATTGCCTATTATGGCGGTATGATTGATCTCTCAGTCCCAAATTACTCAACTATGGAATATTACTACCTATTAAGATTGATGTAAAGAGAAATTAATTTATTAATCTACTAAAACAGGTGTTCCTTAAATATTCAGCCAAGTCTTTAAACAATTTGCTATAGACTTGTGCGAAAATATAATTATAAATATATAGGTATGGTATAAGGTTTATACTTGTTGATCTTGCTGTTATACTTTACATTGTATATGTGAATATGTATACATAGGCATCTATATACATTAAACTCATGTAAATAAACTAATTAGCATCGATGTTTCTTCAATAAAAAGTAACATTGTTTTAGACACCTACATTATGGCAATTATTACTTGAACTCACTGTCAAGATAATTATTGTACACCGTTCAGCTCAACGATTCAAGAAGTTAAGTTTACTCTCCTATACGAAAACAGAAGTCACAACGCACAATGCTTTTTTAGACCTAAAATGTACCTTCCAATTACATAAATAGACAAGAACAAACGTTACAGTTAATGATTACTACTCTCGTGACCTTTTCCTCGTGTAAACGACTTGGCGGGTATTTTTCAAACCCACAAATGTTATAATCTATATCAAGAACATTATTAAGTCTAGACTGTATGAACTAGAATTTAATTCATTATCTACAGTTATAATATATGTTATCATCATTTATATTTTATTGGAATCGTATTTTCTATAAATTTTAGTGTTGTTTGTGTGTTGAATTTTAACATAATATATTTTTGATGGTTTAGGATAGGTGCTTTGGGTTGGGTAGCTTCATTCTTGAGAGCTTCATACTACGATACGTTGCCTGAAAAAGGTGCCTAAGTTAAGAAAAAAAAATTGATCACCGCGTGGTACCGTTGGAGTTCGATTTAACCTTCATAAACTTCTATTTTGTGGAAGTTTATTTGATAATAATACAAACTGGTAAGTTTTATGACCCTTGTAATAGCAGGGATGTAAAATATCTCATAATGTTAAATTCATCAAATCATTTCTGAAAAGTACCTCACATTCAGATACTAAATATAATTCATCCATCATTCATTCAATCCATCTTTCGGCACCTTAAGACTATAGGACCCAGAAGTGTCATAGTGTTGGCACAGTATATTTTTTTCTTCCACTATATCACTCGTAATTCCACGGCTAACTCGCTCCCTAATCCTATATTCTCATATCTTATTTCTAACAATCTCTCCTTTCTTTAGTATTCCTCTTCTGATGTACCCTTCAACCCCATACTTAACATTTTCCTCGCAATATTTCCATTATCCCACCACATAACGGAGAAGAAAGATTCATTGTGTCTCTACTAAAAGAATCTTCCAAACATTTTGCCTTCCCAGGGGAGAATCCGGATTCTTTGCCTTCATAGATTCTCTCCGGATTTGCTTCCTGTTCTAGTAGCTTCCAACTGTTAACTTGTAATAAAAGGCAGGAAAGCTCTGTTGATTGTTGATGATTGAGGATCTCCAAGTGAGGTTCACTTTGAGATCCTATTATTAAACTACTGTTTAGCAAACCATATGTATTATATTTCTTGTGAAGAACAGTTAACCGCTTCAGAGCATGAATAAGTTACCTTAAAGAATACTAGAAACAACAGTAAAATAATACACTAAATAAATAAAATAAATAAATAAATATTTTCGGAAATCTAACACACAACGCCATCTAGTCAATTACAACTTTTAATGGATCACTTGAGTTACCAAATAACACACTATAAAGTGATATATCGTTATAAAGCTACGCGAATCGACAATTTGCGATGTACTGATTAATATCGAAAAATTTGTGAAGTATCGATTTATTGGCAATCAAGTGTTGCATCCCTATTAATTGTGGACTTTCTAGTTTGCAAATTGTTATCAAGGTCGGTCTTCATGTTGATTTTATAATCATATTACAGTAGTAACGTGTTTTTTATTGCACATTAATCAATGTTTTGATAGCAAAAAAATCTGCAGTATTACCGTTTAAAGATTCTTCTTACATTAATACACGACTATTAATTGAAAAACTCCGTTTGAAGTAACACGACTCAAATTCTATCGAGGAATCAATTTAGTATCTTGTAAATCTTTTGAGAACATTACACTAAATAGAAAATTATATAGTTTAAGCCGATATCAGTGATTGACAAGTATAGCAAGGCTGTGTTTAAATAAATTAACATGTGATATGGCTATGTTGTCGAATTCGGAATCTCGTTGTTTTCGCTTCGAACTAATTAATTGAATTGCTGACGTGCACATCATAGAGAAACATGGAATATAGATTGCTTGGAAACGTCACATAATCTAAATGGAATGTCTAGATAGCAAGGAAATATTAACAAGGATGCTCACAATACTCGAAAAGTCTACGTTTCTAAGAATCTTATTTTTTTCCTAAGCAAGTAATCATATTCGTTATTATACAACACAGAATAATTACCAAAATACCTATGACGTTATTGGCTGTTTTCATATTATGAAACCTATCTTTTTATAATACTAGCTGACCCCGCAAACTTCGTACGTATATTATTCCGTGAATTTTTTCAAAATTACGGAAAGGTGTTAGGAAACTTTAAGATTAAATGTTTTTTTTATTTCACATCAAAAAAATAAAAAAATACTTAAAAACATTGAGACAAATATTATTTTTTTTTTTTTTTGCGGTAACCACCCGTAACAGTCAGGCGCGTACAAATTAGTTATAAATATATTCTCATGCCTATTGAATATACTAATAAAATTTAATCAAAATCGGTCAAGCCTTTTCTGAGGAGTATAAACGCTAAATATATATAAAATTCTTGTTTCACAGACGCAAGAATTTTATATATTTGACTAGAACGAGCATGACATTAATGTGATAGACTAGAAAAAAAACAGTTCTTATGTAAATTCAATGTGTACTAACAGAAATAAATTGACAGATGGCACACATCTAATGTCAAATTAGGCAGAGCGTACGAACGCTACGGTAACCTACTTCTATATCTGGAAATACATACATATAGCACAGTATAGATGTAAAACAAATTATGGTGCTCAACATCATCATCAGCCTATTACAGTCCACAGCTGGACATTGCCCACTCTGTTCGATTTTAGGATACTCGCGTTCAGCTCTTGACTACCATCCTGAGAAAGTCATCACTTCTAATGAGATGGTGTTTGATGCACAATTATTTGTCCTGCTTAGCACTCGAACCCATGAACTTTGACTGAGCGCAGAGGATCACTAACCACTATAAAAACTAGGTAATTAAAATAGTTGGTCTGAAGAAGTCCCACGATACAGATATTATGCTAAACTATCAGAATTAAGAATATCATCTGTATATTCTCAGCAATTTACTAGTAATTAAAAAACCAGTTCATCTATTAATATCATACATTTTTAGAGAATTCTCTAAGCATATTGACACCTGCCATTAACCTAGATCCATATAACTCACATAAAAGCACGATTCACGGAACATTTCTGACATCACTCTCGGCACGAGGAAAAATCACGATAAAATCATTTATTTACTACAATTGAAGGGGTTTTTTCTATACATTAGTTCTAGGATTTATATGAGTCATGAGTAGATTTATGGATATTGTTGTATCAAATGAGTATAATCTTATTTCTTTGTATTTCGTCATAATTATCACCTTTCTTTTTCTCGACCTTATTTGGGGTTAGTGCAAAGTGTAATATTTCAGTTTAGACTCTCTTATATATTTTATGATTGGTAGTTCATCTAATGTCAAGCCATCTTTGGAATGTAATAGATTTCAGGCGATACCAAAATCAAGGTAATTTATGTTAGTGATACGACTATCTTAAGTGAACAGTGAACAATGTAAGCAGATATGTAAATATCGAACGAAAAGCGGAGCCGAGATTCAAATAGAAGATAAGGCTAAGTAATTATGGTACAAGAATAACAATTGACCATTGTTGTTAACGACTGCTCGGATGGTGTAGTGCTTTGAGTGATCTCCTTGCTGCCTCACACTGTGGCGAGAGTTGTGACTTCAATCCTCACACGAGACAATATTTTGTTTGATCCAGAAATAGTCTTTTGGAGTTTGGATGTTATTCAATTTAATAAAAACAATTAACACTAAAAGCCTTAAATTGGTGCCTATGAACGACGGTAGACACTTATTATTCTACTAAATTATTTCCTCCAATACCATTAAAAATCAGTATCGAAACCTACAAGTATCTTAGTACCAAATCAAACTAATTACCGAAATCCGAATATAATTTACTCAAACTCGCTTTTAATCATCAAAATCAGAGAAAAGCTTATTCTAAAATCCAAACGAGGTAATTTGATACATTTCTTTAATTCCATCAACATGTAAATTGTTTCTCATTTAAATATCTAATCTCGACATGTCATTTAATTACAGTCTGTCACTAATATGGAGAACGTCACAAATATCGTAATCAATCTTCTGATAAACATAAATCAATGTTTGTTTATGGGTTTGTGATACCGTAATATCCATTCGTTCATTTCGTTTAGCAAATATCTTTCCAGACGCACAGAAAAGACCTTAGGCTACTATTTATTAAGAAAATGAAGAACTACTGAAAAAGGTAGAATGAAATAATCAAACCAAATAAACATCGTCATATGAACGCTTTAAACCTCAATTCAATGTAGAAGTTGAGGTAAATTCTGTTTAAATAGTGCTGACAATTAGTTTGAAGTAATAAAGAATATCTAAAAATAATTCCTGTGTCGCGGAGGACTTTACAGACATATATGTAACGAACACAAAGAACACCCAGACTTAGATCAACAATTTTTGAATCACACAGAGTGTTTTTCTATGTAGGATTTGAACCCACAAATCTTGGCGAAACAGGAAGCGACGTGGCTAACGCTTAAACCACTAGGCCATACGTGAAGAACCAAAATTAAAACTGTTGACCTATTTGACTTGTAGCAACTTAGTTGTGGTTAAAGTACATAAAATTTATCCACGTATAAATTACTAGGTTTTGCCCGTGACTCTGCTCGTGTGTATGTCGGTTATCGCGGTACAGAGCGAATAGCATGTTCTTCCTCAAGAATCCTCCGTTATCCTCGGTGTTTCACCGAGTGAGTGAGGATAACAGCCCGGATTATCTGTAAAAACTTACACACCTATTTATAGTGTATTAATGTTGTCTCTAATAATATGGTTTTTGAAATACTAAATTATTTTCTAATAAAACTTTAGTGCCTAAATATACCCGTTTGACCTACATACAAAGATTACCTCACGCAATTTGCATAGACCATGAGGTCGAGCCCGTACGCGCAGGTCATATGGAAAGAAAGTTTTTCCGATACAGATTTGGGTGCGCGTGGGCACAAAACCTTTCGGATTGCTTATTGATCAATATATTATTGTGAATGTGTGAATATTTTCTTTCTGATGACGATTTTAAGTGAATGAATTGTGTTAGAATTTGTGATAAGCGAATCAATTTGTATGATGGGGAAAGTTGATGTTTAGAATTAGGATAATACAAGTTTATTGTTATTTTTTTATAGTGGAAGACGATGGTTTCATAATTTAGATGTTGATTTGGAGTTTGTATAATGTATTAGTTTCAATTTCTATGTTGAGTTGTACCTCAGTTTGTAGAATAATAAAATTCGAGTTGGTGTTTACCGGGAAATTTATTTTTAAATTTTAAAGCGTGATGTTTATAGAAACAATGTTAGAGCTTTGAAATTTAAAGTTATTCGTTTTGATGTTTAACATCTTTAACATCTTTTATCTCGATATAGTAAACTGATATATTTAATGATATCATTACTCTTCGTGTGGTTAGGTTATATGCAGTTTATATTTAACTCCAAAACCCGTATAGCACACTTAAAATAACTTAAAAATATATAACCCATATCTCACCGCGTATCTGTTACGTAAGCAAGTAATAAGTTTAATGCAATCGGGGACTGAATCTCGGACCATGCGTCAGAACGCGCCCAGCTTGCGCAACCTGATACCGCGGGGTTATCGGTCCTGGATTAACGTAGTTTCGCATACGGTTTAGGGTTAATTTAAGTAGCTAATTATTATTAATAATTTCCTGCTGTTATATAGATGCTAATTGGCTAAAATGGCGATTACAAGAAACTCCTTATATGAACTTGGAGTCGTTTAGTTGTGAAATTAAGGAAGGCAAAATTGTGAATGTAATTATTTTTAAGTACATGTAAGGTTATGAAGTTTCATGATAATACTTAAAATGTAATCTAAGTAATAAATTATATACCTACTCTTTTGTATATATGTTAGTGAGACTACATTATTTTTCTGGTTCTACTTGTGGTGACAGATTAAGAATACAGAATATCACTACCCGTATTTATCCTACAGAACAACAAGCTTTGTACCATCCCACCTGGTCAGCGTGGTATAGTAAGACAAAGCTTTTCTGAGAAGTCTATGTCCAGCAGTAACAACTGTTAAAGACTGTTGATGGAACAGCTGACGTTCATTGAATTGTTAAGTCCAGTCGAGTCATAGAGGAGTATTCCCTTTAACTCGACAGGACCTTTTTCTATGAAGTCCTGGTATAGCTAAGTAAAGTCGAGCCTTTTTTTTACTTTTTTCTGGGTTGCAATTGGTAGTGACTTACCATTAGATGATTTAAATGTACTTTCTTCCCCCTTCTCCCTAAACTATAAAAAGAGGCTCCTCAGTCCCTCCAATTTTTTATTTTTTTTACTGAACAAGTGTTTTTGTATATTAATTATTATTTTATCATACGTATTCACTTCCTCGATGGTACAGAGGTTCACGTATACGACTGCCGATCAAGATGTGTCAGGATCAATTCCCAATTTGCTCAAAAAGTGTTGTTGAGTTTTTCTAACAGCCCAGAGTATAGATCTGACATCTGTTTCACGCCCGTGTTTCGGAGAGCACGTTAAGCTGTCGGTAATCTATGTTATGAACTTCTCTGGGTATCGTTATTGGGAAATCAGTTCCAATATACTGACAACTAGTTCAATCTTCGAATTCAAGGCACACTCAGGCTCGCGGTAAAACCGGTTAAACTAGTAGCCGATTCTTAAAAAATCTTGGGAATAATAAAGGCTCGAAAAATAAAGATTATTACTTAGGTATACACAAGATGATCTCGTTTGAATTATAACAGTAACAAACGCAATACAGTTTTACAGTAACGGACCTATCACAGAACTGATATTTCACTCAACATCATAAAATTCACGCAACAAATTTTCAAACGAATATAACTAAAATAATTACATAATCTACGTAATGATAGCATTGTAAATAGGTCGAGTGATGCGGCTACCAAATGCATGAACCGCCCGAAGGCAAGCTGAGCAAGCTTAGGGTTGGATAACAATCATAAGAGAAGCGTTTTAATGGGATCCCGTATCAGCGATTTTAATTGAATTATATGATATAAGAAAGATGTGATAGTGTTATTCTTGCGATTTTGAGTGTTATAAAGACTTTTAATGTGTAAAAATAAACTGAAAAAGTCTATAAACTGTTAATGTAATGGCATTAAGACTAGTAAAATTTATAAATTGATAACAAAAACTATTGTTCGAGTTGATTAACTTAAAAATGTAGAACATGAAAGCTTTCAAAGTTACTATCAAAGAGCAGTAGGCAAGTATAAAGCTAGTGACAAGAATTATTATGTTATTATATGTAGCAATTTTATGAATTTAACCATCTGAAGTTTTGATTTACATTATATTATTTGTCTTTCAAATCGCTACTTGCTAACCTCGTCAGTAAAACCTTACTGTCCAGTCGTACTATGCCGTGAGAATACAAACGACCATGGCACTTGCCACCGATCGGTCATTATCGAACGTGAACTATTGTTTGCGCCCATTCGAAACTTGATAGCGATTCTCGATTTCTGACCTATTCGCTTTGTACGCGAATCGATAACACGAACACCAAATGGTGTCATTAATATTATATTCTAATATTATTAGAATCTCTGATTTGCAGATAGTATTGTATGGCATAAAACACTGCCAAATATAGTCGTGGTCTGCCGTGAAATAATACTTTTATTTTGCAAGACTGATTTACAGTTTATAATGATAGTGTGAATATTCATATCATATAAAATGAAGACAGGATGTCCTAATTAGTGCAGAGTATAAAACTAAAATGCATTTAAATTCCATTCAAATTAAAAAAAAAACATAGTTACAGAAACTATCTTTGAGAATACCGCTGCAATTATATCTGGTATATATTTCTATTATCATTAAATGATGATTTGAACTCTATTAACTACTCAAACAATGACTATATATTATATTAACAGTGCAGTGCACTGCAACATAGTTGCTGATGGAAGTTCTTAATATGCGAATACCTATTAGGTATAATTAGTATGTACTGAATGTGAAATAACTGAATATCATTACAAGTAGGTGTTGTCTAATTACCAAACTTAAAAATCATTTTTATTAATTTCGTTTCATATTTTTATCATGCGATCCATGCTTTATCACATATGGGCTGACTAAACTAACTACTAAGCTATTGCTTTGTACTTCATTACTGATCTACTTAAATCATTACCAAGCAATAGATTACTTGCATTACAATGTTAGTTAGGTTACTGATTGAAAGGGTTTTACTCCACTTCTATTGCGGCACTTCATGGCCTATTTACGCTCGGGGCTTGCGTATGCAGATATTTATGGATAGTGGTATTAAATAGAAGTACCAACACAAATCATTAACAAAATTTTTTCTTGAAGGATGATAATAAGTTATTCAAGATTATTAACACAGTTCAGAACCGCACAAGCAATAAGATGACTCAGATTTAAAACCACAGTATTGAACCATTTTTGGGTCAAAATGCATCGTTTTGAAACACAATACTTGGTTTAACCGCATTCGCTTGTAGGGTTCTACAAATATTTGTAAATTACTCATAAAATGCATATATCTTTTTGCATACTTATAAAGTATACAAGGCAAAACGATCGGCACGAATATTTACTTTATTATATTATAAGACTACTTTAGGATAAAATCTTTAGTTCTAGCATCAAAGTGGTTGATTATAAATGTAGCGATATTTGTAGTATCTTCATATACAAATTGTGGCAAATATCATAAAAAGCAAGCGATCCTTGGGTCGTTCTATATCTTAAAAGTTAGCAAGCTGAATAAAATGATATGGACTTTCAAGAAAGGCGATTACAGAAGTTTTAGTGGATTAAGAACTCGAAGCCCTAATATAACATCATTTTCATTATTCCAATGATTCAGTCAATCATCTCAATAGGCTGCCAAGGTATGGGTCACCATACTACACTGTTACATTGTCTGCATTCGCAATGAATATGGTGACCATTATTGTTAGATTCCTATCATGGTTTACAACTAAATATATATCTAAATTTTAACGTAGAAACGATCAAATTGAAAGTTTGATTAATCAACGTTGTTTAAGCACAAGCACACTCAATAACTCATTGAACCGTAATCTATACTTTTGAAACGTAAATATTCCAAGAAAAATGAACAGATGGCATTTATTTGGACACAAAAGTATCTTCGCTTTACATGATTAACGATACTACATATAGTGGTGTATGTGAGAAAATAAATCTCCAAAAATATTATAATTTTGTTCATCTATAAATCGTCTCTAATCTTAATAAAATACATCGTCGAGTCAGCAGTATATTGTCCCTGTACAAGAAAGTTATAAGTATCTATCTATAAATATATATTTTATGCATAGGCCGTGAGAACCCGAGAACCACCTACGCGGGAATCAAAATTCCTTAAACATTTGTCATTCAAAGATTTGCATTGAGATATATTTCGTTTGCTAGATTTTTTATCATAAAAATAACGGTTGTTTAAGCTGAAATGAAGTTGTTGATGTAATGTTGTTTGATAGTTGTTTGGGTACCTTGATTTATATCTGTCAGTGAAATATTACGGAGTGAGAACGGTGTGAAAAAAGAATGTATTATTTAACTGTAGCTAAGGATTGCCACATACAGTCAAGTCGTAGGCTGTAAACTAACTTCTCACAATATATTTAGTTTAATAGGGGATAAAAAAGAGTACTAAAATCTGAGGTATATTTTCAAGTATTTTTTTTCAAATTCACTCACGTTTTTCAGTAAGACTAATTTGAGGCCTAGAATAAAGAAAATGCTCGCAGTTGCCATAAATTTAAAACAGCTAAGCTAGTAATCATATTTTAAATAGACATTTTTTCAAAAAAATATGATTTAGAAGTTACTAAGTTCAGAAATCGTAACTAAATTTATAAAACTTCTTGACACAGCTTAAAAACATTTTTTTTAAGAAAACTACTGATTCAAGATTGTATTCACTTTTTGAAAGGGAAACCAAAACTACGGTACCTTTTTTTCCTAGAATAGCTGTTAAAACTGGAAATTGGATGAGTTTTGTGAAATAAGACGATGTTTATCGTGTCACAATTTTAATTAAAACCGTCGGATTATCTACGGATCAGTGATTAACTTTATTGTCAATATCATTATGATTCGGGTACACTACTCTGCTTAATAGATAATATCGGCTATGTTACAAAATATTAATGATAACGTGGGTTAATATAAACGGTGATTTAGTTTTTATCAACTTGGTACTTTTCACTGTTAAGCGTAAATTTATTTGGATATATTTTCATTTAAAGGTAGCTCAAAATACAACAGCATCAACTCATCGGTAGCGGTGTTCATGGGTCGATACATACCCAAGACAAATTGTCTGGGATAATTAGTATCTAATATGTATCTATGTATTTAGATTTTTATTTAGAAATTGGTAGGATGGGTTAACAGCAATAGACTGCAGTTTGCCACGTAATTTGCTTCCTTACTTGCCTCTTACAATACCCACGAGATGAATAGGAGTGGCAATGTTTAATTCGTCATATTCGTCATACACAGTAGTATATTTCAATTTACTCAGATCGTACCGTTCTTTTTATAAAACAACCTTTATATTCCAGAGGCCTATTTATTTGAGATTAATCTCGCGCACACGCCCACAACTGTAACTCCTGTACACCAGGATTAACAGCAGTGACCCAGGTACACACCGAGTTATGACATTCGGGAAATCTTGGAACCCGCACCGAAATTAATCAGAAGAATACTGGAGGAGATAGTCCCTATCTTCCTTACGTAGAGACCACTCATTAAATAATACCGCCATCCCGCTACTATACTATATTTCCCCAACGTAATCAGATATAAATCACCAAGATTACTCAATTTGGTGATTTTACAAGTCATTTGCATATGTGTCCGGTTAATCTGTGGATCTGGAGCTTACGTGTGGCCTCACATAAATTATAGGGGGCATTAAATGTCAATCTTATAATTGTTTGATATGTTGAAATGAGAATGCATTTTAACTTGTCAGCGTTTAAGGCTTAATTTGTTTGTGGGACGGGTTGATTGTGGTCTCGCTTGCTTCTTTTATGTACTTGATCTATAGTTTTAACTGAATTATCTTTCATACGCAATAAATTTTTGATCAACCTCTTCTATTGATTAAAAAACTTACTACGTAAACCAAAATGGACATGCATACAACCTCTTAAAACACGTAAACAAATTTCTTATGCCACTACTTCTAAGCTTATTTTTAAAACAGTTTAAGAAAACTAGCATACATCAATTTTCATTACCATAATTTATGTTTTCATAGCTTATAATGTAATAATAACAAAGGCGCCACCTGTCGGACTCGTTTGAATAAACGCGTGGGCTAACATCGCTAAGTTATCCGCGACTCTGCCCATATGGAAATCATTGGGTCGGTTTTATTTATTGACAATAATTTAAAAGTTGTATCATTTTTCGAGTAGGGTCGTCGAATTTAAGAACTAATAGATTATATTACTCATGTACAATATAATATAAACTCGGACGACCTCACGTTGATTATTTAGAAAACAATGATGAACTCAGTATTAAACTTATTTGAAAGAATAACTTATTCATTCTTTAAATGTATTAAAACCCAAGCAATTAGAAAATTATATAAAAAGAAAAGCTGTAAGTTTATTTACTCGTTGCCAGTTCGCTAGTGTCACGATGCGTAGTGATAGTGTATGCGACTGCTGTGCTTGAGGTCTCGTGTTCGATTCCCGGGTTGGACCAAATGTATGTATGATCTACAAATATTTGTTTCCGTTTGAATGTTTTCTATATCATGTATTTCATATTATATCTATCATGTATATACTATATATATCTACGTATTTACAAAAAAATATATATGCATTTATATCAGTTTTCTAGTATCCATAACACAAACTCTGCTATCTTTGGACTAGGTGGCGTCGTGTTTAGTTATCCGAAATTAATATTTTAATTTTTTTTAAGACAATTCTAGGACTAGAAATATATCCTGCGGCGCGGATATCGTTACAAACATACATGAAACAGATACAAAGACGGACCAGACTCAGAACAACCCTCTGTAGATTACACAAAATGTTGTTCCATTTGGGATTTTAGAACTCTTGACGAAGTAGACAACGGCATGGTGACCGCTGAATATTAAACTGTATGTTTTAACCATCCTTACTGTGATCTTTTACTCACTCCAAAATAATTTGCTAATCTAAAAAAGACCTATCTGTAAAGTAAAGCTTAACAAAAAAAATACAATTACTTTACAAAAAATGGACAATGCCCATTATATGATTATTTCACATAACAGGAGTAATCGAGTCACGTAGGTCTACGCAACGAGCTTCAATTAGAGAGCACAATCTGTATCGCGGCTTGCCCATAAGGAAGAGGGACTTATCTGAAATTTCTAATCTAGTGACTCACATACATGCGTTCGCGAAATTACCTCAATTTGCTTGCTCCAAGTCAAAAAGGGCACTGTGTTTCATCGTGACTTAGAAAATATATGACAGTAGTAGCTTCATTTGGCGTAGATGGAATACGTGCCAACACAGTTTCTTTGGTTCAAATACCGGTTCCCTAGCCATAAATGTTTATCTTTGGGTGTCGAAAATGTCTTGTTACAGTTTCTATGACATCTTGATTATTGTAATTTGTAGCGACCTTGCGTTTTATTTTATGTCAGACTTCGTTAAGCTGATTGCTCAGACAGATAAAATTCTTTTCTCTAAAGAAATAACTTTTTGCTGGATTTAATTTTAATTAAAATTCGTACTTAAAGTTGGACCTAATCGGAAAGTTAATTTTTATATTTAAATTCAAACTCTCCCGACCGAGGAGAATGTAAACAATATATGCAAACGTATTTTGCATTCCAAATTATTGTTATAATCCAAAATAATGAGCAACATCGTTATTTACTGCTGAAAGTACGCCAAGCGGATGGCGGTATCGAGTGAAACTGTAGCACAATCACATATTTTACGCTTTTGTACGAGTTTAATTGAGTAAGAAGAGACTTGGAACCGCTCGCAGCGGGGTAACTTCCAAATTTATTTACGAAAAAAAATTGCAAGGGACCCCCATTACTTACGTCCCAAGATGCAACAGTACCCGAGCGATGTTCAATTCTGTAATATTAAGTGTGAGATACAACCTTATTCACGATGACCCAGATTTTAATACGCCTCGCTCTGCTCTTTATGATGACTTTTTGAAAAATGAAATTTTTAATTCCATGCAGGGACGAACCAAATTGAATGGGCCCACGGATGATTCGTTTTAACTGTATCGCTTATAAATTGTTGTTTCTTATGCGATGCCGACGGAAGTCTGTCGATATTTTTAACTAAATGAATGTGTCGGGTGTATGCCAAAATTGGCGTTCTCGTTTTCTGGAGAAAATCGAATGCCCTTTCTTACACATACATATATCATAAGATTTTCGTAAGATAATATCGGTATGATCTCAATAGCAGTTTTTGCAATTAAAGTTATAAATTTCTTTGTTGCAGAGTTTCTTCGGGCGGACCTACAACAACCTGTCGTCAATATCAGAATGTAAAAATAATGGAGAATGTGTCATAAATAAGAAAAATAGAACAGCGTGTAAAGCCTGTCGGCTACGGAAATGTCTACTAGTTGGCATGTCAAAATCTGGCTCTCGATATGGGAGAAGATCAAACTGGTTCAAGATCCATTGTCTTTTACATGAACAGCAACAACAACATATACATCATTTACAATCGAATAAATCACCGCCTAATTTTAATTCATCATTGAACCCGTCTTTTCTGCCTACTAATTTATTACCTGCTGCAGCTCTAGCAGAATACTACAAGAACTCAGAAAAAAGTCAATTAACCGAAGAAATGACGATACAAAGTGTGTCCCCGTCGGATTCTGGCGCTTCATCAGCTGACCCTGAAGATGACAATAGTTCCAGGAGTACTAACGAACTTAGTATCTTCAGGCCTGCTTCATCTCCGTGCAGCGATAAAGATGTACGTTTACAAGCAATTAAGAATCATAGCAAAGATAAGAGACGAAAACCAAACTTGCCCCCCTCACCTTTTGGAAACATCTCAGCCCCGTCAAGCTTCTCTCAAAGAAGTGGTCCATTTCTACCTACTCCAATTCAAACTATGAGGGCAGCACCACCAGGAATTGTTTCATGGCCAACTCGGAACGGAGGAGATTTACTTTTACATTCACCGGCAGTAGCAGGAGTGGCCGTAGATCAAGATCAACCCATAGATCTATCCATAAAATCTACCGCTATGATATTTAGAAGTCCGAAGAATGATGAAGTCAGTGATTCGGAGCCAGAGTTAAGCATCGATCTGAGTGAGGAGAATAGTAAAGAGATTATGAAGAATCCATTAGATCTTTCGCTTGTTCCAAAGCGAACTGAGGAAGTCCCTATGACAGGTTGAACTCTCACCAGCTAAGTAAGCTTGTGTCCAGCCATAGTTATCTATTTATATGTAAATACTACCTATTTTTGTATTCTTGTTAATACTCTTTTCACGCCATACAGTATTTAGCTGATTACATTCCTTTCTTCTTGATTACCTGATCTTATTTACCATAATTATTGAGTTGTTAGTATGTAACAAAAGTCATGGACTTGTAATTTTAAGTTGTGAAGCAGATTATTATTAAGTGTATAAAAAATAAAAAGTGTGATGTTATATTGAATTGTGTTCCTGGCAGAAGTGTTAAGTGGTTAATAAACATATCGAATCTAATTTTGCAGTACTAACTTCATCTTCAATTTAGGACGTAATTCGTAAAATTGAAAATTATCATCAGCTTGCAATAATCTAGGCTAAAATAATAAATAGTAGATGGGAAAATTCTCTTGTTTATTACATCAGTATATTTTGAACCACTTCAGATGCCATGTCTAAACACAGCCAACTATAAGTGCCAGTGTATGTTTTACCATTTTTAGTTAATGTCTAATGGGATAAAAGGCCAGTTAAAATGAAGCTCAAAATTTTAATGTACAAACGTAAGTCTTGTAAAAACTATTATAGTTAAAATTATCTACTGTCATTTAAGTATTTATTTCTTTAGTTTCTAGGCCAGTTTGTATTGAGTCATTTTGTTTATTTTTTTTCTATTGTAGCTAAGTTTTTATTTTAGGGTGTAATGTTAGTGTAATTTTGATTTGAATTTGCTTGTGTTATTAATTTGTTATTATTTGATTGTTGGAGATTTTTAAGAGTGAAACATTCCTGTCGTGCTCATTCCAGTTTATTTGTAGGTTCTTACATTAATTTCTGGTGCCAGTTTTCTCCCAGTGTTGGAATATTTTGTTCAAATAATTTTACTGTTAGACTATTACGATAATGATATGTATATTATTGTGAATTTAAGTACATTACCGGTAATTTATTAAATAATTTGGTGCCACGCTATATGAGAAATAATCCCATGTTTAACTGTCAACAAACGTTACAGTATTACTTAATTGTAACGATTTATTTTAACAAAATAAAATTCTGTTTTGACACAATGTAAGATAATAATTTGCATGGTGTTACAAACGATTACTTTACCAGAAAAAAGGATAAATATCAATATTTGTATTAAATAGTAATAATTTCAAAAAAGTACAATCACTGACAAATGTAATATTGAGTGAGCTCGAAGTACTGAGTTAGTTGTCAATAATTGATTCGTAATAATTGTTGTTATCAGTGTGATACGATATTTTTTAACGAAGTGTTTACATTTTTTACAGTTATAAGTAAATTTTAATATATTTGAAAGGAAAAATAATAAAAACGATGCCTCTATAATTGTGTTGTTTTATTTTAATATTAAAATATGATACAGTAACACCCATAACAGTGTTTTAAGCATATCATATTTCGGAAACATAGCTGTATATTTTTACGATCGCTATACGTATACATGTAATAAGTGTCTTAATAATAATAATAATAAATATAATGTTAGTATACGTATATAATTAGAAACTCACAATATTTAATTAATTATATTTAAAAGTTCAGCAGTGGACAGCAACAGGCTGAAGTAAGTAATATTTTTTTTTTAATTAATATAAACAAAGGGGCAAACGAGCAGGCGGTAAGCGATTACTACCGCCCATGAATACCCGCAACATCAGAGGCAGCACAAGTACGTTGCCGGCCGTTGAAGGATGGGAAAGGTAATGGGAGAGGGGTTAGGCTATGGACTTCTGGCATCCTCAAACACTCAGTGAAACACAGCGGAGGTGCTATTTTTCACCGGTTCTCTTTGAGCCCGTGGTATAACTCCGTTCGATCCGGCTTGTGCATGCTGAAGCATGGCTTTCTCACTTCCCTTACATCTTCAATATCAACATGTCAATTTGGTTCGTGTGTGTAAACGAACTTAAATTTTGACACGTTATAACATAGAAAGTAGTAGCTCGGGCTCTCTAAATTTAGAAAGGCTTTAGTCCAGTATTTGAAAATTTTCTTTAGCTTTTTATCGTAACAGTTTTGTTTCCTATTTCTCTTCAATGTCACCACAATATAGTGACAACACAATCTGTTATTCTCTGGCACAGTTAGTAATTTATAGAACAAAATACCCAGATATGTAAAACACTTCATTAAATATTCATTAAAACAAGACCAACATTTACCCTTTATTCATTAAATCTTCAACAAAATGAGATAGTAAAAAAAATAGACACATGACAATAAAAAATACATAAAACATAAGAAATCTCATGTTCCCTAAGACAACATTACAAACGAAAACTCAGTGTTTACAAGCAAACAGTCTAAATATTCATGAAACGAGTATGTTTGCTTCGAAATATTTGTTTCCTGTGAATTTTTATCCATAATTATTCATGAGTTTACACTCAGAGAGAAATGAAAGAATACCACTTCAAAATTTCAACCTTAGTGTTCACATAGTAGAGTGTAAAATTACTTTTAAGCTGTAGTGTACAGTATGAAAAACTAGGAGAATTTGTGTCTCGCTACTGTGAACTACTGTTTGCTACTGATTAGTCAAATGAGATCACAATCTTTAAAATTCATAAATTTGTTAAGTATTTTAATAAGGATATATAAGCAGGCTAAACGCCTCCGGTACAGATATCGTCTAAAGAGTTAAGGTAAAAGTAATTAATAGAAGTAAGTAAACTAGTTTGTTCAAAAATATGGGATAGAAAATACGACCTCCAAATCGTTTTCTACTGTGCTGATTATTTTGAGTTCCATTGGGCCACAGAATAAATCTTTTGACACAGAATTCATTCTCAAAGATAAATTTTTCCAAAGCAACCTTATGAAAAGTGTCACACCCACTTCAAAAAGGTCAGCAATGTGCTTGTGTATCCTGGGTTCATGCTAGTATTCACGGTCGGAAGCAGTCACTTTCCACCAGCTAACCCAACTGCCATGTTATCATATACAATGAAAAGCAATAGACTTGTTTTTGGCCTAATAAAGTTAACGAACTACCTCACAAATTATGAGTTTGAATTGAAAGGGAATCTTAAAGAGTTTAAAAATAATATAGAACTCCACTATTTTATTTATGTTAACACCTGACCAGCTTCGCCTTATGGCATCATCCATGTCATGCAATACAATTCGACAATCGAGAGAAAAAAATTAATTCAAAAGAAATACAATAAAAATGGTAATTTATCTATTTAACTTTTTTGTATTGGACCTATTCGCTATAAAATTATTTAGAAGATTCCGTACAGTGCCGTCAATATCCCAACGTTTCGAACGGGGTATACCGCTCGTGGTCACGAGTCACGTCAGAGTGTACCTGTATTATTATAATTTATATAAATAAATAAATAAATATTTTTTCGGACATTTTATCTCACAACGCCATCTAGTCCCAAACAAAGCAGAGCTTGTACGATGGGTACTAGACAACTGATATTAAAACATATATACTTTTTTTTGTAAATACATACATATTATACATAGAAAACACCCAAACTCCGAAACAAATATTTGCAGATCATACAAACATTTGATCCGAATCAGGGATCGAACGCGAGACCTCTAGCACAGCTACTTACGCTACCACTGCGCCACCGAGGTAGAAGGCCAATATGTACAATTTTATCGCCAATAACTGCCACGATATAGCAAAAGCTGTTATCTCCAAGTCAAACGAACTTATAAATTTGTAATAATTAATAATATCTAAGAATGTTTAGTAGCGGTATGTAAACAGGCTCTGTCAGATTTTAGAACTAGACGGACCTGTTTAAGAAATCCGCACACAATGACTACACCCATAATGAACCATTATAATTACATACTGAAGTTAAAATGATTACAGATTATATAAAGATTTACACTATAAGATGTTGTAAATAAAATTACAAAATGTAAGGGAAAACACATTTTTTAACAAGTTTTGAGAAAATATGATAATTAGTTTAACACTTCTGAAATATGTTTATTTATGAAGGTAATTGCAGTTGATTTCATTAAAAAAATATGGTTTTCACATATTTATATAATAATTTAATTTACCATGGACCAGACCACTACGTCGTTAATAATTTTAATTCGCCGTAACTGTACAAGCACTTAAAACACACAATAAAGCCTTAACAGATTTAATTGATATTATTAACTCTTTTCGTTCTGATTGTCACACTATTAGCTAACGTCACAGTGAAATCAACTTAAGCCTTAAAGTGTTAAGGTATAAATTAAATTGTATGTAATGAGTAAATAACATCGACATGATTTTTGTCACTCAATTTAATTGAATTCACGTTGGTGAGTAACAAATCAAATTTTTTTCACAATGCCAGACCTTTTCCTGATATAGTCGGGTGTTTACGCGTCAAGAAAGAAATGCACCTCGTTATCTCTGATAATAGCGGTCTGCGTTATTGATATGTACTGGCGAAGACAGCGGTGATTAATTTTGATGGGCCTGTTGAAAGTAGAACAGGTTTTATATACGTATGTATGTGCAAGTATTTTATCGTTTTCTTTTATTTAAATGCCCTTATATGTAAATATTATTCATCGGATCTTGGGTCTAAATTAAATACTAAATTTTTGTGTCTTTAATCTACTAGTACTGTATTATTTACTGGTAGTTAAACTCCTGTTATTTTTTATATAAGGGTGTATTGAGCCATAAAAATAAAATTTCGGAAATTTTTACTCTCAAAATAATAAATACTTAGGACGTATAACATACAACGCCATCTAGTCTCAAGCTATAAATAAATATATATATATTTTTTTTCATGAATTTATACATATCATACATAGAAAACACCCAAATTCCGAAACAAACATTTGTAGATCATACAAAGATTTGGTAACAACAACCCATAATGTCCCACTGCTGGGCTCGGGTCTCCTCTCAGGAGAGGGTTAAGGCCATTCGTCCCCACGCGTGCCAAGTGCGGGTTGGGGACTGGCAAGAATACGTTGTGGCTACGTAAATCTTGCCGTTGGATGTTTTTAAGCCGCCCGAAGGCCTCCAACTAAGCTTCACGACTGTTATCGTATGATAACAACCGGGACCGACTGCTTAACGTGACCCCCGAATCACGAAGAAAGATTTGGTCCGACCCGAGAATCGAACCCGAGACCTCATAATCATCAGTCGCATACGCGTACCGCTAGACTAACGAGGCAGTCAATTCTTCGGTGTTAAACATTATTTAAATCATAAATGATTGTTATTTACGATAAACTCAAATTAGTTTCATACAAATGAAGAAATAACTGTATTGCCCGGTTTAACAATAGACATTAAGGATATTATAAATTAAAACCTATAGGTATCAAATTAGTGTAAGCAATTAAATTAAACGCCCTAAAATTTTATATACCTTATTGTTAATCATATAATTCATTAATGTTGAAAGCTCGTGTCTTAAAGATGACTTAGATCAAAACCTTCCTGATACTGCCAGCGATGTTTACTGAATATTAATAAACCATGATTATGTTCGATATTAAAAGAACAAGTAATGCGTTGCTGGTGTAAAAGAAATCGTCTTGTTATGGTAATCGCGGGAGATAAAATACACACGTGTTGTTACATGTATCTGTATGTGTGGCGCATGCAGTATTTTATAAAGAACATGCTATGCGGCTTTTCAAATGAATAAACAAGAATATTAGTTACGTATGATTTGCTTAAGTAATAAGTCTTTAAAAAATACTATTGGCAGCTTAGTAGTTGCACAATTTGATAGACTTAGGTTTGATTTCGGAATTAAAATTAAAATATGAATTTATTAAATGCATAGGATTCCTGGTGATATACAATAATTAAACTTTATATTCACGTTATATTCAAGTTATATTCAAGATTCACCGTGGGAGAGCGACGCTTTGGCATGAATGGGCCAGCTCGAACGGGATGATACTATGGCCTCACGGAAAACCGGTGTGAAATAGTTTTTGCCCTGTGTTTCACAGAGTGAGTGAGGATTCCAAAGACCCCTCCCCATCCCCTAAAGACCGCAAAGATTTGTGACGCCTTTGGTGTTGTGGGTGTCCATAGGCAGCGGTAATTGCATACCATCAAGTAAAACGTCTGTTCGTCTCCCCTAAAAAAGATAGATTAAAAAACAAAATAAGTATCTCCTATAGATTAACTTACTAATAAAGTAAAAGGAAGATACATTTCTAAAATATAAAATATTACAATTGATAATTATTTCATTGGTATAAAAGTGCATTTCAATCATTAAAATTTTATTCTCTTCAAAAAACTATATCCGTTCTGCAAATAAACTAACAAACAAATTAACCAAATAATTCAGTTCGGTAAACTGGCTTTCTACATAATTATTTTAACAGCTCTCCCAGCAACCCATCACCCGAGTTCAAAAACATTTCTCAGCATTCGCACACAAATCAATTACGTGTACGCACCTGTACCGCTTGCCAATTTTAACGAGGAAACACATCTCGCTAATTGAGATTGCACCACGAAGTAAAAGAACATCATTATAACCAAAGATGGCGCTGATTTATTTATACGTCAAATAGACATCGAAATGAGAGCAGTGAATACTTTTTTCATCGAGTGCACTTTTGGACAGTGGTTGGATTCGTTCGAGATCTTTGATATCACTGTCTCTTTTCTGACTGTGTCTTTGATTCAGTCAAGCACTGAAATCTCCGGAGCAAAAAACTGTTTAGTAAGTTATTTAAAGCAGCAAAAAAAACCAAAATCAGTAGATTCTTTTCTATATTTCACGGTGGTTTTTAGCGATCATTGATCAGATTAATCAAATCCATAGTCTAATATTATAAGTTCGAAAGTAACTCAATCTGTCTGTCTATCTGTCTGTTATACTTTCATGGCTAGCCCGTTGAACCGATTTGCATGAAATTTACAATGAAGATCCTTTGATTCTTGGGGTAAAACAGAGGCAACTATTAACCGCGATAACAGATATGAAAGCGCGCGTAGGCAAATGTAGTAATTTACATAAGCATTTAGTCGTTCAAAGATTCTAAAGTTTCGGTGATGTTTACTAATTTATGGGGTTATTGGAAGTCTCACCTTTTCATGCCTTATTTTCGGGAAGGTAAACTAAGGGTGGCATATAATATTAATTACTTAAAAATAAAAGTAGCATGAGTTAGAATAAAAATTGATAAAATTATGTTTGCTGAACTTTATTAAAATATTTTGTGTATAAATTATTTTCATTTAATGAATAGTAATATTGATCACCAATTTTTACGCATGAACAGAAATATGATATTTGATGCCTTTCAAATATGTTTAATGTAACTGATTTTAAACATTTAATGTCTATCAATTCTGATCATTTTTACTTTTTCTGTAAACAGGTTCAAAATCACCGATTTCCAACACTGTTGTCAATTTGACTGTCATTAAGTACACAATTTTATGCGCTGTCATAACCCTAAAATATTATTGTTATTACAGGGTATATTGGAATATTAATATCGTTTTTGTCGCTAACATTTGATCTTGAAGGTACAAGTTAGTCATAATTTGGAATTCATTTTGGCTTACAAATTGACAGCGTTGGTATACTTGTTATGAATATAGGTAACACAATATTACTTTTTTTTGCACGTTTATCGTTTACATAACTTTAAATGAGTTAGTGAAAAATAGCCATAAAACTTTATAATAATAAACTCCAAAGCATCCACAAATAATGAACAATAAGTGATTTATCTCTTAATTTTCTCTAAATTTATAGACTAATCTTAGCTTTATAATAACCTTATATTTATTTTATACACAATGGTTCGAAATTTCTCCGTTTTGGTAGTGAATTTAAATTAACTCTATTTATCAATAAATCATATCATATCATAAATGAAATGGGTCTGAAGACATCACCACGCAGTTAAAATCAATAATTCTAAATCCTGCCACACGCTTGCATAACAGAATTTAAATTTTTTTTCGAAACAATTACTAATTATCACACTGTGCGATTAATGTCAAATAATTTTGACATCGTATTAGCTGTATCTTCGCTGTTTATTTTGAAATAAACTTGCTTTATCCGTCATATATTATTTGAATATGTAGTTTTAATAATAAAAAGAAATTAGATAGATGGGTGGACATGGCTGAAAGATTATTGAATTAAAACTTTGAAAAACGCTGCTTAATGAAATTACTAGTAATTTTTAGCTAAACAAAATGTCTCTAGACTCAGAACAATAATTAGCGGATTACAAAGTGTTGTGCCATCCAGGATTTGAACAAACACTTGGCGCAGTAACAAGCGGCGTGGCGACCGCCTAAACTACTTGGCTAACCGTGTAGTTACCAAAACTATGACTTCAACTCAACATCGGGATAACTTTCCCAAAGCATTTCCAGACGATCTTGAAAGTCCGACTGAACATTCAAATAATGGTCAGACGATTGATAGTTTTGTATAAAAAGTTGAATATTGAAATTCATTTACAAAAATCTTTTCTTTGGGAAAATAGTCCGGAACGGTAGCATAAAGCTAATTGTTAAATTTGCTAATTGTCTTTGCTTTAGATACACTTTTTATAATTCAATATTCAAATATGATAATCTGTATTTAATTGAGGCTGGATATTCCTTTATACGAACGATGCTTTACAAGTCAAAGTATGTATGTAGATAGGAAAATAAATATTACATTTTTTATATATTTTTTTAATAGGATAGAATTTAATACCTAGAAACATATCAACGAAATGATGAATTTGGTGTAAAATCCTAAGTCCAACTTATGATTGAAATACATGGCTATTAAAGTCAGAATAATAAAAAAAACATGACATTTGAGGATGAATATTTTGACTCCTGTATTCTGTTTACAGAAAATGCATCACAATATAAGGGTTATTTTATATACTTAGACTAGGAAACCCAATAAAAACTCAACATATCAACCGCAAATAAGTTAGTTTATCAAAGAATACGATGTGATAATATTAATAAATGTGTTTTCAAAACCACACTTTCAATGTCTTTTTTAAATAAAACGGCCCCAATAAAGAACAAAAATACCAATTAAGTCATTTGGACGGCTTATACTATGTGCAATAATATAATTTGTCCCCAAACTAATTTATTATAATGCACATAATATTCGATAATTTCAAAAGTTCTATGTCAATTCATACAATTTTATACAAAATAAGACAATCGTTATATTGAATACGCATAATTTTAGCATAATTTAAATAAATGTCATAATATTGACTGCGGGGGATTTGTTATTGTATGTTATTGTACAAAAAATGTCTTTATACACTAGACTAAATTAAATTCTCAAGCTAATGTTATTTAGAGTATAAAATTAAAATATGCGAGTTCCTCGGATTTAATTCCAAGGTATTGGTAACGTCGCCCATTGTGCAAAGGTCATATGAGTGCTAAGATATTTACGAAAATGCAATGGTTCTGTATGTAGTAAATTAATGAATTTACGCTCATGGGTCCGACTGGATTCTTTTTCTCAGTGTAATTTGATGGTATTCTAATTTTAAGAAGCCTTTTTTAAATTTTTTAAACCGTTATGTGTGAATACATTATATAATTTTATTATACTGTATATGTATCGATATATAATTTGTGACTATTGATATAGCGGGGTTCAATATAGTGGTGTTCCCTGCGGCGACTCAGTGTGATAGGCGATAATTTTTTAATTGCTTCTCGAAAATATATTTTTATTCGTTTTCCAAGTACCATAATATCCCTCGATATCTAAGACACCATTTTTTTAATATTTATTGTAATTGCGTATGGCGTTTTATGTATAGTTTGCAATCGTATTTGATGTTTTTCTGTACTTATGTTAAATAGAAATATTGGCCGTTAATTAAAAAAACAGCGTGCATCAAAAGTTTGAATTGGTCTTCGGACGATTCGGACGTTTATTACATATTTACGATTATTTTTACATTTAAATATTTTAAAATTTTCATAATTGCTTCCGTGTATGGTGTTCTTTTTTTTAGTACTTTAGTTTCTATTTTGGAGAAACTACACAAGTTTCGTAATTGAAATCGAGGACATTATATTAGTGGCTTTTGTAACTTTCTCTGGTTTCAATGGGAAAAACCATTTCAGAAACTAGTGGAAGAACAGTACACAGCTTCAAGTAAAATTATGAAGATTATTAATTTTTTGTTAATATTTGTCTCATTTGATTCTATCAATTGAATTAGTTCCTTAAATACCATACCAAACTTAGTAATTTATTACAAATGAATAAATTCAAAAAAGAATCCATTAGTATAAAGTAAAAAAAAATTAGACGTATGATGGTTGAGCTATTGTTCACATCAATATTTTTTTAAAGTCTAGAAATATGTTTTTGTGGAGCTCACCATCTGTCTTTACAATCAGTACGGTCCAATAATTATTGATGTGCAAGACGCCTTACTCTATACAACTTAACACAAAATAAATAAGTAATAGGAATGTTTTAACAAAACAATCTGGAGTGTGATCTAACAACTATGCGAGAGGAACGGTATTTGGGGAATCTCATGGTGCAACACAAATTTAGCAGCTATCTGACACCAAAGTCTTAGATAGGTCTATGAACAATGCCGTATCGAATGAAGATTTTAAGTAGGAAATACTTTAGTAAGAGATGCACAAAGCAATACTGTGGCTATTTGAGATTAGTTTTCTTTATAAACATATTTTTGAGTGGTTCAATTAAATTGAAAAATGCAATTTAAATATGACTTGTTGAACGACCTGTAATTAAGAATTTGCTGATCAAGATTCCATTGCAGGGTTATAGATTATAAATGTATGAATACTTTTTAACATACATAAACTTTTTTTAATATTTTTTTTAATTGTAAATTAGGTACTGATATCGCTATTATAAGTAATTGTTTCATACATAGATAATAATGTACAAGAAAATTCTAAATCTGCTTTTTTAAAAGAGTTACTTGTGGAGCTTTTTACCGGTTTTTCTAGATATGAATTAAATTTTTAAACCGAGTAAGAAGAGTTATCAAAGTACCTAACGTTTCGAACGCGTCTGAAAAGGCCTTGGCAATTAGACTTGAAAAGTGTTAATAAATTATCCAGTATTACTTTCCTAATATCTGACTGTACTATGAGTCTAGTGCTTAATGATCCAACTGTTGTCAGTAATCATCGGTTTGATTTACAGCTAGAACCAATATATATATATTTGTTCTGTGCTAAGGTGTAATTTATTGCTAGACGAATGTTATTTAGAAATATTATGTTACCAGTTATCGATAGTTAATAGACTTGCATTCTGTTACATAAGTTTGTGAGTCTTTATAAATTACAAAAAAAAGCAATAGTCTTACTAAACTATCATTGACATAGTAAAAAAATCTTAACTCAATACCCGTTTTACAATAAACCTTAAACACGCTACAACTTTTAAATAAATAAATAGCATTGTCTATAAAGAGCAATCGCCCAACACCGATCAGATTGCGCACGCGCACTAAACAGGCCTATCGCGATGCTAGCGCCACCTAGCGAGTTATCGCGGAGATTTATACCATGTGGTGTTTGTCGCGCTCGCGACTAATTTTGGTGCAGCGCACGGTGAAACTGCTTATTTCATAAGTTTATTAATTATTTTAACATTCATTTTTTTTGTTTCGATAATCTTTTTTTTTAATTGAAGTTCATTTAATATTTGAAGATAGTGTAGGAAAATTTAATTTGCATATCTCGGCCAGTGAATACCTATAGCTTTTAGAGCCTTTGTTACTCGTACATGTATTTAAGCGTGAACAGGCTTTTAATACATATTATTATGAGCAAACTATTTCTCTTTACTAAATCCTTGATCTACTATGGTTGTGGTGCATTTAGAATCCAGCATAAAGGAACCAGAATATGTCATCAATTAAAAAAAATACAGTAGCATAGAGCAGAAACACAGGACTTAAGTGCAGTGCAATAATCATCTCACAAAAATATAAGAAAAAAGGGCTCCTTATTCGATTTGATTCACTCTTTGAAACAAAGACATTTCAACTTTGACTTTATTACAAATATTACAAAAAACAATCACACCTACATTGATGTAGATAAAATACCATACAGTTCAACAAACAATGAAAGAGACAATATCCCTTCTAAATTCAAATATCATGCTCCATTTAAAGATGGCCTTCGTATAACGGATATCCGTCTTGATGATACCGAGACCGTAGACGAACTCTTTTGTTTTATTGATGACTCAATTAAGATAAATTTAGAAGACAGACTTCAAAAATAATATGACAATAAATTCAAGCTTAATTCAAATATGGCTGTCTGAATATGAATATATATTAGCAAGTTTTTAACCTGTTGTAAAATAGTATAATTGATTGGAATATTTTATTGACACTTTAGATTCCTTCGGTAGTACTATGGGATTGATCATTGCAAAGGTTTTATGGGCTTAATAATCTATCAATAAAAAGTATATTTTAATTTTATATTTATATAACGAAAAAGTGACGTAGCCACACGAAGCCACGATGTCGATGAAATACATCTCAAGAAAAATGAGCATTTAAAAACTTTACATAACATTTTTCAGTATTAAATTATACTCGGTAAGTATAATGGAAGTTTTATACATAACTCAAAACGACGACAAAAATCGCCCTAACTAAGATATACACTATCAGTACTACAGTTTTTTTAATTACTATTCTTCATTAATGTATCAATCAGAGCGGGAAAATTTATAAAGATATATGAAATGCACTCAAAGAACATCCAGACTCCGAACAATAGCTTGTGGAACAAACACTATACTTTTCCAGGTGTTATTTAAGCCCTTTGATTTTTTTGATGGTCATACTTACATAAATAACATAATTTTGCATGTATATGTAAACAACTAGTATTACATACATAAAAAGGTAAAGCTTTTTTCTTCTCATATATTTTTTTAATGTAACAAATTCCAGATATTACAGTTTTGTTGAGTTAAAGTACTGTACCATACTGTCCCATGATGTTTCAAAGAGGAAATTCTAACTAAACGTGCTATAGATCGCGTTCGTATCGATATAAATATATAAAAGACAGCACTATTGGTAATGTTTTTACCAAAGACGCTTGTACCAATCGATAAGCCTAATGAAATCCTTATACAGAATAAATTGTGTTTGTTTGTTGAATATTCATGTTATCGGGGTGCATGCACCATTTATTTATGTCTTTAAAGGGACCTGGTTCAATTTGTTTGCCTTTAGATTGAGATGTTATTGTTGTTTAAAGAAGATTTTTGGTATTTATTCTTGTCTTCTTAAGTTTGTTAGTATTTTGTGGAGTATAATACAAACAGCAGAATTTTGTGATGAGATAAATTATATTGTATTGCACATATTAGTGGCCGCTCAGTAGTTAATTTGACCATTTTTCTTTGAAATATTATTTCTTTTTATACCTTCTTGAACTTCACTTATAGTAATATAACATAAGAATAACACATTTGCTCAGCCCAGTTGTACGGAAGCATGGCTGTTCCATGAATAGAGATGACTCTATAATTATGAATCATAATAATTATTAATATTTAATAAAGATATATCAGTCACTGACTCATGATAGTCGGTAAAACGTTTCAATCCTTGAAAAGATCCCCCGTCGGGTTCTGTACTAAATAGGCTTGCCGGAAGGATAAACGTGTATCTTTGCTTTTTTTTAATGATTATGCAATAACATTTAGTAAAATTAATAACTAAACAAATCTACTTTAAACAACTAGTAAAGCAACTGATTGACGCTTCTCGTGACCAGAAGGCCAGCCTTTTTCTAGCACAGAGAATTAGCATTGCCATTTAACGTGGCAATACTGCCAGCCTTTTGGGAACGCTACCAGTAGGCGAGGATGAGGAGGAGATTTTTTTATGGATTAGTGGGGAAACTAGCAGGCGTATCGCCTCATGGTAAGCGACTACCGCCGCTCATGGACACCCGCAACACCAGAGGTGTCACTAGTACGTTGCCGGCCTTGGGGGATGGGAAGGGGATGAGGGGAAGGGTTGGATTATGGGCCTCCGGTAGCCTCACGCTTGTATGTAAATATTGTTATTGTTTTTTTTTATATTATTTCCTAGTATTTTAATTTAATTATATAATTCAACGTACTTTTCTTTGAAATTAAATTAAAATATTTGGAAATAAAAACTAATAGAGTCACAACACCGTTTATATGCAAGTGTCAAAACATTACTGATAATAGCGATGTAGTTGAAATTAATTTAAGAACATTCAAGAAATTTACACATCACACCAAGTTCTTCAACCTACATTTCATTCATTTATTTGATTCTGGAATTTTATTTTACATATATTACAGATTCTTTTCCCTTCTGTATTAGACATTCTCATAACCTGATCTCATAATAAGCAGTTAATTAATCAGATCACGTCTAAAAACTTACAAAACTTGAATTATTTGTGTCCATTATTAGATATCTAAATTATTATTTCTTTACAAATTTACGACCTACTAATATAACATCTAATTCAAATTGTTATCTAATATAAAATGCAAGATATAGTTGTTACATGGTCTCCTGTCTCTTTGTTAAGAGTAAGTAATCAATAATATTCATTATGTATGTATATATGTAAGTATGTGTGATTTCGGTAACGCTCTCAGGGTTATGTCTTCAAGTTATTATTGAATTGAAACAGTAAAACAACGTTGCATGGTCTTTGAATTTTGTTTTTTGAATTTGATACAATTGTAGATGAGCTTCTGAATCATGTTTTGTTTGTATTGATTTCCTTTTTAATGTGTAATTGTAGAGCAGCAATATAATTTATCACAAATCAACAGCCTTCAGCAGTTTACTGATGTTGCTGTATATAATTGAGATAAATCTTAAAATTAAAAAAAGTCAGTGACGTACGACATTAACCAGTTCTGTATTATATTTTTTCGTGCAAAAATGGCTACCATATCAGTAGCCATATTTATGCAAAAAAAAAAATTGGTGTGAATTAACACCTTTTTACAAATTTACAAAGAAATTAACTAACTAACCTTTTCTATGAAATTATTATTCATCTAAATAAACAGTGTTATTACATTTATTATCAAGGTAAAAGTATCACGCTGATTTCAACACAAACGGGCCGATATTTCGCATAGAAGATCAATGTAAAATGACTGTCGTTCGTAGGGTCGAGTTTCGTTCGTGAGTGCGAGAACGGAGAGCCAATGATGCAGAAGCATCCCAAGACCGCTATGGTGGTGGGTCATCATACTGTATTGTTGCCATGTCTGCATTCGCAATGAGTATGGAGACCACCACTCTTGGATTCTGTTTTTGCTTTCTATTAGGCAGAGTAAAGTCATTAAGGCAGGCCTGCACATAAAAAACACTAAACAGAATATATTCGGTTCGCTTTAACAGCTGCTTTCAACATCGATGTTTTAAACAAACGAATAACCGAGTTTATTTTTGTTAATTTTTCCTCTTAGTTTGAACTTTGCGAAGTGAAATCGATTTGGTTACTAATCTAATTAACACACTGTTTTAAGGTTTGGTGGTCCGAAGCAGTTATTTACCAAGTATTGGAAATTAGTTGTAGAATTCTTTTTTATGGAATAGGGGGTGAACGAACAGACATATCGCCTGACGGTAAGCAGTTACCGCCCCCCATGGACACCCGCAATACCCGGGGCCTTACAAGTGCGTTATCAGCCTTTGGAGAATGGATGGGACGTGGGGAGGGTTAAAGTTATGGGCTTCCGATATCTTCATTCACGCGGTGCAACACAGCGCAGGTACTGTTTCACGCCGGTTTCTGTAAGGTCATGGTATCACCCTGGTTGAACCGGCCCATTCATGCCGAACCGTGGCTCTCCCTAGGTGCGTGGAGTGCACTGTTTTTGCTTGGTTTTTCTCTGTGTTGTGAATTGTGAATGACGAATTACGTGTTACCAGTCCTATTCATCCAAGAAGTGACTAAAGAAACAAACTACTTAGGACAACACAACTGTAAAGAGAAAAAAAATATTAAAACAAACCCTTCCCGGCACCATGGTATCGTGGCTCAAAACCTCCTTCTAAGAAAAGGTTTATTTTCAGCAGCGATATGTAATATGTTATTGATGTGAATGAACTGTTTCACAGTAAATTAGAATAAAGAATAAATAATTCCATTGTTATAAGTGGGACGGCCTTGCCCCGGTTAGACCAGAGTGACTCCAGTACCATGATAGAAATCAAGACTTCCGTATTTTGTTATTATGTTTTGTTTTTAAGTTTTATTATGTTTTTTTGTTTTTAAGTGAGGATATATTAAAAAAATACAAAAAGACATATTAGAACTTAGTTCTTGATTCTAAAAAGTTGTACTACTGTGTAATTTATACAATGACTTATATTAAACTCCCAACAGGTTTCATCGCGGAAGAACGCTCGGCAAGATTAATTGTCCGCGTCTATGATTAGTTGAGTTGTTCTGACGTCGAATAATATTCTTGAAAAGCGTGTCACAGGTCATACTATAACTCTGTACCATAGATTTTGGATTACGTTGGAACTGAATGAGAAATTCAATATCTTACTCCTGTATATCGTTATTACATACATTTATTGCATTGCTCTATTGAATGACAATGTTAGTTAAGTAGTTGCAAGAAGTAAGATGAAGAAAGAAAACAACGCAGGGCACATCGCTTTAGGTAGGAGAAAAACTTGACGCAAACCCTGGCCAGCATGGCATAAGATCTTATTTACAAGAAGTGGCATTAGTCCAGCAGTGAGCTATAGAAAGCTGTTGACATAATGTTTTGGAGTGGTTTTTTCCAATTAGTGTATATGCATGGACATGGTATATCATTTTGTACTTTGTAGCTATTATGCGAGTAAGGAATTCAATACAACTTCTTGAATACTATAGATGTCACTGATACTCTCACTGTAGGCTATATATAATATTAATACTAACGGATCAATAATCTAATAGAACTAAAAATCGACCAAAAATTGAATTAACAGGACTTATGGAAAGAAGGAAAGAGATATGGACGGTACTTTAGATTATTATATTTTAAGGAATGATTTTGGCCAATTTCTTTTGCAATCAGCAGCCTTTTATCGGAACGTATTCGCTTTCAGAAGGGTCTAAGAAAAAAATAAATAATCTCAGAAAATACAGTAAACTCTAGTAACTGATTAATTAACATAAGTTTTTTGTGAGACCGTGATATCACTCTAGTTGGTTCCCGCGTGCTGAAGTTTTATATAATTACTCTCAGACACGTTATATTTTAAGCCTATCACTTATAATACGTACACAAATTTAAATTGCCTCAATAGATACAGTTTTATGTACTTGTGATGACGACATCACAGCTTAATAAATATTATAATTTATTTATACTTAGCGAAGAATGTGCGGAAGGTGTGGAATTATAAGCGGTTTATATTTATTGTTTTATAATATGATAACTGTATCTAGCAAAGGAATCTTTATAAGAAATATGAACGGCCTGTAAAATAGTAATCTCTAGTAGCCTATTAAGTATTTATTTATCATCACCCTTTAATAGTTCATTGTTAGACAGGTTTTTTCTTAGAAAAAAGAGTTTGCCCTACTAATTCTACTCCGCTGTCCAGACGGGTGGGCTAGATTTTTAAGTTTTCTTTTTTAAAAATATTTATATCATAACTAATTTCCTTTAGTCGGTTCTAATGACACCCATGGGATGAATGGAGATTTTGAAGTGAAATCTTCTTAAGCTGTGTTGTGCACTTTTTTTGTGATGGGTAAAAAATGTTAAACTCGCGTCAGGACACGTGACCTGATCGAAAATTCGTAAGACGGAGGGAGAGTAGATCATAAATTGTCATACCGCTCGGATGAACTCGGGACCGTTGAGTGCACCCGAGCAAGAAAGATACATTCAGCTGGTTTTTATTGTTGTGTCGCTGTGTTTATAATATTCAATTATTACATAGTAATTGTCAGTTTTTACTTCTTTAATTCGCGCATATTATATAAGTAGTAGAGAGGTTCATTTCAGATGAGCTTAAACAACTGTTTGTGTTGAGTTTTCAATTCTGACGGCAATCTTCATGACTGCTTTTTACGTTTTTTTTTTATGTATGTGCCTACAAAAATGGCTACTGTAAAGCATAAACAGAATCCAAGAGTGGTGGTTACCATATTCGTTGCGGATGCAGACATGTCAACAATGCTGCATGGTGACCATGGTGGCCATATGATGCTTCTGCATCATTGGGCCTCTAGTCTCGTACTCACCAACGAAACACGACAGCATGAATACTGTCATTTTACGTTGGTCTTTTGTACGGTAGCACCGCCTAGATCGAGCAGACAGGTACGTGCTGATATTAGTCTCTACTTCCTTTAATGCTACTTCTCTATTGCAAAACGTGAGCAAAAACAATGAATAAAAAACTTAATTTCACTCACAGTCACCAATCCTTAGACAAAATCCTCATCGAATTTTATTGTAAATAAATATTTATTGCAAATCCTCACCCAACTTCATCCCCAAACAACAGCAAATATGTACTTTCCGGTAAAGTTTTAATTCCTGTAATATTTGAATAGATTTATTTTGCATTCATCAAAGAACTATTTATACATGCCATATTTCTATTCAAGCCTAACATCACTATACCGAACCACAATAAAAGAAATTACAACATAACGGGCAACTTACCTAATCGATTTAAAATTCTCTCTCATTAATCGATTCCTGGGTCTGTCAAAATAATCTATTCCTTTAGATCAATCAACTGTTCTGACGTGTTATATTCGGGAATATTATGAACACAAAATTTCACATAGTTCATAGTCTTGATAATATTGAAAATGTTTGTGAAATTTCTACTGTCTGTGTGATGGGGGATTAAAAATAAGAAGTGTGACAACCCATATTCATTCATTAATTCTGTAGGTGTCGTAAGGGCTGACTAGGGCAGAAAACTAAGACAGACTGAAAACTGCAAGTGCAGTGCAGTGTGAAGAAAAACTTTAGACTAACCCAATACTGACTCATCTGGCCAGTGTGGCACAGTCAACTTTCTATATCTAGCAGTAGATTACTACTTGTTGGTGACTAATTTTTCTTTAAGGTCTTTTGTTTCTATTTTTAAAAGTAATCCTCACTAGGAATATGTAAACAACTAGATTTGCATTTCTCCCAAGAAGGAGGTTTTAACTAACTTACGTTGTACAGATAAATTTGGATTGGGTTTATCTCAGCTTTTAATTCTAATTGAAGTACTGTTAGTTGTCCTGCAGGCTTGAACCTATTACAACTCTTAAGATACCCACGATGGGTATTGGCATTCGTCACAACATAAATATTCTCCTTATAAAATCAATTGTTTTGGAAAATTGATGTTTGAAAATATCTAAATCTTTTTAAAAGTTGTGACATTATTTATCACCTTAATGAGTAAAAAATTAGTACAGTGAGAATACCATACCAGTATAATAATATCTCAAGTCGGGTCAACTCGTCTTTTGTGGGTCATTTATGTTGTAATAGAGTGTTTAATATAAGCACAAAGTTATCTGATATGTTAAAAGGTTATACCGATGTACCTTTGGTTATAAATTCTCAGCTCTTGCAGCAATTAATGTAATAATTAATATAGCTCTCGCATTAAAAGATATAAAATATTTAAACAATTAATGACAACGAACGATTTACGATTATGAGTCAAAAGTCAAGATTTGCTTCTGTCTGTTAATAACTGAAGATAAATTTAAAATGTATTCGAAAAGAATATATGGGCTACACACAATACGTTAAGGCGGTAAAGCTGATAGAGCCACGATGTTTTCAGCACGATTTCAGCAGCTCGCTGCAGACCATATCAAAGTATTCATAGTGTCGCGTTTTGTAGGTGAGTACGAGACCAGAGGCATAATAATGCTGGAGCATCTCAAAGAGGCCATATGTGGGTGCCACCACCATGATGCATTGTTGCAATGTCTACATTTTCCACCATCTTAGATTCTGCTCTTACTCTCCATCAAGCAGAGTAGATTCACTTTGGGAGACTCATATATAAATCCTATATAAAAGAGTAATCTATTGATTGCATTACTTAGAATTTTCTTCGAAATCTTGCAACAACTTTAGTTAGTCTGTCATCGTCATTATCATCAGCCTATCGCAGTCCACTGCTGGATATAGGCCTCTCCAATTTCACGCCACTTGGTTCGATTTTCGGCTTCTCGCATCCAGCTCCTGCCAGCCGTTTTGCGTAGATCAACACTTGACCTGGCCTGTGGATGTCCCGCACTACGTTTGCCGAGACGCGGTCTCCACTCAAGAACTTGTTTATCCCAACGGTAATCAGTTCTGCGGGTAATATAGCCAGCCCACTGCCACTTCAGGTAACTAATCCTTTGGGCTAAGTCAATGACCTTAGTTCTCTGCCGGATCACTTCATTCTTGATCCGATGAGATAAACACCGAGCATAGCCCTCTCTATAGCACGCCTAGCTACTTTGAACTTATGGACTGGTCTTGCTGCAAGCGTCCACACTATCTGTCACCAAGTCCCTCACCCTTAATGTGACTTTTACTGTGGGGATTGATGAGGGAGTACCAGAGAATTAGAAAAATCAATTCACATTTTAGATACTTGGTTATTGTTATCACTTAACGATTATTTGGCTAAAAAAAATTGTAAAGCTACTATTTAGTTAATTAAATTTGTTTTATATGTTTAATATATTATTGGCAATGATGTAATAGTGCAATCAGCAGTATGAGATAAAAACAATAAATAACGTGTAAAAACACGGGTTGTAGAGTCAAGTCGTGCTAACTCTGCGCGCCCTTTGTTAATAGCGGCCCCCGCGCTACTCATGCAGGTATCGCAAACAGTTTCTAAGTTAGAAAAAAAAACATTATTTCTACTAATAAACAGAATCACTTGCCAATTTATATGCGCCTGTATAATCTTAAATATTTCACAAACTGATTTTCTAATTGGTATTCAAATATATAGAAATTGCCTTTCCCATTGTTTATTTTTTTCTTCAGTTTTTTCCCATGTGAGTGTGATATATTATCCTACAAAATTCCATTATTAGCGCTACAGGTAAAGTTTAAGCTAGAAAGGACAAGAATGACCACGACGACCCAAACGATATGAGTTTCGCTTTTTTTATTTACTTATGACTGTTGGTAGTTCAAATTTGCTGTTCAAAACGCTGTTATTATGAAAAATTGGACAAATTTCAACTGATAAATTGGACAGATTTTAAGTGTTTCTAATGTATAAAAATAGGTAAAAGCTAAACACAAGGCGTAAAAAACTGATTGACTATCAATTTTATATGGTTATGCATAAAAGTATCCAGGACAAGAAAAAAATAGCAGTAAAAAGACTAATACAAGGTAGAAAAGACGCTAATTCATGTTACATTTAATACTCAAAATAATTACTCGGACTTAAAACATAAGAAAATGTTATTATTTCCTGCAAAGCGCAACACGCTCGCTACTGACTTAATTTTCGCCTGCACCAAGCGAGATCGATATTGCTGAGTGCACGCAAGCTTAGATTCTTCAAACGCTTTACTTATAGTTACTAAACACATATTTTATCTATATTAATATTACGAAAAGGTAAAGTTTCTAACTTTGTTAACCTTTGGTTATCTTCGGAAGAATTAATCCAATCCTTAAAATTCTTTCACAAACACAAAGCGACACTATTCAAGAGTGACAAAGGTAATATTTTATTATCACTGAAGAAAAAATAATAGTATTTGTTAATCAAGTGCGAGAAAAGCGGGCGGTTAACACCCAAAGATAGAGGCACGGGTCAGCTAGTTACAAATAAATTCGATAGTTTACCTACAGAATATAGATTTTGTTTTTACTATCAATAAATAAATTATACTGTTATATTTATTCATTAAATTACCGAGGAACAAATTTAACTAAGAAAATGATTCAAATGACAAAAATTCGATCTCGCATTTTGTATACGCCGCAGCATTCATCACAACTTAAACATTTTCTTCATTGTTGATGTATCTTATACGAGTGTATATTCAAAATTACAAAAAAAAATAGTGTTGTGGTAAAATTGGGTCTGAATAGGTTTAATTGACTTAATAGAGTTATTGTGAATGAGCCCTTATAAGATGATGACCTCAGAACGGCTACAAAACCGTTAGTCTTACTGAGATCATCATTTTAGCGCTTTGACGGTCATCACCAGAGAGATTTTGAAAACATCGCCACACATAATTACTGTTATGATATTATAGTAGTTTTCTTTACTTAATAAATTTACTTAAAATTCATATGAGAGGAAGACAAGCAAATTTTTGGTCAGAAATTTGCTATACATTTGGCCGTATCTGAAGGGGTTTCAGCGATGGCTAGACACAGAACGATGATCCTGATTTCACGCATGGATATCCAACCCGAAGTAGAACGGGTTTAAATACATTTTATTATTTTCCAAAAATATTTTCCATGAGATTTATTTATTTATTAATTTTTTTTTATATGGAACTCCCCAAAGTGACTCTGCTCAACCTGAAGGTAAGCTCAGGCAGAATCCAATGGTGGGGCCATTGGATTCTGCTTGAGCTGAAGAGAGCCACCATACTCACTGCGAAAGCAGACAGTGCAGTATCCCACACTATGGTGGCTTAGTTATTTACAGATGCTTGCGCTGAGCTTATAAAATGCTTGAAACGATAGTGTTTTTGGATTATTATAACAACATAACTTATCATTGAATGTTTCGGACTCCTTACACGAGCTAAGCAGAGCTTATATAATGGATGCCAGTCAGCTGATATAAATACATATATCTTTTTTTGTTAATACATACATATTATACATATAAAACACCCATACTCCGAAATAAATACTTGCAGATCATACAAATATTAGATTCGACCTGGGAATCGAACTCGAGACCTCAAGTACAGCAGTAGCATACGCTATAACTGCACCACAAAGGCAGTCAATGATGATGAATAGTCATAGAGACTATCATAGCAGATGTAAAATGGTAGTTAGTTGTTCTCTTATTAATTAGCTAATGGATGGAAAAGTATTTAAATATGTATATGTAAACTAGATCAGAATTCCTGCAAAATTTTTAAGAAATGAAATAAACTTCTACTTAATGCCACTGCACGATATAATAGATAGCTAGGGCTAACAAGAACTTTCCTATAATAAAGCTACAAAACAAAGCCATCTAAGTCGCGCCCCTGTGACGTCACTCTGGGTATCTCACGTATATCTGCTACCGCTTGTTAGTGATATCTGATGGTGACGGGTCATCAATTTCGCTCATGATTTGCAAATAAAAAATAAGAATGTGTACTGTTGTGAACGATGCCCTTTGTGGTATTTTTTTAAATGTAATAAGGCATAAAATCTTATTAACCTTATTTGAATATTTTACAACTATTAACATTGCCAAAAAACTGATCGGATCAGCTCATAATATACTTACAATCGTATTCAATAATCTATCTCTAGTTTTAACTTTGGTTATAGCATGGAAAACGGTCCAAATTTATCTTAAAAAGAGTATTTGTTCTTTTTTCCCCTAATAAACGCTGTAAAAATATATTCTCATATCAATGAAAGTAATGAATCAATCAAATTGAAAAAATATTTAGACCATCTTCACTAGACAAGGATGTTTGCTTTTTTACCCAACACTACCAGGCCATTTAGATCCAGCAAATTGTGGGGCAATGGAATTTTTCACTGGGAAGAAGAAATGGATAGTGTCGCACCAGTCACTGGATGAATAAAGATTCCCAACAGATCAGGCAAATTATATGTTAAATATCCAAATAGAATTGTATATTTCCATAATATAAATTTTTAATATACAATAATCTGATTATGTTATGAATACACTTCTCTAACTTGAAAGCAGAGGAAGGGATGTAGAAAGAAATATATTATTGCCTAATAATGTCATAACGGGTGCATAAAATATTTTTCTTTTGCTTTTGTCTCTTAAAATCAATATGAACTTTTTGTATCAAATATATTACAAATATCCATTTGTATTCGCAGGTACCAGTTGACTGATTGCGCCGACGATATAGGACAACGATATTTGGGCTCTCTCAGGGCAGATGGAAGATAAAATATTTTTATGAGACGGCGGCTCGGTACGTTTGGGAAATCGCTGATTAAAGCTACCTTGGCTGCCAAAACGATTGTCATCATCGGTTTTACGATTTTGAAATCGATTGTATGTCACTTGATGGTAGGCGGGAAGATAAAGGATGTACCGTTTACGGTTAAACACACTTAGTTTTAGTATGCATTATTAAGGTTTGTATGGTAGTTGCTTCGTGGAGGGTCATTCATAAGTACTCCGTCAACTGTTATTCATGTAACTGTTTTTAGTTTTTATCATTTGTAAATATTTAAGAAAGGAGTAGTAAGAAAATCAGTCAGTCAGTGCTTTGGAGAGCACGTTAAGCCATCTGTCCCGGTTGTCATGACACCTATGATATCGTTATTGTGAAGTCAGTGCCCTTAAATATACTGACAACTAGTTCAATCTTCGAATTTAGTTTACCCTCAGGGTTGCGGAGGTGCTAGTCACTCCGTGAATAAACTGATATTCAGGTAAAACCGGTTGAATTAGTAGCCGACTCCAATTAAGCTTGGAAATAATAAAAGCTAGGAAGATGATGATGTAAGTCAGTATTGGAGCATTTGTTGGAGTCAGAATCCAATGACTCAATCAAACTTTATCAACTGCAGGTTTCACTTCACTGTTCCTTTCTGTTACTGCAGAATAAAATTTAGTTCTGAAATAAAAGAAAAAATACATGACATTGATATGAATGTTTTCTTCAATTGATTCGTCAATTGAAGAAAATATAAACAATTTGTTCTAGAAGGTGTGTTAACAACTACAGTTAATGACCCTTCCCAGAAAAAAATTCGGATAACGGACTCAATAGACAGGCAGGCTACAGTCCGTGAAACCTGCTGGAATCCTCGGGTAGTTTATGTAAGTACTGCCTTCGTTTTAATTTCCGTTAAAATAAGACGAATATAAAAAGAAAATTTGCTCGCGTTTACAAAAACGCACAAACCAGCCATGTCACAATGCGGCCGGAGTGGTAAGTACGAAGCGGAGATAATTAATTAAACAATTAATCAGCTAATTGCCATATGATTTGCTTTTTATAAAACTCTTATGTCAATTTGTACGAATCTGGATCGCTCGGCCGTTTATACCATAAAAGATTAATTCGTTCGTGCCTAAAGTCTTTTGGCTGAGTGCCGCCAGTTCTGCACACTCTACCGTTTTTATTACACTGTGAACAAATGAACAGACGGGTAACAAATACATTCCAGGTCTTTGAGATGTTAGTACGGTATTTTTGACTTTTTTTTGACTCCTTGAAAGCCGTGTCGTAATTTTTATAGCTTTTTGGCTCAGTAGTAGCATATGGGACTACTGAGGTGGAGGTTTTACGTTTGATTACCGATTCAGACCAATTCTTGGTTTGATCTACAAAGTTTGTGTTTTAGAGTTTATGGAGTTTATGTAAAATATAATATCCATGTTTTTACAGAAAGAGGATATAAGTATTCGTCGGTCAATCTAGCTATCATAGTACAAGCTTTGTTTATTTTAAAGCTAGATAGCGCTGTGTATCAGATGTCAAAACAATTCAGAGGCAACTACCTATAAATATAGGTATATGGTTTGTTGGATAAATGATAACAAAAATATTTTCTTACTTTGCGTTTGACTATGTATCAAATTTATTAATTACCACTACACAATTAAATAATAAATTATTGTATTTGTAAAAATAATAAATTTAAACACTATTTTTACAAATTTCTATAAAGTATCAAAATCTCTACCGACTACGGTACGTAAAACGATAGAAAATTACATGAGATTCACTTTGTAAACGAACATTTCACACGCCTATAGCCGGATTAATTTATCAAAAGAAAATGTTGTTCATTGATGTTCTGTGTCGTCGAATATAGTTTATTTTATTTCCTTAGCAATTTGAATTCAAAACACGTCAAATTATTCATCGCTATATTTATGCTATTTATAACATATGATCAATTTTTCTTTTAAGTGTGTACTGTAAATGAGCGGCTAGTTGGAGAGATACTAGAGGAACGTTTCTCAAAATTTAAAGTGACTTTCAAACCAGCGTCAGTCTTGACAAGATTTCTTATTTTTTACAAGGTATAAGTACACATAACAGACGAGTTACCTCATGGGCCTAGTGTGATATTCCCTTGTAGGGATACAAAGCAATATTGTACTAGCGCCATCCAGAATCAGAAGGAGGAGGAAGGAGAGCTTTTGTATCCGGTAACCTCACTTATCCTCTGAAAAGTGGTATCACTTTAGGCTAGCCTGATCTACATGTGATAATACCAAAGCACAGTTCCTTATTTCAATTATTATTTGAGGTTGGCTATATGGTCAAAGCGGTATTACCTGAATATCAGTTTTTTCACGGAACATCTGGCATTGAACCCCTGCAAACCCGCGATAGAACTGAACTCAAAGGTAGGACGATGTAGCCTGTAGTATTGTTTCAATCAGTCTAGCTGTAATAGAACAAGCTTTGCTGTACTTTGCTGATTTTTTTTTCTTTAATAAATACAACTCTCCCATAAGGAATACACATTAAGTGTCGCCGTTGGCTTTACAAAAATACTTGAAACGGACACAAAGAACATCAAAATTCAGAATAACAATTGTTGTTCCATGTGGGATTTGAACCCACAAAACTTGGTTCAGTAGAAAGCAGCATGGCGACCGCTTAAACCACGAGGCCAACCGTGTACTCAAATATTGACGTTTTTTTTTCTACCATTAGATTAATTTTCCCGGTTTTCTTCCATTGGTAATGTATTCAGTAGCAATCAAGTTTTTATTAGTTTATATTTTAGAATAGTAAAATAGAGGTCATTATTATCATCATTTTAATAGTGCACTACTGGATCTTAGAATCAGAAGGCTCCCCATTCCCGCTTACGTCCCCCATGGTTCGTAAGAGGCGAATACGGGACTAAACTACGAAAATTTGAAACATATAGAAATAACATCAATAAATAAATACTAAGCTAAACCCATTTTCGTAATTAGAAATACATGAAGTATCGTATTACTATGACAAGAAATAGTGCAATAGCGCCAATAACACAAATAACGCAACGAAATGTAATTCAGTAGTAACTGGTATTTATATCATAAATCCTAGATTTAGTGACAAAACGCGCACAATTCCTAGGATAATTCTAGTATATTCTACAGATCTAAACCGAAGTAATATACTGTGGGACTATAATGCAGAGTGGAAAATGTGTTTAAAATATTTAAACCAAACTTACGAGATGTCAGCTACTTACTAACGTGCGAAGAAATCGTAAGAAGAAAATCGGAAACTTGAACGATTTTATCTTTACTGGATGAGTGACGTCATCACAGTGAGATTTGAATTCTACGTATTGATCAGGAAATTTCTCGTTGCATAGGTTTTAAATTTGAAAAAATATTATAGCTTATAGCTATAGACTTCAGGCGTAGTAATAAAGCGATCTGAAAGAATTCCAGTATGATTGTATCAGGGCGTTAGTAGTCAATAGTTCTACAGGTAGATCTAACTACTAGATCTGTAGTCTGACCGAGAAATTCCCGTAACTTTTATATAAAATCACATTTTCTTGCAATATTGTGAGCGAAGTCTGGTGAGTTCTAGTAAAATATATTTTAAGCGGTATCTTTTTCAAAAAAATAAATTCACAGTTACATTTATGATACAATAAAAATATAAGGGCAGTTTTTAATGAAATTATAATTGTCGCTCGCCTTTTACCGTAAACGTTAAACGCCAAAACTATTCCGTAATAAAGAGGCTCAAAATATTCAATTAAAAGAAGACAAATTGCTTTTACAAAAAAGTTTTAAAACCAAAAACGGCAGATACCCGATGGGTTCTGGCGAAATGCTTATTAATTTTCATGAGGATACCATGCTCCAATTTTTTAGCCAGCCACAGTCGCCGACGGCCCACTGTGCAGTTCGATCCTCATAAACTTTTATGACAGCATTCATTCTGTGCGTGAGAGATAAGTTATTATTGCTACATGCACGGTATTACGCATTGTTAATATGGTTCCAAAAAATCAACCAGTTTGGTAGACCATTATAAAGGGCAAGATTTTTTAGAATTCGCGTGATTTTATATACTCTACTCTACTTAAGGATAATGAAATACATCTAAAATAAAAAGATTACTTACGAATTTCAAGTACAGTTAAAATGTCAAGTATAAGAAAATTAAATATCCGCAATTTGCCAAATATTTTTTGCTACAAAGTGATGTTACATTTAAACAGGATTCCAATTCGGACTCTGAAACCAGGTCCGAACTGGCGGGCGGATAACACAAAAAAAGGTAATTATCAATTATAACAAAGTACCGTTACGAAGCGACGAATGGGATGCATAAAAACCCGTCGATTTCAATTTCTCATCTTCAGTTCCAAACATTAAAAAAGACAATTTTTCCCAAAATTAAGGTGAAACACGAAAACCAGAAGGGCCTGTCGCCATTTTAGGCAGCGATCGGGCGGTCGGTATAAATGATACGAAATTGTTTCCGCGAGTACATGCGAGCGCAAAAACCACGTGTCGCGACAATAAATCATTCGAGGCGAGTGTACTCGAATAAATGAACCATTCGATTGGCGATGCGACGATTACGCCTTGTGTTTATAGAGAGAGTTGTAAGGTAGAATGTCGTCGGCGACTTTTTGTTAAATCGCTTTTGAAGATTATTTTTGTTTTTAAAGGGCATGCCAAGAAGGTTTGGGAAATTTAACGGGTTTTTTTTATATCAAAATTTACTAGAATAATATTGTTATGGTTTTCGGTAAGTGTTCTAAAATAAGTATTATGGTAAGAATTTAAGAAATGTCATGTCATTGTTATTTCTTGCTTTTTAGGGACAAGACTATGTCTAGCAAATAGTTGATAGTGACCATAATAAGCAAATTAAATTAGACTGAAAAAAAAACAATTATTCCGTCTAAAGAAGTTTTTGAGTGCCAAAAGTGTTCAAATTTGTACCACAATTTATAATACACGTCATTTCCTAATAAAAAAAAACGGGTCACTTTTATATAAATTATTCAACTCTTAAAGTTTGTATTGAATACATTTATTATCAGCGACAGATTTTGTTCCAAGAACTTTCAAATGAGTAAATCTAATGATAGTATTTATTACAACCTTTCTTACAGAACTATAAATTGACATTAGTCCCATATTTACAGCCGCACTGAATCAGATGGATCTTGTTCAACCTTTGTTACCTTTCGTAATTTATGCCATAAATCTCACTGTCGTTATCATAATGTTGGCTATTTTAAGGTTTTAATATATAATAATGAAACGAACAAAGATTTTGGAAAGTCGTTTAGGAATCTCTCAAGAGATGTCTTGTAAAGAATTCTATTGTCTCATACAATCATTAAGTATATTTGTATTAAAATTTACGAAACGGATTAACAGCTTTTCACTCAATGCATATGGAAGTAAATACAGTCAAACCAATCATCTATTTTTCAAAAAATCTATTTTTCATATTTTTATCTGTCTATGAGCACTAATCTTTGTAACGGGTAAAACAATTTTGACGGCACTATCACTGGTAGATAGCAGATGATATAAGGAGTAACTAAGGTATCCTCACTCACTTGATGAATTACAGTGCAAGTGCTATGTAAGGCCCTGGTTACACTCCAGTCGAGCCAACCCATTCGTGCCAAAGCGTGCGCTCCCACGGTAACGGCTAGCAGTATATATGATATAGATAATAAAGTACACCAATATATTGATTGTTAAGATATTTTTTTTACCCACAACAACTTTACAACTTGTTTGGTTTACCTGCAACTCACGAGGCATAAGTATTTTGCAGACAGTGGATCTGGATTCACCCACTCGGTAGAAGGTAACGAGAGACAATTCTTTCATAGTTAGTCTAGTAGTGGCGATATTGCCAGTGAGACTCAGGTACATCTGCAGACGGTTCGGTCCTTATTTTGTAGTAAATAATCTACGTAGGAAATATATATATGGTTTACTATTATTACTTATATTTTGAACACAAATAAAACAACAAAAGTAAGGTTACGCATCGGATTCCTTACTTAAAAATACAAATAAGACAACAAAATCGTTCAACATATCACATATCGATGCACCGTTGTCATTCTATAAATGGTGTCAACCGAAAAAGTACAGCTCGTAAATAACAAATGCGGTCTTAAACGGCTCGAGATGCACCGGTATGAAGAAAAAAAAATTGAGTCGGTAATTAAAATGGATGTCCCACGACCTGCTTCATACTCTGAATACTTTGGCTCCCAACAACCAAAAATTCACCGCATTGTACTTCTTAACAAAATTGAGCCATAAATATACTACGCGTAATTTTCGATTGTGAAATTTTGTCCAAAATATTTGCATATTCAACCACTGTGTGTCACTTTTAAAGGTTTAAACAAGGTATCTCTGAATGCTAAGTGTATTGATTGCAAAATGTTTGGCAAAATATTTTGCTAACCTATTTTGCATTATGCATTGTAAAGTGGAAAATAAATACACTTGTTTCTCATATATTCCGTCTTTGAGTTCTCAGAGTCTGAAATTAAAAAGTTATTTATATTATAAGTTTTATTTGTATATACTTAACCTGTTTACTTATCGTTGAAGGAACATAGAATTATAACGCTACCTTAGAGAATATTAGTGTAAGAAAATGCACTGTGTAACTTTTATAGCTACTTAGAGCAGTATTCAATTATTCATATTATTTATTTATTTTTCCCTTATTTTTGTCGTATAGTAGGCCGCAACTTCGTTTCGAAAACAGTACTTATATCGAACGTTGCACTGTTGATGATATACTTTTGTTTTGAAAAATAATACATGTGTATAGGTATGTATGGTGGCAGCAACGGACACATCGGAACATCAACACCATGGAGGAGCCCATCTTAAAACCGTAGATGGCCCGAGTTACATCGGGGTTCCAGACTTTTCTTTCCTAGGGTGCATCTGGTTCCCCGGTTAGTTACCGCGAGGAGGTATCCGAGGGGATTTCCACAAGATAAAAAGGTATTTACGTGTGAGTATGCTTATATATTCATTTTTGCTTGTATGTGCGATTATCAACTGTCATTTTGTGATTCATGATGCAAAATCTGTCTAAAAATAGTCACAAATGTACTGTAGCAGTTTCTAGACATAATAAAAAAATACTTAAATGGTTTTTTGACTATCAACAGTTGCATATTTATAGATCAATACATGAAGCAAGAACTTTGTACCCCTTTATACGAAATTCATGCTAACGAAGGAGTGGGAAATATGTCAGAGTTAAAGTTCATATGGAGCGGGAGAGCAGATGGCTAAAAAAAGAAAAACTAACAATTGTGTTCAAATTTTGATCACTGGGCGACCACTAGTAAAAAGATATACTTGGATAAAATCACATTTAAGTGCATACTAATAAGAATATATCAAACAAACGACTTTCTAACTCGGCACACAAATACAAATACGAATACACCATTCATACTAATTGATGATTTTCTCCTAGCCGATTTCGACCACGGCGGCCAGTCTCAACGGAGACCAGCCAACTAGCAGGAGATATTGTAGTGCACTAGAGTGTGCACAAACACAGGTGAACCCTTGATCCCTCTCTGACAGGACCGGGGAGAGAACAGGAGCAGGACCGACAGCTTTACGTGCTCTCGTGCGCACGGGGGTTCAGAATCCAACTTCCAAACCTCGAGATGTTATTAAGTATTAAAACACAATAAACTTTTGGCCCAACCCGGAATTCGAACCTGAGACCTCTTGATTGGCAATCGCTTACATCAAGCGCTAGACCAATGAGGCAGTTTCATAGTAATTAGACAATATTTCAAAGCATATTTTGTAACAACCAACGCCGATGAAGACATAAATATCCCTGCGATCTTGCGCTAGAATGTTCTCCTTTCTCGTCTTAATATACCTCTCTAGTATTAACACTTAAATATCTCAATTTAAAGCTATCAATTAGAGGAGGCGTGCGTAAGCGCTGCCGGAGGCGCCAATAGAGCGTCGTGACTTCTGTTCGCATTAGCGTGGGAACTAGATTGTACGTGCATATCCGCTCACTAAGGAAAAGTAATTTTTCAAACATTTGTAAAACATTATTTAATTATATACTTTGCTCGCTGCTTTGCTAGAGTGAAAGTAATGTTCTATTACTTATATTATTTTTTATTTTCTTGAGATAATATTTGCTCTAAATATAAATTCGAAAGTCAAGTAAAGTAATGCTGTCTGTTTGTCTACTAGGCTTTCACGATCAACTTGGACGGATTTCGGTATAAAAATGGACCTTGAAGAGGGACATAGGCTACTATTCATCGCGATAACATATAAGCGGGCCGAGGCGGCGGGCTAGTACTAATAGTATCTATCCATTAGAAAAGCTGTGTCCGGTGTCTATTTAAAACAAAAGATATTTTTAGTAAGCATATACGTATTTATTAATTGTTAGATCTGCGCTATGTTTTGTCTAATATTTGCTTCCATTCTTCAAACTATACCTAATTTAATTTTTCTCTACTATAACAGAGTGACTGCATCGATAGCGGAGTGTTTTAAGCGGTTGTCAAACCATTTTCAACTGCGCTGAGTGCTGTGGGTTCAAACCCATGAGACAACACTTTGTGAGAATCACAAATTGTTGTATTGCGTGTGGGTGTTCTTTGTGTCGTTTCATGTATGACTGTAAAAATGTCTTTAAAAAAATACGTTCTACCGAAATAGGTTTGGTAGCTCTTCCCGTAAACATCTATATCTTAAAATAAAAACATTACAGAAAAATGATTGAACGGTAATAGATATTGTAACAGTATAGAACAATAATATAACTCATGCTCATAATATAAATACACATGAAAATTGATGTAACTAAAGTCCTTCTCAATACAGGATGTATTCATTATGCGGAAGGTATCTTTAAAAACAGCAAAAGTAAAACAACAATCAGAAGTCAGTATTTTAATCATGGACTTATACATATAATCACTTACGTGCTTTTTATTAATTTAATATTGAACTCATTATGTTAGCGTTAGCTTATGTTGAGTCATTACCTACTTTTTTTTACGTGTTAAATCCCCCTCGGGCCTTTACCCCACCGGGGTTCGCGACGGGGCGGTGTGTCGGAATCGAAACGACTAAAAACACACGGTGTGCCACTCTGCACCTGATACGAGAGAGATCCGCGAACCATTTTCTTACGCTATCCGGACCTGAGTCATTACCTACTGAGGTAAGGGTATGTCTGCGTTTTAGTGGCCTAACCTCTTTGAGTTTCAACAGTCCTTGTACCCATTCTCCATCCGAGAGTTGCTGTTGCTCCCTTATCTTATCCTTACCACTTTTCTCCTCTCAATTAACTTCAATTCATAACAAACTCCTAAAGATAATTACCATTCCATTAATAAATAATAAGTCTGACGTGATATGTCATTATGTCGATTTGGGGTAGTTAACGGACAGATGATCATCGAAATGGTCTGTGTTTTTTCAGCGTACGGCACCTAAGGCTGGCAGGTAGTTTTCGTGGAACCACAATATACTCTTAGCTTCTACATCCACAAGGAGCTGGAGATCCGAAGATATTTTTCACACCGTCAACATAAAAAAAAATATAATAATTTACTTTCATAAAATACATATATACATATAGTATTATTTGTAACTTGTCACTGTTATACATTTTCACAAGTATCAGCCTTGATACCAGTACATAGAAACCACATTACAATAATATACACACATATTATGTCAATTCCTTTATTTATATACACACCTTATAAGTAAAGGTCTTTAGTTTCTTCAAGATATATAATGTAGAATCTAATTCAGAAACTGCATGGAGCCAACACATGCCAATAAACATGCATGCGTTTACAACGCAAATAACTTCAATCACCTTTAAATTTAAAACCTACTATATTCAAAAGTAATACTAAAGGCGCATTAACACTGTACAATAGGTACGCAGAGATTTAGTATTTAGAAGGCTTAGAGGTCATGTAGGACGTTCACTGGGCCTTGTTAATGATGATTTGCTCAAGATGACTGGCAAGGAGCTGGATGCAAGAAGCCAAGGATCGATCTAAGTGGACTGCTATTAGGCTGATATGATAATGATGAGATCGAGCATCCCCAAATAAGTATGAAGGGTCAAATTTTGCGAAAAATAATTGCACTGCAGTAGTTTTCGCTACAGCACTTGCCAATTCGCCAAGAGTTGTAGGATTAAATCTCTTTGTGTAATCCGCAAATTGTTGTTTTGAGTCTGGAAGCTCATTGGGTCCTTGTCAAGCAAGTCTGTCTTTTTAAAAACTGTGAAAAAATAAGTCATACCTAAATAGTTTTGGCACCTATTCTCGTAAACCGCGTGCAGATATTTCTAAATAAAAACATTACAGAAAAAATATTGAACAGTTATAGATATGCTAAAAAAGTGAGAACACTATGTTGTATAACAACCCGCACTTGTCCATCGTGGGTACGTGTGGCCTTGACCCTCTCCTGAAAGAAGACCCGAGCCCAGCAGTGAAACATTATAGGTTGTTAATTTTTTTTTTTATATTTGAGCTGCCAAAATGACTCTGCCCTGCCTGATGGAAAGCATGAGCAGAATCCAAGAGTGGTGGTCACCATCCTCAATGCGAAAAAGAACAATGCAGCATGGTGACCCACACTATGGCGGCCTGGTGAGATGCTTTTTCACGCCCCGCTTAAAGGACCCGGGATCATAGTGGGAAGGAAACACGTGCGCTGGTAGTGAGTTCCAGGTTTTGACCGCTCGGCACAGGAAGGAAGCACCGAAGCGATGAGTACGAGAACGTATGTCTTCCACTTTAAAGCGGTGACTTCTAAGGCCGGCACGTGTTGTTCTGTAGAGGAAGGGAGAGGGGGGAATCAATTGGAAGAGCTCTTCAGAACACTCACCATGGTAAAGGCGATAGAGTACTGCCAAGGAGGCGATATCTCTACGCAACTGTAGAGGCTCGGTGGCTCCGGGACTATCGATAATACGGATTGCTCGCCGCTGCAACCGGTCAAGAGCGTCAAACAAGTACTGTGCGACACCATCGCAAAGGTGAGAACAGTACTCCACGCACGAGCGAACCTGGATCTTGTAAAGAAGACACAGATGCCTGGGCGAGAAGAACCGTCTCACCCTGTTTAACACACCCAGCTTCCGTGAGGCCGCTTTATTGATACTCTCAATGTATTCGCGTGGGTTGAGGTCTCGGCAGATATCTATGCCCAGGATAGCGACCCTTTTTTGTCATGGCATTTGAGTGCACTGAAAAGTGGAAGGGGAAGAAATGGAGACATTTTGGCTGAGAACGCGCACACTTGTGTTTTGGTATGGTCAAGTTGAGCGACAAGTTCTTGTCGTCTTCCTTCAACATCTGCTGGTTTGTCAGAGGGCTGTCCAAAATATTGATGAACTGTGCTGTCGTCTGCATAACAATGAATGTTGCCAAGGGCTAACGTGTCATTGATATGCAGAAGGAACAGTGTAGGCGACAGTACGGAGCCTTGAGGTACTCCGGCGTTAATCCACTGATACTCGGAGGCCGCACCATCGCAAAGGACTCTGATGCGGCGCTAGTGCAGAAACGCGGCAGTCCAATTACAGAGTTTGGGGGGCAAACCAAAAGCCGGTAACTTGGAGAGAAGCGAACGGTGCCAAACCCTATCAAAAGCCTTGGCCATGTCGAGGCTGATGGCCTAGGATTCCCCAAGCCTGTCAATAGCCTCACCCCAAAGGTGTGTGACGTACGCTAAAAGATCACCCGTGGACCGGCTGTCTGAAACCATATTGACGATTATTTAATAGGGAGTGATCTTCCAGGTAATGGACCAGTTGTTTGTTAATTATCCTTTCAAATACCTTACAGATGACGGAGGTGACGGCTATCGGACGGTAGTTGGCAGGTTCGGAGCGATTGCCTTTTTTAGGGATGGGTTGAATATTCGCCTCTCTCCAAGCCTCCGGAACAGCTCCCGAGGAATAGGACTGGCGATACAGGCGCGTCAATACCGGGGACAACTCCGGTGCACAGTTCTTAAGAACCACCGCTGGGATACCGTCGGGTCCACTGGCTTTCCGGACGTCGAGTGACAGAAGCTCCGCACGGACATCACTCATCCGGAGGCGATTTTCTTGCATAGTAGTTTCGCAGGATGGGATGGTAGGTGGGAGGTATGCCGCAGTCATCGATTCGGGAGTTAGCCGCGAAGAGATCAACAAGCAGTTTTGCTTTCTCCTGCGGCTGGTGGGCAAGTGATCCGTCAGGATATTTCAGCGTTAATGGATGTTAATGATGATGTTGTAAATTATACCCATAATATAATGATGATAATAGCTTATGTTATTCCCAATAAAAGAGTTACACTCTATCTTGCTTGCTGTCTTCAATAATTGCGTCTTCTATCTCATGTATTTAGCATATCACAGTTTTATAAAATTGACCGGTTATTGCCCGCAATATACGAGTCGAAGATAAGACTAACTGTTTTTAAGAATAAAATTATCACGAAAAAACTAGAAAAAAGAAACTATTTTGTCTATGGTCACAGCCTAACTTTAATTGGTTTTAGAATTTAAGACCTCACACTCTCGTAGGAGCATGAACTTTGTCCAGTACAGTGACGGTGGCGTGCCTACGAGCCATTCAAGTATTCAATATCATCTTACACTGCTTACGCCCAATCCAATATATGTGGGAAAATAGTAAGACCTCGTTATCTAAACATAGAAGGTTAACTATGTACATTATTTAAATGTGTTTTTTAATCAGTTGTAACATGCGCACAATATGGAATATTTTGTTATAAACCTTTGACACGGATAATAAATATGTCCATGGGCATTTAATGTGTTTTGTAAAGTTGTCTGTTGACATTACAAACTGAAAACCCAAAAATAATATTTCTTATCTCTAATAATAAATTATCAAAAAAGCCTTCGTTGCAGTGTAGCCATTTCTGAAAATAAAATATTTGAAAATGGAATGTCGATATAATCAACAACATAAACATACCATTCGAATGAAGAACACCAATAAAAACACCTTTTGCTCCATATACAAACTGATATTACCCCAGTTAACACGTAAAATAACCCACAAAAGTCACATAACTTGCAGAAAAAGAATTCAAAAAAAGAATGTCCGAGTTTTTCTCTTTCAAGCTTGAATAAACAGATAAAATTGACAGGTGTGGTCTATAGCAGAATAAATGTCAAACATTTAAATGTAAAATGAAAATTATGAACATTTCGGGGATAATTTCGGCTCAGTTTACGAGTCTTTGAGTGTTAATAAAGATAACGTAATAATGGCAATGTAAAACTAAACGTTTATGATGGATATTGTTTTAAGTACCGAGCGGTTGCATCTTAAGGGTCAGACGAACACACTGCTATAAAATATACGGTAAATAATATATGGTTTAGAAATTAAATTTTAATCCATATTTTTGTCATCATCATCAGCCTATCGCAGTCCACTGCTAGACATAGGCCTCTCCAATTTCACGCCACTTAGTTCGATCCATGGTTTCTCGCATCCAGCTCCTGCCAGCCGTCTTGCGCTAATCATCGCTCCACCTGGCTTGTGGACGACCTACATTACGTTTGCCGAGACGCGGTCTCCACTCAAGAACTCGTTTACCCCAACGGTTATCGGTTCTTCGGCAAATGTGACCATCCCACTGCCACTTCAGCTTGCTAATCCTGTGGGCTACGTCGATGACCCTGGTTCTTTGTCGGATCACCTCGTTTCTAATGCAACCCCTTAGAGAAACGCCGAGCATAGACCTCTCCATAGCACGCTGAGCGACTTTGAACTTATGGACCAGTCGAACCGTAAGTGTCCACGTTTCGGCTCTGTATGTCATTACGGGTAGGACGCACGCATTGAAGACTTTCGTCTTTAGACCACACAGTGCGGCAGGCACTGTGTGGATGTGGTCTATGGTGCCATATCCGCTCCGAAACCCAGCCTGCTCCGGTGGCTGGTATTCGTCGAGTCTTCGCGCAAGACGGTTCGTGATGACTCTTTAAAACAGCTTATAGACGTGGCTCAGGAGGGAAATGGGCCGATAGTTCTTCATCATGGTTTTATTTCCCTTTTTGAAGAACAGGATGACCACACTCCTACTACTACTACATACTTTTGTATTTGGTCATTTTTTTTTCTTGTAATTATTAACAATATTCAAACTTATTTTGAATATTTCAGCAATTGATGATAACGGTAGGTGTGTATGTATAAAAAAATAATTTTTATTTTCTAAATAATCTTGTGACGCCACTCAGATTTATCTTCTATGAAAAATGTTATTTTGAGTAAAATTAAAATTTTGACTTAAATTATGTCTTGATAAAGACACCTCTTTTTATATCATGATAATAAAAAAAATAACCAAAAAACGACTTCAGGAACTAGACCAAATTTAAATGCGGCGGCACCGGAAGCGCTATCTTTTAAATAAATAAAAGAATCATCAAAATCGGTTCACTCAGTCGAAAGTTCTGAGGTACAAATATAAAAAAAAATACAGTCGGAATGAGAGTCTCCTCCTTTTTTAAAGTCAGTTAAAGACCTTCTCCAGTAAAAAAAATGTATATTCTATTGACTATTGTAATATGTCTTTAAGATCGTTCCAAACGATCGAATAATTAATGTTTTTAAATGCGGTTTTGCCTATTCAAAAAAACGTTAATTGGTTTAGCTGGCTTATAATTAATTAGCTTCATATAACATTAGTTGATGAAAGATAAAGACAAAAAACTATACTATAAAACTACCATGTGCTCTCACTAACGTAATAATTTAAATTAGCAAGACACTAGCTGCAGTTCACCAGTAGATTAAATAGATCGATAGAAAACTCTTTATTTGAACAAGGTATTACAAAGTTTCGAGAGAGTACATTACACCATTGCCAAAAGCGATAGGATATATTTTAGATAGAAAAAATCGGAATCTAACACATTAAAAAAGATAAAAGATTATACAGCCATGGTTATGCTTTTAGAGATAGACTCATATACCAACTCGGTAGGGAATAACCATACGCAGGCGTTCCCCTCTATCAAAGAACAAGCCCAAAAGGGCCTATGCATTATACTGGTATGGCACAGAGTGAGTTTTAGATGTGGGAGAGATTCTATGTTTTGTTCTACTTGTTACGTGATAGTTCGTAGTGACAGGAGATTGTTTTTGTATGTGAGTAAAATGTGTACGTGTGAAGATTGCCGCCCGCAAAAAAAGCCCTCGGCTTGGTCAGTTTGTGTTGATAATGAGATGGACTGGTGATGGTAAATGGACACCTGTAACACCAGTGGCGTCACAAGTGCGTTGCCGACCTTTTAGGGATGGGGAAGGGGATGGGGGAGGGGTTGGGGTATGGGCCTCCGGTACTCCTCCTCACTAACTTGATGAAACACAGTGCAGTCGCTGTTTCTCACCATTTCTGTGAGGCTGTGGTACCATTCGGGTAGAGCCGGCCCATTCACGCTGGAGCGTGGCTCTCCCAAACGTGGCACTTAAGCATTTTATTGTAAATAAATTTAATATTTCTGAAATATTTTTGCAAAGTGGTTACCCTTAAGTAAAGCGCAGTGTTTACGACTGTACGCAATGGTTTTCAGTAAATCCGTGATGGTAATCACTTAATTCGTTCTTTTTTACGATCGCACATCAAAAGTTCATTCCTGATATTGACCTTTGACAACACAATGTCGCATTTTTTCGTAAAATACTTTTAAGCTTTTTAATGTGAATTTATTTAAAAGAAATAATGTTCAATGTTATATAATAGTGTATTTTATAGCGAATACTTTTGGTAGTGGCTTCACTTATGGCTTCAAATATGGCCAGCCCACTGCCACTTCAGTTTACTAATGCTTTGGCCTATGTCAATGACCTTGGTTCTCTGCCGGGTCATAGTCCACGAATGCTAGACACGATTATCTTCTGTCTTCTGTATAATCTGCCGCACTATATGGATGCGATCTATGGTGCCATATCCAGCTACTTCCGGTGGTTGGAATTCGTCGAGTCTCCGCGCAAGACGGTTCGTTATCACGAACCTAGAGCTATCGCTCTTGAGAACAGCTTGTAGACGTGACTTAGAAGGGAATTGGATCGATATTTCTTCAACCTGGTCTTGTTACCCTTTTTAAAGAACAAGATGACCACACTTCTACTCCACGCCTCTGGAGTTCTCCCTTCGAATAGGACAGCGTTAATAAGCTTTTGGAGCTCCCTCAATACGGGTTTACTACCTAAGTTATGTTGTAACGCCGTCCTCTCCGGGGACTTTTTCATTATTCAGCTGCCCGAGCGCTCTTTTCGGTGTTATGGCGTGTTAATGTGGCTCTAGAGTCTTCATTTTCGGGATCAGGTCGAGATGCAGGCGAAGCGTACAAACCGCTATAGAATCGTTCCACCTCCGAAAGGGCGGCCGGCTTGGTGGTAACGACTTCTCCACTTGCTGTAGTCAACTTCGTCAGGTGGCTTCCTCCGAGAGACTGTGCAAACACTTTTGACGCCACTTTGGAGGAAAACCACGGGAAGACTTTAATTAACAAACGTACAAAGAGATCATACATCATCAAGAATCTAATAAAAAAATTTCAGGTTTCAAAGAGGTTCTCACAAGAACAAACTTAAATATTGAGATTTCTTGAATAAAGCGGTAGATACAGCATCTGCGGTACTCGTTATTCTAATCACTTCCAAAGATATACATTTAATTGACCTATCTAATAATTAATTAATTAATTATTTATGGGCGACACTCGGTGATGTTTTGGCCGATTGTCAATGAAAACTCTTTAAGAACGATGACGGGATTTTACTTGATTAGCTTTTGATAATAATTAGTGGGGCCCAAAGTCGATGTTTGAACTTTTTTCATGAATTAATAAAATTATTATTTGAGATTGATGACTGAAACACAATAACAGGAAAATATAGGCTTAAATCAAATAGTAAAATATTTTCCCTAATTTAAAATAGTATTTAAAACGAATTTCCATATGGCGACTGATTAAGAATACGGAATAACCATCCCCACACATGGGTGTCGTAATAGGCGACTTGGGGAGAAAAACTACGCAGGATACAACTACAAGAGAAGGAAAACTTGAAACAAACCCTATACCAATTTGTCTGTCTCCAGCGTGGTATAGCACGTCTACAACTCCTCTCTACGGAGAGGTCCAGCAGTGGACTTTCTTTTCATGAGTAGGGTGCAAACGAGCAGACGTATCACCTGATGGTAAGCGATTACTGCCGCCCATGGGCACCCGCAACACCAGAGGTGTCACAAGTGCGTTGCTGGCCTTTGGGGGATGGGGAGGGGAAGGGGGATGGTGAGGGGGATAGGGGGCGTTGGATTAGGGTAAGGGCCTCCGGTATCCTCACTCACTCGGTGAAACACAGCGCAAGCGCTGTTTTACACCGGTTTTCTGTAAGGCCGTGGTATCACTCCGGTTGACCCGGCCCATTCGTGCTGAAGCGTGGCTGTTAAAGGCTGTTGATAACTAAAATAAATAAATATTTTTCGGACTTCTAACAAACAACGCCATCTAGTCCCAAGCTAAGCGGACCTTGTGTTATGGGTACTAGGCAACTGATATAATTACATATCCATACTTTTTTTTGTAAATACATACATAATATACATAGAAAAAACCCAAACTCCGAAACAAATATTTTCAGATCGTACAAACATTTGGTCTGACCCAAGGAATCGAACCCGAGACCAAAAGAACAGCAGTCGCATACGCTGCCACTACGCCACCGAGGCAGTCAAACGTCACCACTAGTTTAAAAAAAGAAAATAGTTTGACAAAAAGAAAAAATAATGTTGATCTGACTTATTTAGAGTTAGGAAAGGTCGAACTCATCTTGAAAAAGTTACCACGCAAGTGTTTTTGGACCTAATCTTTTTATAGAATAAATGTTTTCATTTCACAAATATACATAACATACTAAACAAATTCATGGTCATTTATCTATGTTTGAAATACTGCTGTAAATAAGTCTTGATTTATAAAAAGCTATATCGCCATAGTTAGCATTATGTAAACATGTTATAAATGTAAATGAAGGACCAGTATGATATACCACGGTGTGTTTTTAGTGGCTTTCTAAGAGGTATTAGACTGTTAGTAATTATTTTACTTAACTGTCTGCTCCTTAGTCCCCATTACATGTAACAAACACTTACACTTAACACGGCCTTGATGGCGCAGTAGTAGCTTTCGCTATGGTTGTGTTTGAGGTCTTGAGTTCGATTCTAAATATTTGTTTGATTTGCGAGTATTTGATTCAGAGTTTTGAGTGTTTTCTATGCATAATACATGTGTATTTAAAAAATATATATTGATATTTATATTAGTTATTTAGTATCCATAGTGTATTGTGAATTAGATGTTCGAAATATTATTACTTACAGGCTTAACTCATCAATTTTATTTGGAGTGTGTGTAATATTGTAAATGATTTTGAATGATTTCTTCTTTGAATAAGTAGGAAACTAGGCTATAGAATACCACTACTTTAGGTGTAAGAATTGATAAAGAAGTAACTTATAGAGGCTCATTCCACAGTTTTGTTGTGCGCGGCAGAAAGTTTCAAGAAAATCGCACAGTTGTGAGCTGCCAACCATCTAAGTGATGGGGATGAAACTGCTTTCGCATAGGACGATGGTGAAAAGACTAGGATGATGGCTGGGATAACAGCTAAGGCTGGATATTGAGAAAGGGATACCAAATTGCTATCAGTTTACCTATGTGACTAAATTCTAGTTTTATAACTACTTCGGCCCGATTCTTGACTTTATACGTTTTAATATGCTCTTGAAAAAGGATTTAAACAAAGTCTAAAAGACATCATACAAAATCTAACAGATTATATTAGAATAAAACAAAAGTCCTAAAGACATCATACAAAATCTGTTAGATTTTGTATGATGTCTTTAGGACTTTTGTTTTTTATGCAAAACAAATATTATTTGTCTTCCATGATAAAAGCTAGTAAATGAAAAAAAATAATATAATATATAAACGTCTAATCGACCTGTCAACTGAAGTAAAGTAACAATTAAAAAAGCAATGTAGTTTACGAATAAGGCAAAACGCACATACCCAATCCTTTTAAACTTCAAGCAACGAAGCGATTTAATTAAGCTTATTTGTATAAACAGTAGCCTTAATAAATTAACATTCAGCACGACAAAATCCATAGTTTGATGTAAATTAAAAAGTTACTGCACTAGTTAGTGGGGTAATAACGCCAATTGCTAATCCATCAGACAAGGAACCAGATCCATTTCCTTTACGCACAACTTATGGTCTACTTTACATAATATCCTCTATTTAACTATATTGTTGATCGACATTCCTAAATTAAAACTTAGTAACGATTAATCAGTTCCCAACTCGCACTCGGCCAGGTGGAGACATATGACCTTAACCCTCTCCTGAAAGGAGACCAGAGCCCTGCAATGGGATATTACGATTTGTTGATGATAAACTAATAAAATCATTATACAATTTAAAATTCCACGTATTATTGACATGATTTTAATAAACGGAGGCAGATAACGTGGTGTAGCGTCACATGATGCCACTATGCTGGTATTAGCTTCCAAAGGCTTCTTCAATAGTGATTTTTCTAGTATAAATAAGAAATATGCTTCTATATTTATTCCTTACACACATATGTATTGCCTGACTAAACAGAACATGTACCTTAATTACACTGCTGAGAAACATATTTTATATTACTCTTGAACTCAAACCTATTATAAACTATATTAAGAACAAATACACAATTTGTCAGACCCAGAAAACGTATATTGACCTCAAATCATCAAGTACGTTTTAATAAGGTTTATTCTACTACCAATAACATATAATATAACTAATTTCAATAATAGTCGCCTCTTTGGCAAAGGCCTCCCTCAATACTTTCTACTGCTTTATATCCCTGGCTGTTCTCATCCAGTCTGCTCTAACTCTCTGTTCGAAAATGTCTCGCCATCTTGTTTTTTGTTATCCTCTCCTCCTTACTTTCGCATTCTACATATATGACCAGCCCAGTTCCATTTTAATAAACAGATTTTTTCTATAATATTTTGAATGTTTTTAATTGTTCTAATTTTTTTATTACTAATTTTGTGTATTAGTTTTACGTTTAACTTGACAAAAAAACATGAAAAATCAAACTAGCAATCTGTTAAAGAAAATGGAATGAGGTATGTTAGACATTTTTAAATAATGATTCACTATCAAAACCCATTCACGGACCTAAAATCCAAAAAAAAACATTTATGAACCGAACTGGTTCATTTTTTTTGGTGCCACTTTACAAATATGACAAAAATGTAACCGATATTGAAGCTTGTCGCGTTAGTTACTGCTGTGTACTTGATAAGTATGGAAGGAGTATGATATAAATGCAAACCAAACGCCTTAGCGGGTAAACATATTAGCCGAGTCGGAAAAAAATACGGGTTTGACTACCAACTAGGTTTGTTCCGTTTACGTCTTTTTGAATTGATATAGCACCATTCTAATATTTTATATAATAATGTGACTTTACTTGTTACTGTTCTATGTCTAAGTTTAAATATCTTATTTTTATTTAAAACTTACTACTTGAAAAAAATTGAATTTAAAAATAATAACAAAGGAAAATATCTCTCTAAATATGAACTCTATTTTACTTGAACAAGAAAACAAGAGATAAATATATATTTAAACAAAACAAGAGACGCATATGAAATTCTTAAATGTAGATTTTAAGTTGTTTTTTAAGTCGTAGATCTACACAATGTAATATTATTTTATTTTTATTTATTTATCTTCATTGTACACATTTAACTGATAGAAAAAAAAGAATTACAACATACAAATGTGACAATTGGCGGTCTTATCGCTCATGGCGATCTCTTACAGACAACCTTTATATGGATAATTTAGTGACATTAATAAGGGTACCAGTAGTAGGGTGCACAAATCTCATATCTGTTCAAATGTGAACATTTACAAAAAAAAAATTGCTATGCTTTACTAAAAAAAACAGGTTATCTACAGTGAAAAACTAACAATTTCTTCTAGTCTCTTAACGTAATTAAGTGTCAAATCGTAAATAGTGCTTAAAGAGACATTTTATGTTCAAAAATATTTTATTGTTATGGTAATCCTAATGTTTGATTACTTAAAAGGTGAAAAATTTATGCTCCTCGCAATAAGGTGTAATTTACTATTTTAATCTCATGGATATTCATTCCTAGGTCGAGAATTTCTCTACTTCAAATACATGTAACATATTTCTTAGATTTTTATTTGTATTTGGAGCTTTTAAGCTATCCCAAGCCCTTGTTCTTGGGAAATAAAAATTTAGTGGCTTTTACATAACATTTTGAAAATAAAATAGGTTTCAGATCATCAATATCTTAGTAAGATAGTTGAGACTTTCCTGAAATAGCCCAGTCTGAGGGTGTGTGGTTTTGATCTGCTCACGTAATCAATGAGGTATATTGGTCCTATTCCAACATTTTTTTTCTGTTCTATCAATATGCCAAAAAAAACTTAAAAATATAACAAGTAATAGTCTTAGTCTCTATAATGTAAGTGGGATTTATAATATAAACGCTAAAATATAGACTTTAATACACATACGTAAACTCCTCTGGTTATTTAAACACAAAATTTTGTAACTACATATGTATTTTTAATCGATGAAATGTTTTTTTCTTTTCTTATCAATATTTTTGTAAAAAATTAGTTTTTATATATATTTTAAAAAACACTCTTTTTACAGCGGTACCGATAAATATCAAACAATATAACTTTAAATACTGAAGAAGTTTATATAAATTTTCAATTTTATTTTAGTCTGCTATACAGAAAACAGAACCAAAGCCTTGTATTAAGATAACCGACACTTTTTGCGTAGGTGTAAAAAATTCAGACGACTTTATTTGACATGATCTTTCCATATACCGCAATCTCCAAAAATATGAATGAATAAACTCACAACAAGCTTATGGACTTGAGATAAATAATTATGCATGGTAACTACAAATAATATATAAATGATAAATTCAAAACTAAAATTCATATATTGTTATTACTTAATGACATTGAACGAGCAATTATTGTATTTATATAATCTGAAATTCGGAAACGGCTTTGACAATTTTCATGAACTTTAGTATTCAGAGGTTTCAAAGGCGATAAATCGATCTAAAAAAAAATATCGAGCAAGACTCTGTCATCAACGTATCAAGTCTAGAATGCCATATTCTGCTTTCCAGTAAGTAATAGTAAATTTTGACAAAATTAAATAATTAAGTTACTACATGATTCAATTAGTACTAATTATTACATTATTACAAAAGCATACTGCAAGTAGACTAGAATTAGAAAATAAACACCAATGAACAATGACTGCCTCTGGTGGCGCAGTGGCGGAGTATGCGACTGCTATGCTTGAGATCTCGGATTCGACTTGCGGGTCGAACCAAATGTTTTATACAAACTGCAAATATTTGTTCCGGAGTTTGGTTGTTTTCTATGGATAATATGTGTGTATTTACAAAAGAAAGTAATATTTTCAACGTGTCACTTAGATATTCATCATCACTGAGTCCCTGTCTATCTCCACTATAATAAATGTTTAACTTGTTTTCGCAAATTTTGATGACATGAATTATACTGCTTAGGGTTCAGTAGCTTAGTCACGATACAAGACATCCAAACACCGATATAGGGGTGGCAGAATTACTACACTACACTGGGACAACACATTTTTGGTAAATTTCGTTGTTCAATACACGTAAAAATAGGCCGCAGCAAAATACAATATAAGCACGTACCTTGGACTGCTACGAACACTAGTTGAGCTTCCACCTCCAATTGTTCAGGAGTCGACTAAATATCTAGGGATTTCAGTTTACATAGGCGTCACATGCAAGTTGCGATAGAAGATGTTTTGATATTCCAGTAGGAATAAACATGATATCAGTCGCGCGCGCATCCTAGGTTTTTTTTACACACCCTTGTTTCTAAATTTGTACGTCTAGTGTTGTAATCGCAACCATTTAAGGATGCCTTTTGCTGCGATCATTGCCAGAATTGAAAACAAAATGTTCCTTTCAAAATTACGATCTATATTTTACGGTAACGGGACACTGTTGCTTCAACGATAATCATTTATTCAGACTTATTTATTATTAGTTTATTTAAAAACGTCCATACAAAAGTCCATTCGTGAAACGTTTAATTATTAAAACTTTTTACCACAAATCGATTACCACGATCGCTTTTTCCGAGAATCGTGAACAATTCCTAAGGTTATACTCAACCAGTATAATAATTTTACCAGCCTTCAATTCTTCCGCAAGGTTTTAAGGGCTGTGCTGAGTTCAGGGTTGAATAAACAGAAGTTATTCAGAGGTTTAAGCTATGAAACTCACCTATTTTGATGGCTTCCAAGAGATTTAAGTTGGTTGTAGGTTTTTTCTATTTTTTTAATGGGTAGATGGCTAACGAGCAAACGGATATTCTTATGATTAAATATTTATGTAAATAAAGTTTGAGTAACCTAATAATAAGTACTGAATAACTGTGGGTAACATCTAAATACGCTACAAATATATATTGTTTCTAGTTTAGATACCCTTAGGAGCCGATATTAATGACTAATAATAACGAAAGCCTTATATGAATTTTACCCGAACTAAGTAAAAAACAACACTAAATTGTACTGGAAACAAAACTCACGATCCCAGCTCCAGATTCAAAATCTCAAATCATTCAACGAAAATGCCGGGCATACCGACACCATGCTAAAAACACTCATTACATTATTACAGTTACTTTGTTGGAGTAACTATTCTCAAAGAGTACTTCTCTTAATATTTTCCTTTTAAATTATGTATGTATAGTCCCTCGAAAAAAAAAATGGCCATCATAACGACTGCCGATGGTTGGAAAAACTTATAACTTTAACTCACTCACTTTAACTATTATTATTTGTGTAAATTACGTATAAAATTAGAAATTTGAGTCATCATTAACATAAGCATATCAGTAACGCGAACCCGTATGATTTCTTCTTCCAAAAAGTGCTCAACGCGGCCAAAGAAGTTTTGTGACGCCAGCATCGTGGTAACACGAACTCATAAGATTTTCTCCTACCAAAAACTTAACGCGGTTAAAGAAGTTTTCACTTGAAAAAAAAACACTAAGGGTGTACTCACTTAAGCCTTAGAACGAATACGCCATTACAACTAATATCAAATCAATTGCAGGCATCCAGATCACTCGGTACAATAAATCAGCGCGTGCCAAATACAGCCAGCGCCTTGTACGTAGCCGCGTGATAGCGTCAATATATTTGTGCAACCGTCAGACGTGACATACCACTTGTATTTAGAGTGGGCTCACTATGTTTATTTATCGGTAAACGTGTGTAAGTTGTTTGTTTGGCCTTCTTATTGAATTAAGAAAACATAGATTATTAATTATAGGAGTGGAATGAATAGAGTGTTGGACTTGCGATCAAGTTGATTCGGGTTCCAATCGGATTCGGAATCGATAGAATCAAAAACAGTGCAATGACGTTTGAGCCTTGATTAGATTAATGATTCAATGTGAAATGGTGTGTTACGTTTGAAGATGATATGACGAGGTTTTTTTCATTAAATATGTGCTAAAATTAATGGAAGTATATATTTAAGTTTCTTTAACTTCAAAGATTTATTGCAAAAAATCATTTTTAGTAACAGTATTTTAATATTTGTACTTTACCACAGTGAAACTTAAAAACACAATAATTAGCTTTCAAGTATCCTCGAGTTGCACTCGGTGATTAGAAACAATCATCGAGGGTAAGCAACGACGGCGCGGTCAGTACCGGGATGGGTGAACGCTGGTGGCATGTTACCATGAGCGTCTCCGTGATTCGGAGGTCCCGTTAAGCAGTCGGTCCCAGTTGCTATCATAGGATAAGAGTTGTGAAGCTTAGTTAGAGGCCTTCGGGCGGTTTAAAAACATCCAACGTTAAGATTACGTAGCCACAACGTTGTCTTGCCAATCCCTAACACACACGTGGCCAGAGTAAGGACGTATGGCCTTAATCATCTCGTGAGAGGGGACCCGAGCCCAGCAGTGGGACATTATGGGTTGTTGATTGATTGATTGATATCCTCGAGAACATAAAGTCGATGTAAAGAAGAAATATTTTCTTCTAATATTTCATACATATGACGTCCAAACCTTTAAGAAAAGACTTATAAATGATAACGAAAGATAATACTTTTATGAGTTTTAAGTGCCAGATGTCTATGGGCGGCGTCATTAACTATTAATGAATTCATCTGCTGAGTTATTTGCCTTAAAAAGAAAAAGAATATTAAACCTGAGCTTAAGCTGAAGGATTTAAATCCGGACCTGCCAACAAGCCGGAGGTCACGGATTTCCGCGGTCATCTATTTTATCTGGATTTCACTTAACTTCAATTCTGATGATATTCTCTAGCATTTAGAAATATTTGGGCATATTTCTTAGCACTTTGGGTACAATGCCTCGGTGGCGCAGTGGTAGCGTACGCGACTGCTGTCCATGAGGTCTCGGGTTCGAATCCTGGGTCGGAACAAATGTTTGTATGATCCTAAATTAATATTTGTTTCGGAGTTTGGGTGTTTCCTATGTATAGTATGTATGTATTTACAAAAAAAAGTGTTTATGTATTCATATCAGTTATCTAATACCCATAATACAAGCTCTGCTTAATTTGGGACTAGATGGTGTTGTGTGTTTAGATGTCCGAAATATTATTAATAATGGTACTGACTTTGTCCAGTTTAAGATTAAATGAACGTGTATGAGATGTATGAAGTTACTAAAAATGGTTATTATTATTTCCTTATTGTGCTTTTAAAACCAAAGCATTTCATTAAAAATTATTGCTTGACCTATCATTTTTTTATAATACATGAAGATATTAAAAATATTCAGATGACAACAATCATCTTGTTTTAAACGATATTAAAAGCAATATTCAGTAGAACTGATTACTACATTAAAAGTTATTATAACTGTATTGAGAAGCTTTATTTAATTTGCATAGCCAATGTAATGCCAATAAATATTAACAGTCAATGAGCCAGGAAATTATTTTTGTAAATTATTGGAGAATTAATAAATCCGGGTTACCATTGAGAGTTATTTTTTTGTAGAGAATTCCTACTGACTTACAGTAAAAGGTAGTTTTCCTTTTTTATACTATATTGCCACATTCAATGGCTATGCATAAAATGCAAATTAATTACAGGTTGGTTTAAATATCAAATTATTGTGACTGCTTCGGTTGTTTACATAATTAATATAAACTTCTAGCCATTTAACTTTTTTATTGAATTGGGAGAAAACAAGCAGACGTATCGCCTGATGGTAAGTGATTACCACTACCCCTGGACACTCGCAACACCAGAGGCGTCACAAGTGTGTTGTTGGCCTTTGGGGTATGGGGAGGTGGATGTGGGAAGGGGTTGGAGTATCGGTGAAACATGGTTTACACCGGTTTTCTGTGAGGCTGTGGTTTCACTCCGGTCGAGTCGCCCTATGCATGCCAAAGCGCGGTTTTGCCACGGTGTAAAGTTCAGTTTTAAGTATTAAAATATCAGTATTTATTTATCTTTTTACCATTAAAGGTTATTTTAAAACACAAAATTAGTTTCATAATTATTTAATGTTGAATTAAGGAATAGCATTGGTAAATCAATTATTTTCTTTGTAGGTTCAGTCAGCATTATAAGTTTATTTACATGCGTTAAATAACTTGAGATTTATTACATTTTTTTGCTGAAGAATCCTAAACTATGTCACATAATTAGATTATCCAGTTTGTATGATGTCGTATTCATACCACTACCCTACAATATAATTTAGTAAACTCACATTTTATTAAAACCATTTTTATTCATTTCCATATACATTCGGCCTTCACTCGCACAATGAAACGGTGATACGAATTGAAATAATAATAATAATATTATTTTGGTTTATATCTTTACTGCAATTTTTAACGTTTTGAAAGCCTACACGTATTTTTATGCATATTCCAAATGTATCATGTTTAAATGGGAGAGCCATGACTCGGCGTGAATGGGCCGGCTCGACCGATGAAACAGCGCTTGCAATGTATTTCACCGAGTGATTGAGGATATCGGAGGCTATACCCCCAATCCCTCCCGTCACTCCTCTCCTCATGCCCTAAAAGCCAGCAACACACTTATGACGCATCTAATGTTACGAGTGTCCATGGGCGGCGGTTATCGCTTACCATTAGGCAATAAGTAATATTTATTAATAATCACCAGTGCAAAACCGTCCACTGCTAGCAGTTGTATATCCAGATATAAAAGGCCTATGACCAGCAGTTAATTGTAATTCCTCCATACAATATGGACTGGATGCAAAAGTAAATATTAGGTTACAATTAAAGTGAATTTGGTAAATTACAAAGATTCTGCGGCTAAGTAGACTAGAGATTACAAGTCGCAGAAATGGTCTTTTGGACTAAACCTATCTGGTTTTAACTATTGTTTATAGTGGACATGTAGGACTTTAAAAGGTTAAACCACTATACTACACCTCAAAGTATAGACCGTCAAGTAACTCTTAAAATATTTTATTATATACTGCCAGGTTTTATATTTTAGAGTGGTCAGCACCACGCCTGTGTAAACCTATTTTTTATCTCGAGCATATTTGTAAATTTTATCACCTTCTAACCTATTGTAGTTTAGCAAGTACGGTCTGCAAATAAATTTATGGATAGAAACGAAAAGTAATATAAATTCTATCACTCAATGAAGTTTCTAGTTTATTACCATATTTAATAGGCTTTATACTGCTAAAATTTTATGTGAAATGTTAATCAAGCTAGGTAGTTAAATTACGTTTTAAATACATTATTCATAGATGTATATCATAAAGATTTAACGCATTTTGATTTATTACTTTATGCTATCATAAGCAGTGTAATATTTGACAGCAATAGGTTCTACAAGATATAGGCATAGTTTACCATGAACTTTAATCATTTCCATTTCTAAGTCAGGTGACAGGATACCAATGAGTTTCATAATTATCATCATCATCACAATCACCTCTTTTTTGTAAGTGCAGATACCCCTGTATACACCATAAACTAGTGGTTATATCGAATAAAATCATTTCTGATATAGGAATCTTTATTGTATAGGGAGCAAACAACTAAATACAACCTAAGACATGTGATTTTGCAACTTTTGCCTCAACAATTGTTGTCTTGTTTAGTAAATCCACATGATTATGCTGATAAGTATTACAAAAATACTGAAGTTTCAGGTCTCAAAAATTGTTGTTAATTCTAATAAAGAAGAAAAATTTACATAAATAGAAGTAGTCAGATTTAACTTTTAGAAAACTACACTGATAATGACGCAAATTGGTACTAAGAGAAAGATTATTTATTGCTAGAAAGAGAATAAATAAATCTGATTTTTTTTGCTAACCATCCTAATATTCCAAAGTAATGTTAACCGGAACAATACTTCAATATTTATGAGCGTTCGGTTAGCAACAGAGATCATATACATTGAACTTTATAGTAGCAACACATTGTTAAACACAGCCTTATATTTTACATATTATGACGTCATAATTTTACTCATACACATAAGTTAGTACTTGTTTATAGCTTAAATAGACATATTATGAACCTTTTCTATCAGAATTTACCTTACAAGAGCTATATTACAATTTTTATATCCGTATCTTAAAATAAATCATTTCGTAAATATACGATCAATGGGGTGGTCCGGCTCAGCCTTAATACAGTCACAGTCTGTTAAAATTATCATTAAACAACAAAACCCTTTAACATAATTATTATGACAATGCAGTTGATATCCTTGGCTTCGTATAACATTATTAATACCATTAATATTAATTAAATTTTATTCCAAAAGGAAGTGGAACACACAACTGTACTGCTATATTGACCTTAAGAGTGATGACAGACTTAATCATTTTTAAAGTTGGGCAATCATCATCATGATAATCATTCATCATCAGCCTATCGCAGGCCACTGCTGGACCTAGGCCTCTCCAATTTCACGCCACTTAGATCGATCTATGGCTTCTCGCATCCAGCTCCTGCCAGCCGTCTTGCGCAAATCATTGCTCCACCTGGCCTGTGGACGTCCTACACTACGTTTGCTGAGACGCGGTCTCCACTCAAGAACTCGTTTACCCCAACGGTTATCGGTTCTTCGGCAAATGTGACCAGCCCACTGCCACTTCAGTTTGGCGATGTTTTATCAAAATTTTTGTGTATGGAAAGTGATACGCTATCGCTACTAATAATAAATTAATTCAAAAGCCTTTGTCCAACCTAACCTATTGCATTGATTTCAATTAAACTAGGCGTAGAGATACTTTGATTTTTAAGGAATGACACAAATAGACATGATAGCAGTAACCAAGAGCCACTAAAATTATACATTTATCTGATGAAATGGGATTCATAGAGTCACAAACAGACGCCATGACACCAACCCACTGTTTTTGACAATTGGAGATACTTCCAAACACCATAAAACTGTTTTTCAAAATAAGTCATCATGCCTATTTTTATCGCGATAAGGAAAGTATACGTAGGCAACAGCTTTCATATGTATAAACGCTTAGCAAAACTGAATTTTCTTTTTTCCCTAACTGATTATTTAAGTGGTTTGAGATAATAATAGTGCCAAAATTATTATTTTGAAAACTTAAAATAAAGTTAAAATAAGGAAATTGAAGAAGAAGAAAGTCAAACGGTATTTCCTTAACATAAATCCTTGTGTTGAATTTAGCCGTAACTGTGATACTGTGCCGCGATTTTGTGTAGCTCGCACAGTGAGTGAATTGTGTACGTGCTGTGGTGCTGTCTTACGTATGATTTGTAACGCTCCCTGTATAATACGTGATCACGTGTAGCCTGAGGACATGGTGGAAGCGAGAGCGGATTGTATATTATTACGAATAAATTATATTTACGAATAATTGCTATAAATATGAACAATTTATGGAGCTCAAAACGATTCATTGTTTTGTAGGAGAATATATTTTTGTTTACAGAAATTTCTCTATGAATTTGTAAGTGTTGCGTTATTAAAACTGCCAAGAGCTAATGTATACTTTTATACATAATATTTTACATATTTTTTTTAAGTATTTAGCCAAGAATTTAACTTTATACCTAGTTAAAAATATGTACACGCATAATTCATAATTATTTACAATAACTAAATACTACAACTTTAAAAACTAAAATTTTTCTGCTTCTTTTTCTGCTTTCACAAGACAAGACATTATTGGACAATAATGTTTAAAAAATACAAAAATACCAGGTCATACATACTCAAGGGGCTTTAATATAGAATGAAAGCAGCCTAATGTTATAAAATCTTATTTTTTGAAGAAACAACGCACTTTCGCCCTAAGAACATATCATGACTCAGGACACTAATTAGTTGCTAATATTATCCATACATGAGTGTTAATTAATATAGTGTCCTATGTGAGGATTAAATGCAACACTCAGCGCAATAGGAAATGACCAGGTAGATACTTGAACCACTGCGCGGTACTTGCAGTTAGAACTCTTCTCTTATCACCAAGTCACAACCCTATAAGGCCGTCAGCAGAGGACTCGGGTCGCGTACGTGCGCGCCCGTATCATCTCGTCGACAACGTGCGTTGCGCCTAACTTACGTGGTGCACTATTTGGACAATACAATATATAAGTTTCACATTTTGCTTGCTTGACCCAAATACAACCTCGAAAGGTTCCTTCGGTGATGTTATTACTCAATAATTTTCCATACGAATATGAAAAAAATATACGTGAGGTTCATATGATGGAAAATTTTATATAAAATACATTATTAACACACCTTACGAACATGTTTTCGTCATTAACTATTAAAATATTCCGTTTATTTTTTTTAAATCAAGGTGTTTACGATAGGTACTGAGCACATACCTAGGCTAACTGACCCTCGATTGTGATCAGAACCAGTGTAACCTGATTGAAAAGACGGGCAATTTTCTTTAAACCCCTATATATACCTACGTGTTACATGATAATCGTCATCTCAGCCATATGGCGTCCACTGCAGAACTCTCTCACGGTGACTTCTAAGAAGACCAGTAGAAATGACCTACATACGCATACAGCTTGTGATCTGCAGTAGGTCATCTGACTACTTTATTGATGGACATCCTCCGCTGGGCTTTCCAGAAGTGATTTTCATTCGTTTTGGCGTCATCGATCTATAAATCATCTATACGCTTATCAATAGCAATCTACTTAGTTCGATGGTTCCAAGCAATAAAACAAAACTCAACGTACATGCATATATGTGTATGTATGTACGCGTCCATTCTGTTTAACCTTCACATTGAATTTAACCACACATTTAGCAAATACAATACCAAATTCCTATCCTCTGAACTACAAATAAAATAATAAATTATGTTCGTGCGCCCGTAACTTATTGCAACGGAGATGTTGGCGGTACTTTACAAACGAGCAACTTTTTTTGCGGAGAGTAATCAATCGATTGTTTAATTATTTCTTTTATGACTCAATTTTTCACGAATTCTTAGAGAGAGGGAACAAAATGTGAACATTTTGTTCTATAATATCCTCTGCGCCTTTGGCTGGTCTCCGTTGAGACTGGCCGCCGTAGCCGTAATCGGCTAGGAGAACATTAGTAGTAGTTTTTGTAGAAAATGTTTGCGTTGTTTTTTTTATGATATAGGTGGCAAACGAGCAGACGTATTGCCTGATGGTAAGCGATTACCGCCGCCAATGGACACTTGCAACACGAGAGGCGTCACAAGTGCGTTGCCGGCCTTCGTTGCGTGTTTTAGTTCACCATTATCTTTCTAGCCTTTATTATTCCCAAGATTATTTGGAATCAGCTACTAGATGAACCGGTTTTACCTGAATGTCAGTTTTTACAAAGAGCGACTGGCATCGGACCTCCGTAACTCTAAGGGTGAACTGAATTTAAAGGTTGAACTAGTGTATTGCGTGTTTCTGCCGGCCGTCGTGCGCTCCATGGCCGGCGGCGAGAGCAGTTTTACCGCGGTCGCGACCTTCTGCGAGGAAGTCATCTCGCAGAAGGAGGCGGCGGAGAAGGTCCGAGAGGACGATCTCCACTCGGACCCGATCCGCCGCCGGCGAACCGGGCGGCGGAGGCGCGCCTACCAGCGCCTCATGCCGCCCTGAGTGTGGCCGCGGATGGGCGGGACGGGTTTTCCCCCCCATCCGCTTAGAGGCCACCCGCGAGGGGGGGCGACGTAATGCGTGTGCCGTACGTCGCCCACCTTGAGAGTTTTAACATCGGAGACGGAGCCCGCTTCAGTGCGGGCTGGCGCTGGGAGGGGTCCGGATGGCGTAAGAAAGCGGTTCCTGGATCCCTCCCTTCTCAGGCGCAGAGTGGCACACCGTGGTGGTTTAGTGGGTAGTCTGGCTGGTGTCAGTCAGGAGTCCCACACGGAAGCGAAGCCCCTGTACCCGCAGGGGGGGAGCGAAGTGCGTAAAGGCATTCCACCACGTCAAAAAAAAAAAAAAAAAGCGGAGGCGCGCCTACCAGCGCCTGATGCTGCCCTGAGTGTAGCCGCGGATGGTCGGGACGGGTTTTCCCCTCCATCCGCTTCAAAGGCCAGCCGCGAGGGGGAGACGTTACGCGCGTGCCGTACGTCGCCTAAATCGAGAGTATAATATCAGGAGACGGTGCCCGCTTCAGTGCGGGCAGGCGCTGGGAGGGGTCCGGATGGCGTAAGAAAGCGGTTCCTGGATTCCTCCCGTCTCAGGCGCAGAGTGGCACACCGTGTGGTTTTAGTCGGTTCGATTCCGACACACCACCCTGCCGCAAACCCCGATGGGGTAAAGGCCCGAGGGGGTCTCCAAAGTTAGCCCTCAGAGGGTATTCGCTGAAGTCTATCGACGGGTAGCTGAATTCCGGGCGATTTTTGAAACAAGTTTTAGTTCACATCATATGTTTTTGAATATGAGTTTTTTGAGGTAAGTATGTAGGTGCACGCTTATAATAATTTTGTATGTATAATAACCATATAATGGAAAAAAAATATTCAAAAAGTTGCATGTCTATAAGGGCTTTAAGTTTAACCCACGTTTTCGGCGGCGCATATGCAAGACTCCCGTTCATAAATTACTCGGCCATCCTTTCTTTTTTGATAAAATTTAAGCGGAATTGGTTTACACAAAAAATATTTTTTTTTGAGTATGTTAAGAAAATTCTGTTTTGTGTTTATTATGAGTCTTTTTATAAAACCATCGTTTTTCGGTTTTAAACTTTCTCTTTAGATTTTTGTTGAAATATCACATAATAGAATTTTGTGAAAATATTTTTTTGTACAAGAGCATAAATGTGAATGGCAACTAATAATATACATATAATACAACCCTCTGCATTGTTTTTGTTTGAAAGAAAAAATATTTTTTAATTTATCGGAAATTCTATTTACTATTCAATGTTCAATGGTATAGGCGAGTATTTACTTAATTTTAATAATGATTTACTGTATGGGTCATTATGTAATACATTTTTTTCTACCTTCAAAATCTATTTGATGTTATTTGAACTATTTGATAGTTATTTGACTTTGTATGTGACCACTACATGTCCAAGAATAAGTGTACAAAACCGTTCAGCTCCCGATATGAGGCGCTCAATATCATTATAAAGTAGTTCTTTAGTGCGAGCATAGATGACATTTGTATCATGTGTACAAGATAACATTCAATATTTTTTTAGAATTGACTTTAAATAAAGTCTTATTGAGCCTATTTTAAACAATATGATTGTTGTATCATGTAAAATACATTTTTAGAAAAAGAGTCATATTACCAATTTTTTTATGGAATGGGGGGTAAAGGAGTGGACGTATCACCTGATGGTATGTGAATACCTCCGACCATAGACACCCGCCACACCAGACACATCACAAGTGCGTTGCCGGCCTTCAAGGAATGGGAAGGAGGCTAGAGAAACATGGCGCAAGCGCAGTTTCACACCGGTTTTTTGTCAGACCGTAGCATAACTGCCCTTTCTTTAACACTAACAACATGACTTTGAAGTTAACTTAGTATGTATTTTTGTTACCATTTAACGGCCAAACCATTGCACCGATTTCAATAATATGAAAAAAGGAGGTACTTTAATTCCAACATACACATAAAGCTAGTTTAGTATAACGATAAGACTTGGTGGTATGCGTTGCTGATTTGACAGCAGTTGATCAAAAATCATACCGTCTACCTTAGTCTTTACATTGGCACTAATCGACACCCATCGTGTGTGGTCCCCTACAAAAGGGAGAAAAACCCTAGCACACAACACAGTCTTCGTGTAAATACACATTGAATTCCTATGGGATGTTTGCTTAATTTTTTAGAGCTTTCCGAACTTCTTAAGTAGCTGACGTATTAATATTGATTAGGTGACAGTTTGGCTTTGATGTTAGGAGACTGGGTCGACTGTTTGGTGATGATAATGAGTTTGTAGTTTACTAGTGGGTGGTGTAGTGTAGCATCTTTAATGGTGGTTTATGCTAGCCAAATGATAAAATAGGTATAAGGTTACTTTATAATAGTTTTTGATAACTTAGAGGTTAATGCCCTGCGATCAAACATTACCGATGACATCAAATCTTTTTGGGCGCCGCTAGTTCAAAAACAAAAGTGACTTAAATACTTCAAAAATACTTCAAATCACATACAATCTACTCAAAAATACAGGACCTGCCGTTCTCCTTTGTGGGTTTAGTTTAATGCAAGAATTATCTTTGTAACATAATCTAAACTATTAAATCAAATCAAATCAAGAACCCATAAAGTCCCACTGCTGGGCTCGGGTCTCCTTTCAGGAGAGGGTTAAGACCATACGTCCCCACGCTGGCTGGATGACTGGCGTTATGGCTACGTAATCTTGCCGTTGGATGTTTTTAAGCCGCCCAAAGGCCTCCAACTAAACTTCACCTCCTCCGACTGTTATCCTATGATAATAACCGGGACCGACTGCTTAACGTGACCTCCGAATCACGGAGACGCTCATGGCAATATGTCTTCAGCGGTCACCCATCCAGGTACTGACCACGCCGTCATTTCACCGTCACTTACCCTCGGTGATAGTTTCTAATCACCGACTGCAACTGGGCTGTGAGCGCCTCTAAACTATTAATTCATAGTAAATTGAATTAAAATAAAATTACGCTCAAATATGATTGATTCTTCAGTCATTTGATTATCAATGATTGAAGTACCCAGTAACTTTTTAAAATAACTATAAGTATTTTTACATAAAACATTGACATGTACACAGCACAGTAAATTAACATAAATAGGACACAAACAATTCTCATGATGTATTAATATACAATAGTTTCTTTGCTCAAAGTAATTGATCAGTATTTACCGATGTATATTCTAGCAAAAAAAAACGTTCAATTTTACAAGTTTAGACTTGAATTGACGGGTCAGATAAACAGAACTAAATTAATTCCCACAGGGTATATAAAAAAAAACTTGGATTGAATAGACGTTTTTCGCTTCCAATCAAACAATCCGTCGGTATCGGCGAATGGAAGGACAGACATCGGGATATATCCCTAATTAATGATCTAGCAAACGGCGCCGCACAAGCTGATCCAATGAAAGCAGACGTAAAAACTAGTATAAATACATCTATAATGTTGGACCATCCATTGCGATGATTTGCTTTAATGAAATTTCTTACACGGAACAACAAAATATACTGAATCTAGTAGTTGTAGAAACTATTTACAATTGATTAATTTAAGTTATTTTAGAAATTCTAACCCTCTAATCATTACATCAATTCCAAATATGACTGCCTCGATGAGGTAGTGGTAATGTATTCGACTTCTATTCTTGAGGTCTCGGGTTCTAGGTCGGACCAAATGTTTGTATGATCTGTAAATTTTTTATCCGGAGTTTGGGTTTTTTCTATATCTAATATGTATGTCTTTATCTATATAAGTTCTCTAATACAAGCTCTGATTAGTTTGGGACTAGATGACGTTGTAAAAAAAATACTTTGTGTTCATTTAAAAAATACTTATGGTATAGGGGCGAGACTAAAGGACTATCTGGTTACCTGATAATGAGTGTTGCCGTCCCTGAACATCTGTAACACAAAGCCGCTTTATTTATTGATTATACCAGTCACGATGGGCATTGGAACACCAGTTTATTCGTCACTTTAAACAAGTAACAGTGAAAAATGACTATTTTTTTATGGAATAGAGGGCAAATGAGCAGTCGTATCGCAAGATGGTAAGCGATTACCACATAGACACTCGTAACATCAGAGGTGACACAAATGCGTTGCCGGGATTCAAGGGATAGGGATGGGGATGGGAGAGGTTTAGAGGAATGGAAATCCGGTATCCTGACTCACTCGGTGAAAAACAGCGTAAGCGCTGTTTCGCCCCTTTTGTCTGTGAGGCCGTGGTATCACTCCATTCATGCCGATGATGCAGACACAATAAATAGGCCGCCTCAGTATCGGTCACCATGCTGTATTGTTGCATTGTCTATACTCAAAACCAACTTTAAAACTATTCACAGCTTTCAAAACGATCACCCATAAACTGCTCTCAAACATTCATGTTGCTGGTCGACTACACAGTTAGCGCTATCACTAAGAAGCGAATGGCGATGGCGGCAAATAGGAGACAAATTAAACGTGTCCTTTGTTAAAAGGCTCCAAACCGCTACAGGTTGTAGTCTACAGTATGATACATTGAGCTCACGACATAGTCTTTATATCGTCCGATGAAGGTAAATTTTCTGTCCTTAGAATATATATAATAACGTCTTTAAATACGTAAACTGTGACCGAATTTTATGCTTTATTCAAGAACTAGATTTTGATAAAATAATTTGTTATTATTATTTACTATATCGTGGAAGAGCCACGCTTCGACATGAATGGGCTAGCTCGACCGGAGTGATCACAACCTCACAGAAAACCGGTGTGAAACAGCGCTTGCGCTGAGTTCCACCAAGTGAGTGAGGATACCGGAGGCCCACCTCCCGACCCATTCTCCTACCCATCCTCCTTCCCACTCCCCAAAGCCTTACAACGCACTTGTGATGCCTCTGGTACTGACCAAGGACTGCCCTGGTGATTCAAAAACGGAATAATGGCTAAACTATTGAAATTTTGTAGGTTGACTTGTAACATGTGTAGGTAGGTTCGGTTGAAATTAATGTCGTATTGTCATATCCAGCCTGTATAATTAAAATATTACAAAAGAGTTTATTTTACTCTTATACTAAAATATTTGCTTCACGTTAGATATCTCCTTTCGTTTTCCTTATGTATGTTTTTTATTATTTGAGACATAAATCAAAATTAAACAGTATTATAGACGATAAGCACGTAAAAGATTACAACAGACCGATTTCCACTTTAAATCGAGTGCGCAAGAAACGAAGGGACACAAACGAACAATATTCGATTTTCTTCCAACAAGCCCACAAAGACAAGTTAAAAGTAATCGAATTATCCATGTAAGTACTTTAATAGGTCCTTAAACAGACAGAAACTAATTTAGACGGATAATTAAAGCCTAGGACACACGGCATGAACTTTCGCACAAGAAACTCACTTGCGACGTAAATAAACCGTTTACGTTCGGCCATTAAAATGGCGGCTGCGCAGTACTTACATAAACATTACTTCATGAGTTTTCAGATAGTTTTATTTTATGGCCCGATTTTGTTCCAGTATGCTCTCTAATTTTAATTCCGACCAGTACATACTCGTCGCCGGATTTTTTCCTTTGCTTAAAATACGATGTCATCAAAAAGGAAGGTGTCAGGTTCTTGACCGTGTGTATGAAGTTGTTGATTAGAGTCAATTCTTTGTATCAATTTGCTTGACTTTATCTCGCTTACGATTTCTCACAGGCTAGGTATTTATAAAACACATACGGTTTCATTTGTTTCTTTTTTGAATTTAGATTTACGCTGTTTACATCATCATCACCACTATTTAAATATCTACTATCTCCTCTACTTGACTCACTTAACTAAATATAAAAAATCATTGAAATAATTTACATTTAAAAACTTTAGTGTGCTTGCGATAAATTAATACGAGTTTAATTATTTTTGTTTCAGTTGAATATTTATTTAAAATTTTCAGAAACATGTCTAGTTAACAAAACAAACACTTACTCGTGAGATCATAGATTTCGTGGCTCCACAACTAAGCTCATTACACTAAAACTAGAGTCTAATTAAGATCAAGCTGCCTTTATATGGACTGATGAGCCAAAGGGTTAACAATACCGACAGTCTGCATTCTTAGACTTACTTATAGCTTTTGTTTCTCCTATCATTCGTGTTAGAATTTGGAGCTAATAATTATTTGGAAAAGTATTTAGAATTTTGCATATTCCCGCTTTGGTTATATTTAAATTTATTAATATGATGGTAGTTTTACGAAGGATGTCTTCTTTTATTTGTATGCTTTTTTATTTCGTGAAGCGTATTCCTATATTAAAAAAGTGTAAATATTTCAAATTGCCATGAAATGAAGTCTTTTAAGGAAAGAACAGTCTTTTAAGATAAAACTACTTTAAATATTTTATTTGTCGCTCCATTGTTTAGCTTTTTCAGGCATCTCATCGTCAATTCGTCAATCGTCAATCGTCTTTACGACTTGCCTTGACGATGAGATGCCTGCTGTACCTCCAAGCTGTGTGTGATATAATTGTAGGTGAAGTGATGTTAGCCATTGTATACTAACAACTTTAGGTCACATAAAAGGCACTAGTAATAGCTTCTTTCCAAAAATAATTTAAAAAGAAAGTACTTCTGGTAAAACAAATTTAAACTGCCGAATACTTTTAAATACTTAAAAAACGGAAAAAGTTCCCATGTATTAAAGAACTAAATGAAATTTAATATGTATGTACTTTAGACATTTCATCTTAGTCGATATGCTGGGAATGTTTTCATATCAGTAACGTACGAATAGTTTATTATCTCACAAGACACTTTGTTTTATTACCTTTTAAGAGAATTTTAGTAAGTGAATAGTGCTATATGAGAAATTATTCAATTACAAAATTTATTTCAAATTAGATCCTTAGATAATGTTTACTTTTTTATGGTCAGATCCCTATCTCACGGATTTATTTTCTTGATACGCTTAATCGCTTAGTTGAACATGATTTTTAAATATTTAATGCTAATTGACGTTGTTTTGAAATGGTTTGAAGAATTTTTTTGTGTACAACAATATGTTATTTGTTATTTTATAACACGAAGGGTCTTTTACCTTCGTTCAATGATGGGTTGTTTTGATCCTTTTAACAACTTGTTCGAGTACCTTTTAATTCCAAATATTTAAAAGTAAACGCACTTTCGTTTTAATATTTATTTTATTACTAGTGAACCAACCTGGCTTCGCACGGAAGTCTTTGAAATTATCGGATGTCCTCTACTATAATATGCATATATTACACATACTAACCTTCCTCTTGAATCATTCTATATCTTGCTGGTAACTGCATTCAAATTTGTTGAGTAGTTTAAAAGTCTAAGGTGTGCGAAAATTCATTGACATAGTATTTCATTGAATAAATGTTCATGTTTTTAAAAAGCAAATTATCTAATATATAAAATTCACGTGTCACGGTGCTTGTACTTAAACTCCTCCGAAACGGCTTAACCGATTGTCATGAAAGTTTGTGTGGATATCGGGTTGATCTGTACATCGGACAACTTCTATTTTTCATCCCCTAAATGTTAAGAATAGTCCACCCCTATTTTTTTATATATTTTTTACAGATACAGCATTAAAAATACATAAAACCCTAAATTTTCAACCCTCTACGATCAACCACGAAATATCTTTTTTATTTTTATGGCAAAACAACGTTTGCCCGGTTTACTAGTTTTAATTATGTTATGTACACAAAGTAATGCAATCATCATCTTATAAATTATTAATTATTTGAGGTCGGTACAATTAATTCTTTCTTTTATTTTTTTATCACTATCAAGTATTACAGAGAAATAAATCAATAATGAAGTGCTCGATTTTTTCTTTTATTTAACTTTCGAACAGTTTTTACGATTATTAGTTTTTGCTAAGGTTATGAATACAATGGAGTGAAATCCTCCAATACTACTTGTCAGTTTAATAGTGACCCAAACATATATTGTTCTTTATATATCATTGTACTTAATTACTTGAACGGCATTCACATTTCATAAATTTGACTAGATTCATAGTTTTAGTAATATTTTCTTTCACCTTTTCACCTTTAAAACAAAAATGACAGTATCTTCAAAATAAGTTGATGAGTGGCATATTGGATAATGAATGTTGTTTTTTTACTGTTCCTTGTCGTTAAAATGTCTAAAAATCTATTATATGAGATTTTTATTTAAAAAAATATCACTATTAAACCAATATTCTGCGAAATAAGTGTTAATTGTTTCTGTAATATAAATGTTGTTTAATATACGTAACAATTACAGTAGCGTGTTACGGAACGAAATAGAATACGAAACGTCTTAGGTACATGCTTGTCCAACAGATGTATCATTACGTCTATTTTTTAGATAGGGTATGTGTATCTATATTTTACGGTTAAAATCAATTTTCTATTTCTAAAAATGTGAATGTAAGTTTGTTTGTTTCGATTTTACACAAAAACTATTTAATAATTTGAATAATTTATTATTTTTGACTCGACAGCAAATAACTTAGAAGTATTTTTGAACCAATTATTTCGTGCTACACAATTTATACAAAATACTCCGATTTACTGTACAACTGTTTGTTTTGTAGTAAGGAGTACTAAAAATCTATGGTAGAAGGAAAGAAGATTGCCCGTATGTAGGTAAATATCTAGGTACCATATTTTAAGTTCAGTATCAGACAAATTACGCAGCATTAATAAGATATATAAAAATTCACTTTCGCATTTAAGATTTTTAACTTCTGTCCATGGCTAATGGTTATCATCGTCTCGATTGATTGATTTAATATAAAGACATATTACTATCATAAAAGATTCACTTACAAGCCCAACACCTTCACACGGTAGTAATTGCATTCGTGTATTACCAAAAACGTCGAACACAGATATTTCAGATTCTTATCAATTAATAATCAATTAAATTCTACCTTTAAACGTTCGACTGGCAACACCTTTGGACAGTGAAAAATACGACGACACTTTAGGACAAAATTCGCCTAAAATTGCTTTAACATCAAGGATGGGTCGGTAATTGAAAAACACCGTTTAATAAAAACACTGCCTCTTCGATTTATGCGCATGTTGATGAGCTGAAAATTCTTAAATAGTGTTCATTTAAAAGTACAACTCTTCGGTGTTCTTTAACAAAAAATGTATAAAAGTATTTAATCTTGAAATAAAATAGTTTGGAGATGAACGGGAAGTTACATTTTTAATTTTAGAGGACATCTGATTGTGTGGCCAGATACGGGTTTTGCTGTTTAATGGTTTGATAGGATATATTAACTATACCTTGGAATATTTGTGGACGTGAATTAATGCTGTATGGGTACAGTCTATTCTCAGGTCTGTTGCGAGCTTAAAAACCTATTCTTTTCATCAATATCTGATTAACAAATTTTAATTTCTACAGATAGGCCTATGTCCAGCAATTGACTGTAAAATGTTTGATGGTTTATATATCAAAAATAAATATCTTGTAAAATGTTGTAATTTTACTTTTATTTTATTAGAGTCTATAAACATTATAAATGATAATATGTATATTTTTGGACATTTATCATACAATGCCATCTAGTCCCAAACTAAGCAGAGCATGTATTATGGGTACTAGACAACTGATATAAATGGATAAATACTTTTTTTTGTGAATACATACATATTACACATAGAAAACACCCAAACTTGGAAACAAATATTTGCAGATCATACAAACATGCATAGTAGTTGCGGACGGTACCACTGCGCCATATGGTTTCGTTTGAAATTTTATTTAGGACTAGCTACCCGAACGGACTTCGTTGTGGCAAAAGTTATGACCTGCCGCAGTCCAACTGAAAAAACGAATAAATAAACCTTTTTACATTTTTTCTCTTTCTATCCTCCTTCCTAACTTAAAGAAAATATTATTCTCGAGTTTTGCGATTAGCAGCACATATAGCAATTCCTTTTTATTTATATAGATAGCGCATTGTATAACATCGCTAAAGGTTTTGTATGTTTTCTTCTATAACCAGCTGTCGGACAGACATCAGACCTCGACTATTATTACTTTTGAACAATACAAATTGAAGAGCTAAACAAATTTTACTTAAGCATAAATCATATAAATCAATTGGCATTTGTGCAATCATTTCTAAATATAAAATGAAATATAATTTTTAGTAGCCAACTCTTTGATGTGAGAGACAGAGTGAGATCAGTCGTTAGCTTTTTTAGTTTAGATAAAAGGAATATTAGGGTTTTTAGATTAAAATTTATTGATTTTATTTATTAGGTAATTTATACACTCGACTATCAGCACTTGATGGAACTGGTTAAAATACATTCTAGAATTAAACTCACTTGTACTCCTTACTTCACTATTTTTACTCTTTAGCATTATCAAAAGTTACTGTTACTAATTAAGTTTACGTAACCGTTGATAATGTCATAAGGTAAAACCGGTCAGGATTTACCTTATGGCATTCTAGAATGATATTTAATTCTAGGATGTATTTTATATTATCTCCTTCTCCATGTAATCTTGAACTTTGGCAAATTTTATACTCCTTTTTTTGCATAATTATTGTAAAAAGAGAGACAGTATTTTTGTTTCACATATGAATACATAGATAAAGTACTACGACTCATACTTTCCTGATAATTTTCAATAACCTTCTATCACAGTTAGATTAATGTAATTCGTACTGTCCGTCTTCCGTATTTTTTAAGTGTAGTCCTTATAATATTTTCTCTAATATCTGGATGAACCAGCCTGACTTCTGATTCTCTTGGACGTAACTCGTACTCATAAACTTCATCCACATACTACATGACGTGCTGCACCCATTCAACATCATTCATTGTAAATATGATCAAAAAAAACTATTTATGTAATCAGGACAAGTGCTGTTATCGTTAACATGTCAATGGATTGATTTTTAGGGTTTCGTAAAAGAAAAATTAGAGCACCCATTTTTAGATACCTTTTGAGAGCTGAATTTTTTATCCAACTAAAGTGGACAAACATTTAATAAATATGTCAAACTAACTAAATTACCTACTAGATGGCGTTTCGAGCAAATTAAAATTCGATGCTAAGAGCCTCCAAGTGTGAATGACTACCATAGTCAACTGTTAATAATTTCTATAACTTACATTACTTAAACTAAATGTTAGGCTTATCGATTAAATTGGGATAAGTATTGAAATAGGTTTCAGAACAAAAAAACAATGATAGCCGTACAAAATAGACGAGAGCAAAGTGGCAAGGGGCAAATATGTTACAAATAAGTTACTTAATTTCCGAACCTCCAAATAATATTCTCAATGAATCTGCAAGTAACTACTTTAAATATATAAAACCCATCTCTCTTTCAAAATGTACAGAACCATCATTCCACCTGTTCCGTTTACACTTTAATGCATACTTTTATAATGTTCGACGTAAAACGCAACAAGATGAATGATATCACAAGCGAAAGTTCATGATATTAATTGATATTTTTGGTTCATTGTGGCTCTTGTATCGTAAAAATACAGTGCCAATAAACTGTTAATTCTTAAACATACATGGTGGGAAAGTGTATGTCGTGGATTAATAATATCAAACAAACTGGTTTAAGGCAGATGGTAATAAGATGACCAAAATTATATAAAGAACACGATTATTTTTATGAAAAAAATTGCAATGGGCGTATGGTATTTGCTTCATTAAAAGCGTAGAGAAAACTGTAATAGGTACATTTAAGTTATCTGAAACAAAGTAACCCATAAACTGTAGCGGTGACCTTTCAAATTTAAAGTAAATTTTCATACGTAAGTATAAATTCGATAGTAATGGATCGAATGAATTGTTTTACATTTTCAATTTTTTTGTCTAGTGTTATTACAATGGCAGAGCAGCTGGTGGACACTGCGCTTGGCTTCTTTCTGCCTGTCGGCCGAAAGACTTTATGATGCGGTCTAAGCGCAGCTTTGCGACCAAGTCACCCTCCTATCGCTGACTGCATAGGTTTATCTGCTACCAGAGATCCTCACTCTCTTGTAGCTTGCGGCTCTGTCGACGGCTAGTATCGCGGTCGACGTCGGACGAGATCGGGATGATCTTGTCGCCGTTCAGCAGTCTCTTTCTGGAGCATTACAGCTTCACAGAAAGAGATTGCTGCGCCCTATCCCTCCTCACGCGCCAGCATGGCAGCAATCATTGCTGGCGGGGACAGATCTCGTCCGAAGGAAAGGTTCCGTCCGATGATCTATGTACCTAGAGATCGAGCTTTTCTAAACCATTTTAAACTATAAGATATAAGACCCAAAGAGGACTATCTGAAGAAACACAGTTGTTTATATAGAGAACTAGTATTTGCCCACCTCTCCGATTGCATATATGTCAGTTATGGTGGTAAATTGTAGCCCACCCTAAAGAATCAAAGTATCTCCATACCGAATTTTATTGAAATCATTCCAGCGGTTTATCCGAGAAAGCTAAATTTGTGATATTAGTATGGACAATAGTATTAAACGTGAATATAATTTACCCAATGATGAAAATAGGAACATAAAATTAAGTGCTTCCTAGCAAAAGCATGTTTGCAGAGTTTCACATAATAATTTAGTATAAACATAACTTGGAGGAAAGGTCTCAACAAAACCTAGAGGTCAATTTTACAAGATTCTTACGCCAATTACCTGAATTTTATGACAAGCATTCGCAAGGCTGTGTCCATAAGTTTTCCGTATCGATAATACATTTTTATAAATTGATAAAAACATTCCCGACCACCACAACTAGTGACTGCTTACGATAAATTTATGGAGATTTAATGAAGTACGTGGCATTTACACTGTAGATAAAGGATAATAAAAATCAGTGATTTACTCATTTTTTGTTTTACCGCTGAGATGAAGATGATTAATTTATCTTATCGCAGCATCTGTCAGGTGTCACGTCTGTGAAATCAATCGCAATCATTTCTGGTTTTTTGCTAATAAAATCAACAGTAATTCACTGCAAGGCTACATACATTACTAATAAGGGATTCATTGCTGCTATAAACACTTTCTCAATACTTGTCCTGTGTCTTGAAAAAGTAGAGCTAGGAAATTGTCGGAGAAAGATATTTTACTCACTTTGAAATTCACTGGTTTCATTAAAGTAGGAACTTATTCTAAAACCATTAAATGCGTAAAAAGTTTAGAAAAAAATTACATACCTATTGACACCTCATTCATTAGCTTAGACTTTATGGAACAATTTGAAACAAACAAACATATTTACACTATCAAAGCGATTTTTCTGTCTGTTGGCTTCGCCAAAGTCGGGTAAGAAGTGACAAAAAGTTTAGTGAGTCAAGTCATTACTAGACCGCACTTAATGCCATTATTCTGAAACTGATCGATATTACTTATTTTGTAATATAACACGTCCATGTCATGACGGAGTTAGAATATGGAGTGTACCACAGTGTTGTAGGACCATATGGCAACCAACTACTCCGGACAACAGCTTTGTGAAGAGAAGGAAAACTTGACACTCTTCTGGCAAGCATAATTTGACTGCTGAGGTCTCGGGTTCGATTCCCGGGTCGGGAGATATTTGTTTTGGAGTTTGGGCGTTTCCTATGGATAATATGCTCGGATTTACAAAAAATACATATGTATTTATATCAGTTGTCTATAACCCATAAAACAAGCTCTGCTTAGCTTGGGACTAGATGGCGTTATGTATTAGATGTCCGAAATGTCCAAGAATAGTATAGTAGGCTTAAACCTCTTTTCTAAAAATATACTTAAGTGCACTAGCGGATTTTGATGTGATTATATAATTTAATGATGCATTTAAAACACAAGATTTTGTGAAACCTTTATTTTTTATGGAACAGGGTGCAAATATGCAGACGTAACCACCGCAACACCAGAGGCGTAACAAGTTCGTCGTCGGCCTTTGGAGGATGGGGGTGTGGAGAGGGGGAGTAGTTAGAGGAATGAGCGTCCGTTATCCTCACTTACTCGGTGAAACACAGTGCAGGCCATATTTCAAACCAATTTCTGCGAGGCCATGGCATAACTCCGGTCGAGCCGGTCCATTTAAACTGAAACGTAGCTCTCCCACGGTAGTTTTCCCAAGTAGCAAATGTTTTGATTAAGAAAGGTAATAAGAGAAAAAATATCAACGTAAATCATCGGTACGCCGCGAGGGCATTTGGACTTATTAGTAAATAGATATGTAAGTTTATTAGTGGCACACAAGGTTTGGTAATAAAGCCTGCATGTGTATAGTGAAACAACATTTAAATTTGTTTTATCGCAAAATCGTGGTCTATTAGTTTTAATAATAGTGCAAAGTTTCAAAAAGTCAAAAGTATCATCTCGTTACAAGCATATTAATTTCTAATTCATTTCTTTTTGTTATTACATCTAGTCTTAATCGTTGATATAGCGGTTTCTAAATTAAATTGCTGTTGTAAACATGTTAATAATATTTTATCATTAATAAGACACTTTACCAATGTTTGTAGTACAAGATGTAGTCCGAGATTAAGGAATAACTGCACAGCTTTTTTCGTAAAACGAAAAAACTAAATAACTCCGCTATTCACATATTTATTGCGAATGATGATACTTTAAAATTTTTATTGCTTCGCCACCCAAACGATATCAATATCTGAACCGATAAACAACACTTTTATCGTCGCAAAAACACAACATAAAATTTGGAATTGAACTCATAAAATTGCCAGAACCGGAGCAGTATAGAAGAGAATGGGGATAAATGGCAGCCTGTGCTATTAAATAAAATTTATTTTGGGTGATTTTTTGTATTTTTTTATTAGTGGTATGGAAAGTGATTTAAATATTGTTATTAAATCAACTGATTACAAACAGTATTATTTAATCATGAATTTTATAATACAAAACATCACTGCGATAAGTGTTCTAGCCCCATTTGCCGTTAATGATTACACATGGGTTTATATATTTTTTGTGCTGAAAATGTTTGAAATGCGATAGATCTTTTACACCCAATTTGATGAGTATTCTCGTCAATTGACACTTGCATTTCCAGTGTAATTTTGTCAGTTTCTCAAAACGTTCTTCGCATTGGCAAAGCTTTCTTTCTATCCTACATCATGTGGATGCTCGGCTCCTATTGATCTTATCGTGATGTTAGTAATGTTAACAGTTCTATGTTAGGCACGTCAGCAAAACACACATTAAAAAACGTAAGAATCAGTTATATAGTTTGGAAATCAATTGTGAGCCACATTATCAGCCTATCGCAGTCCACTGATAGACATAAGCATGTCTTATTGCATGCCACTTGGTTTGATCTTCGGCTTCTCGCATCAGGCTCCTGCCAGCCGTCTAGCGCAAGTCATCACTCTCCCTGGTCTGTGGACGTCCTTCACTACGTTTGCCGAGACGCGGTCTCCACTCTAGAACCAGTGTACCCCAACAGTTAACAGTTCTGCGGCTTATATTACAAGTTAACTGCCATTTCAGCATTCTAATCCTGTGGGCTATATCAGCAACCTTGGTGCTCGGCCGGATCGCCTTTTTCCTGATACGTGAGCAATAACGAGACAGAATTATTTAAATAACGAAAGTTTTTGAATTTTAAATAATTAAGTTTAAAAAATGATATCAAGGTCGATTTGTGCTGTATTAACCCCACATTACTCGACATCAATCTAAGTATAAATAAGGTCAAACAGAACTGGTGCTAAATATAAGAAGACAGCATTAACGAGAAATTTTGGAGTGTAAATGAAAAGAAACATTTGAACCTTAAAACTTCGATCATGCCTGTAGGTGTATCGCAAACCGGGAAGCGTATATAGAAAAACTACTTTAGTACGTCTCTGACAAATTGAATTACCATTTTCCAATAATAAACACACTATACTGCGCTCCTTAAATACTTTTCAGAGAGTGATGTACTGCAGCAGGATTTCTGTGCTAAAACACATTAGAGTGTATTGGAAACCTCCATCCTATTCGTCAAGCTCTCCATTTTTTTTTGTTTAAAGGCGACCACTTCATAAATGATCTATTCCTAAAAAATAGGTGAGGTCAGAATTGTGATCCCGCAAGAAAACGAATCCTCTAGAGAATTATTCAGTTCAGAGATGAACTTAAGTAGCTTTTCTATATACGCAACCGGGAATGTACACACAATAAACATATTTATTTGGTTCGAACTTTCTCTTCAGTTAAAAAGGTCGGTATTTTGTTGGTATATCTATAATGTCGGTATATCTTTCAGCATTGTATTTAAATTGCAAATGTAATGTAAGTATTGCGAAATATCGTCAATAGTTTAAGTTGAGTAAAGATATTTTTTTTTTTTTTATGTTTGCATTGCATTTATTTTCTTTTCGAAAGGATTATATGCAAAAATAACTTCAACATAATATAAAATATTTACTTAAAAATCCTGGATTGTATGTAGATATATGTATACACATTTATATTATATACTTATATCACTAACTTAAAAAGATTGCTTGTATATTTGGTTGAATGAACGTGTTCTATTTCATGGAATTGAAAAAATTAAGATTTACATAGTCCGTTTATCCATAAAGACTATTGCTTATATCACGTGTATATGTATATTATATTTTTAATCTTTACGAACAAAGCTTAACATAGTTTATACCTGCATACAGGAATGGACAGCCGCCACAACTCCAGAGGCGTCATAAGTGCGTTGACGGCTTTTGGGGGATGGGGGGAGGAGTTTGATTATAATCCACCGGTATCCTCACCCACTCGGTGAAACACAGCGCAAGCACTGTATCCCACGGGTTGCTGTTTACAGTAACCCGTGTGACACAGGCAAGACACAGGCATTCATGCCGAAGCATGGCTCTCCCACGGTAGAATATATAGATATAGAGTTTGTGTCAATTATTTCCTCTCTTTCAGGTTCTGGTCCCATCGGATGAAAAGGGTTGGTGATAATCCATATTCTTAATCCACCATTCGGCCATTTGCCAAATCACCTATGTCCACATACCTATCAAACTAAGACAGTTGGTTGATAGGTATTCGCATAATCGATTTGTGAAATTTCTTTGCAGTTAGGTAGAAACAACTTTGAGTACGTGGTTAACAGGACAATCCAGCTGGGTTGGGCATTTATGAAGCTTCATCGATTCTTTTCAGTGTCGATCCCGCAGTCCCTAAAAATGAAAGTATTTAACAAGTGCGCCCTACCCGTAATGACATATGAAGCCGAAACGCGGACACTTACGGCACGGCAGGTCCACAAGTTCAAAGTCGCTCAGCGCGCCATGGTGAGGACTATGCTTTTTTTTTAAGAGATCGTATCAGAAACAAGGTGATCTGACAGTGAATCAGGGTCATCGATATAGCCCACAGGATTAGCAAATTGAAGTGGCATATTTGCCGTAGAACCAATTGCACGATTGGCCTAGTGATTTAAAAGGTCGCCACGCCACTCTCTATAGCGCCAAGTGTTGTGGGTTAAATCCTACATGGGACAACACTTAGTGGGATGCACAAATTATTTTTTTGAGTCTGGGTATTATTTGTGTCCGTTTCATGTGTGTATGTAAAGTTCCCGGGAGCACAATATTAATGTTCCTAATGCAAGAGGTGTCTTTAAGAAAGCAAAAAAATAACCAATAACCGTTGAGTAAACTGGTTCTTGAGTGAAGAACGCGTGTCGACCAACGTAGTGTAGGACATTTACATGTTAGGTGGAGTGAAGATTTGCGCAAGAGGGCTGGCAGGATCTGGATGCGAGGAGCCAAGGATCGAATTAACAGGCGTGCAATTGGAGAGGCTGATTATGATGATCTGTAGAATAACTCTCAGTATTTAGTATTTATAACTTGATATTTTAAACCCAGATTTACATTCCATTGAGAAATTACAACTATTGTTAGAGTAATATAACACCAGGAGCTCAAATATCACATTATTCATTCATTTCTGAATCGCAATATATTATTCCACTGAGTAATGTTTACTCGTTAGAGCTTTCGCGCGACATTTAGGCTAAGCACACAGCGACATCTGTTGTTTAACTTTCAAAGTAAACATTTGTGAGATAAACACGGTTACGTGCGGGTTTTAAACTAAAATGTATGCATTGTTTAAAGTTTAAGTGAGTCCGTGTACTGTTTCGGTTTGCGCTATGAAGTCATCTCAGTGCAAAAACAAATATTCGTTCCCATAGATGCAGTTCACTTTACGTAAGGTGTCACACACTGTAAATGATATTACTTTTCCTTTGCTATATTTAGATTTAAGAAAATTTCATTTCTTATATTTTTACCAAAAAAGAAGGCTGCAAACAAAATAATTGTAATAACATAATCACAGTAGCCCTATGCCTAGCAGTGGATGGTTAAAAAACATATAAAGAAAAAAATATATTGCTTCGACTTAAAATAAATAAATACCAATAATTCCTAAATATTTACTCGCTTTTTATATAGAGTAAGTCCACATACTTCTCAATTTTGTCTTGACAATGTAAGCAAAATTTTAAATTAAAATATAACTAGATACTAGAAACCTAGTACATATATTTTACCTATGACGTCAAGAGTGTTTCAACTCATAGTTTTACTTGTCACTTTTATAAAAAAAGACATTTAAGATAGGCAATATAGAACGCCACACGATTTATAATTTACACATTACAAGAAAACCTTTTTGTCTTCCAAGTCTTGTCTGCCAAAAGAAAATCAAACATCATGAATCAGTTTTCAAATGATAAAATCAATTAAACGAACACCCTTTAACTAGAACCGGTAGAACAAACATAATATATGTCATCACTTTCCCGTGAGAAACAAGTCTATACTAAAACAAATAAAGCTTTAATTACTTGAGCTATTTGCGTGAGTGTTTAGCATTAAATTTTAGAAAAGTATATTGTGACTAATTAGACGTGACTACGTAAGCTTATTACTGGGACCTTATTAAAGAGGAATCAATTTATTTAACGTTAATAATGGACATGGTAATTAATGGGGTGCTGTGCTGTCGCAACGGCTTTGATTTAGTTCGATAGCCTAGTTAGCTGTGTTGGGACTAACTCACACGTACTGTTTGTTAACACGCGAGGTGAATTTTCATCGAAATGAACAAAACAGAAAAACATGGGCCAATCATCTAATTCATTAATATATTTTAGTATTATAATAATTTTGTACAATATATTTCAAAACGTTTTAAAATTAGTATTAGTCTCGTTATGGTGATCATATTTTTATTTAACTCTTACATAACACTCGTGTAACTAAAATCTTCATCGTATTTTATTTTTTTATTAAAGTCCGGTTACCGGTAATAATACTTACTAGTATAAGTTCTTTGTTTGAAGTTATTGTTATGTTACACAAAATTTAAAACATGAATGTCTAACGATTGAATCAGTTAAACTCCTCTTAGGAATAAATTTTGAAAGATGTTATCTCTGTTCACCTGAGACAAGCTCAATCTAGTCTCAAGTGGTGGAAATGAACGTATTTTATGATGATGTTTCTGAATAACAACGAAAGATTTACTTTATTTATGAAAGAATTACTTATTATATATATTTCAATTTACTATTAAAGCATAAGTTTTACCTAATATCACCAACAATCTTTTGATTACAGTAAAAAACATAACAAAATGTTATTTATAAAAACCAAAAAAACATAATTTGTCAATTTCACGTGACGAGTATTATCTATATAACATCTAGTTAAAAATAATCGAATCAAATAATCGCTTTCAATTATATTCTGTTCAATATGATTGATGTATGACACGGAACAATAAATTCGATAATACAGTAACGTAATTGAGAACAGACTGTTGAGTTGAGATTGATTACTGATAGTAGTTTCAGCTGAGTAGAACTTAAAAAGGCATTCTATAATAAGGGCGAAGCTAGAGATTTGATGTGAACCTAAAACTAGTTTTAGCTGATCAGAGTTCAACATATACTTGAGACGCCTTTTAAAATACGGGCCTAAGTATCTTCAAATTCAAATTCAAATTCAAAAACAGTTATTCAATTAAGACACTCAGTGACATTTATGAACGTTAAAAAATCTAAACATAATATTATAATTAATAAATCTGGTAGTCATAGTTTTTGTGGAGTACATGCAGATATGTGTCTGTGTAGAAATATTTTTTAAGGCAAAAATTACCAATTATGTTTCATGATTTCGTAGTATTAAAAAAGTTAATTTATTTAACCATATCTAGAGCCTATGAAAAATTTATTTTCTACTTCACCTCTTTAAAAAAATGTAACGTACGTTCTCGTGTGTTTTTTCACTTACTTCATAATTGTATTTCATTTGAATGTTTTTTACGACGATGAATCAATGAATTTCATAAATTCTCCAAAATCGCTTAGACGCGCGTTTAAACAGCATACTGTGTGAGTCAATCCCTTCGCGTGCGCTACTAACTACTCCAAACAATTTCAATTAAATTGGTGCTCTTTATATGGCCGCCATTGGACGCCGACTGCTTTGTACATATTGTTTGTTCAGATAATATCTGTTTTACAAATTAATTTAGAAATATAACGATTTCGACTTGTAAAGGTCTGCGTATGTGTGTATATTAGAGGAGGTACATAAACTAGATACGTTATTTTGAATTAATATTTTTATGACACCTCAGAATCTTCATTCTCATTAAAAAGTTCGATAAATAATATATAGATTTGCATATATAAAATTTACACATATATCAAAATAGATTTACATAGGCAGCCTTCATATACAATATAAAAAATATTCCTATCAGAATTATAAGCCGTTCTGATATACTCGATAACAGCTGGTTTCTGAATAATTGATTAAAATAAGAAATATTAGATTCTTATATAAGTTGCTGACAATGTGATAAGCAATTTGATTTAATCACCGAACCACACTTCCTATACGAAGTGATATAGGGTTTGTGCTATTTCTTTTTTATCTTTGCAGTGCTGTTATACTGTGTACTTTTAACATTTAGCCGATTCTTAGGATATAATGTAGGTATTAATAATAATAATACTATTTATACTATAAAATTATATAAACAGGTCTACCTTTTATTTATGTAGGTATTTGTATGTTTTTTACTCGAGCTGAAGTTGAAAGTAAAGTATTATTATGTTATGTCTTTTAGTATGGTAGTCATAAAGTGTCACTTTACTACCACTCAAAGCCTTCTCACATAATCCTTTAGAGCCACATTTTAATCACAGTCATATAAAAATAAGCGTTCAACAGAATAACGAGACTATTTACACATGATTATCAAAATAAGTGGCAACGAAGCTTTATGTGGACATAAATGTTTTTTATATCGTTTATAGTCTTGCAACACTGGTTTAGTTAAGGCGGGATTTATTGCAAAAACATTTCTAATGTGTTGAGCGTTCCTTAATGATGCTTACTTGGAGATAGTGAAGCAATACTAAATATTTATTCAAATGAGAAGCTGACTGAAGACGTGTCATGCAAAAAAAAACATTTTAAACATTACGATTGGAGACCCATTAATAAATCACTGTTCAGGTAAGAAAACTACTCATAGCAGCCCCCAGCAAAACTGTATCTTGTCACAAACAAAATCTTTATTAATTAAAAACCGACTTTTAACCTATTTTGAAATATTTAAAACTTTATAATATTTATCAAGAGCACCTGATATATTATTCTTTGATTTATTTTCTTATTTTAACTTACTATTTTAGAATATGTTTATGTGGTTTTATTTTATTGCTTAACAAAAATAAGTATAACTTCATACTTTTTATTTATTCATCATCATCAACATCATCAGCCTATCGCAGTCCACGGCTGGACTTAGGCCTCTCCAATTTCATGCCACTTAGTTCGATCTATGGCTTCTCGCATCCAGCTCCTGCCAGCCGTCTTGCGCAAATCATCGCTCCACCTGGCCTGTGGACGTCCTACACTACGTTTGTCAAGACGCGGTCTCCACTCAAGAACTCGTTTACCCCAACGGTTATCGGTTCTTCGTCAAATGTGGCCAGCCCACTGCCACTTCAGCTTGCTATTAGTGAAGAAATAATCAAAACAGATTATATTATCTATAAAATAATCTGTTTTGATTATTTTGTATTTATTGTATTGATAGGTTTTTTTAACTATGTGTTTTGTATGTATTTGTTGTATTGATAGGTTTTTTTTATCTATAACTAACGACTTCTGAACGCCCTGTTCAGAAGTCGTTAGTTATAGATAAAAAAAACCTGCATATGAGTTGATTAAATATTTAAACCAAACATACTTCAGACTTAATCGTCTTGGCTTTAAACTTATGCAAATTATATCTTGCTTAAAGTTTATTACTTAAGTTTTACGAGGGCAAAACAAAGTGTTAACATTAAGATAGTGAGTTTAAATGTCGTTTTAAAAGGGACCGTCAGGTTCTACGTCCGCTGTTTGGAAGACATTAATTTAATTTGATGATTGAAAGATGGCCATACGTTAACTGGGACTACTGCACATGACACTAAAGCACCGCCATTAAAAAGTGTGTGAAAAGAAAATTCAGAAAAATTCAGAACGTTAAGAGCTGAATTCTAGTTATGTTAGTAAAGAGTCGAAAGGATGCCTGAATATAACTGTTGTAGGCCATGGACACTTACGACTGAAAGGATGCAAATGCTTTGTCACTTTTTGCATAAGTGAGGAGCTTACTTACACCTAACTCACTCGGAACAAAGTATAAAATTATTGCTTAGCACCAGTTTTCTGTGCAGTCCTGAAATCGCTCCCGGAGAGTCATACCAAGTAGAGCACCAAGTCATGATCCGCATGGTCGAGAATAAAATTTGTTATATTATCTCCTATACTCACCTAATATAATCAGCTCACGTTCAAACTTAGATACTCAATTTCTAAGAGGTACTACAGATTGCGTCCTATTTTACTGAAAGGACAAAAAGCAACTAGATATGGTAATCACTCACACGTCACGTAGATTTTCTGGTTTAAGATTTATTGTAGTTCAAAATAAATCTTAAACCAGAAAATCTACGTGATGACGCGTGTGACGTATATTTATGATGGAAGAATATGGAACTGCAAGTGTAAGGCAAAATAATCCCATACATCAAAACCCAAAAACTCATCCATCCACATTGTTGCGTGTTCGAAAAGCAATTACAATTTCGGACAGGTTAACCACCTCAGTCTAGTGTCACAATAAAAACTGGGTACCGCTGACCTGGGTGTCAACTTTCGAGTTGCGCCATCAATGAATACGGGCAAAGGGACCGCGCCTACAATTGATTTATATGCTACCGCTACAAGTGGGAGATGTCCTGAGATAAATCTCAAGATATACCATAAACAACGATAAAATTATTTTCACTATGCGTATATATAATAATTTAAAGCAATCTCTTTACAGTAAAAACATATGTAATGTACATTAAATTACTCAATTTTATCAATATATGTTTAATACCAGAGACAATTATTGTAATTTTTTTACACCTACGAAGAGAAAATGAACTTGTTTATACATTAACAATCTGGTAATAAGTGTACCCTACTGTACATCAATAGAAGCACATCTCCATTTTCCACCTTCTTAATGTAAATAATCCTAATTTGAACAAAAAAAACGATTTTAAGAACTAGACCAAATTGTAATGAGACTGCACAAGAAGCACCAGCTTTCAAATAAAAAAAATATCATCAAAATCGGTATAACCAGTCGAAAGTTATAGGTAACAAACATAAAAACAATACAGACGAATTGATAACCTCCTTCTGTTTTTAAATTTGAATAGAAAATCCATCACGACAATATGGTAGATGGTTCGTAAAACTCTTAGATAATCGTTTAATGTTGTTAAAAATACTGAGACACAATTTTTGTGAGGTCGCAGCGCGTACAGTTAGTAGCCACTGTACGTCTTATAAATAAGAAATTAAGTTATTACAAGATGATGATCGCGTCCGGAAGGTTTTCTTATTAAGTGAACTTTACAAAGAATCTAGATTTAAAATTTTATTAATTCATTATAAGACCTCGTATCTGGACGTCCCAATCTTTAGTACTCCATTCATCCGAATAAGATACTACAGGGCAGAAAGCCCTTTAACTGCCGGTAGTTTTAGAGTACAAATTTTTCAAAAAATACTGAGAAAATAATTTGCTTCTTGAAGGAAACAGCTACTTGTATATCCGTTTAACTGAATGTAATGTATTTATACGCTTGTCTTGTCTTATATTAATGATTAAAACACAGAATGAACCCATTGTGTTAAAAGTTACTTACATTAATCATTTCTCACATCATTTTAATTCACCGCTTACATAAAGTACATAAAACACCGAAAACGCCCCGAAAACTGTCCCTTAATTGGCATTAATTACAACCTAATTCCTCGTACCATTAACAGCCGAGGCAATATCAATAAACAATTCAAATTAAATCGTTCATCTGGATGCAATCTCATTGCCAATCTCATGTGTACCGCATTTCCCATAAAAGGACGTCTGAAGATGCGTCGCTATCGGTATGCGCTCGAAAGTACTAATTGAGGTGCGTGTGCGCAGAACGGCGTGCTTTTTTTTTATTCGTTTTATACAGTCCAATGTTCCGGATTGGTTTAATAATACTTTGTTGTGTGGAGTAAGATGGGAGCGTAGTGCACATTAGGTACAGTAGCTACTGTAAGTTTTTAAACGTAAATTACATTATACAACAGTAGTATGTTGTCGGTTTTAAGTTTCTTTTTAATTTTTTTCTAATATTCTCGGTTATTTCTATTCTGAAGGTCCAGTACCTTACTCGACGTGTATATTATTATTGAGTTATTGAGTTTCTCAATTTAAAAAGATCAGAATTGGGCACTGGTATTATAAACCAAAGCTTCAAAAAGAGTCAGTCATGTATTTTATTATCTTCCTGATCTAAGAACATCAATTTCCTAATTATGATAATTAATTAATGTTGCATCATTTTTTTACGCGCACAGTACTTTTCACACGATACTCTCCGTCGGGGACACAAAGGGTGTGTGTGGGACTTCCGGAGAACCGGTCTACCTACTAAGCCACTGCGGCGGCCTACTTCAGCAGTCTGGAGGAGCTCTAGAAATGCATCAACGGCTTCTGGAGTCCCCCTTGTCGTACCTCATGACTGAGGTACATTATGAATGTTGTACCTACTTGTTTATATGCTCATACTTCTTGTAGTACATTAACATCAACTATAGTTCATCAACAACTTATGATGTCCCACTGCTGTGCTTGGGGTCTCCTCTCAGGAGTGGGTTAAGGCCATACGTCCCTCCCTGGCCAAGTGTGGGTTGGTGACTAGTGCGGGTTGGGGACTATACAATAACGAATAACAATAATATATCGGAAAAAATAAATTCTACAAGGGTCTTATTTAATGCTGGTTTCGGCTCATATAAATCAAGTGTTCGCGTTCCTTCAGCTGACCATTTTACTCACATCGTTCATTAACATATAAACACACAAAAACACATCGCAGTGTTGTCATATGTCATCGCACATAGCTACTCAGCTCACGTAATATCTTTTTAAAGAAAAACCTATTAAATTTTATGAGTCTTTTCCATACCTGCCCTGCTCTAATTTTTTGTGGATTCCCAAGTTATCAGTAGACACTAGATGTGGCTTAAACGGGCTTCAGTTATTGTTTATGTTTAATAATTGTACATGATGGCGACTTCTATGGGCTCGGCCCATAATCTGTATCCCGAAGACATCTATGCCTAACTGGTATTGGACGTGAACTGAGTTATGATTTCATCATATCGCGAAACATTGGCATAAAATATTTGATGTTAGAAGCGACAAAATCTTCAAAGATATTTACTTTAATCTATACTTCTATACTTATATTATAAATGCGAAATTACAGTATCTACAAAACTCTGTCTATCTGTCCTGCTTTTAGCTAAACCGCTGCACCGATTTTAAGGAAATTCGGAAAGGACATAGGCTAGTCTTTGCTGTGGTAACTGACAAACATGCAAGCCGCGCGCAAAATCTAGTATTAAATATAAAAATAGCATCCTTAACAAATTATTGAGAGGATCAAATTAGCATTGTCTTTCCATCAGTGTGATAAGTCAACTATTAAAACAACTTTCCCGAGAGTCACCAGGAGTCGTCAAGATTTGGAACGACCTGCCTGGGTCTATTTTTCCTGATAAGTTGAACTCTGGAGCCTTTAAGAGTAGAATGAAAAGGTTTCTTTCGGATCGGCGTGTACCCTCTTCGTCCTCATCTACACTTTCCATCAGGTGAGATGGAAGATAAACGCCTATTACATTACAAATTAAAAAAAAAGTATCCGTCACAATCTCCGTTAAATAACATGTACTTATAATGAAAAAAGGGTCAAATTAGTCTTATGATTGTGTTAATATTGCATTCTTTCCATTTATTCCCGTTCTGTGTTCATCGGGGGCACGCTGACGGTTCGGACAACAGTCCGCAGATCTTGATACTCGTAAAATTTTATGTGTCTGAGACAAAGAGAATTTTGTTAATTAGCAGTTGAGAACGTTGGTGCACTTTCTTATAGTGATAGATAATGTAGCCTTTCTTTATCACAGTGAAAATCTTAACAACCAACATGTTATACATTTTGAGCGAAAAATGTGAACTTTTTTAGCCAGAATGAAGAACGAACCTACACTGCTGCCTTATGTGAATCGTGACAGGACTTTAAGTGTTTAATTTTTTGACACACAAATCAATCAATGTACAGTATCTGTAAAACTCTAGTTACTGTACAAGTACTACGAAATAGCAAATATAGTTAAGAACACGATATGAGCAAAACTATAGACATACCCAAAGACACATAGATCAACAGTAATAAGTTCATAATGATCATCTTATTAGGATCTTTGTACAATATTAATCCTTGGAGTGTTACTTGTAATGCAGTTTTTATTTACGTAGTTAATTATTTTTTCTACAGTTTTCGCAATTATATTTTAACAGGTTTTTGACTGATTTTTTTAAAGACAATATTTTTTTGTATTTGTTTGATGTCGACCCTCCTAAGACATGCTCTAATGCAATAGAGAAAAATCAATTGATATAAGGAAAACGAATAGCGCGAGAAAGCTAAGTGAAAGAGTAATAGAATATTTACCTTGATTTTTTTTACACTTCTAGCAACAACCCATAGCAATAATTGTATACAGTGACTGCTACGGACTATTTAAGTTAACTATTACATATGTGGAAGAAGTTAAAAAGAATAATAATGATTTCTATAATATTAATTTTTGGCCTTCCGTAATGCGCAATAAATATACATTTATTGCGTATTGCGTATCGCTCCAACAGTAACCGCGATTAATAGGTGTTCTGTATCTTTGAATTATACATAGCATAGACGTACAACCGGACCGAAACATCAGACTATAATTTTAGAAACAATATTTTTATTGAACTTGAAACCATCAAACACATTGTACAAGTACAAGACCCCTGCAAAAGGAAGGACATTTAAGAATAACATAACAAGCATTTCAATAATCAATTTTTATCCAATATGGGTAATATTGGATGAAAACAGATTTGCTGCAGTTATTACGGGTTAAATGAAGAATCAATTTATTCGCCTTAAAGATTTACTTACGGTTGAACGTGACCCACAGAAACGTTTAATTTTGATATCTCCTAATTGTTGAGTTATTCAATTATGACTCCTTCTGATGTTGCCGACATATCATTAGGGATCATTTTCTTTATCGTTTTATGCGAAACGAGGTGTTCTGATATTGACTTGGTATATTTGATTTTGACTTCTTGACTTCACGAATAGCGTGGTGATCTATGTAGTCACCACTCCAGTTTCTACTCAAGTGAGTGTTGTGGTTTCAAATCCTACATGGGATACTTTTTGTAATTGACAAATTGTAATTCTGAGAGTTCTTTTCATTTTTGTAAAGTCCCCCGCGACACTGAAATATGCCTTGTTGTCTGTTTAAAAAGAAAAATAAATAATATTAATTTATTTCTGGATTTTTACTTTAGAGTTTATTGTGAAAAATGAGAATGCAGTGTAAGTATAAGATGAGTACATTTTTTATGTAATAGAGGCCAAACAAGTAGACGTATTGCCTGATGGTAAGCGATTATAGCCGCCCATGATGGGTATCAGTTTTTAGATAAGTTTAGAGACTTGATATAATTTTGTTAAGTAAAAAATATAATTTATATTAAATAATCCAATACACTTGTGAATTTTTATGGGACAAGATACAAACGAGCAGACGTATCGCCTGATGGTTATTCTAAACCTTTATAATGCCCAAGACTATTTGGGGCAAGTTATTGAATTAATTGAACCATCAAAAGTCGAACTAGTTGCCTAGTATATTTGAGGGTACTGCCTTCCCAATAACGATTGCCATAGATGTTCATCACAACAAGGACTAAACGTGTTTTCCGAAACACTGTCATGAATCACCGCCAAATGAATATACCACAAAGAAAATGGTCTAAAGAAAAAAGTCTCCTCATTATAAAATTGCCTCCCCACCAATTTTTAGCCAAATCAGTCCAGCTGTTTTTGGGTTAAAAGTAGTGTAACTAGTACGACTTTCACTCATATATATATATATATATATATACACATACATAGATTCCTAAATAGTCAGAATATATAACCAATCTTATTGATATATCAATCAACTACTAGGCCATCCATGCAGTCATCAGGTACAATTAGCATTTAACAAAATTTATATCAAGCGTGTCAGTATTAGTCAGTTAATGTTTCCTTCTGAAATGCTTTCTTGTATGAACTACCAAAATTCAATTTATTCTAATCAGTTTGTATTTGAATCTGCACTATATCTTAGGCTATGTGGCTCTAGTTTCCCCAATTTCTTAATAATACCATTTATATGCTTACAAACTTTTTAAAAACACTTCAGGTAGTCTATCAATCATTGCTTCGTCTTATTCATCTTAGATCTCAAGAGTAACGGAATACTTCGGCCTGTTCTGTACTGTTCTACTTCACCAATGCATTCTCTGCTATCAACCAAGAAATAAAAATCTCAGAGAACTATGCAATCTTCATAAATACTAATAGGTGTACTTTACAATAACAACGACAGGTTACAGGCAAAGGTTATCTGCGGTCGAAGATGAGCCTACTTTCACTTACCAAGCCTTTCTGCTAACACCACAAGCCACTACGAAAACTATTCAAATTTGAACTCTAAAGTAAGCGCTTTAACGTACACATAAATGCAAATGCTGTTTGCAATTAAATAATCTGTTTTGTGCTATAACTTCTACGGTCAAATATATACCTTATTCCTTTGAAATAGGGATCTTAGTAAATGGTTAATCAATGTTTAAAATCGGGTTGGTGCATTTTTTAGGAAGTTGAGTTAAAATGAAAACTATCTCCAAGTCATATTGGGGTATGCCGCAGGGCGATTTTTATGTACCCTTTGTGCCTTGTAGGGCTTTATGTGAAAAATGTAACGGTTCCTGCGTCGTCTATTTGCATTTCATTTCAAGAATTACTCTTTCTCAGTAATTTATGATCGTATTTTAAACATTTAAATTTTATATCTTAAAGATTTTGAACTACTACCTATTGTATCTATGTAGGCTTAGCGTTTTATGACGCAGTGCTATTTCTATCAGACAAATCCCATTCGGTGGCAGCTACATAAATAAATTATTTGTATAAAATTCAGTGTAAATAAAAATAAGGCTGCTATAGCTCACTATTTCACCGTTTTCGAGCAAGCCCTGAGTAATTTTTTGTAGTTCATAGTCATACATATTATTTATAATCACACACAATCATCCTCAAGTTTAGGTTTCCATTGTTTACGTCTCGCAATCCTTATAGTTTTGCGATGTCCGTCCGCCCGTTATACCTTCTTTCTTTATCTATGCGTAGCCTGACACACACTTGGCCGGTATTTTGTTCTCTATTACGTTTATTTAGGATCTGTGCAGTATTTTTGAACTAAATTAAAAAAGAACTTAAAGAAGGATCTAAGATTCTTTCACCTTAGAGAGCGCAATTAAGTAGATGAATGTGCCACCCTCTACAAACTCTTACAATTTAAAGTCCCAGGGTCAAACCAAACTAAAACTAAAATTATCCATATATCCATTCGTCCTGTGATTCAAAATGTCACTATATACATTGGTGCTTTTGTTCTGTTAGTATGTCATTAAACCAAACTAAAATTTCTCAAATGTCATCTTATTTATAACTAAACGATTTCTATTATGCTACTCATGTAATATATGTATTGAGATGGCGTCTATTTTTATTGTAACATATCTAATTTTTAGTTAAGAACATCTTTTGACAGGACAAAACTTATGTTTTACTGATTTTTAGTTTAGTTTAGAGTGTTTTCGAACTACAGAATTAACACCAATATCATAAATCTAATTATTATTATGAGTCGTCCCCTAGAGGTCTAAATTCTATCACAATTCAGTATCTTTTATTTTTTTTAATTTTCTGCATTTCTCTTCCGTCTAGCTTATTTAATGAACATTATATAAAAAAAGTATGACATATGGCCTTAACCCTCTCTGAGAGGAGACCCGAGCCCAGTAGTGGGACATTATGGGCTGTTAATTAAATTAATTGATGATACAAAAACTTCATACAGCCCAATACAATTTTTTTTTATTAAATGACCACTCCCGCATTTGGAATATAAATTCCTGTGTCGCGGGGATCTTTACAAACATATATGAAACGGACACAAAATACACACAGACTTAGAACAACAATTTATGGATCACATAAAGTGTTGTCCCATGTAGGATTTTAACCCACAACACTTGGCGCAGTAGGAAGTGGTGTGGCGACCACTGAAACCACTAGGCCAACCGTGTAGTCAGTCATTATTTTTAATAGTAACGAAAGTACTCCCAAGGTACCAACTCACGTTACGTATTAGGCAAATGTGAAAAAATATGTTGTCACGGTGGAACATATGAATGTCAAATTTCATACTCCTATTCCATTCGCATTATTTTTGCAAAAATAGTTATAAAATTGTGGCTTCACGTATTCCTATACAGAAAGATATCGAACCAGAAATAACCTTCTTCTTCCTCTTCCTAGTCTCTATTCATCGTTAAAGTCGACTCAGAAATAAGTAATGGATATAAATACTCTTCACTTTTATTAGAGAAGATATATGTTCTCAGATCTTAGTACCATGTCTAGTAAATTATGTTCAATAAATAAATTAAGTTCATAAATTACTGTAAAAAGTAATATAAAATCAATTGAGTTATTTATTACGCTATCAAACAATTAATTGCGTCCATTTTCAAATATCTCAAATATCGAACTGAAAAGGAGAAAATATATCAACATCATGTGTTATAGTTACACTTTTAAATTACCCCTTAAAAACATGAAACTTTTGAAAATATTCTTTAAGATTGTTTGGGTAAGGTTGAAATTTGTATGCGGATAATGTACGGCATAAATCAACGTAGGTATGCTGACGGTTACAATTTTGTAATTTAACTGTCCACTTGATCTAGTCTCATTATCGGTGTGGTGCAAGTGAAAGAAAATCCGAATTATTTAATTGTGGTGCAAGCGACAAGAAACGTGTTATTTTATTTGTGCCAATATTATTCAATACTTATTTAATGAGATTTGGGGCAGTGTGAGTTCCTTTCGGCAGGAGACAAAAATGTATATTGTTCTTATATAATTATGGCTTTACTTAGATTATTTAATTAGGTATCGTTTTCAAATATTAACAATTCCAAAAATAGCTGCAATCTGGAAGCTATTAAATTAAACCTTACCTTAAAGAAATTAATTTAATTAACCCTTCTTTTTTTAGTTTTCTAGTCCTTTTTCACCTCTATCCATGACATATAAAAATTATGTAAACCTTAAACTGTCTATTTATTTTTTACAATACTGTATCACCCATACACACGCCGTTCTATGCCTCAAGCTTTCAAGATTATTTAACACAACCACAACAGAAGTTCATTAATTTTGATTGTACCAGAATATCTCTCAAAATTTCAGTACTCATTATTTTTAGGTGTTTAACAATAAAAATAAAACAACATATGATTTGCGTTTGGTATCTTCTCTTATTACTTGCACCATACTGTAATATAAATTATGTACCTATCGGAGCAAAGCAGTAAGTGATTAAAATAACACACAGGTCATTACCGATCTATATGCACCTTCACCGATTGTCAGCACAATGGCAAAGCTCTTGGGCAGAAACTACCTGTCTCTATATTTTATTGTCAGAACTAAACGGTGACTCGACTCGACCACTGCGCCACCGTGGCGGTGTCGGCGAAGTAATGGCGTATGCGACTGTTGTGCTTGAGGTCTCGGGTTCGATTCCCAGGTCGGATCAAATGTATGTATGATTTGCAAATATTTGTTTCGGAGTTTAGATGTTTTCTATTCAAAAAATGTATTATAAAAAAGTATACGTATTTATATCAGTTGTCTAGTACTCATAGTACTAACTAGCAGAGTTAGAATAAATTGCGGTGTGTGTTACATCTCCGAAATATTATTATTAAATAGTAATTTATATGAATATAATTTTAAAGTTTATTGGTTCCTTCCAAATCGAATTGTGAAGTGAAAGTAAAATGAATTTCAAAGGTAGTAGAACCACGCTGGTTTCTTCTTCTTGACTGGGGCGGTACTAACAGAAGATCTACGTAAAACGACAGCTTTCGCGCTGTCGTTTTTTGTCAGTGAGTACGAGCCGTTAATGATGCAAACTAGGCAAAATACTGATCAAAAACTAGGCAGATCTTAAACTTTAGTAATCACACTCCTAATTAACATACTTTAATATTTCTATATTCGACCACATTATATACTAGCTTTTGCCAGCGGTCTCACCATCTTAAAGATCGGTTATTGCTGTGATTCTTCAAATTGACATAACTTTTCTTAAATCGAATGAAATGAAACAGATGTAAAAACCATTGTATTGGGTTATGTTGCGTTCATAAAGCCCCCTATAATAGTTTTCCTCAAATATTTCCATATACAGACATTCTATATATATACAAACAGCGAATAGTTACAATTTTATTGATAATTTCCACCCTAACATAAAACAGATGATCATCCTCATCCAAATTTGTCTTAGGAGGGAATCGAATCACAACCTCCGACGACAGCCTGTGGCGACTTCTACATACAGTGCAACAGAAACATACTACAGTGGCATCTACCGCATATACACTGAACTACGGAGTTATGTACTACACGAAGAAACTACTAATCTGCAAACTAACTGCATCGCGCAATAGAAACTTATGCGCTCTTGATTAGCCGTTTGGCACTGGCCCGCCAAGCATGATCGCCTCACCTGGTCGGAGGACAGTCCCTACGTGTTGGAGGGACATGACTCCTTGTCCCCCGCAAACCTATCACTTTCTTTTCAAACATTCAAAACACGTATCTATTTTCCTTCTAATCGTAAGCTATTACTTCACACTGTTCGCAATAAGACTCCAAAATGGGTGATAAATTCAACCATTAAGGTAACACTCATCGCCAACACATCATTATCAATCAGGCTCTCAAGTATCGAACCACCTGGGGAGGAAGCCAAGATATTACACTCGCCATACGTCTTCCATTTTGGTTTTCCAAGTTTTTCTTTTATGGAATCGTTGTAGTGATTTGCAACGGCCGATAATAATGAATATGGATTCTAGTTCGTAGGATTTATCTTTTCGGTCGGTAACAGGTATTTTTTTCTTTAAGTTCTAAAAATCTAACGGTGTATTTTAACCGACCTAAAAATGGATGAGGTTATCAATTTAACTGTATTTTTTTCTGAATTTTGCTACCTCAGAATTCTCAACTGAGTAAACTGATTTTGATGATTCTTCCTTTTATATCGAAATTGGTGATCCTGGGAACCCATTGAGCCTTTACAACGTTGAATAGATGTTCCTTCTATGATAGTCCTCTTATCGCCTTTACCATCGAGAGAATTCTGATGAGTTCTTTAACTGGTCCCATCTTATTCCTTTTTCTATAGAACAGCACTTGCAGGCCTTGACACCGTTCGAACTAAATGGTTTGGCTCTTCTATCATACGTCAGGTAAAACCTGAAATTCACTACAAATGCACATATTTCAGCGGTCTATAACCTTTTAAGCGTGGCATAAAACGCCAGGCTGCCAAACTATTGGAATCTACTTATATTTTTCGTTAGACAAAGTAGAGTCACTTTTACAGACTCTGGTGACATTTAACCGTGGGAGAGCCAGGCTTCAGCATGCGTAAGCCAGCTCGACCGGGTGATGCCACGGCTTCACACAAACCGGTGTGAAACAGTGCCTGCGCTGTGTCACCGATTGAGTGAGGATTCCGGAGTCCCATATCCCAATCCCTCCTCCAGAGACCGGCAACGTACTTGTGACGCCTTTGATGTTGCAGGTGTCATTGGGAAGCGGTAATTACTTAACATCAGGCGATACGTGTGATCGTTTTACCATCGATCGTTTTCCATAAAAATAAAAAAATATGCAATGTTTTTGCTGTAGCTTAATTTTTGTGATTAATCGGAAATATTTAAGCTAAAACGAAAATCCAAAAATACGATAATCTAAAATAAAAGTAATACTAAATACTACAATTCTCTATCAAATACACAAATCCCATAATAAATAAAATAATATGATGACAAATTAATTGTAGGTCTAGCTATAGATAATAATTATTCAATAATGAAATCTTCCAAAGAAGCTTCTTTTAAAAATTAAAATTAATGGTTTCCATTCGTCTATAAAAGAAATTAATTCATAACATCAGCTCTTTAAAACAATGGTGAGTATTTTCTCTTTCTCTTATTTGTGACCTTGAAATCCAGATTAACGTAAAAAATACATGTCAAACTGATTCTGTAACCAATCTAGCCTAACTTAAATATTAGTTCGTTACTGTAGAATGCACAATATATCTCAAAAAGAAAACAATAGAATGCGTTAAAGGAACATCACGAATTAATACTTCGAGCTTCCTATCTCCAGGTTTCTGAAACAAACAAACTGACAGAAATTAGCGTGACTCTTATCTGACATCTTGTAGTAACAGTGTGAAGTGGCGATTCAATTCGAATGTGATGTACAATTAATTCCAGAGCTCATTACGTCGCCTGCTTCAGAACATGTCAGTGTGGTCTGTAGGGTGACTAACTTTCTTCTCTTTAAAGGATATCTTTCTACAAGTTATTGGCCTATTGTCTCCTAGCACGCAATTGTTTATATAAACGTAACAAAACATATAATGCATAATTTTATAAACACATGCAACCTTAAATAGGAATTGAATTTGTAAAAAAACAAAAAAAAAAACAAAGAACTGTACAATGCGCTGCGTAGTTTTATTAAAATGACGCCCTACAGTATTGGCCATTTGAGCATTGAGGTTTAATAAATAATATTTAGGTTGCTGGCAGACAAAGAATAGTCTGAAAACAATTTTGGATATATGAAAATTTGTTCCATTATTCATTAGGTAGGTAAAAAAACTATTCTTGCATAGGAATTAATTTTTTTTTAGTGCTTATTCATATTTGAATTTGTCTTGCTAGATTACATAAATATTTTTAAAAGAACCTTGTTTTTTCGAATAATACCAGGTTATTTAAAAACTATTTGAAAATATTTTTGACAAGGTGAGGACTTTTAATAAAAATCCTAAAATCAAATTCAGTCTATTTTCACACTGAGATATATAAAATACAGATGAATCTATTACGATTGTATTAATCAATTCCTGTCCTATATGGTCTTAGAACCCATTTCTTCATTGAAATGTAAATGTATTAAGTTTAAAGCTTTTGAAAACCATTTATAGTTATTTCTTATCCTTAATTTATTTCACTTAAATATGGTTACTCTACAGTTTTGTAGACACTCAGTATGGTGTTATTAATTGCTATAGCCTGCGCTATGGGAATTTATGTTTATTTTCTAACACCTTCGGAGGGGTTCTAAGTGTGAATTACATGTATTTACTAGAAAAGAGAATTTTTTATGAGAATCTAGCTTTAGTTTTTTATCTGCTATTGTGGTGTCAAGAAGCTTTAGTATTATTTCATGTTATCATTTTATATTTTGGAAAAATAGTGCAAACGAATTTGTCTTAAAATTAACCATTTAGTGTTGCAATTATCGACTTGCAAATTTCTCCAAAGTAGGAAGTAGAGCTATTGTATATAATTGTTAAAAATTGGTTTCAATTGAATATCTAGGTAACCTTAGTGTGTATTGAATTTTAAATCATTTTTATTTATTCATGACTGTACTAGAGATAAAAATAGGACCAATATTTCCGACAGATTCATCAGATTGATCTAGTTTACCTCAGTTCTATTATCAAGTATTAATGGTTTACCAAAAAACAATGGAAAAATGGTCATTTTTTTAAATTAGTAAACCAACTGATTTGTTTAAAAAAATTAACACATCACGCTTTCATACACGTATAAATATGCATTGATAAATGATATCATTAATCTATCTATTACGAAACCCGTGAAGCACCTGACCCAAGTTCGCCTAATCTTCGAAACTCTAGAACTTTAAAGTCAAAGGCACCGCAAATTCCCAGCTGAGATAACATCCGAACACCGCCTTTAGTACAATCAACTAAAATATAAACATGTCACCTATACAGGGTTGGCCTCACAGCTAAGTCTAGTCAACTTTGTCAAATTTTAAATACCTTTATTTTTAATTCTAAATGTAAGACAATAGGGCAAATGAGATACGAGCGCTTTTTACAATGGCGTGTTTATTGTTAGTAGAGTTCACAAAAAATGCAGATACATAACTACAGAGGGCGCTGTGAATGATACGCGTAGGCGTACACAAACGCTCAACTTCAATCAGGTTATGGATTTGAATTTTATTAATGTGCATATGCAAAAAATCGGCCAAATGCCAGTCGAACTCGCGCAGATAGGGTTCCGTATCATTATTTATTTATTTAATGCCCATCTTGTAAATAGGCGGACTTAATGCCATGGGCATTTTCTGCCAGGCAACCTTTGGAAGAAGTAAAAACGTGATGCGGTAGGTGCAAAATAGAATTTATATTGGTACGTAAAAAAACATAATGACATCAAAATTTCAACTGTCTAACTATTACGATTCTCATGAATACATGATACACCCTGGTGACTGACGGATATTTTAGTCTTAGAAATAGAATCCCGTTTTACCCTTTAGGTAAGGAACCCTAAAAAGGAGCAGACGTGTTACTTAATGGTAAGTACAACAAACCCCCGTAGACACCAACTTATTTTTTTTATCCAACTTAATAAATTGTGAGATTTCAATAAATGCGGATCACCACCTATGTATGTTGAATTCAGTACATTTGATTAATATGTTCAATTCAGTTTAGGAATTAATATGATTTTCTAACTAACTTTCAGAACTCTTTTTTATCAAAATCGCCTAACACGATTTTTGTCCTAAGATACTAAATTCATTCCAGATTGATTTACACTCAGACACAGAATGAAGGATTGGATGCGACTGCTGTGCTGTCTCGGGTTTGATCTCCGGGTCTGATCAAATGTTTGTATGATTTGCAAATATTTATTTCGGAGTTTAGGTGTTTTCTATGTATAATATATATATGTATTTATATCATTTGTCTAGTTCCCATATAATAAACTCTGCTTAGCTTGGGACTGGATGGGGTTGTGTGTTAGTTGTCCGAAATATTTATATATTATAATATTTTATCAGTATCGTAAAAAGCAACTAACGAACAGGAGAATATAACTGCAAGTTGAAGCACAACTTTAAACAAACAGTACACTAATCCATCATGGTCATGCCCATGGTCAGCGTATTATAGTGCCACATAGCTTCCTTGTTGAGGAAAGGATTATAAACAGCCGTGGATTATCGATGGATGGGAATCATCCCAGATCATCAGATGATGAGTCAATTATTTTTCCAAGAAATAGAACTGATGTCCATAAGTGATTAGAATCACTGAACAATATGGAGACGGGCACGTTACTTGGCGAGATTCGTTGGATGCGCAGAAGTCGTTTTTAGGTCCCTTTGATTAATGGAGAGACGCGGGGATTGTAGTAGGACCGTTCCGAGCAAGCGCTTGGAGCTTCAGTTGACCACACTTCGATTTTGATTGTTTTGATTGGTTTAATGAGTATACTGTACGCGAACTTACCCGCACTAAACTGAAATCTGGCCAAAGTACGTACCGGCGGCTTCACACTAATTAACATATTTCAATTAGTGTTTTAAGAACAATTAAACTGAGTATACTTTCAGCATTAAATCTAATGTATAAAATTCTCGCACCGCAGTGTTTGTTACCAAACTCCTCCGAAACTCCGATTTTTATGAAATTTTGTGTGCATATCGGATGGGTCTGAGAATCAGCCTACATCCATTTTTCATACCCATTATAAAGCGTGACCCAACCCAATTTTCTTTTTAATTCTTTGCTATTTTTTATGTATGACAAAACAATTTTTGTCGGGTCAGCTAGTATACATTCATATATATTTATGGTATTTAATATATTTTACTATCATGTCCTATGTTGTATATAGATATTACAAAACCACAAAAAAGATTGTATATACATACGGTTTTTAATATACTATTCTACGTGTAACAGCCCTACTCAGCGTTGTCTTCCGCGTCCCTGGGACGTACCGATCTTTGCCGAATGGGCCGGTGCGTACGTTGGACACAGCCCATTGAAGATAGCTATCGACCGACCGATGAATAGCCTATATCGCAGAGACTGTAGACCATTTGGCGAATTACATTTAATACGGGGCGAATTTTGAAATTTAGTTTAGAAATTTGTATATATTGTGAATGTATTACTTAAAGTAAAAATAATAAGACATGTAACTTTTACGTAGTTGTGTCACTTGTGTTAATTAAAATATGACTGAAAATCGAAGATATGACTTTTGGCTCAGCGTCAGTATATTACATATATTTTAAATAAATTATTATTATTATTCAACAACAGCATTTAAATAATCACACTGGTCTACTGTACAACGCTAGCTAGATGAATGGTAGTTTATTAAAATGTTTCATTATTTTTAAAGTGTTATTGTCCTGCAGATTTTGTTCCTCTCAGAATAGTATAGTTTCGTATTCTCATTCATTCACCAGAAGGATACATTACAAACTTCGGTAAACTTTGCGAAAAAAATGTTGAATTAAAATAATTTAATCATGACATCATCAAAAACTTTTAATAGTTCATTGCGGGGCATCCTCCTTAGAAAGGGGGTTTTAGCCTACTGTACCACGGTGGCCAGACGGGTTGGTATAGTGTTTGTTTCAATATTACCTTCTCTTTTCTTCCCTTAGTCGCCTCTTACGACACGCATGGAATAAGTAGGGATGATACCCTCCATATTCTTAATACGGATTAATTAAATCCTAAAAGAGCAAAAAAAACTTAATCCCCTTAAATCAGCTTTTAATTTGATTCAGATAAGTATTTCATCCCTGTGTTTGGTCGACTAATAAAACTCCAGCATCAGTTGAGTGACGACTGAATGGCGGTGCGCGGTGACGCGTGACGTGCGTGTGTGCATCCACGATGCGACGGAGACGCTGCGCTACTAGGTAACCGCATGTATGTGGGTTAAGGAATTTAGCATGCTCCAGCGATGTATCACACAAGTGAAGTTTAGTTTAAACGTTTAGTGAACATTTTGTTGTTTATTTTAAAAGTACCTTTTGTATTTTTTTTCTAAGAACGACTTTTATGCTTGTTTATGAATGATTTTGTCCGTAAACTCCGAATGTAAAAGCTACGATTTTCAAAAAGCATATAGTATGAGTTACAATATGCAAAACTTAACCCAGTCGAGGTTTTAACATCAACTACTGATCTACCTACTCTGCTATGTGTATCTCTGTTTCATATAAATAGCGTTTATTTGCTGAAAACATTCTCTTCCGAAATAATTTTACATGAGTATGCCATGATCGTTGCATTATTAATATTGTTTAACTACGATATAGTTCGCTCTGAAATAAATATTATGATACCTTCTCACTATTTATCTTCACAGTGTTATAAGATTTTTTGATTGAATATCGACAATACTATTTCAAACATGAAATTGTAGAAAAATATAACACAGTATCTAGTTATCATTTAACGCACAACCCCAATAGCAGCTTGAAAGAATATCGAGAAGTGCAAGTGTAAGTACCCAATAAAATATCCATATATATAGTAAGGTAATTACAATTCACAACAAGCAAAATTTATGCCTGCCCCAGTAGCAGCTGAATCGACAACAGCTTACTGCATACAAAATATTCACAAAACAAAGCAATAAAATAAAACAAGGAAATAGTCATTTATTAAAAATATATCTGGGATTGAACATAAAGCTCTCTTTAAATTATCGCGTTGGACAACTTACATTGGACGTTTTCATGAAGTAAGGCAATGTTCGGCCCAAAAGCAAACAGAAATATATATTATCCAACCAATAACAGTCATCATTCAAGACAGGTACTTTAGTAAGCCGTTTCAAAATGAAATACTTAAAATTGGAAGTCACAATGCCAAATGAATTAACGATGTTGTACTGACGAATGAGCCATGATAAATGCGAGACAGCGTCGTTTGATAAGATTACAGTTAAGATTCTATAGATTTTGAGTGACATGATCATCTGCTCGAAAATATTCTCCGAAACACTTCGTAGTAAAAACGTAGTTTTTTAGATAGAAGTTGCTGAATGCTCTAGAAAGCATGTAAGTATTTAGACTAGATAGTTCTAGGAAGGTCGGGAGATAAAAGGAAAAAAGTGAATGAATCGATCTTGATATTCCCAATATCCCTCCAAAGAGCGCCAACTATCCTGATCTGGCACAGTCCACATTCATCTGCTGCCAGCCATTTTCCTCAAGTCAAATTAGGCTAACGTAGTGTAAGACTTCCTGCTAAACAATGGACCGACGACTTGAAGTAGTATGCATAACGTTTTTTTTATTCAAACGGTAAATATTGTATTCCTCATGGAAAGTATAGAAATTATATCTTTGGAAAAATTATAGATTCAATATTTTCAGAAGAATAATTTTTAAAGCAATTCCGTGTAAAAGAAAAACCATCAGTAACAATATTCGTTCTGTATTTTTTGTTCTTAGTCTGATTTTATAAATAATGAATGAGTAAGTCAATGTCTATAAACATCGCAGAAATTTAAAATACCATCAACTCGGTCCATATTTTATCGCAAACCGTTCAAAGTATATTCCAAGTAAAATTTTTTAAATTATATCATTTCGGTGTGAAACTCAATTTTGTACATGTCAATTTAATCCATTATAAAATCGATACTAAACGATCTCGATTTACATTATCTCACGATTTTTAATTATGCTCAACTAAATAAACTGTGGGATCGACATTTATTTCGTTTCTTCAATAATTGGTTTTTGATTTTTATTTGATTTCTTGTCGTTTTGATTGTGACAAAGTTTATTTAGTTACTTGTGTTTTATAATTAAAGAAATAAAATCTGTTGTCAATGTCAAAAACAGTAGACACAGTAAATGTTTCTTATCATCAAATATTTTATTACTCAAAGCGGTTTCTTAAAAGAATTGTTCTCTTAAATTGAATAGACATACAATTATACAATTTATACAATTTGAGAAAAAGAGAGCACATTTAACAATACATACAAAGGCAGAATCAGTAATTGATGACCCTACGTCAGTTTTTATTTTTGTCTCGCAATATTTTTATTAACTCATTATTACTAATATTTGGTTAGTTTTTGTACCAAAATCTAGTTTTTTATGTCAAAGTTAATTTACTATTTCAAAAAATATTTTTAAAGTAAACTTATTAATTGCTGTAATTTCATTTCTTCGCCGTGCAGTAAATTGTTTTATTTTTCACAACAATCGCATCTTAATGTCGTCGTTAAGTGTACATTGCATCGTGTTTTGTTTTCTTTGTGGAGTAGGGGCCAACCGAGCAGATGGACACCCGCAATACCAGAGGCGTCACAACTACCTTACCGGCCTTTGAAGGATGAGGAGGAGGATGGGGGAAGCGGTTGAAATATGGGCCTCCATTATCCTCACTCATTCGGTGACACACAGTGCAAGCGCTGTTTCACAACGGTTTTCTGTGAGGCCGTGGTTTCACTGTAGTCGAGCCGGCCAGTTTCTTTCCAGAGTCTTATTAGTTTTCTCTAACTGATAGAACAGCCAACGCGGACCATGAAGTAAAATATTTGTAATTAAACAAATGTATGTTATGTTATATATGTTATGTTAAATATCAATGAATTAATGAAGTCCTATTACTGAATATTTTATACCTTTTACTATGTCGAACTCGAACCGACTAAAAACCTCACATCGTCTCGGGTACTAGAAGCCGGGGAACCAGGCTTACCCTCCCAAGGAAATCCCTAAAACCTCGATGAACCTTGGGCCACCTACAGTTTGTAGATGGCCCCCTCCTGTGTAAGAAGCCTAATGCTCTATTCTTCAACGCTTCTATTGAGAAAAGGGCGTGAGAGAACTTCCACTCCGATGACTGCCACGAGATCTCGTCTTAACTCGCCACACGTTGGACATTGCCAGCGTGTAAAATACGGAAACCGTGCGGTACCCCTTATGATTCTGATGGCCAGCACTCGTTACGGTCTTCAGGACTGCCGACCAAACTGGGGCCTCCGACCATAATATTTTTACTTAAATAATCTTGATTGAATTTAAAAAAGAGAATTCTGGTAAACTTCTTCCTTCCTATCTTATTTTTCAAGCCTGTTAGTGTTTTTGTAGTAATAATTATATGAATTGTCAGTCCGTAATACTATTAAATCAATTTTACAAACAGCTCAGATAATACACTGATAAAAAACAATATTTAATCAAATTAAGGACCTTCTTTTTCAAGTCAGTAAAAAAATTCCGCCTCGAAGAAAGACTCGAAGAAGTGCTTGATCTTAAACACAACACTTTAACCGAAAGCAATTAATACATATACACATTTAATTATAAACTATTTCTTTTCAAGAATGAACAAAAACAAAATGCAGATTCTTAATTCAAAACAAAGTAATCTTCTTTAAATAGAAACAAATCATTGTAGCCGCATTATCTCGGGCCATTCATGCCGCACCAAAGGAAACTAGAAAACAATGTTCATTAAACGGATACCAAAGCAAGAGTCCGTTCAAATAATTGCTCCCTACATTTAGATGCGCGTATCCAATTCAATAGGAACAATTTGTCGGTCCACCCTTTACTAGTCTGCTTTAGAAATTCAGACATTTCCAAAGGTCCGCGTGGAGAGTTCTGATACCTCGTTAGTTATCTTGCGGTGCCGCTAAATAATTGTAGCAGAATCTCTTTAAGAATAATCTACGAAGAAATTTAGATCTAATTTTAAAACATTTAAGGTTAAATTTTAAATATAAAGTATCATACGTGAAGAAATATGGAACAATTAAATTTCTAACTTAAGCATTGGAATATAGAATTGTAAATCGATCGTTGGTATAGCTTCGTTATTACATTTATCAAACAATCAATACTGAATCTTATATTTATGACGTTAAAGATGCTAATGAATTAGGGCTTAATATAGAAGTTGTTTTTGATACTGAGAGTGGTGCGGAAGCTAAAGTAATTTAACTGTCAACAGTCTTTATTTACGAGTATTGAGTGATATATTTGCAGACAAATGTGATGTTCGAAACAGCAGTTCTATTTTAAATGATATCTTTAGATATTTTTGCGTGAAAGGCTAACAGAAGCTGACAAGTTAAACTGTTTTCTTGCCAGGAGTTATATAAGTATGTCACTTTAAAAGACATAAAGTATTTTAAATTAAGTTTTTTATTTGACATATTTTTTTGAAGAGTAGGTTGTAAAATGATCACCTAAAAAGGCCACGTTTAGAAATATTGTATCAAAAAGTGTTTTTCAGTTCTGTGATCAAACACATGAGACTTTTGGTATTAACGGGTAACAGAGGCTATGAACATTGTAACTGTAACACTTATTAAGCGCCGAGACAATCGAACATACATAAAGAATTAACTGAATAAATTTTAACCAAACATGGAGAATAATAGAATAATCTGTATTGTACACCAGTTACTACAGTTTACATATAGGATCATATCAAATTAATGACCACGTGTAAATTCGCAAAGAATCATCTTAAATTTTATTGACTTGTATATTTCTATGCATTTTTTCTTTCATTTATAAAAATATGCTAATCAACTGAAATGAAAAAACCAACTTGTGTTTTGATTACGGATTATATTTGATTCGGTTCGGTTCATATTATGTGCCGAACGTACATGTTTAATCATGGGAAATTCTAATCGAATCATAGACCTTAATTAGGCTTCAATATTGAACTATCAAATATAGAAATTGGTTTGTCGTGTTTCCCCAGTCGTCTAAAACGTGTTTAGGCACGCTTCATAACCACTATTAAATATAATCAAATATTTAAACTAGCTTATATGATATATATTTGGAAAACATGATGTGATCTACATAATTTATACCTATGTTAATAAGTCTATTGACCAATCTCATCTGTCATCTAAGAATATTGGAATCCTTACTAAAGTTTTAAAAGTATCTCTATCAGTCTGTCTGTTATACTTTCATGGCTAAACCGCTGCACCGAATTCAATGAAATGAGGGATGAATGTATTTTCATTCACGAGGAAGACATAATATCCTTTTTACCGTGTGAGCCGCCATACACATAAAGCTAGTTTAGTACAAAGACTATCCTTGATGACACACACACATGCACGCACACACCCACACACACGCACGCACACACCCACACACACGCACGCACACACCCACACACACGCACGCACACACCCACACACACGCACGCACACACCCACACACACTCTTAACTGGTTTTTTTATTGATTGACACCATATTATGGGTAATGACACTGTCTCCTGTAACATAGGTTGCTACATACATATGGTGTCTATATCAATAAAAAATATTATTATTGTCAGGATTTTTAGACGAATTTGTTTAAGTATACTACGTACGTAACTACGTAGGTATATAAGATTTCAAGTTCAATATTCTGTAAACGTAAACAACAGGGATTACGTATAATCAGAATATTTTTAGAACAATATTTTTAATTACATAAACTCAGCACGCGGTAATAATTATAATAAATAAATAATAAATATTTCGGACTTTTAACACTCAACGCACCGAACATACACATTATACATAGGAAACACCCAAACTCCGAAACAAATATTTGAAGCCATTCAAACATTTGGTCCAACCTGGAAACGAATCTGAGACCTCAAACACAGCAGTTGCATACGCTACCACTGCGCCACATAGGTAGTCAATGGTATAACGGTAAAATGACATTAAATCATATTCCCAAAAATCGGATACTAATAAATTGTAATCAATACAAGACGCTAATGACACCAATTAAATAATGATTAAAAGGTAGGTTATCTATTATATCCGTCGTTTTATTTACGACTGCCTTGCGTGTCCCGTATAGAATTATTTATAGATTTGTATTAGGCTTTCGATACAGTAATGCATGACCCCGAGGGAAATTCAAGAACATTTTTAATGATATTTTGAAAGTTGACGTCGGATTAAAACGACTTATTGCTGTGTGTTTAATGAGATTATTTATTGGTGGATTTATATAAGCATTTTGAAGCCGGGATAAGTAGGTAGTTAGAAGTGATGCTATATAAAATTATGATGCAGTTTGAAATTAACTTAACTTGAAATCTTTTTGACAATAACATCGCGTATTTTAAATATTCCAAATACTAAATCAGTAGGCATTTAACAGTAGATTACCGTGGGAGACCAACGCTTCGGCATGCATGGGCTGGCTCGACCGGAGTGATACCACGGCCTCACAGAAAACTGGTGTGAAACCGCGCCTGCGCTGTGTTTCTCCGAGTGAGTGAGGATAACGGAGGCCCATAATCCAACCCTTCCCCTCATCCCCCTCCCCATCCCCCAAGGCCGGCAACGCACTTGTGATGCCTCTGGTATTTAGTGTCCATAGGCGGCGGCAATCGCTTACCATCAGGCGATACGTCTGCTCGTTTGCCCCCTATTCCAAAAAAAATAAAAGATCTTATGTATAAAAACTTTTTAAAATCAGAATAGTGGCAGAATCGTTATATAGCATGATCTATTTCTCTATAGGATTATAATTTTGATACTTTATGGTATATTTTTAGGACGACATTAAAGTTTATGCTGTATTAATGCCTGATGGAAAGCATGAGAATCCAAGAGTGGTGGTCACCATCCTCAATGCAAAAAAGAACAATGCAGCATGGTGACCCACTTTATGGCGGCCTGGGGGGAAGGGGAATGGTGAGGGGGATAGGGGGCGTTGGATTGGGGTATGGGCCTCCAGTATCCTCACTCACTCGATGAAACACAGCGTAAGCGCTGTTTCACACCGGTTTTCTGTGAGGCCGTGGTATCACTCCGGTCGAGCCGGCCCATTCATGCTGAAGCGTGGCTCTCCCACGGACTAGAATTTAGAATTAGCTGTTTGCTCATATTAATGGTTCTTTATTTATGAATTTACTAGCTTTTTATAGCCGACCGCATACGGGCCAACAATCAAAAAGTAAAGAGTAAGCCCTTGTCTTTCTCAAAAATTGAGATATCTCTATGCTAAATTTTATTGTAATTTGTGCAAAAGTCAGACAGACGGATAGAGTTACTTTCGAATTTAACGGCTTTGGTAAAACTTAAGAGTCATAAGTCAATATGAACCCTTTCAATGCCCTTTAAAAAAGAAATATAAATTTAATGAATAAAAAAGTCTTATTTTTCTCCTACATCTTGAAATAAGCTTCTTTATAAAACCATCACCATAAAAATGTATAGCAAGAATGAAATAATTTCACTGATACTGTTCTATAAAAATATTTTTATTAGATTTCTCAATGAATGTCAAACGATCAACATTAAAACTTTTAACAAGACGCCACATTCCCTCTTCTCCAACATTGTCATCGGCAACTTGAATTTCGCAGCCTGCACGGTGTACGTGAGATATGAATTAAATGGTCCAAGATGGGCTACAGTTCTCTTAATGGTCCCGTATATCTTTTTAATTGGAAACCCTTTTTGCGTGGTCAATGTCCGTGAGGAAGCATGTGAGAAAAACACATAGCTTTATGTATGCCATTCATCTTGACGTGTGCCACTGATCAAGGTAAGAGATGTAGCGATTTATGTTAATGTTTTTACATATATGAAATGCTTATGTAAATCTAGATTCATGCAATCATAACACTATAACAGGGCGCAAACCTGTATACTTTTGTGTTGCGGGTTAGATATATAATATATATTATAAGCTACCGATGAATATTTGATTCCTATAGAACTATTATGGAATCCTCCATTCCCTGCGCATAGGTAATGATTTTTTGTGTCCAGTTGCTTCCACTTAATACATAATCATGACGATGAACTAAAAGCCGGTAACTGAAAACTAAAAGGCGTCAGTTGAAGACACGAGCAACATAATACTGAGCTTTGAAACTAGCCATTCACGACGCCCATTGTGAGACTGACAGAAAACAAGTGACGGATTGTTGCCAGAAGTAGCGACCGGTGACTGTTTCTGATTGCCACCACCAGACGCAGTAACTACGGTTACTAGAGGCCAGTAGTAGAAACGGGCGACACGTTCATAATTTAATTGGTATATTTTAAATACTTATTGTTAATTAGAAATTGGTTCACGAAGAATGTTTAGGATAACTTCTATGCTATAGTACAATAATTTGTTTGCTACATTTTTTCTAGATGGGGGAATTTGTTTGTAACATGTTGCTTATAATATATTAAATTTCAACTTTTTATTTTATTGTTTTAGTTTTGTGTCTGTCAGAAGAAAGCAGATAGTATCTTATAACTTGAGCATAAAATAGAGAAGTTATTAATAGTAAATTACATCACATCTACAACTTTATCTTAAAAAGAAGGTCTTGGCCTACTATTACATTAATATAAAATATTTTCTTTAATATTCATTACTTTATTAAAAAATCGTTAGCTTAGTCAAGAAATAAGAATTATCCTGTCGTACTAATTAATTAAAAAATATTGACTGCATTAAGCTTTTCTAAATATTTTTAGACTAGTTCTGACTATATTTACAGTTGACTATTTAATGGTTGGCTAAAAATATTTTATAATTTAAATAAAAAAATCGCTAACTCTTGTGACTGAAGCCATCATATAGCCAGCAATATAAGATATTAGTAAGTTCCAAGTGTCGATATTACCGTTTCTATACAAAATGGTGTGAGATTCCGCCGTGGCCATTCAATATAAACCATTTCGATTTGTCCACCTATTTGTAGGCTTAACAGATTCCATATAAAAGACATCACCACGCTGTGGCGTTCGTTATAAGCTTGTTTCTTTTTAAATGGGTTTTTATTTTTAATACATCCGTTTGTTTTTGGAGTTAATTGTTTAGTGTTGTGTTTTAATTTCTTAGGAGAACTATTATGTCTTCGTCGCTGTACTTAAAATGTAAAGGAACTGGTTGTAATTAATGTTGTTTAATGTGCTAGAAAGTGTTAATTTACTTCTAAGTATAATTTTAAGCTTCAGGATTTCATTTTTCTACTTAGAGATTTGTAAAGGCATCTATTACGTTTTATAAACATCAGTAAACTGATACCTGATATAACTGATAGAGTGCCGGCTATCCCGCTCTTCAGTCCTTATTCATTCACTGCCAGATATTCTCTTCAAGTCGTCTATCCATAGGCACCGTACACTATATTTCCTTGGTTGCGGTCTTCACCTGGAAAATACTCTCTCCTCCAAGGGGACCCTACTAGTAAGACTGCGCTGTCCATCTTTTTTTTTATTATATGATATCGGTGGCAAACGAGCAGACGTGTCGCCTAATGGTAAGCGATTACCGCCGCCCATGGACACCCGCAACACCAGAGGCGTCACAAGTGCGTTCCCGGCCTTTTAAGAAGGAGTACGCTCTTTTCTTCTCCATCAGTCTGTCCTTCTATCAGACAGACTTGACTGTCATCAGACTGACTTTCACCGATTATCAACATATTTCTGTTGCCCATAAAACAATAAATTCTCAAAACAGAATAAAATAAACAAAGGTGATTCTTTACGGCATATAAATAAAGGTATAGAACCCTTCCTGTGCGAGTCCGACTCACATTTGGTTGATATTTGATATAAAAATAATTTAACCTCTTAATATAAATAATAACGTATAGGAAGCAACTCCGTAGGTAGATGGTAGTTCAACACAAACACGATCATTAGATTTATAGTGTACTAAATTTTCAAACAAACCCTTAACAGCTACTGCATAGCCTTAAGGCTTTCTAGGAGCCAGTTCTATGGAGTCCAATTAAATGCGAATAAACTGGCACCTCCCATGTTGATATCAATAAGCCAGCCCGTGAGAGATCCATTTGTATTTGTTAATACCGCTGTGGTTTTGTCAAAGATTAAGTTCAATTCAGAATTGACATTTTGTTTTGTTTTATACCTTTGAGCCTATATGATATTATTGTTCTATTTGATCGGATCCATAAATATCAAAAATAATAATGACTAAATTGTCTTTAGTTTATTTTCCACATTGGTTTTCTATACGATGACACACATTATTTAAAATCAGTGCCCAAATAATTTCATTTTTACTGATTTGATAATTAAAAAAGGATTTTCTATGTTCCATTACAAAGACTTTTTGAATTTAAATTATTATATTTACCACAGCATGACTATACTATCTTGTATAGAATGTCAAAAACTTTTGTGTCGAGAAATAAATATAGGAAACTTTATGCAGCTTATGTTACATGGGCCATTATTACGAATTTATAGAATAACACATCCTTCGAAATTATGCTTTTGGAGTGGTAGACATACGCTCTCGAACGCAACCTTTCGGTTCTTGTGCCAAGCAATCGAAACATAAAATTCACTACCACCGTACGTGTTTCCCTTCCATTATGATCCTGGGTCCTTCAAGCAGGGCGTGAAAAAGCATTTCACTAGGCCGCCATAGTGTGTTTCTACCATGATGCTTTGCCCTTTCTTGCATTGAGAACGGTGACCACCACTCGTCGATTATGGTCGTACATTCCATCAGGCAGAGTAGAGTGCAGAGCGTCGGCGCCTAGAAGGATAGTAACGGGAACATCGGGGCTCCCACACCGCACCGTACTGTAGGTGTCCGAGGTACGTCAGGGTTCCAGGGTTTTTCTTTGCTGAGTGCACCGTGTTCCCTGGCTTCTAGTACATGAGACAGCGTGCGGTTTTAGTCGGTTCGAGTCCAACGTGCCACCGGTGGTATCCGAGGCGAAGCGGTACTATTTTGGTAGCATAATCATTAAAAAAATTACAGAATTTTTCAGAGTAGTTTAGGAGATTTTAAAACTTCACTGCTGGATTTAGACTTCTTCTCGGAAAGGAGATCTTGGACTACAGCGCCACCCAATATACATGTCCAATATGGGTCAGAATGGAGATTAAGTCAAGTTTGACTTCTTTTTGCTATACTGTTGTCCTACATATTTGTGAATAAATACTTTATACCATAAAGCCATAAAAAATCTGGTAATATTTATACCATATAAATATTACCAGAAATACATAACCAGAACTACTACAAAAATAATTTACTATTATTCTGGTAATACATTACTGGTAGTAAAATTTAATCAATAAATATTTCGGACCCCCAATACACAACGCCACCTAGTCCCAAACTAAGCAGAGCTTGTATTGTGGAAACTTAAGAACTGATTCAAATACCTATATTCTTTTTTATACATTACATACATATTTTATATAAAAATACCCAAACCAACTTTTGGTTCAATCCGAAAATAAAACTTGAGACTTTAACACAGCAGTCGCAACCGCCACCGAAACATTCAATCGAGTTACTTGTGAACTACCTATGTTCATGTCTGTAGTTTTATAAAACGTATATCAGGCATGGGAACCAAATATCTAGCACGTTCAATAAATTCACTAAGAGCAATAGCTTCTACTATTAGAAATATGATAGTTGAAATATTTGTTGTTTGCTCACGTGCAGCTATAAACTAATGTGTAATATAAAGATAATTCACTCATAAGAAATAAATTATAATCAGATAAACACATGACTGTGGGGTCTTTGATAGTACTTATGAATTTCCACAAATTTCTTTTTAACATTTCGTTTGCAATACTTCTTAAGAAATTAATTTCATTTTCTGAAAATATTCCATTTTTGTATTACTTAATAAATGATTGCATAGAAATTATTTTTTTATACTTTTCTTAAATTTTACTTGTGAAAATAAAACTTCTCGTTCTCATATTTAATTTAAATATTTAAAAAGAACACATATTTTCAAGCACTTTTTTAAAGATAGATTACTGATTGAATCTCGTCAAAAGTACTTGACATATCTTACGCGAGGCCTTATCTGATCTCAAATCATCAGACACAGAACAAATTAATATGTGTCTGGTAAGAGTCCAACACATGACTTCACCTTAAGCAGCCAGGATCAAATAACTCACGAACAGACCTATATGTCAGTCAGTTAAATCAGGTAGATACGAGTAAAATAAATCATTAAACATCACTTATATGTTTCTTCATCCTAGATAGATAGGAGTTCGAAAAAATCCAAATCAAATTTAATACAGAACTCAACCGATAGCAGCCTGTTATAATACCTAATATGCCTACTGGGACACATTGAAAAACCTCATTTATTCGTTCGCATACATAGGAAGGTTAGCATATCTCACGCACGAACGCGATCATAAATTGAAATGTGATATTGATATAAATAAGGGGGATTCCATACGTGACGACAGCGACATAGCATGTGTGATATTATCGCTGTAGGTTTATCTCGGCCCTTATTTATTTCTTTTGATATTAATTGCAAATGTGGTCGAGATAGAGTTGAGCGCAGGTACGGTTGGAATATGGCGTGTGCCGTATGAAGTTACGTTTTACTTACAATAGTTTTAAAGTAGGAATTAGATTAAAACGGTGTTAAGATTAATTGGTTAGAGTTTTAATGCTTGAATAACAACTGATACACATTCATAACTCATTCTTTAGATAGTACAGAGGTTCAATAGACATAAGTATTTACTATAATGTCTTTAAAAGGTATCTTCAAAACATAAACAGCGAGCATAAGGGCACGTTCAAGTGTTATACCTAACAGATGTAAAACGAAAATATGTGTCTCCCTTCTACCTAATTTTGTAAGGGTAACACAAGAGTTGGTAACATGGTTGTATTCCTTAGGTTCCAAATAGACGGTGGTAGTCATTTAATGAACCTAATTACCGACTTAAGCGAAATTGCAGAATTAGCGAATTGTATTACCACTGGAGTATTTAAAGCATCAGACCAGAATTTTAACCGGCGGTAATATTAGACCTACGTGATTGACTTGCATATTTATAATCTTTCTCGAGTACTTTGATTAACAATTTTCAAATGTGATAACGATGACTTTGCTCATTGGATCACTAGATATATAAAAAATAGGAAGGTGACTGACTAAGATACCCAGAGATCAACGCACAGCCCAAACCGCTGAACTTAGAATCCTGAAATTTTGCATGTAGGTTCTATATACAATGCAAATGAGCAATGCCACCCATAAGGGGGTAAATAGGGAATGAAAATTTCTACTTTTGAGTGAGTGAAGCCGCGGGTAAAAGGTTTGTTTTATGATAAAAGACATAAAATAGCACTTGCATAAAAGCCGATTCGGCAATTCTATGATTAATAATATTTTTTTCGTCAAGTAGGGGATTTATACACCGCCTGTCACAGCTTAATAAGGGCTAAAGTCCTTATTAAGAAGTGCGAGATAACAAGGTGTGAATATGATAATTATAAAAAAGTCCTCATGTTACTTTTTTGCTTATGGACTTTCTTTATTCAAAAAGTTTTAATAACCATGAATAACAGAAGCAGTTGACCCAATAAATAAGTGTCAAAAATATAATTATTTTACTTAAAAACTCTCGCTTTTAGCTCAGAGTTCGATTTAATCACAACATTGCAGCGGCGCCGTATGGGAATAATTATAGGCAAATTGACGATATCTTAACGAAGAGAGGACGTTTTTTTATTAAAACCCCAATGGATGTCTGTGACACCGTAGCGTAATCTAAAAATATTGTAATATTCAGTTTTTTCTTTATATTTTTTTCGCCAAATATTAAATTTTAACATTACACAAATATTAATAAAAGCACTTTAAATGGCAGTTATTATAGTGAAAAGGTACAACATATGTAATAAAATTAGCACAAACAAACACAAAAATACGATTACATGAACAATTCGGTTCATTTTTTAATAGCTTCCATAATATAATATCATAAGATAACATACGATTTGGCATCATATAATTGATCCAAGCAGCAGAATAATAACGGGATGGTACCCTGAAGAAAGCAGAAAAAGAAAAGAAGACAGTCAAAGTGATTTGTGTGAGTGTCTTTGATTAAATGAGGTCGAAAACTTTTGAAAGACATACACTCAGATGGTTATGTCAGCTTGTAATATAATATTCATAAAACAATCATTTGCATAACTGCATATTTGAAGATACCAAACATTACTATTGTAACGGTGTGTACGGCGTCGATATTAATTCAAGCCTTCACATTTTATAAATATTAAAGTATGTAAGATATTCGATGTTCATTACAATATCACAAGATGCACTTATTTAACCATGTAATTGTTGTTGTGCGTTTATTGCCTCAGTTCCGCGTTTTCCAGTACGAAAATTTTTGTTTGTGTATCAATAAAGTTGTACTTGAAAATATAAGAAAATCGGGGAGGTACCTAAGCGGTTTGTTAGATGCATTGGCAACATTCTAGTTCCACTAGTTCTTTCATTATTTATGGGCCTGCTAAAGTGAGGCACTCATAGCCCGATTGCACCCGGTGATTAGAAACAATCACCGAGGGTAAGCAACGACGCCGCGGTCAGTACCTGGATGGGTGACCGCTAGTGGCATGTTACCATGAACGTCTCCGTAATTCGGAGGTGACGTTAAGCAGTCGGTCCCGGTTGTTATCATAGGATAACCGTCGTGAAACTTAGTTGGAGGCCTTTGGGTAGCTTGAATAATAATAAGAATAATAATTTTGGATATTTAATACACAACGCCATCTAGTCCCAAACTAAGCAGAGCTTGTGTTATGGGTACTAGACAACTGATATAAATACATATATACTTTTTTTTTTGTAAATTCATACATATTACACATAAAAAATAAAAATACATCCAACAGTACGATTACGTAGCCACAGCGTTGTCTTGCCAGTCCCCAACCCGCACTTGGCCAGCGTGGAGACGTATGGCCTTAACCCTCTACTGAGAGGATACTTAAGCCCAGCAGTGGGATATTATGGGTTGTTGATGAAAGTGACTTTACTCTACCTGATGGAAAACAAGAGTAGAATCCAAGAGTAGTGATCCCCTAACACATTATGAAAGCGGGCAATGATACTGCATTGCCCGCATTCATAATGTGTACGTGTAGCTCCATCATCATTAGGCATCCGGTCTTGCACTACTAGTGAAAGACAACAGCAGAAATGCTGCCATTTTAGATTGGTTCTTTGTAAGAGGTAATACCGCCACGATCGAGCTGGCCCGTTCCTAATGAAATCAGCGTGACTCTACTCCCTTGTAAGGCTATATTTTATTTGAAATATATAAATTAAAATTATTAAGAAAAGTAATACATACTCTCAATACTGTTTATAAGTTAATTATAATATAAGAGTCCATCAAAATTATTGGAAACATTTTCTCAGTAATCCAAAGATATAATACACGTATACAATCGAGTCCCTCAACAGAACATAATGTGCGTAATGAAGGATTGCACGTCCAAAATTGTATGTTAAAATAATAAATTTCCCGCGAACTACCATCCCTGGTACGATTATGACACTTAATTGAAAAATTCGGTTATCGAGATCTGTTTTAAGTGTTTTCGTAGAAAAGTCTTCGCTGGCGTAGTAGGGTTGACAAAAATTTTTTGTGACTATTTTACAATATTTCGTTTTTTTTTGTTTCATTTTTTTGAAAACGTATTGAATCAGAAATAACTGATCCACTATTAAAAACTCGTGTAACTAATAATACCCTACCACATATTGATAGTTTTACGGTATTGGTTTTTATGTTAAGCCTTCGGTATTATAAAAAATACATGTAATACAAAACTACGTACAATTTTTTTCCAAATTTGTTTTTGAAGATAATTATCTTCAAATCTTGAGACCTGGTGATCCTGTAATCACAGAACTATCCTCTATAATCCTCTATAGAATAGTTCTGTGGTCTCAGGATCGCCATCTTAGTAATGCTAAACCCACATCTAGAAAGAGAACCCGGATCATGCTATTTCAAATCCTCCTTTACCGGCAAGGAGCCCAATCACTACTTGACTACGAATGATGAATCCATTACTCCACAACCCCGTATTACAATCATGTGACAAGGGAGAAAAACCGAGGGTTGCTATCCTTTCCCCTTCACCTGTACTCAATTGGACAGTTTACAAGTGACGCCATAGTGCTGAATTATTTTATACCTCTGTATCTGTCTAAAAAGGTATCCTGGTGATTCACATAACCCACCATATTTCGACACGGACCTATGGGTCTACACGTGGTGACCTGCCTTGATACAGTCTGTTTTGCCAACCCTAGCAATCACCCAGTCTTTCTAAGTAATGGCCATCGAATACCCCCTTTTAGTGGTCAGTGTAAACAAGAAAATTGATTTTGAAAGAACATACGTGATACAAGCCTCACAAGTTCACGGAAACATTTATTTTCAGTTAAGACCGTAGGCTGTACAAGTTGATTCCTTGGGACAGTGTAAGCAATTAAAAATATATGCCTTTACATATCGCCATATTTTGGAAAAAGAATAAAATTCATGGCTTAAAGTTCGATTGTAATATAATTGATATTTTTAAAAGTAGAAAATGTAGATAATTGCAACTCTGGTGCTTTTTTTATTGGTGAAGGAAAAAAACTATCAAGAGAGACAGCGTTATAACAATTGTTTTTCTATAAATTAACCTTAAATCTAAAATAAAAACTAATGATTGCATTTTTAAGGCTATGACACCAAAAATGCACACCCATGAAGCAAAACAAACCTGTTTAAGTGACGGTCTCAATCATGCACTAAAGGTAGCGTACACATTTGATTAACTACCTCACTCAAAACTTTTCCTTAAATTGTGCTTTAAGATGTTGTGTAAGAATAGTTACTATCAATGGTCATCGGGAACTACCCTACAGAAAGAAGAAAGTTAACAAGTCATGTGTACAGCCTGCAGAGCCAAAACAGGGTAGAACCACAAGTAAGCAAGCAAAGCTGAACACAATTTTTCATGGAATAATGGGCAAAGCAGTTGACGTATCTTGTCATATCATAGCCACCCGTCGGCCTTTCGAGGAGTATATATAGCATATAGTAGCAGTAGTATACGACAGCACTGCGCCACCGAAGCAGTCAGCAAAGATATTATAGACAACTTACATTTACTGTTGACGGTTGGAATGGAACCAAATACCATGATACACAACATTACATAAACTGGCCAGTCAAATACATATTAACTACTATCCGCGGTTTTATCCACGGTTGTATTCGAAGCTTTACAATAACAACTGTGGGTAATATCGGGGCAAAGATTGACTACAAAAAATAGTACACGTAACTCCTTACATCATGTACTATTTGCCAGTCCCGTTGAAATCCGTCCAGCTATTCTAGAGATTATCCAACAGACATAAAATTTGTAAGTATTTTTTAATGAAAAAACTGTATACTATTTCATATACGTCTATTGAAAAGCTATTAAATTGAATTTACATAGAGACACTTGAAATGTTTTTATTTGAATAAAGGCTTAAGCCCATGCTTGCTAGCTATATTAACTTTTCAACCGAAATAGCACCATTTAATGCACAAGTTTAACTGTAATACATACGCAGTAATCTCACAATCACAATAATTCGCGAATACTAAGAAAGATTAATCTATAAAAAGTCATAAATCGCATTTAACCTGGTCGGCTTGATACCGATCACAACGCCTCACATTCGCGTGCCGCCTACCGCAGTGGCGGTATTAATTCAAATGAATAATGGAACGCAATTACTGGTTGTTACGTTTTTAATTTTACAAGAAATGTGTTCCAATTTTTATTTAAAATATGTATCATAAACATGTTTTTTTTTTTTCATTTAAAGCGTGTTTCCATTTAATTTTATTATTTTATTAGCGGCTTTCAAAAACAAATCTTGAATCTAGAACTTTTTTAGGGTCAGGGAAGTCAGAAATAGGTGGACATTGTTTATTTATCTGATTAATTTGTTATTTTACTACTTTTAATTTGCACTTGCTTTGATACTGAAAAATATAACACCACAAAAAGGTCCGATTTTAAGTGAACGTACTTCCTTTTTAAACCTAAAATCAATCAGGGCTTAACAATGGCCAGTTCCATTACGTTTGAGTGGACTCATTAAAAATACCGCAACAAATCAAGGGCGTTGGATGTCCAATAATTCCCCCCAACGTATGACTGTGCAGTCCAATTATAATGAAAACAATCATATCATTAAGGGACTCGGGTCTCTCCATAAAATTGTTGGATCAACAATTGGAATATTGGCGGCAAGTGTGAATAATAGATGTGGTATAGATGGGTTCTGTAACGTTACACAAATAAATAAAATATTGAACTTGACATATATAGAAAATATTTACTTATGCAGAATAAAAAAAGAAAAATATTTGTATGACAGTATCAAAACTTCAAGATCTTCAATAGCAATATGACATTTCTACATGTATGTAATGATCACAGGTTGTTACCATTACTTATTTTAAAGGCTTCATTATTGAATAACATGTTGGGATTTTTTGAACTATCCCCACATAATAAACACTCCAGATCACCTTCTTAAGTCGGTTTGTAACTCAAATTTATGCGTATTTACAAATTAATTAATTGTAACTTTCTTTTTCAATGTATTATGATATTTTTTTTCAATATTAATCTTTTGTAGTATTTAATTTTCAGAGGACACCAAAACCAAATATTTTAAATTTTACTGACAATCGAACACGATTCCAAAACTCTATCCTTGCGTGTTATTTCATCATCAACAACCCATAATGTCCCACTGCTGGGTTCGGATCTCCTCTCAGCTGAGGATTTTTTTGCGGACTAGGGGGCAAACGAGCATACGTATCGCCTAATGGTAAGCGATTACCGCCACCCATGCACACCCGCAACATTAGAGACGTCACAAGTACGTTGCCGGCGGAAAGGAGCCGAAGGAGCTAGTATCCTCACTGAATGGGTGAAACACAGCGCAAACACTGTTTTGACACTGGTTTTCTGTGAGGCCTTGGTATCACTTCGAAGGGTCTTATGTAACTATTTATAAATTTGCTTTCAATTTACTTGCTATTGTAATATTATCTTATATCATGCACGCAATGGTGCTCCTATTGAGTAAGAATTTAAATTCTAAGATAGATTGTATAAGTAAAATTAAATTCTTTTTTTCTTATTAAAAAGACAACTCCCGCATTAGAAATATACATTCCTGTGTCACGTGGATCTTTACAAACATACATGAAACGCACACAAAGTACACCGAGACTTAGAACAACAATTTATGGATCACACAAAGTGTTGTCCCATGTAGGATTTGAACCCACCACACTTGGCGCCGTAGGAAGTGGTGTGGCGACTACTGAAACCACTAGGCCAATCGTATAGTCGATTAGTCGTGTCGTGGAATTCAATAGATAAACATAGCGATTTAAGTAAAAATACCGTATCCTCTGTGCGACCGCCGCTTCGCAACTCCAAAACACCTTAATGGACAATTATGCATTGTGTGTTTAGAGCCAAGTAGATTTAGACTGATAGCCTGCTCGTTACGTTAGTGAGTTAGGGGCGCATACAGACATAGCTGCACGCACGCAAATGCGACCACTAACAGATTTATGCGAGAAGTGATCCGAGATTAGTAGTAAGTCCGTGTGCACGCTAATTTTGCTAATGACTGCTGAGGATTCACTTTGTTCGAACTCGCAAGAATATACGAAAGTTATGCCCTCATAGATACAAAGTTGTAAATAAGTTTTCTGTCCGACCCCTTTGGTAAATGCAGCTTGGTTAAGTTTAAAAAAAAACCGCTATTAGACAACTTTGTTACCGTCACATAATATAATATAAAGTATTTCTATTCGTTATCTTGTACTTCTCAATATTACTGAACTTAAATTCCTTTGACTCATGACTTTATTTATGTGTATTCTTTGACCCTTCATTTTAATTAAAAAAGTAATTCATATTTTTTATCATGGAGTTCATATAATTTTAATAAATAGCATCTTAAAGTGCCTATCTATTCGTGCTTTGCGAGAGAGATACTAAAAAGCTTAATTCCAACACGACTTTCGATACAAGTTGATGTGTATAAAACTTTGTGGATTCATAAAAAGTATAATATTGGTTGAATTTATAATTATTTTAATTCAGATTGTTGTTGTTTTCCCATGGGAGAGCCACGCTTAGGCACGAATGGGCCTGTTCGACCGGATTGATAGCACGGCTTTACAGAAAACCTGTGTGAAGCAGCGTATGCTCTGTATTTCACCGAGTGAGTGAGGAGACCGGAAGCCCTTCCCCCATCTCTCTTCTCATCCCCTAAAGGCTCGCAAAGCACATGTGACGTCTTTGATGTTGCACGTGTCTATGGACGGTGGAAATCGCTTATTATCAGGCATTACGTCAGCTCATTTGCACTCTATTCCATAAAAAATGTTTCCATAATTAGACAGTCGTTTAATATCCCATATTATCTCATCAAGTCTCTCGTATACTGAACCATTTATCGATCTATGACCTTAGGTAGTCTACGCCTGACTATGCAATTCGAAGCTAAAATAATAATGACATCAACATAACTAGTGTCACAAAAATACCAAAACGTGACAACACCAATCCGTTTAATACATATTCAATTCGAGTGATTTTAACAATCGATCGTGACCACTCGAGATCTCGATATCTCGCTGTTTTATGAATAAATCGACAGTAGAGCTCCAGTGTACTGCAACGTACCTCATAAACGATTTAAGCAAAGAATAGATTATATCTGAGAATTCACCAGATTCACGTTCTGCGGTTTCTCACGGTTGGTAAAGTTGACATTGTCGAAAGGCGTGGGTATACATGCTTTTGTACACTTTTTCATAACTAGTGTAATTTGAAATTTACTTTCAAAAGAATATAAATAATATAAATATTTTTGGACATTTAACACACAAAGTTGTTGCTTGTATTATGGGTACTGGCCAACTGACAAGACGACTAGACAAGAAGTTGACTAGTATAACTAAAGCATTAATACAAGGAATCAGTATTTTGCTAATAGTTTGGCGGATTTTTTAATAGTCTACTCTCTACCCGCTATCAACCCTCCTTCTGTAATGACTTGATATTCTCTTTATTAAAAAAGCATCAGAAAGAAAATAAATTAGAGATTAAATACCTTTAGGTTACGGAACACTGTAAGTCTTGAATTTTAGAACTCAAGGATTCATTAAGCCATATTGTATATGAAATTATTGAATTTTCATTGTCAAAACGAATATTTTTTTTTTATCTTTGAAACATGTAATATTGATTTATATATTTTTATATTAATATTGGTGACAATAAGGAAATAAGCATCCATAATGAGTGTTATCAAACTTCCTACGTTCAACATATAAAAGCTAAAAACTAGATTATGCACCAACCTTTATTTTACGGTGTTATTATTTACGTATTTCTGATCTTAGCTAGAATATACAAACTTCTTTAATAGTACTATAACTGTGGCCAATAAATATCACACTATTTGTTAGACAATTAACAAAAACTTAAAAATAAGGTAAGCCCTTGCAATTTAGTAAATACTTTCCTTATGATAATATAAGTTAGTTATGTAGGTCTTTTATTCAAAGAATTTATTGTATAATCTATCAAGAGAATGTACTCTTTATCGTGGACCAATATCAATCAGTCTATAAGTTATGTTACAGTCGATTGAAATAAGTCTAAAATACCAGCTTTGAGAAATGTACTTACACATACTACGTGTGTGAATGCAGCTTTATAGCAAAAAGGTTAGTTGTGACGGAAGATGACACGACTGTTGACTCAGTTTATTTTCAAAGAATTAATATAACTTCTCGGTTCCCTTACTTTAAAGTAACGGTTTGTTGACAAGGAATACTAGCTATTTTTTAAAGCATTTATAAGCACTTGTCCCAATATTCTCCTAAAAATATCCCATTAATACGTCACCGATAAATATATACAAACTAAACAGACAGTAATAGCCTATTCCAACAATATAACTTCACGCTTCCTCCCAAATAGGCTAAACACAACACTAAACAGGCGAACAATCCAGCCATTAACACATAGTGTCAATCATTTGGGCTCGTGCTCGACTGGACCCATTTCATGTCAATCTTCAGGATGGCTATGGGGAACTGATGCTATCTGCAATAGAATTCATTGCTGGTGTGCAGTTAAGAGGTAGTTGAAAGGTGCGAAATAGATTCTTGGCAATAGTACCTATTAATTGGGTACAGAACGGGTAAACAGAAAATGGTGAAACATTTTTGAAATAATTTGAAATCCAATTTCATAAGCTACATGAAACAGTTATGGTACCGATAAAAATCACAAATATTGAGAGTTCAAGATTTATTAGTTCTTAAGATAAAGTAAAGCTGGTTTCTGACTGAGTCAAAAGAAGAGTAATCTCTTTTGATATCAGATGATATTCAATATTGATTAACGTATATTTTCTGAAGACAGAAATTCCCAGAAAGCACATAAATGTTTTTATTTTTTGAAGTAGGAAAATATAGATTTAGGATTAATGAGACACACTAAGGAATGGAATAGAGCAATATATCTTTGTATGTTAAAAGATGAAAATAAAACTACAGCTGAACCTACATTTAAAACCGTAAACAACAAAGATTATAACAGTAGAAAGTCAAAGCCAAAAGATTTTTAGTCAAATAGGGGATGAAAATATCTACATTAGCGCGCAAAGCCGCGAGCAAAAGCTAATCATAAATAAAGCAGCAAGTATGGTTGCATATATAAACAACAAAAACCTCATAATCCGTATAAAGGCTAATGCCTAATAGGTTCAGGTGTTACAAAATAACTTTCACACCTAATTAAGAGGAAAAAGATAAAACCTGTACTGAAGGCCATAAGTGTCAGAATGATCTTCAATTGGAATATACATTCGGACTATGAAGACGGATTCTTGCCTCGATTGCAATAATAATTTGTTAAATAAAAATGTTTCTAAGCTGAATCATCTTGAGGCATATTTTTAAATGATCTTTATTTTCTGTTTCTAGTAGAATAATAAGTACATTTTTGTAGTAGTTCTATGCTACTAGAAACAAGAGAAGTGAAAAAACCATTAATAACCCTTTTTTTAGCGTGTGGAAACCTCCTCGGGCCTTCACCCCACCGGGGTTTGTGGCAGGCGGTGTGTCGGAATCGAACCGACTAAAACCACACGGTGTGCCACTCTGCGCCTGAGACGGGAGGAATCCGGGAACCGCTTTCTTACGCCATCCGGAAGCATTAATAACCCACTTCAAGGCATATGTCTCTTATTAGACATCGGTTATGAACAAGTATCCCTGTTATTTTACTTCAAATACTCTAACATTTGTTTAGATATACTGTGCCTTTTTAAGTTTTAGAATGCCTTGAAAAATATATTATAGAGATAAATTCATAAGAAAGTCAGTCAGTCCTTTGTCGGCTATTGCGTTAAAGATTAGCCCATTTCTTTTCTCAAGAATAGAGTAAATTTGTAGTGCAAAATGTATCGTAATACGAAATAGTAAATTACTCAAATATTCCACTAAAAAAACAACTTTAATTCTGAACTTATTTATTTATTATTATACTTATTCTTTTGTACAACAATATTGTAACGATTTTATTAACTAGTTCAGTTTGGACTGAGGACCCGCTGTCTTACAACGCTGTAACATACCTACTTCAGGCACCGGCGGTCCACAACCGAAATTACCAAACTTTAATGTTGTTACGTGTTCTTATTTTTATTAGATTTCGGTTTTAGAAAGCAACTAAATATTAATATTATTTTAACTATCATTCTAATATTATTACTAAACTAACATACAACAAAGCTGAACCTCAAATACTGAACCTTCAAAATATCATATTAATGCTTATCAATCAAGCAATAAGGCTTCTACCACTTAACAGGTCTTCCAGCTAAGTGCTGTAAACTAATTGTTCCATAGAGCATAATTGCCTTTTTAGCGATAATGGACCATTTAAGTTCCAGTCTGGCAACGGCGCCTTATAAGTAAATTTTAGTGTTGACTTTATCACCTCTTTGGAATAAAAAACGTAATTCGAATTTCAAACGACAAATGAGGTTTTAGCTAATTACTCGTGTGAACAGATCTAATCAAGTGATGCAAGTGAATAATTTTTTAGGTTTATCACTAAACTAGCTTTTGCATGCGGCTACACCTGCCTGTTTGTAGGTTAATAGTAGGCTATGTCCTTCCTCAAGAATCAAAGTATCTGCATGCCAATTTTCATTGAAATCTGTGCAGCGGTTTGGCCGTGAAAGCAGGACAGGCAGACAAAGTTACATTCGTATTGATAATATAAGTATAGATTATAGTACACGGGTTCAATTTGTTAATTACATACTTCTAGTTTTTATAAGGCTGTGTCCCAGTATTTTATATTCATTTCAGCGTTAATTTCATTAGCAATAATATATTTTCAATCTTGTAACCTGTTATTTTCATATATTATTTATTCGTAATTCAATGGTGTTTACTAACTTTTCAACTTCGTTGTATAGTAGTGTATCACAAACCGATTCCTTTCTCTCCAATGAAAATGATGTCAACAATGTCAACGACATTCTTATTTTTTTTGTTATGAAATGCAAAATCCATTTTCTGTTTCGGCGACATAAGGATTAGGAATATTTAAATTAATAAATCGTAGTCTACTGCTGAATGAAGGCATCCTCTAAAGAGTACCATCTTTTTTGGTTGTAGCTGGCAAAAAATATTCAGTCTTTCATTCAACAAAAACCACCACGACTGCTGAAGAATACTCTGGTAAGCAATTATATTCTTGTAACCAAATGATCAAGAGCACCTCTACCAGAAGTTAACTAATCGTAGCCTATCAATACATCAAATGTAATAATACACAAATAATCGTTTAACTTGATTAATTTTCCATTCATCATTCATCTTGCCATAAATTTATCCAAAGTGAACTCACTAACTAGTTTAAAAATAAACTTATGACTTCAATGTAATCGTAACTTTTTGCTGTCAACCCGAAAAAGGTTATATCACACAGTTAATTTAAGAAAAATCGCCAGAAAAAAACATCGCTACCAACACGACGTCCTTAAATTCGATTCTTGAAATTTAAAATCTCATTCGCTTAACTTAACGGATTGAATGTTAACAATAATTTAGTTCGATCAACAATGGAGTAATGTCTCCTACTTTTTGTCAGTACCAACATTATAACACAAACAGTATCATCTGTATTTTTTTAACCATAGAGTTTAAAGTCTATATTTTATATCGTTGGGGTAACTTTGTGGATTTTTTGTATTTATAGTCTTTTGTGACTATAAGAGTGCCCGATAATGCTCAATGAGTGTAAGTTATTTTGTTTCGGTGAAAAAATCGCGTTATATGAATAATGCTTTTGTCTCATTAAGCGTAAAAGGCGACCTGGGTGATTTAATACCCCATCACGGTGACTGTGGGCGTGTTTATGGGTTAACGTGTGGAGAGCGGGTAATTCATTATACGTGCAAAAGGGTATAAGGTTAAATTATATGCGGTACGTATCTGTGTTGTAGCGTCATACAAAGAATATTTTTTTTCCATAATGTTATACCCGGTCAGTGAGGAAATCACAATTTTTTTAATGACAATATAATTTTCTTGGCTCACCTTAAATACGAGCGTTTGATCTTATACTATGCAGAGACTGTACTATGATAACTAGGCAGTTGATTTATATGTTTATAATAAATTCGAGATACAGTAGAAATGTAGGTGTTCATCACATAATTATTCGACCTGAATGGCGGTTGGAAAAAACGACCTCTCCATTAGCAGTTAGTTTAGGATCACTACTCATTATGGATATTGATGTTTATTATTTTGAAATAAACTTATTATTACAATTTGTTGTTATGTACTTGGTCGGAAATTATTATTTTTTTAACCAAAATTTAAAAAACGGAGATTCTCAATTCATTGTTTTGTTTTGTTTGTTATCTTACAACTCTGCCGTTTGAAAACAATTTCAAATATTCTATTTTTATTCGAATAAATGAATATCGCCTGTTTAGTCCCATTCAAATATAACACATAAATTTAAGAATACTTCATACCGCCAGCTCATGGGTAGTACTAATGAAATCTAAATTATATTCGGAAAAGTTCATTTGACCAGCTTTTACACATTTTCCTGGAAGTTCTAAACGAGATTTGCTATTGACTTACTAACGGTATCTCATTTCTCCTAAACACCATCACGTACATCTAACTAAACAGTTGCTGACATGAGGACTTAAACTCGAACACATCCGTTTCCGCTTGTATGTTCTGCACCATTTAACAACACAACAACTTACTTAGCATGTTACATGTCTACAGAACCTTTTGTTTCATGTTTTACGACTTAGCTTGACCTTGAGTATTTGTTAACGAGGTTAAAAAAATGAGATCTTAAATACGATGACTCTAGACGAATTAACTGAAATTAAGTAACTTTTTTCTAGTAAATCAACCGTGGGAGAGACACACTTCGGCACGAATGGGCCGGCTCGACCGGAGTAATACCACGGCCTCACAGAAAACCGATGGGAAACAGCGCTTGCGTTGTATTTCACCGTGTGAGTGAGGAAATCCGGCGACGCACATGTAACGCTTCTTGATGGTATTCTCATCAGGCGATACTACTGTTTGTTTTTGAAAATAAGAATTTGAAAATAATATAAAGCCTATTAATATGGCTATACCAAAATTAAATTAACAGGTAAATAGCCTAAACAGTATGGAAATGTAAGATTGACATGAACCCAAACACATTTTGCAAAGTTGTACAAAACTTGTTTAAATGAAAATTTCTTGGTACAAATCTAATGTACAAAAACGCATTATTAAAAAACTACCAACAAAAGACTAAACTAACCTTAAGCTGTCTTCATAGTGGATTCTCATTCCCTTTTTACCTAGCTTTGGTAACTCCTGTAGAAATCTACGTAAATAAATAAATATCTTTGGACAAAATAATTATTTCAGACATTAACACACAACGCCATCTAGACCTATACTAAGCACATCTTATGTTATGGATACTAGACAAATGATATGGTCCGATCCGGGAATCGAACCCGAGACCTCAAGCATAGTAGTGGCATACCGCTACCACTGCGCCACCGAGTTAGACAGTCATAGTCAATCAGTCATATAACACTGATTATTTGACTTCATTCGTCTATTTATAACGTTATTCGTTTTTGATCTGTAGGTACACCTCTTGAACTTCACATATATTTTTTTAGTATCACATAATTTAATCTCACTTTGACCAATACGAATATTAAAATAAAATAAATCGAGTTAGATAACCAACTGAGAAATACTATCTTCATTATTGGATTCGATGTAATTGATATCAAAATCAATTAATCGATACGCCAATTAATTGGCTTAAAACTCTAAAATACTCAATATGTCAGTTAAATGTCATTAAGGACGACGAACGACATTATTAAGGATGACGTTTTATAAAAGAAATACAAAAATTAAAAATGAATCGCTGTCACCGCCGATGACCAATCAGATGCGTGTATTTTTTTACAATGATTGTAGAATTGCAGCTCAAATTCAAAAGTGTAATCTAAATGACCTTTATTTCGATATTCACAAAGCACAGTAAAGAATAATTTAATTTATGGTAAATGTAAAAGCAATTTGTCATTCCACGCGGAATGTTCAAAGACTTGCCATAATTTACTTTGTTCCAATTTTAAAATTTCACGACGATATATCAAAACTTTTGAACTTGAATGTGTTCTTTTTAGTAACTCAATATTTGGCATTCTTTTTTTGTCACTTCAGATTTGTGGTATCAAATAATATGATATTTATAAACTTATTAGCTTTTGTCTGTAGCTCCGACCGTGTTGTGAATGTCGATTATCGCGCTAAAGACTATTCTATGTCCTTCCTTAAGGGTCAAATTAACTTTATGCCAATATTTATTAAAATCCATACACTAACTTCGCAGTAAAAGCGTTACGTACAGACAGGGTAACTTCCGAATCGGTAATATTAATATGGATTTGAATAATACTATTTTTAATAAATAGAAATACACATATAGTATAGTGAAACCACTAACTTCATGCGGTCTTGTAAAGACAATATTCTTAAACACAAACTGTAGTTCCTATCACACAAATTAAACTGAACTGGTAATTCCAAAGCCAGTTCTATAACTGTAAAGAAATCAAAGTTCCTCCCGCCATAAATTTGCCGGCCGATGACAGCTGTCATTATTTCCCGCGCTCCAGCCAAATTTCACTTAAGATCTTCATAATTTTAATACGAATCAAAAACGTGACTTCGACACCTCACGTTCTCATGTACAGGGTGTCCAGATTGAGCTATTATATTTTTATAGGTGATTTTTAAAGCATGATTAATATTGGTAAAATTTGAATATTGATCGGTTTCTAAGATTGTATGATCTTCATTGTGATTGTCTTTGATTCATTTATATTTAAATGGACGATGAATGTTGAAAGTGGTAATTCACAAAGGTTGACGAAAAAGTGTGTAGCAATGTCATCCATTACTTACAAGTTCGTATTATCTTTTATGGGCTGTATTTCTTTTTAATGAAGTTCATTTGAATATCAAAGACTGAATAGTAGAAATAAACGTATCACCATCACTACGGCTGCCTCCAGAGATAAGATAAACAAAGATAACATTGGTTTAAAAGCTAATTGTTGTGTAAATAAAGAGTGGAGAAACTGGAATAAATGAAAATATTTGTGGAATTTTTGAATAAATTTATTTGTTTTATTTACATAGAACTGTTATCTAAAGTGTTGAAAGATTACAGTTGCCGTATTTTACTTCCAACTTTTTTGAAATGTAGGTATAGCTTGTCGTAAATAAATATATTTGTTGTCAAACTTTTATTTTGTATAAACTTACCGGCTTTCAATTGTTATTATATGCATGTTTATATTAAAATACAAATACATCAGTTCCTCAAAATATGTAAGTATTACTAAATATTATAAAACAAAGTCCTCCGCCGTGGTTGTCTGTCTGTATGTCGGCGATAAACTCAAATGCTACTACAAGGATTTTTAAGCGGTTGTTACCAATAGATACGGTGATTCTTGAGAGAGGTTTTCATATATAATTTGTTAAAGTTTTTAGTATATTGGGTAAAATATAAAATAACAATATTTTTGTTGAAGTCATCGGCAAAATTAAGGAGCACATTTTCTCAAAGTAGGATAGGCTATACTGTGGCGACTTCCACATACATTGCAATAGAAATATATTACAGCGCCATCTACCGAAGATACACTGAACTACGGAGTAACGAAGGAAACTAAGAAGCTACCAATCCTGCATCGCGCAATAAAAGTCCTCGCGCCGATTAACATATATACAATATCCCAACATCAACCATTGGGCAGTGGCCCGCCAGGCATGATCACCTCGCCTGGTCAGAGGATCCTCCCTTTGAGTTGGAGGGACATGACACCCGTCCCTCCACATATACTATATTTTTCGTAAAGAGCCTGTGCGAAGCCGTGGCGGGTTGCTAGTGTGTATTAATTTAGAAAAGACCACTCAGAAGTTATTTTTATTATTTATTTCAATTTATACAAATGTAGGACTGGAAAAATCTGGAGGCCTTTGGGTGGCTTGGAAACATTTAATGGCAAGGTTACGTAGCCACAACGTGGTCTTATCAGAGTACCCAATCCGCACTTAGCCAGCGTAGGGACGTATGGCCTCTCCTGAGAGGAAACTCGAGCCCAGCAGTGGAAAAGTATGGGTCATTGATGTATACAACTAAATAAAATTGGAATTACCATCATGATCAGCCTATCGCAGTCCACTGCTGGACATAGGCCTCTCCCATTGCTCATCACTCTGTACAATTTTCTGCTACTCGCGTCCAGTCCCTGCCAGCCATCTTGCGCAAGTCACCTTTCTATCATTCATACAAAAGCGTTTGTTTGTAATTTCAAATTAACAGCTTTTCACTTTATGCATATGAAGGTATATACGGTACAAACATAAAAAAAATATTATTTGTCTCTCTGTCGGCTAACTGTTGGGACTTTCTCTGGCAGGCAGCTGATGAAAGACTAACTTGGGATACTTTTTTTAAGATCGCCTTAACGGTTGTCGTTGCTAAGATTTTTTTTAATGTAAAGATACAACAACATTCGCAGATAAAACCGAGAGGCTTAACTAGTAATTAATGTAATGAACTTAGTATACTAAAAAAATATTAATAATTTTAGTTATAATGTTTTTCAGCCGAACGCAAAAGAAGGGGGGTTATATTTTTCAAGTATATGTATGCATGTATGTAGGTATATTTCTTTGGCACGCCCTAGCTCGTAAACGGCTTGCCGTATTTTTATGTGAGTGGTGTCAATAGATTCGTCTGAGTCGTGAGAGTAACACTGGGCCAAAAATAATAAAATGAAATTAATATAAATTAATTAAAATAAGGATTTTTGGAGCCAAAAGGTGTTTACAGAAAAAAAGTAATAAGTTTTCAAAATAAATCGATTGTGGTATCAAAATAAAAAATATTAACGGTGATTACGAATAAATATATAACCTATATGTCTTATAAAATACATGATAGTGACGCGGTTGGGTTTTATTTTATAATAATTTATTATTTGTTCATAAATTTATTTGACTTTAACTATTACTTTTACTATTTTTTTGACTGCCTCTGTGGCGCAGTGGTAGCGAAATTCGACTGCTGTGCAAGAGGTCTCGGGTTCGATTCCTGAGTCGGACCAAATGTTTGTACGATCTGCAAATATTTGTTTCGGAGTTTGGGTGTTTTCTATGTATAATATGTATGTATTTACAAAAAAAAAGTATATAAGTATTAATATCAGTTATCTAGTACCCATAGTACAAGCTCTGCTTAGTTTGGGACTAGATGGCGTTGTGTGTTAAAATGTCTGAACATATTTATTTATTTATTTATTTACTAAAAACATTAAAAGCACAAAAAATCAGCCAAGTGCGAGTCTGACTCGCGCATGTAAATTTAAAGCGTCTACCTGTTGCTGCCATCAATTTCGAGCAAAAACGAGCAAAAAAACACGTTGTTGTATGGGTGCCCCCTTAAACATCTATATTATTCTGTTTTTTTTAGTATTTGTTGTTATATCGGCAACAGAAATACATCCTCTCTGAAAATTTCAACTGTCTAACTATCACGGTTCATGACATACCGCCTGGTAACGGACTGACGGATAGGTAAGTCTTAGTAATAAGGTCCCGTTTTACACTTTGGGTACGGAGCCCTAAAAACACTACTACCTATACGTCTAACAACAGCCTGTAAACAACAAATGTAGACTGTACGCATTTAATTGAAACTCAAGGGACTTTCGTACCCGCCAATAATGTAATGAGTGTTGTGCAAGCGCTGCAGTGCTGATAAAATAACACTTCATAATTTTACAAGAATTATACCATCGGTACATCGATACAGATTTTGTATGTCGAATGTTGAAGTGGGTTTCTTTTGGAACCTTGATATACACTTCTACTGCTACTGATAAGGTAGGTAAATAAACAACAACACAATACAAGGGTATAAGTACAAATTATATAAAAACGTGAATAATTGTGCCTCAGCGGCAGCGACCACATAGTAGTAATGTAACATTAACAGGGTTTAACACTTTTGAGAACATTATATACAACACACATTAGTGATATTATGTATACATTATAATGTATACATAGAAATTATACGTACACACACATACGTATATACACGTACACACACATATACATACATAGAAATTGTTGAATTAAGCCGAAATAATTAATATTGTGTGTGCATGTTAAAAAAAATTCATAATTATATTAAAAATCGGGATATTTTTTTCTTATATAGTAAATTCCAATGTTCTGGACTGATTATTTCAAAAAATAATTATAATTTATCGGTGATCGTTTTGGTCTCATAGTGATAATAACTATTTTACTAAATATTTCATTTAATATTAATTATCTATACTGTTGCGCCAGTCAATTATAATTATTATTCGTACTATAATATGTAGGTGGTGATTTTTATAAACTATTTTAGCTTTTCGGCACTTTGGATATATTTTACTGCGTCTGTATAACTATAAGTAGATGTTCGTTCGTCTTATCTGTATTTGTCTCAACGAAAAATATACTACGAATTTATAAAGTTATACAGACCAATGTAAAACTTGTTGAAAATTCATTCGTTCGTCAAAAGTGATTGTCTTTCGGAGACTAAAATTCCTCACACCAAGATTAGACCTTTAATCAAAATCACACGTGACTAACTGGCATAATTAGGGTCTGATTAAGTGATGAGGGTGTTTGACAAGCACAAGAATTCAACTACTTATAAATCAGTTAATATAATACGATTATGTTCACTCATTAAAGGCCCTTTTGTGTATAACTATAACTTACTATGTAGTATTATATATAGAAAATGCGAGGAGATGAAAAGAAAAAATATAAAAATATATAATATAAAAATATAATAATTTTACCATCTGAAATCGTATTGGCCACAGTAGTAAACGATATAATTATGTATGATTTCTAACTTTAAACACTCCCTATTTGTGAGTCAATTTATCAGCAAAAATGGATACGCCATCTGGTCTTAAGCTAAGCATAGCTTGTATATGGCTATACCAGACAACCGATATAAACACATTTATTCTGTTCTTTTGTACAGATACATACATATTAAACATAGAAAACACCCAAACTCCGAAACAAATATTTGCAGATCATACAAACATTTGGTCCGACCCAGGAAACGAACCCGAGACTTCAGGCACAGCAGTCGCATACACAATCACTGCGCCATCGAGGCAGTCATGAAGATTTACCTAAACTTTAAAAAAATACTCTGTAAAATACACGCACTTGGCTAGTGAAGCAGCTTTAATTTGAACAAAAGTTTGAGATTTTCCTTCAAAACTGAAGCCAATCTCGGGTACTAATTGGAACAATTCAGTTTGAACAACGCGTAGGACGGTCATCAAGGCTCATTAAGGTTAATATCAAATTTTGAATGAAAATCGATTTAAATGTATCGATGAAAGTACCGATTCGTATCGATTATATCCTTAAGGCTACGGTTACGTAAGAAATTTACTTAATGACGCATTTAAAATGTCATAAATTATTGGGCAGAGAATTTTTCGACCCCTCCTGTAAGTATACGTTATATGTTTCGATCTGGTTTTAGAGAGAAAAATGTGATACTTCAGACACTTTAGACCTAAATTCCAGTCAAAGCTTTGTAAAAATGAAAAAACATTATAAAATGACGAAATTTACTATAATCGTCCATTTTATATTTCACCTTCTTTGGAGTAAAGTTTCTAGAGGTGTAAAGGGCTCGTAGTTACGTGGTAATCCTTTAAAATATTGTTATTTTAAATACACGATTTATTGTAGTTTCTTTCTTACTGAATCTGTATTAATTATAATAAATTTTATTACCAGACTACCTATATCGATATCTCACACTATTAGTATAGTGTAAACTATACCTCGAAACTATCATAAACACACATACATTACTTAAGTAATTTTCGTCCTTTCCGTTCCGTCCGTTGGTGCCTAAGTCAATTAATCAATTTAAATGAAAGAATATGTTTAGTTTTTTCTAAAATAAAATCTTAATTACAGAGAATCAAAATCTTGCTACTCTTAACAAAAAGTTAAATATCTTTAAACATTTGAATAAATACCGCACACAACAGTACAGTTTCTAAGTCAATTGCAAAAAAACAGACCTTTTTAGGCTTATAATATTTGACTCTGTCAAATATAGTCAAATGACGGGCCTTTTTACAAGTTTCTTTTGCAGGAATAAACTTGTAATACTATATTTTAAACGGCATTTGCCATTTATAATAATAGCAAAACCTTGGCGGCCACAGATAATATACGTATCGATACGTACTTCGTTATTTCAGTACCTTGAAAAAGAGTCACATAGTTCAAATATTCTTCTAATTGTCCTTAAAAAAAAGTGTAAACTACTACTAAAAGACCTTGTGAAAAAAAAGTTTTGTGAGTAACATTAAAACACGAATCTTTTCAATCATTTCTTTCATTCTCACAACGTTGGTAATTTTAAAACACATTTCATTTTGAGTTTGTTTACTTTTGTTCGGAAAGAGAAAACAAGAGTCGTTAAAACATATATATATAAAGCCAAAGTTCTTCTTAATTTTTACATATTATTTTAAGCTTCTACGCGTCCATAACTAACTTAAAATTATGTTACGTAAATATGACATAAACTATTTATTACACATATATATATTACATAACTATTATAGAGGTTTATTACACCAATTAATCCGAAATTCGAGCAGATATGATTTATGAATACAAATTGGAGACCATACTAATATTTATGGCATAAATTCAAAGCGGCTGGTTACCCCGCCGGTCATAGGCTGTATCTGGTGTAGTAAAAACTCAAGTAAAACGTATCTTATCTTATCTTTAGGACAGTTTACGATACCCATGTGTGTATGTTTTGAATATATTGTGTAATAGCTTAAGGGGAGTGTGGATGTAGTTTATGAATTTGATAATGTACTTAATGATCGAAATAGAATGTATTTCTTTATATTGTAGACTTTTTAAGTTTGTATTTGAATCTTTAATAAATAGTCTACTTGTGTTTTAAAGGTGCCTTAACTGCCTCGGTGGCGCAGTGGGAGCGTATGCGACTGCTGTGCTTGAGGTCTCGGGTTAGATTCCCGGGTCGGATCAAATGTTTGTATGATCTGCAAATATTTGTTTAGGGATTTGGATTTTTTCTATGTATTATATGTATGTATTTACAAAGAAAAATTGTGAATGTATATCAGTTGTCTAGTACTCATAACACAAGCTCTGCTTAGTTTGGGACTAATTGGTGTTGAGTGTAAGATCACCGAATTATTTATTATTATTAAAGGTCTGTTGAGGGTTAGTAACCTGTCCTGACTGCCAAGTCAGAGGTGGTAGATTTGAATCCCAAATAAGTGTGTGATTTGTTCGATTATTATTTTTTTTAAACCTAAATGTGTATATCCCATATAAAAAAATCTCATGTCTCGGTGTTTGTTACCAAACTCCATCGAAACGGATGGATCAATTTTTTGTTAAATTTTTGTGACCTATTTTCAACATCACACAACATCTATTTTTCATAACCTTAAATGATAAGGGTGACCCGACCCTACATGTTATTATTTTTGACAAAATAATTATACTTGACTAAGCAACGTTTAATGGCTCGGCTAGTGATGTATAAAATTGATTCTTTATAATTTATATGTATTAAGTAAGAAATAAGTAAATTTATCAGCAGTCAGATTGTCAAAGTACGGGCTCTGCCTAGTTTGGGATTTGACGGCCGTGTGTGAGATATATGTAGTTATTATTAAACTAAAGGGACTAGACGCACTTATTACCCGGTTACACCCAATGATTCGAAACAAATACCGAGAATAAGCAATGCCGGCACGGTCAGAACCTGGATCAGTGACCACTGGTGGCGTGATACCATGAGCGTCGCCATGATTCGGAGGCTTATGTTAAGATTTTTATTCTATGATAACAACTGGGATCAACATCCCAGTTGTTATCATAGAATAAAATTCGTGAAGTTTAGTTGTAGGCCTTTGGGCAGCTTAAAACTGGTGTGAAACTGCGCTTGCGCTGTATTTCTTGTTGTGCTGTGCTCTTCTTGGGCTACGAGTGAGGATACCGCTGGCCCATACCCATTTCCCCTCCTCATCTTCGTTTGTCTGATGTTAACCGAATCTTTAAAGACTTGAGTCTTAAAAACCTCAAAGGGCATTTAGTAACTTGAAGGAAATTTCTACACCTTAACAGCCATACGAATTAATTGGGCCAATTTACATAATATATTAAAACAAATTTCTCTCAGCAATTAATATTTAAATACATTTGGCCGCCAACAAACCTTTAATGAAATGTTTTATTTACAATACAAGCATATAGAAATATCATATTTCATAAAACGAATAAAAAGATCGCTTTCTTTGATATCATTAATGAATCGGAAACGTTTATGGTATACGTGTGTAAAATTATTGAACATGTTATTGTGTCGTAAATTCAGGCTATTAAAGTTTTGTGCGTAATTTCAAAGCATGTTGATTTATTTGGCAAATTACTGTCGTAGCAAATTAGCGGGACATTTAATGGCCTCGTTTACGGTTTTTGTAAAAAAAACCTTTTGTTGTATAAACTAAACTAGAAAAGTCTTTCTATGCAATTCGCTATTCATTCGGTACAAGCATAGATGGGCTTCCGAAATTATGTGCTTTAATCCTTATGAGTAGAATTTAAATAGACAAACGAATCAAGTACAGCTGGTTCTCACTGCTGCTGCTTGTAAAGAAAACCTAAAATGACGTAAACACCTAAATCTAATAGGTAATTTCATTTTTGAACCGTATGGAGTAGACTCTAGGTTTTTGGAGTCCGAATGACCGTGCTTAAACAATTAGTTAAGCAAATGATTTACACTTCTCGTATCCGAAGGCCAGCCTTTTTCTGGTACAGAGAATTAATATTGCCATTGAATGTAACAATATTGTCAAAAGCTTTAAAAGCTTTTTGGGAACGCTGACAGTAGGCGATGATGCCGAGGAGCATTTTTACGCTCTTGGTCCATATCTCTGATAAAATACAAAATTTAACCTAAAGAAATAATGTTGATTACTAAAAATGAAGAACGTTTTTTAAGCGTGGCTTCATTGAATGATATTTTTACTTTCTTTAGGAAAAATATGTACTAAAATAAAAATGTATACTATATAACGATACCGTAAGTGTTTACAAAACAATACACATACGCACACACATAAAAAATTGATAGATTAAACTACGATTAGTCACCAACTATTAACCGGTAAAAAACCATAATAACTTAACACGGCCAGACTTTCCAGCGCACGCGTCCATGCGTTATAATTGTGCCTAACCACACTTTATAACTTATTATAGTTATTACTACATTAACCGTAATTACCGGTAATTGTGACGTTAATCGGTTATTAAGACTGTAACAATTAAATGAAAAGTGGTAGATTGTAAAAGCTTTTTACTTGATAAATATATGATAAGTGTAGACAAATGAGGATAGCGATTACACGATTGTATTAAGTAAATATTCTAAATAAGGTTTTCTAGTAAAATTATGTCATTATAGTAATTTTAAACAAGCTTGTATTTACACAGTACTCCGTGTAAACAGAAGACTGTATATTGTGTATTGTATTTGACTGCCTTTATGGCGCAGTGGTGGCGTGTGCGACTGCTGTGCTTGAGATCTCGGGCTCAATTTCCGGGTTGGGCCAAATGTTTGTATCGGAGTTTGGATGTTTTCTATGATTGTTTTTACAAAAAAAAAGTATATAAGTATTTATAACAGTTATCTAGTACCCATAACACAAGCCCTGTTTGATTCAGGGCTAGATGGCGTTGAGTGTAAAAAAAGAAAAAAAAAGTGTGTTGTATAGTGTATGTGTGTGAGTGTATACTGTCGACGAGCAGTAATAGCTACTGCTTATAAAAAAAGTACAGTATAGCATGACCAGACTTTCAGAACCGACCTAGAACACTAAGATTGCAAAGAGTTTACCTTACCACAAACCTTCCTCATATCTGACTGAACAGTGCGGTAAGCGAAAATCACTTTTTTAATGAAAGGCCAATAAACAACAACCCATAATGTCCCACTGCTGGGTTCGGGTTTCCTCTCAGGAGAGGGTTAAGGCCATACATCCCCACGCTGGCCAAGTGCGGGTTGGGGACTGGCAAGAATACGTTGTGGCTACGTAAATCTTGCCGTTGGATGTTTTTAAGCCGCCCGAAGGCCTCCAACTAAGCTTCACGACTGTTATCGTATGATAACAACCGGGACCGACTGCTTAACGTGACCTCCGAATCACGGAGACGCTCATGGTAACATGCCACCAGCGGTCACCCATCCAGGTACTGACCGCGCCATCGTTGCTTACCCTCGATGATTGCTTCTAATCACCGAGTGCAACTGGGCTATGAGCGAAAGGCCGATGTCTAGTGGATTTTTAAAGGCATTTGATGGGATATGAGAATGGGAGAAAATAATAAAAAAAGACAATATTTCTGTCATGGTTCTGGTACGGTTAAAGTAGTTTTTGTCAAACTCAATGTTTTGTAATTTAATTTTCTATGTGTACTTGTTTGAACATTATATATTGAAAATGAAATTTCAAATATAGAGCTAAATTTGCAACACTTCCCGTAAAAAAATTAAATTAAGAATACATTAAAAATTGATTTACGTTACGTTATTATTGATCAAATCCTGTACAAGAGTACAGGATGTGACCAATAATAATTAAAATATACAACAATTAGATCGTCTAACGCAATATCTTATAAATTAGTGTAACAAATTAAAGACTTTCATTACCTCTTTTATTTGAGATGTGTTACTTTTCAAATTTTATGATAATAAGAAAGTGGGAGTACCCTTCACATTTTAAATCACAGCCATGGTTCACAGTTCGGTCGCATATATTTGTAACTTTAACCTCTAAATACAAAGTCTGGTTCGCTAACCACCGAGCCAGAAGTCTCGGTTTCTTTTCCCACCCATTATAAATATTGTCTGATTAGTATTTTCGTTTGTTTGTTTGTTTGTTTGTTTAATATTTTCGTTACTTTTGCGTCTGAGTGTATTTTATTTAAACTATAATATTACAAGTAATGAATTATTAAAAAAATAAAACCCGACTGCGTCAATATCATATATAAATTATATAAATTTATCACTGTTAAAAATTCTTTATTTTGATACTACACTCGATGTATTTTGAAAACATTTTTTTGAGATTACTTTTTGGCTCCAAAATGCCTTGATTTTGTTTTTTTTTATTTTGATTTACGCAGTGACACTTTCACGACTAAAACGAATCTATTGACATCACTCACATAAAAATGCGATAAAACATTTGCAGCTTTGAACGTGCCAAAGAAATGTATATACATACACTCGTAAAACATAACCTTCCTTCTTCCGCAGTCGGGTAAAAAAAGAGTTTAGATCTGAAAGTGAGCAAACTCTGCAGGACAACATCACTGTCAGGAAGAAGAAAAACTTGAAATTAACTATACTAACACGTCTGACCAGGGTTTAGTAGCCTAAAAACTAATTTCTGAGGAGAGACCTATGTCCACCAGTGGACTGTTAAAAGTTGTTGATGTATGTGGTTTGTGAATTTGTGGGACTATAGAAGGGCTTCTGGATCCACCGAATCAATTTTGCTATTTTTTTATCAATAGAAAGCCACATTAGTTGTAAAAGTGGAAGAGCCACGATTCGGCTTGAATGGGCCAGATCGATCGAAATGATACCACGGCCTCACAAAAAACCAGTGTGAAACCGCACTTGTGATGTGTTTCACCGAGAGAATGAGGATATCAGAGGTCATACTCCAACCCTTCCCCCAACCCTTTACCCCATCCCATATTTTTTTTTTTTACGTGGTGGAATACCTTTACGCACTTCGCTCCCCTCCTACGGGGACAGGGGGTTCGCTTTGTGTGGGACTCCTGACTGACTCGCCAGACTACCCACTAAACCACCACGGTGTGCCACTCTGCGCCTGACACGGGAGAGATCCGGGAACCGCTATCTTACGCCATCCGGACCCCTCCCAGCGCCTGCCCGCACTGAAGCGGGCTCCGTCTTCTGATGGTAAACTCTCAATTAAGGTGACGTACGGCACACGCGTAACGCCGCCCCCTCGCGGGTGGCCTGTGAAGCGGATGGGGGGGGAAACCCGTCCCGCCCATCCGCGGCCACACTCAGGGCGGCATGAGGCGCTGGTAGGCGCGCCTCCGCCGCCCGGTTCGCTGGCGACGGATCGGGTCCGAGTGGAGGTCATCCTCCCGGGCCTTTTCCGTCGCCTCCTTCCGCGAGATGACTTCCTCGCTGAAGGTCGCGACCGCGGTAAAACTGCTCTCGCCACCGGCCATGGAGCGTACGACGGCTGGCAGCGAGAGATCTCCTCCGATGACTGCAGTGAGGGCCCGACGCTGCGTTGCCCAAGCGGGGCACACCGCCAGCGTGTGCTGGGCCGAGTCCTCACTGCAGTTGCAGTGGTGGCCGGCGGGACTCAATTCCCTCCGCGCGACCGAGTGCAGGTACTTCCCGAAGCAACCGTGCCCGGAAAGCACCTGCGTCAGTCGGAAGGAAAGGGTCCCTGTGCTGCTGGCGCCCTGCCCACTCGAGGATGACGGGCTGGAGCGCCTCCACGGTGGCGAAGCCAGCACGTGGAGCTTCCAGCCGCGACGACCACCGAACCATAGTGGCTCGACGGGCGGCTTCACGCCTCCTCCGCGCACCTCTTCGGCCGGAGGGCGCATGCCACTCTCCGCCCCTTTACCCCATCCCCTTCCCCATCCTCTAAAGGCCGGCAGCGCACTTGTCACTCGGCTCTGGGGTTGCTGGTGTCCATGGGCGGCGGTAATCGCTTACCATCAGGTGATAAGTCTGCTCATTAGCCGCTATATCATAAAAAAGCCTTATTTATAACACGTCAAGGAATTCTTGAGTGAATATTTGCGCCATGTCGATTAAAACAATAATATAGTTTCAATTAAAATGTAATGATTGATGACCGTCTATTTCAAACCCGCAAAGCTTCCGTACTGCTCCAGATGATGATTGATGAGATGAATACGAATTAATGGTGAATGATTGTAAGCTTAAGGATGTTGATATCGTGAGAGTAGGTTTTTGACACAAAGGTATTTTTTTAAATCAAAAAGAATAGCTTTGAACTGAATTAAACATGAAGTTTGAGACATAGCACTAAGTTCTTTGACATGAAGGATTTTAGATTTTAAGCGTTTTTATAATTTTATTTTTATAAACAATCCGTATTATGCTATTATTGATATCAACTTTATTTGCATAAAATTTCATACCAAAACGACACATTGGCAGTTCTTTGAGGCAATCATACTCTTATGCGCATTGAGTTACAAATATTTTGGTATAAAGTTGTTTTTGGAGTACATTCTAAAACCAACCTATTAGGGTATATAGTATTTCTTGGATATTTATTTTTTATTTCGGTGAACAGGGTGTACTTTTACAATGATCGATATCTCGAAAATGGACATACAATATTATGCCTAAGTTTTTAAAATGCAGTTTGCACGTTTTATCTAGTGTAATGCCACTTATATCTCTGACACATCGTTTCTGCGTGATAAAACATCTGTTGGCCTCCGAAGAATTTCCCCAAAGTATCAAACTATATTTTAATACAGAACTAACGTAGCCACGATATGCTAATACATTAGCCGCTTGTGAAGAATTTTCCTAAGACTACTTAAAACCTATTAATTTAGCTACATGCTGCACTAATACATGCTTTCCAGTTGACATGCTTTTCCAGTATTATACCTAAAATTGCATGTGTTCTTTTTCTTTAATTGTTGTTATAATGTGTAGGCTCAAAATGGTAAACTGTATGCGATGAAATTTAAATTTTACTTAAATTCACACTCAAATTATGAAGCTCTAATCATTTTGTCACCGCAGTGTTACCCGCGGTACAAAGATATTGTGTGAATTGTATCTTTATAAATTGTAGCTTAAATATTATTGTGAAGTTTCATGAAATTCCATTTAGTAGTTTTTACGTGAAAAAGTAACAAACATCCAATCATACTTGCAAACTTTCACGTTAATAATATTAGTAGGATATCACTAATATTGGTTAAACCATTAAATGTCAAGCTTGTAGATTTGTTACCAGCAAATAAAACTGTTTTGTGATTTGCAATGTCAAGAAGATCATTAATATTTAAAGGGCAGAAACAAAATATTAGCGTTAATATATGATATATACATTTGTATTTACAGAGAAAAGTATATATTTATTCTATCAGTCAATCCAGCTGTTATAGGTACAAGCTCTGGTTAATTTGAAGCTAGATGACGTTGTATGTCAGATAAACTATGCTAAAGTGGTGCAGAAATGCCTCACAAATATTTCTTTGTTATCTAATCTGTGTCGGTTGCTAGATACTTATAACTTGTTTGGTGGTTATTTAACTTTTGAAATATTACTTCTGAACCAAATTTACGACTAATAATAAGATAATTGAGTGTAATTTTTTTTTTTGCTGCATTAATAGATATTTATATCTTTTGTAAATAATAAACGTGTGACAATCATAAAAGATCACAGAGAAAACTTGAATAAAAAAATTAAATTAAGAAGTCGACATTTAAATGCTTAAGATTTTGAAGAAGACGAATTCAAATTCAAGGAAAAGATTCATGGTGTAGTTATCGGATCAGGTACATTATTTTTATTTTGAAGCTTGCTCATACTGGTTCATCTTGTGAAGGACAACCGTCTTTGTCTTTGCACTTCTTCTGCCTCTGGAAGCTTAGAGCCGTCCTCACGACGTGCTGTTTAAACTTTCTTATGAAATATACGTACACTATAAACTATTTCAACAAGTGGTAAATGATTTAAGTGGCCGAATACACTCTGTGTGGCCATCAGTGTAACTTTGCATGTCTTTCGAAAGTACCCTGCTTTCTTTACTTTTGCCTGCTTTTCTTTTTTGATCATGTCTTATTTATAATAAAAGCAATATCAACAGTAATACCTTGATTTTTTTTAAGTCTTTAATAAAACTTATATATTAAGTATAGATTTTACATTTAAAAAAAATTACATCTCTCTTTAGCCTTCTGTCTCTCCCAATATGAACGTTACCTACATTAAAACTAATTACTTTAATATATTTTTTATTTTTCTCTAAATCTGAATCTTGTTACATTCCCGACAATCAAAATGTAATAACACTAATATCTTGCTTATTGCCTTCTTTTTTAATCGAGGGAAGACTTAGTAGTGTAATTATACAAATATAAAGTAATGTTCGTGCTTCCTTGGTAGGGAAATGATTTATTAAGGTTAAAATGATATTTTCCATATATAATGCATGTAATTTATGTCTATCTCTATATTAGTTTACTAATTTTTTTTTTTAAATTAGACATATCCCACGTTAGGAATATACATTTCTGTGTCACAGGGATATTTACAAACATACATGAAACGGACACAAAGTACACCCAGACTTAGAACAACAATTTATGGATCACACAAAGTGTTGTCTGAAGCGGTGTGGCGACTACTAAAACCACTAGGTCAACCGTGTAGTAGGCCAAACTAATTAAATCATGCAATGGTATTTATAGTCATTTAACTATCAACAGTATATTTATTCAAGAAAGCTTGATTAGTTTAAATAAACCTAGTTATAAAGTTTTAAATTGTCAAAAGGATAAATATTAGAGACAATTACAAAATGGTTCACGAGTTTATGTTGCTCACAGGCTAATATTGTTTGAAGTTGTAATGGCAATGTGCCTTTTCGTTTTAATAGGAAAATCTTAGATGCTTTCTTTTCCAAAGACTTTCTCCATTAGAAGGATCTAAGACTCATAACTATGAGTGTAATTTACACTACTTCTAATAAAATACGATCGAATACTTTTAATATTTCTTGCTGTAATTTTTATAACCTTAATAAATCTAAATTTTGTAGTACACAAGGTTACGATTCTTTTTTGGTTTGCAGGATTTTTTTTGGGAATGAGAATGCATTCAGGTGGTATTTGGTAATAAAGGCTAATTCTAAAATAAAGGCAAGAAAGAGAAAATAGGTAGCGCAAGAAAGATAGGGTAATAATAACAATAATTTCTAGATGACAGAAGATAGTACCTATAGTTTTTATAATTAGCAAATATGTAGTAGTATAAAAATATGAAATTTGCTAAAAAATAGTCCAATAAAAAAATAACTTAATAAATATACTACCCACTACGTTTTCTGCAGATTGCGTGTGGGTCTCAAACCTATAAGCAAAACAAAACTGGTAACAAAAACTATAAAACCTACTTAAATTATTATTTTATTCTTAAAGCACTTTCAGTATTTTTATTAAAATAATGAAGAAAGTTCTAACGTGGTAAAGTCACGCTTCTTTACGAATGGGCCGGCTTGATCGAAGTGATACCACGGCCACACAAAAAACCGGTGTGAAACAGTGCTTGCGCTGTGTTTCTTATTGTGGGTGAGGATACCGGAGGCCCATAACCCAACTCCTCCCCCAACCGCCACCCCATCGCCAAAAGGCCGGCAACGTACTTGTTACGCCTCTGCTGTTGCGGGTGTCTATAGGCGGCTGTAATCGTCTACCATCAGGCGATAGGTCTGCTCCTTTGCCCCTAAACCATAAGAAAGTAAACACTTTTTTAAGCATATTCATTGAGATTCCACCGCTCTTGGTAATAAAAAAACATGCTCACAGCCCACTTGGATATGTAAGGCCCTGCAATTTGTCCTACACATAGCGCTTCAACCACCCAGCATCATACGAATTCAACTCACGTCTTCATCTATATTTATCCGATCAATCATGAAACAAGAAGTATATCAGATTTATCCAAGTAGCACAAAAAATAAGTATAGCGATGTACGGTCGCCTTAAAAAGTGTTTAGCTAGAACAGCTTGAGATGCGTGCACGTGCGATGACGCGTGGATGTCATGCCGAGTTGTAACTGTATTGGTTTTATATATGGTGTTTGTTATTTGTCTAACCCGATTTATACGACTACAAAGAGAGTTGTGGTTTTCTCTTTAAGATCATTGGATACAATTATTTCGTAAATGTCATTACGTGTGATATAATTATAAACTGTTCAATTATTTAGTTAACTGTATGTTTTTAGTTCAATTACATTTGTTTAATAATATAGAAGACAAATCAAGAGGCGGGTCATCTGATGGCAATACACTACCTACGTCCATGAATATCTGCAACTCATAAAATCATGTTGCTGATCTTTAAGAAACTTTTATAACTAGCACACGAACATACTGCCCAACTCCTGTTTGGTAACTATTGTAAATATTTATATCAACCTTACATTTTAAAATAACTACCCAGTTTGAAAAGGAAGAGCCACTTTTCAGCACGAATGGGCCGACTCGACCGAAGTGATACCACGGCCTCTCGGAAAACCGATGTGAGACATCGCTTGCGCTGTGTATCACCAAGTGAATGAGGATACCGGAAATCCATACCCTAACCTCTCCCTCATATCCCTACCCCTCCCCCAAAGGCCGGCAACGCACTTTTGACACCTCTAGTGTTACGGGTATCCATGATGGTGCAGTGGTAATCACTTACTATCAGGTGACACATCTGATCTTAAATCGGTTATTCCATTTTTGAAAAAAAAAAAAAAAAAAAATTGCTGTTAGTTACTTAAGTGATTGGCGTAAGTATGAGTCGCCCTTAAAAAATATTCTCTCTATTCGTGTCATCATTATCATCATCAAGAGTATTATATAATTCAGTGCTAGATTAAGAAATCTCCTTAGAAAGATGATTTTTACCTACTCTAGCTCTGTCATGCTGCCCATATCAGTGTGGATAGCGTTCGTTTCAAGTTATCCTACTGTTTGCAGTCCTCTTGCTCTGAGTTATTGGTTCTATTAGCCAGCTCTTACCGACACTTTCTGATATAGAGGGGTTAGTTACATTCCGCACTTTTAATCCATTACCACATGAAAAATTTAAGTAAAGAAACTACAATTTAGAATTTTTTGATCATTCATCACACAGTCATGTTATATTTATTAGGTACTAGCTGACCCGGCGAACTTAGTAACGCCATATTTTTTTATTTTTTTTTATAATATTGACCTTTATCTTATTAGTACTTTTTAAAGTATGGTCGCTGATTAATAAAATATAACTTACCTCAGTACAACAACTCCGTCGTTTTTTTATAATTTCTTCTATACAAACCTTGTCCTGACAACAACGAACACATAAGAAAAGAAGTATCCAATTTAGTGTAGTCGATCAGAAGTAATGCGATTCAATTTTATTTACAAACATAAATTTGCCAACACCTCTAGTATTTACAAAGAAATATATACAAGTATATAATAATATAAATACAGATACAAAAATATAATAAAACATATAATAATATAAATAATAAGACAAATGATATAAATACATAAATACTTTATTTTTTGTAAATGCATACACATTATACATAGAAAATACCCAAACTCCGAAACAAATATTTGCAGATCATACAAACATTTGGTCCGTCCCGGGAATCGAACCCGATACCTCAAGCACAGCAGTCGCTTACGCTATGGCTGCGTCACCGAGGCAGTCAAACTGATGTAATATACTATCCCAAGCCGAGTGAGACTATTTGATTTATTATTAGGAATCTAAGATCAGAACGATGAATATAAGTTTTCCAGCATCCGCAACCGTTTAAGTCTTGACTGGTTTTTGTACCTTTCTTATTGATATACTACTCATATTTGAACTGTATGTCGTAGGAATAGTCTACATTTGGAAAATATGGTACGCAGTATATGGCTTTGTATGTTTGTATGAACATAATCGTTGCTTCGAGATAAGTTTCTTGTAATCTAGTACCTACCTATATTGGATAAGCACAGTTATGTGAGGTCTATTAATATTTGTACGGAGTTTCTAGAATCTAGTTTCGTAGTATTTGTATCTATATTGATTTTTACAAATTTTGTGACTGTTATTGTTTTTTTCAGGCGTATTTCAGCTTACGCCGGGGTTCCAGGGATCTCTTTCCGAGGGTACACCTGGTTCCCCGCGTTCTAGTACCCTGAGATGGTGTGCGGTTTTTAATCGGTTCGAGTCCGACATAACCAGTCGGTCGGTGGTATCTGAGGGGATTTCCGCACAAAAAAAAGGTGTATTGATACCTCCACGCGTTCCTAAGAAAAAGGGTCTTAACAGACCGACGGATAACAGAGTGATCCTATGAATGTTGCTTTCGTTCCTTTGCAGGTCGTACATTTTAAATAATTCTTAAGCAAATGAGTCCCGCTATACAACAAAAAATATAGATTATAAGTTACGTTCACAATTCTTATCTGTAACTAAAAATTAGTTTACTGAAACATGGAGATTCAATATCAGGTAGTTAGCTCAAGGCACAAAAAAAGTAAAATTGATGTATAAATAGAACCTTATCTTTTGTCCCAATGTAAGCTAGTCCTTATAATTACGACTCCGACCACACAGAGTATTCTCATAAATAAAATAGCAAATCTTTGACAGTAAATTTCACCTAATTTGCTAGATTACTAACAATTACTTATCTTCGAAGACCTTAAAAAGCTTGATGATCGAATCACTGCACTGTAAAACGGTACAAATTATTATATAGGTCAGATTTACTCGGCGAAGTAGTTTGATCTAGACTTTGACCTTTGCTGGATGGCGGGTGGCATGCCACACTTGTAATAAAATGGTTTGGATATGGTATACTTTTATTGGAATTTAATCTGGTATGGGCATTTAGCAGTTCTAATTTCTCTATCAAAGAAGTATCTCAGTTCTAATTTCTGCATCGAAGATGAAAAAAATTTTTTTAAACCTAACTAACTAAACCGACCCAAAAAAAACTTTAATTTCATTGTCACCACCACCATATAAAAAAATATTCCATTATAAGTATGAAAAATAAGGAATGAAGAACACAGAGAAACATACAGACAAAAACACGTACATCTCATTGATATTTTATAAAGATTTTTACTGCGTATTGAAGTTTGTATGTATGAAATCCAACCATAATTCTTTTGATTTTTTAGTTTGGACTTTTTTTAGATTTCTTTTGTCAAGGCTTTTACATCTATAATCAAAAGTTTCATATCGCCATCTTGGACATTCAGTAGGACTATAAACAAATCATGTGTGTATATAAGTATTTGTGAATGTGTGTGTGATACGCATGATAGTGTGAGCAATGTTATTTTCACTAATTTAATCTCTCTCTCTCTCTCTCTATAACTCTATCTAAACTATAAATGTACATAATTTTATGCGCCCCCGTCCACATAATTTTCGTAAAAGGGATACCAAGTTTATCAACACATAGATTTATGTCAGTTATCTAGTACCTATAGCAAAAGCTCTGCTTATTTCAAGACTAAACATCGTTGTGTGTTAAATCCTATTAATATATTATACTGTATTGAATTGCATTTACATTCGCGACATTAAAAAACCCAAGTTATTATGTGTACCCATGAGATGATAATTGTTTCTATCAGGCTATCGGTTCAGTTCGGTACTGGTGCTTGTTAGAAATTAGATACTAATAATAATATAAAAGTTTGACAGCTCCATAATTTCTCACTTCACCATATTACCGTGAGAAATACCTCGCTCGTGGTTCGGACCCATCCAGTTTAGTGAATCGGGAGATATCGCCCAAACGGCCGGCTGGACCGATTGTTGATTTATTCGCAATCGCCGTAAATGTAGCACGAACGGCGTGCTGACTGAGCACGACAGAAAATGATCATTGTACCTACTTGGGCTTAGCGTTGATAACACTATTTACAGAATGTTAAATAAAAACATACTGTATGGTCCTTACTTTTGTCAATTCCAAAATTTGACTGTTACTTCTAAAATTATCAATGAAAAGGCAAACGGGGTTTTTTGTATACATATGTGCCTGCCAAAGTGACTACTCTGCCTAATGGAGAGCATGGGCGGCATCTAGGAGTAACGGTCACCATACAAATTGCGAGTACAGACAGTAAGCAATGTGCAAGAAGACGACAAAAAAGCAGCATGGTGATCCACACTGTGTCGTCCAATTCAGATGCTCCTGCATCACGTGATATTTATTATTCGTTTTATTGTTAAAATTTTGTCAAATATACTACCGTAATTATAGTTTTGCTTTAGAGATTGTAAGTACACAAGCAGTCTTTAAAATTCGTGCCGACTACTTTCTCCAATATAAGCCAAAATTTTAAGAACACAAAAAGACATTCTAGTCATTACAATTTCGTCCAAACTGACTCGTTCAATTGAACCGATCACGCTGATTTCGGAATGAAGCAATAAAATTAAGTACGTGCACACAAAGAAATCGCCAATTAATATAACGTCCACTACGTAAGTTGCAAGACAATTATTAATACCTACATCCTTTTACCAATATCCATATGAGTTTTCAAGTAGTTATTTGGCCGAATATAATGTCCTCTTAAATGTTACGGCTCCAGTTAACATTTATGACACTTAATTTTGTAGGATAATACGTGATACATCGGTAGCGTAATAACAAATTCGTGTAACGATATGAGCTTGAGGTGATAGGGTATGACTCAAGTAAAAAGTAAAAGCGGATAGAACAAAACTCGTGGTGCACCGTGCGATCGGAAATTGTTTCTTCACTAATCTATCTGTCCTAATATTTCTTTGTTGTAGTACCAAAGCTGATTCCTGCTTTAAAAAAGCATAAAAGTATGAGACATTCCTATACTAGCGTCCAATGAAGTATTACTTTCTGGCTAAAAATCAGTCAAGCAATTTTCACCATAGCTGTTCTAATTAATTATATTATTTTTTATTGTATTAAGAATGATATGTTAAATTTCAGTAAAAATGAAACCAATATACTCGTACATATGAGTGTATAATGTCTCCTTTCTCCTTTTTTTCAAAACTAACTAAGGAATTTACTTTCATACAGTACAGAATCCCGCTTTGTTTATGAACTTGTAACAAACACCTTCAAAAAATATAAAATTTTATGCGTTACTTTGTGATCGGGTTGACCGTTTCAACGCATTGTAACTTATAAGTGTTATTACTTAATTTGACTATCGTATCAATCGCTGGTTTTCGAGTAAAGACCCTTTTATATGGAGCGAATATGGGAAAAAAGATCTCCAGTAATGAGATGGTAGTTGTGATACTTTCTGTTGAAGAGCGTTTTACATTCACCTTATTTTGAAACTTTTCAGTTGGTTTTTTTCCAAAGAGACATAGTAAAATTATAGCATTTATTAACATAAATTACAATTCTAATTTTTTATTGCAAATATTCAAAATCAACGAAACACAATCAAATAATTCATGTCATTATAATAACCCACCCCGGATCGCTCCCGGCGAAAAAGTGCCCATGACACTAACAGCGTTGCCCCGCTGGATAGCAACGGCTATCCTCTGCACCAGGAACGAACCAGAGCGGGAGTCACTACATTTAAGAGCAATGCGGCGACCAATTTCTGCAATCAAACTTTTGGCCTCCGATCCCCAACTGCCCAGAGTCTCCACGACTATAGGCGCAAAGCAATAGTGCGTCCCCATTGCAGCGTACTTCAATCTCTCCATATCATAGTTAAATAAAAATTTAATGCAAACTTACTATTTGTCTTAGAACTGAACCTCAAAGAAGAAACTACTTCTATAACAACCGGCAGACTACATCCCGACTCTTCTTCTTGAGAGTGTTCCTACGAACTTTCATAAGCCCCGGATGTATAGAAAGATTTACATAGGTATTTTCAGACATCTAACACACAACGCCATCTAGTCCTAAACTAAGCAGAGCTTGTATTATGGGTACTAAACAACTGATATAAATACATATATACTTTATTTTTTGTAAATACATATATATAACTTTAGCTTTTTGAGAGGTCGTTATATTACGCCTTTCGTATTAATTTTCTTATTTCTGTTGAATACGTTTTTGCCCACATCTTCACCCACGTTTATGCCAGATATCACGTAAAAAGTAGACTATGTGCTTTCTCAAGTATCAAAGTATCTTTTTGTCAAATTTTGGTGAAATCAATGTCGCCGTGAAACAGACAGTATTTTCTTTACTTTCGAATTTATGATATTATTATGAATAAACATTCATTGAAGTTTATTCAATAATATTGAAAAAAAATTAACATTGATTTAACCTTTTAATTTTCAATAAATTACAATTTGAAGTACTAACATTAAGTTAAAAATACTGTTGCGTGAATTATGCTTAACATTTAATTTCAGATCATAAATCGATCCGAATCGAATCGATACCGAAAACGTTCCTAATTGATTATTATATTGTTGCAGATAATATTTTCGGATGTCAGTTCTGTTGCATTATTATGATATTTTCATGTGTGTAAATTACAAAAGACTTAAAAGATGGTGCTCCAAACCCGTAGAAGCCAAAGTTTTTAGTATAAAAAAAGTATAGTAATAATAATATCTAAAGATGTAAAATTTGAATCATAGGGGAACCATTATAGAGCACAAATCGTTCATAAACAATTACTTCTAAGCTATTGTATTTTCGAACTGGGAATTCGTCTGTGTCTCTTAATAACACATAGAACCTTCATGTATAAGTTGTAACTTCCATTCAGGCAATCCGTGTGGGAAAAAACTACGTCCATCAAGGTTCACGCGACTTCAGCATTACTTACTTACTTATTTACTTACTACTTGATGGCCCAGAGAAGCGTCTGTGATTCTGTGAAGTTCTGGTAAACAAACAGAATAAGTTGACCAATATAGCCGAAAAACTTTTGATAACAAAAGTATTCAATCATTTTATTTTGCGGAATAGGGGCCTAACGAGCAGACGTATTACCGCCGCCCTTGAACACCTGGAGGATATAGTCAGTTTTAAGCAAATGCTCCAAGTGTCTCATGTTGCTAACTTATTGTAAAATATTTATTAGTCAGTTTTAAGCAAATGCTTCAAGTGTCTCATGTTGCTAACTTATTCTAAAATATTTATTAGTCAGTTTTAAGCAAATGCTTCAAGTGTCTCATGTTGCTAACTTATTGTAAAATATTTATTAGTCAGTTTTAAGCAAATGCTTCAAGTGTCTCATGTTGCTAACTTATTGTAAAATATTTATTTAGAAAATATGACAGTTTGTTAGTGAGAAATGGCTTTTAAACTAAGAAGTGTGGAGAATGCCTAAGTAATTACCGTCGGGTTTATAGCGGTGTTAGATATAGAGCGGACATTGTGCATTCATTAAGGTTTAGCTTCTCGTTTACAATTATAAAATTATAAATATAACATATAAATATATAAATATAACATAAGCAATAAGTTTTGTTTTATTTACTTTATATTCCTTTGTTATCAGGCTATAATTCATGTCTAGCTTTTTCAACACTTCGTCATCACACGTCATTTTTGAGCGTTGGTACGTGATTGGTGTCGTCATTACTGTTACGGGCACTGAACTATGTAATATTGATCGTTAAATCATTCTTATCAAACAGTAAACTATTTTGTCATTCATATTCACACTACAAAAATAGCCTTTAACTGTCAACTGCTACACATATACCTTTCTTTATAAAGAGACTACCATGGAAGAGCCACACTTCGACACGAATGGGCCTGCTCGACTGGAGTGACATCACGATTTCACAATGAGCAAACTGAAACAGTGCCTGCGCTGTGTTTCACCGAGTAAGAGTGAATATGTCCATACCCCAACCCCTCCCCGTTCCCCCTCCCCATCTCCCAGATACTGGCAATGCACTTGTGCGCCTCAGGTATTACAATTTGCCACGGGCGTTGGTAATCGCTAACCATCAGCCAAACGTAATGTAGGACGTCCACAGGCCAGATGGAGTGATGATCTGCGTAAGACAGCTGGCAGGAGCTGTATGCGAGAAGCCGAGGATCGAACTAAGTGGCGAGAAATTGAAGACGCCTATGTCTGCCTGCGATAGGCTGATGATGATGATGATGATCATGATGATGAAAGAGAAATAATAAATGCAGTAGGTACATTTCATAATTAATAGAGATTACAGAAAACGATGGATATCTCTATACGATTACTACTTGCCCTTAACTAAAAGAATTTATCACGAGAATAAAGTAAAAGGTGAAAATTGTCTTGCACCTATTTGGATGAGTATCGCGTTCTTCTTACCCAATAAATTGACTTCACTCGGAGTAATCATAGGACGAGCTACACAAAAAATATTAATCATCGCTAAAAATGGTAATTTCCTCTCATTTGGAACAGTTAAACTACTTCTTTTTATAGAAGTTCTGAGTAATTTCTAAGGTGTAAAGTGTTTTACCGACTGGTTGAGAAGTATTTTATATATATTGTACCTACATTCACACCGTCTTATGCCCGTCCCAGATTGAAGTGACGCCATTAGCCACGATCCTGGCATTCAGTTCGCGCCATTTACACATTTCATCAAGCCTTTCATACAGGATCGTCAAAGGTATTTTTAATGGGTCCACTTTTCAGTATACAGCCGATTTGGTCAGCGACATACTATAATTATACAGCCTCGTCGGTATAGCGACTACTGATCATGAGGTCTCGAGTTCAAACTCCGGGTCGGGCCAAAAGTGTTATTGGATTTTCTGATATAGAAATACTTAATAACAGTTCAGAGTTTAGCGGTTGGGGTCATAGCCCCCGTGCCTCGTAGAGTACAAAACGCCGTCAATCCTACGCCCGATCTCTCCCCGGCTGTGTCATTATAAGTCCCATCGGATCGTGAGGACGAGGGAACAGAGAGTGCACCTGTGCTAGCGAACATACTTGTGCACTATAATATCTCCTGTGTAATTAGTTGGTCTCCGTTGAGACGAACGAAACGACGGGGTTAACATCAATATTATACAGGCGAAAGTTTATGAGTAGGTGTGTTTGTGGCTTATTCAGGCTCAAGCTGATGTAAAAATTTCGTCAAAAGTTGGTATAGAGATAACTAACATTCTATATTATGTTTCCGATAGATCAGCAAAGCATATCTACTTCAGTAATGATTGGTAAAGTTTAGGCGTATAAGTATTATAAGTACTTAAAAGAATAAATAAACGTACATGGACGCAATTTAAGTAATCTAGTAGTGAGGAAAATTTATTGTTTTCACTAAAAACCATCCCGATATAACTAATCTCATACTCACTACTCTAGCGAAGACTCGTACCATGACTTATCAAAAAGATGCCTACAAATATGCTTTCTTAAAACAAGAAATAAATAAAAACCAAACTAAATCAAGTTCATCTCGATATCGTACATGCTACACAGGCCTATACATCAAACAAGACGCCATATTATAAAGAGATCAAAAGCCTTATAATTAAATCAGTTAGCAACGGTGACTTGCGGTCTACACTGGTGCCTTTATATGTTTTTTTCTTTCGGGAGTTTCAACTTCGAATCATTATCGGGTTATTGAGATGTCTATGGTACTTTAACTTTGCTGAGAATTAAACAGCAACTCGAGGATGAATAAGGCTATCAATATTCTACAAATCTTTCTTTGGTAAGATGGTTTATTATACGCCGTAGGGTGAAGTGATTCTGAAAAAAGTAGCCTATGTTACTCCTCATATCATCAGCTATCTTCCTCTCGAGAAAGGTCTCGTCAAAATCCGTCCAGCCGTTTCAATGATTTTTTTAAATTTAGTACCGTATACACTTTCATATGCATTTAGTAAAAACGTGTTAATTCCAAATTGCAAACAGGCACTTAAATTTTATTGATTTGTACAAATAAAGATATTCATAAGGTTTTTTTTTTATTTTTAATCACTTTATTCATTTTATGTTCTTATTGCAGTTCTCATTTTCGACCAATTAATGCTTATGCACACACAGCAAATGCTCGTTTTTTTAATCCCAATGGTGGCTAAGTAGTGATCCATCTTAGCCTATGAACATGACTAGGTGTCAAAATGTAATCTATCCTTAGTAACAACTAATTGATTTAAATTTAAAAACGTCGATAAAATTTATAAGTAAAAGTGTAACTTCATATTTTTAGTAGATATTAATCCTGTTTGAAATAGTATTCATGAAAGATGCATACCTTTATAGTTTATTTATTATATTTTTTTAACAAAGTACAAAATAGACATAAAATACAAGCAATAAACCTATTTTTAAATACATTTTTAATATTAAGCAAATCTTTTAACAATTTTTTTTAAAGACAACTCCCGCCTTAGGAATATACATTCCTGTGGTTCGGGGGACTTAACAAGTACACATGAAACGGACACAAAGTACACCCAGACTCTGAACAACAATTTATGGATCACACAAAGTGTTGTCCCATGTAGGATTTGAACCCACAACACTTGGCGCAGTGGGAAGCGGTGTGGCGACCACTTAAATTCCGTTAAATTTCCGACTGAAAGAATCTGACTATAATAAAGTTAGTTTGAACATAAGATCCTTCTTTTCAACATCAAATACATTGTCTCAGGAACTTTTCTATTCAATCGTTTTAAAGACTTTTTTTTACGCTTGGAAAGCCCCTCGGGCTTTCACCCCACCGGGGTTTAGCGGCGGGGCGGTGTGTCGGAATCGAGCCGACTAAAACCACACGGTGTGCCACTCCGCGCCTGAAACGGGAGGGATCCGGGAACCGCTTTCTTACGCCATCCGAAATCGTTTTAAAGACTTAGCACAAGGGTTTATCTCTCCCAAACCCGCATTTGGCCGGCGTGGGGACGTATGGCCTTAACCCTCCCCTGAGAGGAGACCCGAGCTCAGCAGTGAGACATTATGGGTTGTTGATAAAGTTGATGTTATATCTCACTCTACTCAATAAATAACCTTAATTATTATCTTAATTTCTGACACTTTTAAGTTTCATTTATAAATTTAATATTGACATTTCAAATTTATGTTTTAAATATATGAATGAGTGTCTATTAGAAGCATATTGTGGAACTCGCCTGAGGCACTTTGCATATAATCTAGTTCGTTTCGAGATGACTGATCTAATAAAGCCAAAGGTCAGACTGCTCTGTAATAACCGGTAATCAATTATTATTCTATTATTTATGACCATGATACTATACAATGTTGTTTAAAGCTTATGTAGGCAAGGAAAAAAAATGTTAGCAAAGAACTAAATTCTAATTTATATTAGTGGCAAATATGGCTTTTGCTTAAAATAAACAAAAACGGAATACTACCGGGCATACACACCTGCGTCCCAAAAGACACAAGCTGAGTCTTATCTGGTGAATTCAAAGGCAATGTTCCTGGTATGGCTCTTTCGGCTGTAAGTTTATCACTTTTATTAAAATTACCGAAGTGAATGTATTTCAATCTCTCTGTAGTCGGTATCTCATATCTGAAGGTCACGGTTTAAAGAGACATCGTTCTACCAAAAACTTTTTAGAAGTTTAACATGGTTTCTGTTTTTTTCTCGAATTTAAAAAATGTTAGGTAGACTATTTCAGATCAAAACACACACGCTAGTTCCCATAAAGTATATAAAGCAAAAATAAAATGGTCTTCATGTCGGAACGATAACATAATGGATGTTCGTGTTAATGCAAAAACCTGTGCAAATTGAATCAACCTACATTAATATTAACGACAGTTACATACCGCGAGGTGGGCACAGCGTGAGACTGTCATTAATCAATGCTGGCAGGAAGATTAGATTTTCTTCTTCGAAAGAAAATATAATTAAATCAAATCTCTACCCAATTTATTTTTATTACTTTTAAGTAATATTATTGCTATATTATAATGTTGTTTGTGTAATCAAACCAATATCTAAGACCAAAAAATTATATAAGCTTAAAATCAAATTTCAATGTGCTGTTTATTTTAAGCATATATTAGCACGTATTTAAGAGAAAGTCTTTGAAACCTTTCAAGTATTTAAAAAGAAGTCAATAGCTGTACCCTAAGATTTTCTTGCAAATCGTCTACCTCAATGGCGCATTGGAAGCATATACGATTATCGTATTTGTTGTCTCGGGTTCTATTCCCAGATATAAATGTTTATATGATCTGCAAATATTTGGATTGAAGTTTGGGTTTTTTCTATGTGTTATATTTATGTGTTTACTAAAAAAGTGAATTAGCATTTTATCTTAAAATATAACTTTCATATTACAACCTTAGTTTAGTTTGAGGCTTAATGATGTTGTGTTTCAGATGTCCGAAATATTTTTTATTATTTGTTGTTAATTAGAAGTGGTTCATTTAGTTCTTATGTGAATCCATTAGTAAAATAGCTAACATAATAGTACAAATAAATATCTACACATATTACGTATTTGTTCCGTTCTATACAACTTCGAACCATCTATTTCAACCCATTGAATACATTAATGAACCGCCATATATTCCGAGTCATGTAAAGAAATTCACTTAGCATATAAATTAAGGCTTTCACAGACTTTGATTTAATGTTGAACTGACGTAATGAAGCATTTATGAGTAACACTATTGCTGGAAATGCTATTGAATATCAGAAGAAATGCTTATATTTCTTTTTTCATTTATTTAAAATGAACAAAAGAATACCGTTGTGGTAAACGAGTTTTTGAGTAGGGATCGCTTCTAGACGAACGTAGTAGCATTTTTTTATATGTATTAGCTGCTAAAATGACTCTGCCCTGCCTGATGGAAAACATGAGCATAATCCAAAAGTGGTGGTCACCCTCGATGCAAAAAAAGACATTTTAGCATGGTAACCTATACTATGTCGGCTTGGCGAGTTGTTTTTTCACGCCCCGCTTAATTAGAGCACTCACAGCTCATAATGAGTTATATTTTACGCAAGTTGACTTGTAGGAGCCGAATGCAAGAAGTCAAGGATCGATCTAAGTCGCTTGCAATTGGATCATTCAGTATTCAATAAAGACTGCGACAGCCTGATAGAGATGATTACGAATGCAAGAAGAAATACTTAATGTAGACTATTTTCTATTTCAGTAGTTTAAGTAGGTAAGAAACATAATTGTGCTCACACTATTTTTGTGTATCAGTCAAGAAAAAAACCTGTTTATGTAGTAAACTATTTTCACGCATTTCCGTATGTACTGTATAATGAGACGAACTGTTATCATACTTTATATTTCTCTCATTTTTACTTTTCTTTGATTTAAATATTTTTCATCACATATAAGACCCACTATATAACAAAACCTATGTGTACTAAATGTTATCTTAATTACTTAAAAATGTAAAGTTGTTTTCACGTTAATATGAAATAATTAATATCTCGCTCAAACATAGGTAGATTTTTCTTTAATATATGTCTGCAAAAATTACTGGTTTCAGTTGAGGTGCTTCAGATTTATAAGCCTCAAAAAACACTGATGAAAAAAAATAAAATAATATTCAGTAAAGAATATAATTATAATCTTTGCGCAACTTGTCCATTTCGCTTTAAGGCTACATAATGGAACGTCCTTCACTAGTAATGTAAGTAATATAGTAATAATATTAAATAGTCTCAATATTATTTATAAAAGGATAAGGGCATTATATAATTTGCAAGATGCGTGATACTGTGTACCTGTGGAGTCAGGGCAACTGCATTAGCCTTGATTGTTAGCATCATCAACGAAAGAGCTACACCTCTTAGGGATCCGTGGAGAATACTGTTTTGGTTTTATATATTTAATACTAGTTTTGCCCACGGGTATGTCCGTTATCGCTATTAAATGTAAGCTATGTCCTTCCTCAAGAATCAGAGTATCTTCATCCCAAATTTTATTTTAATCGGGGCTGTGGAGAGCCATGATGCGTAATAGATAGGTAGGCAGACAGAAAATCAACTTTCAAATTTTATATAAAGGTTGAGATATGGATTTTTTAAAGTATATTTTCTGTACTTGTACCCTAATTGGAAACGAACACTTTTTTTAATTGCAACCGTGATTCACCTAGTCATAAATCGTATTTATTTCAAGGGAGCAGTAACAATTAAATAAATTTGAGGAAGTTCATTTACTAACATTTCAAAGTGTGATAGTGAAATAAATAGTGACTACATGAAAATGGGTTCATGATATATGAGTACTGATAATACCAAATGATGCTTATAATTTTTAAAATAGACACACCATTGTATACGGAACCAATGGTAATATCGATCAACTTAACCAACGAGTAATTTTAAAAGAATCATAACGGTTATTGCACCCGAAATTATAACGAGCGTGTAAAATATTGTGCAGCGGCCATTTGTTTGATATATGATCAGTATTAAGTACGAAACAAAATGTTACAGGGCATTTTACCTTCATACTTCATAAATGTAAGGAATTAAGCACTTGTTTTTCAAAAAATAATGTTTACGCATCACTCTTGGCCTGGATCATTTAGGTCGAATCGTACATTTAAATGGGTTTCTTAATAGTGCCGAATTGTAGGCAGTCATTTTACAAAGATTTATGTTAATAACTAAGTGTTAAATATTATATTATATAAAGAAAGATAGATTGGAAAATTTTAATAAAACAAGGATATGTAGATTAGTAACAGTACGACTAACTAATTTGCCTCAATTTAATCCAGCCAATAGTATATTATTTGTAGGTTATACATTCTAGAAAATTCTATCACTTTCACATGCTGCTAGGAACCTTGATTCTAAATTTACTCTAGCACATAATGGAAACTTATTTGTAAGCTTCTTATATGATACACTATAGAAAACCAGCAGACGGGTCACTTGAAAATAACATTCACTTACGACGCACTTCTGACACTTACTATTGACGCCCTTAAAGTTCAAATTCGATACGTAGAATGGAATTCAAGCAACCAATTCCCACGTCTTCCATTTCCATTTCCAAGCAAAAGGCTATTTTTAATTACACATCAGTTTACGATGCATCTAAATCCGCCACCATATTTACAATACGAGCATTAGCTGCATAATTTCAATATCAATAAGTGCACGGAAGCTCTAGTGTTGTGAGGAATCGATTTATTTATGAATCGTATTCACACATTCCTGTCTAACGTGCATGGTGATTATAAGGGTTGCTGTTGATGTACCCGTTGCAATAATCGTGAGGGAAAATATTTATGGCTTCATTTTTGTTATAAAATGATTGAAACAGTTAAAGAAAGACTTAAGTCCAGTAATGCCATTCTTTTGTCACAAAATATTGTGGCTTTCATTTATTTAATTAACAACTGTATGTACAAGGTACAATGGCGGACTTAGTACCATAGGCATTCTCTACCAGTCTACGTTTTAATTGTTACTTAACTTATAATGATTTATTATTATTATTAGTTATAATTTAATATACTATCAATGATACTATGTATTATGGTTGCAAAAATGATTTGAAAAGTTTCGAAAACTAAGATGTTGCTACCATGTTATTACTTTTTTAAAGCAATCAGTGCAAAGCCTAGGTTGGATAACAGCTAGAAAATATTTCCGAAAAACAATAGCCATATTATAAATTAAGTACAGTAGAGATCAGACAGTTTTGAAAACAAATCTCTTATGTGGATGCTTGTGGATAGTCTCCTTGTTACCCGATATAGTTTTATGTTATACAGGTATCAATTAAAAATATTAAACCGTCAGTAAAACGAAATAAAGATCAAAATAGCGATTTTTATTGCTTTACGAACTGTAGGAATGAAACTGTATTAAAACTGTTTTCACAGTTCGCGTAAATGTATCGCAATCTTAACAAATCGGAGAAGCAACCTAACACTACACTGGCCGGCGTTGCAGTTTGAAATATATGCCCTTATTTACATGCGCGCCGCCGAGGTGCCGAGAGTTATGCATTTGACCTTACTGCCCGCGCCAGACGCGAGAGAAACGTTTTTGAAATGTTTTGTGACCTAAATTGGAAATAGTTTTATATACATTTACAAAATTCTTGTCAAAAACAATTTAGAAAAACAAAACTTCGACAATAGTGTAAAACATAGGTGTTACATTGTGTCCCTATAATAGATAATGAATCATCATGAAATCATATAAGTACATATTTATACACGCATACACAAATAGCACACTGTGGATAGTAGAACTGTTTCATCTTAACTGTATCATCAAAATTGTACCACCACGGTTTAAACTCCTTTCAACGGCAACCGCAATAAAAATGGATTTACATACAAAAATATCACTTACGTTGTACTACAAGTAGTCAGTTCTCACAGTCGGCAGTCAGACTAATGTAATTTACTACCGACCCAGAATCGACTCATTCATTCAAATGTATTCTCGACTTAATTCGAATCGATGCGCTATTCCCCGCACTGTCTCTCTTTACGTCAAATAAATATCGAATTTTAGTTTCGAATAATGACATTGGTATGTCAATGGCGCCACTAAGCTTTGCGGTGCTCGATTTGTGACAATATGTATGCGCAAGAGATTTCATATGATTATACAAGTGTGGATCGTGAACTAATTTTGAATATGGAAGTCATAAATGATATTGATACAACGTCTTAATTTAACATCACTGCAATAGGCTATAAGCAATTTCTTGCCTCCTACTCATTTGAAATATATGATTTTAAGATACTCGTACTACTGATTTCACTATTTGAGGACGGTAACAGTTTCAAATTAATAATTAAATAAATAATAAATAAATATTTAGGACATGTAACACACAACGCCATCTAGTCCCAAACTAAGCAGATCTTATATTATGAGTACTAGACAACTGATATGAAATACTTTTTTTTTTGTAAATACATACATATTATACATAGAAAACACCCTAACTCCGAAACAAATATTTGCAGATCATACCAACCTTTGGTCCGACCCAGGATTCGAACCCGAGACCTCATGGACAGCAGTCGCGTACGCTACCACTGCGCCACCGAGGCAGTCATTTCATTACGACTTTTACTTTAAACTATAAAGTGACATGATTAAACCTGATTCTATGGTTCATTCGAGAGGTGCCGATGGATAATTAATCCATTTTTTTTTATTTGAAAATATTTTTTACCTACTCAGAGACTATTTATTTTTTGGCTATACCATACTGTAAAGTCATATTTAGAACATCTAGCAATAAACTACGGAGTATTATACTGCGTGGGGTCTTACTCACACTTGACCGTTATCTAGAGCAATGCTTCTTAGTACTACTAGTAACCTGATAACTCCTCATTCTCTTCCTTTTCTTTTTAACCTGGATATAAGTTTTGGGCTATGGTTTTTACTTAATATGAATAATTGAATTTTACTTATGAAAGTAGTAGCCGACCCCAAAACCCTTAGGAATATGATGTTCTCCTAGGCGATTACGGCTACGTCGGCCATCTCAACGGAGACCAGCCAACTACGCAGGAGATATTATAGTGCACGAGTGTGTGCGCAAACACAGGTGCAGTCTCTGTTCCCTCTCTATTATAATCCGATGGCACGGCTAACCGACAGCTTTTCGTGCTCTCCGAGACACGGGGTTCAGACCCCAACTTCCAAACTCCGAGCAAATTAAGTATTTTTATAATCAGAAAAACACAATAACACTTTTGGCCTGACCCGGGATTCGAACCCGAGACCTCTTGATTGGCAGTCGCATACGTCAACCACTAGACCAATGAGACACTTATGAATAATAAAGGCTATGATGATACTTGGAACGTCAGTCCTATTATTGGAACATTCGCAATGAGTTTTACATATAAGTGTTAAAAAAATATATAATATGTTACTCGATACAAACTACGAAAAAGACTACACATGATGTACGATGTCATCATTGCTACAACATTTGATATATGTCTCGGCGAGTGCTGAACTTTTTTATTCAAATTAATCCACTGCCGTAACACAAATTGAATAACTAGGGCCGAACAGCAAAAAAGAAATTATGGTGCAATATAAAGCTGTATATACACAATACTATGATGGCACGGTAAACATATTCAAACTCTCAATATTTTGAGGCAACTATGTAAAGAAATTGAAATAAAAGACTAGTTTACCTAAAAATGGTTATTTTAATTTTATTTATGAATTTTTTTTTACTCATTTAAAATTCCTGTTGTCTACTATTCCTGGTTCATAAAAATCCTGTTTCTTCTTGTCTATTTTCCTTAGTTTATTTCTTTGTTCGGTTTATGTTCTGCATAAGCAAAGTTTGTTGCCATTTATAAAAATGGCAACAAACTTTAGGCATCATCATCATCATCTTCAAGTAATCCACTGCTAGACAAACTTAGAAAGGAGGTTTTCGGCCTGCTATATATAATATTTAGTAATAATAAATTTTGAAGACTCAACCAAGTATTCTACGAGTAATGCAACGTAAGTTAAAGTTGCGTTGTTAAAAAAATACACAACAACTTCTCTATTTTGAAGATTTTTTTTACATTTGAGTGATAATAAATAATGATTTGTAATCGTTGGATACAGGTGTTGTGAAGAGCCTTGGGAAGAACTATATCCAGCAGCGGAAGTCTTTTGGGTAAGATAAAAATAATTAAAGTTTTTAACATAAATAAAGAATAAAATAGTTACTCCTTCGATCAGAACCAACCTTAACACTGGCCTAACAGAAAAAAACTTCTTACTAGTCTTATTTTTCTCATCAATATCTTCTGACAGTAAAGACTGACAAATGACTGATAAAACAGGTGGGGTAACTGATGTTTATCTATGCGGTTCGATCCCACGTATATTAGAATTTCAGATGGGAATAATGTTTATATTTAATATTAAGCAGCTGACGATAGACAGTAGCTTGATGTATGCGCTAGTGATCAAGTCAAACAACTTGTAATTCGGATGTTCTTCGTATTTTACGTACGTAGATGGATGTATGTTTCTCAATCAAGCTAGAAGGACTGAGACGCTCTCTATGAAGTATGCCACAGAGGTAGATTCACTCCTAAATATATGGATATAAGAAAAGGTACAATGGAAATGAAGAAACTCTGACCCTCGGGAATAATGTTGCATTTGTTTTTGGGTAGTCAGGAAGTAGTCAGTGGTGTACTTTATAATAACCTATGTAATTAATAATATCCAGGATGGAATTTTGTAATACCATCTGAAGGGACAAAAATGTACTTTTCATTTAATATTGTTGATAGAAAATTTTACTCAAAGAAGATATTCCTTTATTTTTGAAAAGAAAGAAAACTGAACGGAAATATTTGAATGCAGTTTTATTTCAGTTCAAAAATAAAGGAATCTTGAGTTTGAGTAAAATTTTCTATCTACAGTGTTAAGAATCGTTTCCCTTCAAGTGGCATTACAAAATTCCACCCTGTATACAGTTACTTACGTATATTAAGTATACGTACATAATTTATATCGCGACTGTTTTGATCAGCAAGCATTTATAATAATAAAGAAAATAATTGGAAGTCTAGTAGATCTAGAAATATATGACTATTTATTGGTAGAAATAGTAGTGTTTCTACTATATCATAACCCTGTTCCGTGTATAGCTCCACTTTCAGTCATTATTAAGGCTAAGTAGCGTAGGCTAAATTGATTAGTGTGGCATGCAGCTTCTCTGAAATTAAAAAGCGTATGCACTGCACGCTTTCTGTAGCATTCACACCGTTTAACAATTTATTGACTGAGAAACTGTGGATTACGTCCATAAAACACACTGTCGTATCGTATTGACTGTATTTTTGGGGCAATTCGACGAACTCAATGTGTTAAGTTCCTGCAGTCAGTGTTACCTGACATATTAAGGAAATCTACATACATAATTTAATGTATATGTTCTTTTCGTCATAGACATTATTTTAAAACCATTTTTCGCAATTGACATTTTTCAAAAACAGAGATTTTAAAAGAGAAAAATTTAATTAATTATAATACAATATGTTCAGACATTTTAACACACAACGCCATCTAGTTCCAAACTAAGCAGAGCTTGTATTATGGCTACTAGACAACTGATATTAATACTTATATACTTTTTTTGTAAATACATACATATTATACATAGAAAACACCCAAACTCCGAAACAAATATTTGCAGATCATACAAACATTTGGTCCGACTCCGGAATCGAACCCGAGACCTCTTGCACAGCAGTCGCATTCGCTACCACTGCGCCACAGGGGCATTATAAATACTTTAGAAACATATGAAAAGGTCATAAATTATCGTCATCATCAGCTTATCGCAGTCTACTGCTAGACATAGGCCTCTCCAATTTCACGCCATTTAGTTCGATCTTCGGCTTCATAAGGTCATAAAGAGCGAGGCCCATACCCCATCTCGACAAGAAAAAAACCTCCTACAAAAGAAAAAACTTGAAACAATCTTTAAACTTATCTTTTAGCCAATAGAACTTATTAAAACCTCATTTTACAATAAAGGGCGAATGTCCAGTAGTGAACTATTAAAAGCTGATGATGTTGAGTATATCCTTATAGGTCCACATATCCTCTGAACGTGTTAAACTCCATGTAATACCAACATTTCGGGACTTAATAGCAGTTAAAGAGAAAATTTCCTCGATGCCTTTGTATAAAATATTGCATTTACGAAATCCCAGTAACTATAGCTCCGAACGTGCAATATACAATAGTCTTATCTTTACCGCAATCGTCAAGTCAACAGCGTCATACGCACAGTTTTGATTTCACCGACGTAACACTTTATTGTTGCGGTTCTACGTGACTGTACTGCTGTCGTTCCTCGAACTATAAGACAAAGCAACCTAGTTCGCGACTGTACTCGGAAAATGAGTATGAGGTTTTATTACTTTTATTTTCAAAAAATGACTCCCGTAGTAGGAACATTTCCTATCTCTCGGGAAACCTTACCAACGTGCATAAAACAATTAGAAAGAACACTAAGACTTGGAACAGCAATTTGTCGTTAACACGAAGTATTGTCCCACGTAAGGATTGAACCCAAACTCTCAGCGTAGCCGTATTGGAAGAAGCAACGAAGTATTCAATGAGCCATGTGACTCATTGGTTTAAAGAACAGTGTAGTCAAATATACTACCTTGATTTGTTTCCAAAGTAACTGCTTTAGATAAGCATATGCTAGAATTAAAAATTATCTTTATATTCGAAAAACTTATTTTCTAATATACAGTGATAATACAAAAACCTAATAATAACAGTACAGTGTTACAAAGTTCAGATTTAAGCCTTCAACGGTCATCAATACGAAATAGATGACGACCTTAACCTTGAAATATCTACATAACAGCCTATAAGGAGAGCACCGTACTTCGAAGTATCATCATACATATAATTTACTAGCTGACCCAACGAACTTAGTACCGCCATATTTTTTTCTTTCGTATTTTTTTTTATTTCTGAAATTCTTTTTTTAAGTAATTATTCAAGCCTCAGTTTCCCACTATAAAGTCCTGGACAAAAAAGATCTCCGTTAACCTATGATTTTCTTCTATAACAATAACGAACATACTGAAAAAAGAATTATTCAATTTAGTGGAGCCGATCGGAAGTTATGCGCGCACATACATTTCAGCGATTTATTTTTATTTATGTAAATTAGATAGCTCATGTTAATAAAGAGGAAAATCGTCCTCAGAACGTATCGAGTTAGAAATCTAGTATATAACAATTTCTCAGAGTTTCTATTGTAAATTGCAGATATTAAATCTTGTTATTAGACGAATGTGTACCTAATTAAACAGCTCATTAGTGCGTCCTGCGTACGCGCAGTTATTGATACAGGGCTGTGACTAGGTGACTAGTCGTGATACTATTTGAAATATTTGTATTAAGGGCTGGCACGTATCAATATTGCTTAAAACTTTGAAAATTAAGATTCTAATGTTTAACCTTTCAACGTACTATTTATATGCGTTAACGAAATTATTGCGCTGTGTTTGGGTGTACTCTGTTTTTATTTCTTATGTATGTAAAGTGCCCCGTGACACAAGATATATTCCTAGAGTGGTATATGTACTTTTAAAAAGAAAGAATATTCTTCCGCGTTGTCATCTGCTGGTAGAATGGGAAAATATTTAATAAAATAGGTATATTAAATATTTTTTTCTAGATTCTTATTTGTCTGTACAATATATTTAACAGGGATTTTATATTTAGTTTTTACTGAAACTTGGAAAATATTAAACATAAAGCGAAAATTAAGGGAGGTAAATTCAAACTTACAAAACCCTTACGACCAAAAGTCGTAATGAAATGTGACGTCGATAGTCGCTTCATCGAAATTCAACATAGAGACGTAAATGATTGTATTAAGAAATAAAAAAAACATAGCCTTTTCCCTGATTCCAAAAACAAAACAACACTGAATTTTGGTTTAAAAACCGCCTGACTCTCGGGAGGTGACAGGTAAGTATCTATCAGTTTCTTATAAATATATCGAAAACTAGGATCCTATGACTTTAGGTGGGTTTTTGCAGTTATAAGTGCAGCATGATACATATATATGCTACTAGTTTATGCCCGCGGCTCCGCCCGAGTATATCTCGGTTATTGCGGCAAATAGTAACCTATGTGTTATTCTGAGGTACAAGCTATATTACTGTAAAGTTTCATCCAAATCCGTTAAGTAGTTTTTACGTGAAAGAGGAACAAACATCCATACTTACAAACTGTCGCGTTTATAATATTAGTAGGATTATATGCTATTATTATAAATAAATAAATCTGGGTTTTTTTTATTTAAATGTTTTTATTTTGATTTAGCTCTCAACCACAAAACGAACCCTTATAAGACTTTTATTACTGTCCCTTAACTAGTTAGTAAATTACCCCCCGCGATGTTTACTTAATGGAGTGTTCTTTGCTTGAATGTGCACCGTTTAATAGGTTGTCACAACACCGCTGGTTCATGTTCACATGACAGTTAACGCTGCGTGTTGCCATTACAAAAGAAACAACAATATATATATTTTTTACTCTTTGAACATTAGATGGAACTGAACATGAGTTAGCTTGCCTCCGTTCAGAGGAAACCATTAGTTAATGAATGACTTTAATTATACCCAGCTATAGAGTTAAAATAATTCTAATAATCGAGGTTTTAGATTTGCCGATGTAATTTTGTCCTTCTTAAACCTATCATGATCGCCGTAGCCAGGCGTTGTTAAAGTGTTATGGTACGTTTAAATATAACTTGTGACTACGGCTTTTCAAACTTGTTTCATACTTTTTCAGTGCCGTTTTTTAACGTAGTTTGGTTTTAGTTTTTGCTTTAATTTATTTACATAATATAAACTAAACTGGTGTTTTTTAAATTTTGTGTTTTCAGAAAAAAAGGTTTGAACAACTTAATCATGTTTGTTGTTTTAAATAGTTTAAATTATTTCTTTGAATAAATAAGTAAGGGGTTGTTGTGTGATTATGCGATCATAAGTAGCAATATTGCCTTTCGATTCGTATAGACCGATTTGTCTCCAGTCGATTTGTCCCTAGACCCTTTCTCATTTACATAAATCTATTTACTCTATATTTCCACCAATTCTTTTTTTTTGGCATCAAATATACAACGCGATCTAACTTCAAGTTAAACAAAGCTTATACAATGACATCTATATTGACTGATAAACTACTTAAACATGTTTGTTTGGTACATACAAACATATTATACAAAGAAAACACCCAAACTCCGCTATAAATATTTACAGATCATACGCACGTTTGGTCCGACCCGGTCATTGGACCCGAGGCACCAACAGTCCCGACCGCTTCGCCAATGAGTAATTAAGTCTCACTTACGTAACCAGAAGCAACCCTATTGTAATAAATCTAGGACTTTGAGAGCTAAAAAAAATAGAAGTGCATCATCATCAGCCTATCGCAGTCCACTGCTGGACATAGGCCTCTCCAATTTCACGCCACTTAGTTCGATCTATGGCTTCTCGCATCCAGCTCCTGCCAGCCGTCTTGCGCAAATCATCGCTCCACCTGGCTTGTGGACGTCCTACACTACGTTTGCCGAGACGCGGTCTCCACTCAAGAACTCGTTTACCCCAACGGTTATCGGTTCTTCGGCAAATGTGGCCAGCCCACTGCCACTTCAGCTTGCTAATCCTGTGGGCTACGTCGATGACCCTGGTTCTTTGTCGGATCACCTCGTTTCTAATGCGATCCCTTAGAGAAACGCCGAGCATATACCTCTCCATTGCACGCTGAGCGACTTTAAACTTATGGACCAGTCGAACCGTAAGTGTCCACGTTTCGGCTCCGTAAGTCATTACGGGTAGGACGCACGCATTGAAGACTTTCGTCTTTAGGCACTGTGGGATCGATGATGAGAAGACCCGACGAAGTTTCCCAAACGCTGCCCAACCTAGCTGGATTCTTCTGTTCACCTCGTCCTCAAAGCTGTTTCTACCTAACTGCAAAGCCTGCCCGAGGTATACATATTTTTGAACAACTTCGAGAACGGCACCGTGTACCGCAACCGGTTCCGGTAGTACATGTTCATTGAACATGATGTACAGAAGTGCATATATTATATTAAAAAGGAAAAGAGGCAAGAGAAGAAGATTAGGATTAAAAGCGTGTTACAGTTGTTTGACTGTATAATAATTATTTTCACGAGATCATTATCATATCAGGAAACGCGAAAGTCTAAAAGTTTGTATAACTCTACCTTGAATTGCTTAATTTTGAGCATAACTAATAAATAAATTTACTAATCTAAAAAAGTTTTGAGTGATGGCCCTATACAGGTATCATAGTTGATACAGTTTAATAATTCTCGTTTACAATTTTCTTAGTAATTACAATCAGTTATAAAGATATCCCAACTAGTTGTTTTTATTTACTCGCATTACTTACATATACTATAGTAAAAAGGAATTCCTTGAGTGTAAAGGAATTTTCCGTATTATTTTTTTTCAATCATTTATTAATTACCTTTGATATAATAGTAGGCATGTACATTATACAGTAGCAATGTGTATGCATATATATGTACATACTGTAATCACCAATACTCATAGTGACAATAGTAAAGCAATATCTTATAAAAAACCTGCCAGAATCATCGTCCTCGTGAGCATATCAAGTAGGTTTGAGAATCGGCCAACATCTATTTTCATACCCCTAAATAATAAGGGTGTCCCATCCCTAAATATTTTTTATATGTAAAACATTTGTATACAAGGCGAAACAACGTTTGCCGGGTCAGTTAGTAAGTTTATATGTATTTAGTAATATTTTTAAAATTTATTAGCTCTGTCCATCACTCCTCATGGAGACACGAGCGGCCCACTTCCACTTCAGCGAGCTGATCCTTCATTCTATATCGGTTACTCCAGTCCTCTTTCGAATTATCTCGTTACGACTTCTGTTGACTAGAGAAATACCTAACATCGTACGCTCTGTCGCACCCTGAACGACTTTAAACTTGTGGACCAGTCCAACGGCAAGTGTCCACCTCTCGGCTCCATATGTCATAACAAGTAAGACGCACTGGTTAAAACCTTGGCTTTCAGTGATTGCGGGATTGGTTAGATCGTTGATTAACTAACTATTATCTTTAAACAATGATATCCTTAAAACCACTAAACGTTCTACTTTCTTGGGCTTTAAGTACTATGAAACTGCCAACTCTGCCCTCATATTCTGGTGAGACATATATTTTAGTATCGTTATGTTGGTAATCATTTACCATCAGGAATCTCAAATAACACAAAACATTTAAGTAATCATCAAATCATCTGTATCATGAAGAATGATCTTTTCAGACGAAACAAAAGACGTTTAAAAAATGAAATTTATAACCTACCCAAATGTGTTTTTAAAATATACCTATTAGTTACCAACAAAAATTACGTTCCGTCTTAACATATCAACATCATACAAATTTACCCAAACCTGACACGGGAGTTGAACTACTCAAACGCGTGAAGATCAACACAGTGCAAATAAACCCGTCAATTCCAAAAAGTAATTATGCCGACTAATTGCGACATTTCTTGGCGATTAAACAACAATGTGCCCGGCTTTATCTCCGGCATGTTGGGTGAATACCGATTGTCTTTGGTTCCGTATATGACATGTTATCTCACAAAAAATACGTTGGCACCGGTAATTATTAAGATTGTTAGATAAGGAGCCCCGTAATACAATTGAGAAAGAATAGACAGAAATAAATTATTCATTCATAAAACCAATACTTCATTAATGAACAAGAGCGTAATGGCGATGTTCTCAAGAAGTTATAGTATATTGCCAAGAGACATCTAGAAATTAAAAGTGATTAAAACCACAATAATATGTTTGTAAAATGTTTTTCACCGTCGGAGAGTCACGCTTCGGCATGAACGGGCCGGCTCGACCGGAGTGATGCCACAGCCTCACAGAGCCCGGTGTTAAACAGCGCTTGTGCTATGTCTCACCGAGTGAGTAAGGATACCGGAGGCCCAAACCCTATCCCACTCCTTATCCTCCAAAGACCGGCAACGCGGGTGGCGGTAATCGCGTTTGCCCCCTATTAAATGACATAAGAGAAAACTGCTGTCAGAATTGTTACTATGGTGTTACTCAATTCTTGTCAAATAAATTACAAATATGTTCTTGATACTTTGCATGGGATTGATGATGCTCAATCCAATTTTTATCTACGTATTTTGTGTGAAAGTGATAGACGTTTTAATATTTTTATTTTTTCAATGTGTGTTGTTTTTCAATTTGTTAATACCAATTTCATTTTGTGTATATGAATACGAGTATAGTCTAGGCTTATAATATATTCTGGTGGTTTTGAGTGTTATGCTGGCCTACCCAAATTCAATTCAAATTCAAAATTATTTGTTCAATTAATACACTAAATGATATTTATGAACGTTAAATTGAAGTTACAGATAAATATCAATAGTCAAATATTTTTAAAAGACAAGAAACCGTAAACAATCCAAGCCTTCTTTGTAAGTAAATACCGTTGGCGTACCATTGACTACTGTAAGTTGAGCTGTAATTTTATGAACTGTAAACGCGTGAAGTTAGGTACCCAATTTTATTTTTTACTAGCCGACCTATGCCTAGTTCGTTTGGCGTTAACTGCCCGCTTTGGCATCGAAAAACGCGTACGGAACCCAAATTCTTTACCAAAACTGTAACATTGCGCCGTCCGTCACAGAGCAATTTGTGCTACTATAACCTCATACCAACCGTAATTATGTTTAAACCAGAACACTCATGCATTACGTTCACTAGGTGTTTATATCTTTTTTTTTTATTTTACCTTCTAGATGTGTTTGTGGCCAGTTATTTTAATTACCCGATACCATCTTCGAGTACATTAGCCTATTCCTATCTAACGTCAACCACGGACAACTAGAAGTCATTATTCACTACAACCGAAATGAAGATAAATAGATAGATACTCACTTTATACCATGCTTACAAAATATGCAATATATAACGCAAAATAATTGTGGTACAATTAGCGGCCTTATCGCAGTCTCCAACCGAAATCCGACATGATTTTATTTTTCATGGTCGGAGGCAATCAGGTAGTCACTAGTCCTTTGCCGGACGATCACTTGTGACAAAATATACTGTGATTCCTAATTTTTTTTTTTTAAATCTTTGTACTAAAAATAAACAAATTAATTTATTGTGTTGTATTATATTAAATTGCTTATTAGCTGCTAAAGTATCACGTCTCGTTAACTCGTTACCCAAAAAACCCAACGATACATCAAAATGAAATTTAATCGTCCACGCCAATGCACAAGAACCTTAACGCTGAACGCATTCTCAAACTTTCAGTTTTACTAAAAAGGCTTTATATTTATCGCTTAAGCTTAAAAAAAGAATAAAGGGCGATCCCATTGGCCCGATAGACGTGAAACTCTCGGTTTAATGCGCACCCATTAGTTTTAATGGGACCCCACCTTAACCGTTACGGTTCAAATAATGAAGTAGTTTGCAAAAACTGATTGATTGCCTGATTTATTTTATGTAATTTAGTTTTAAATTTCGAACTTGTGGTCTATAAAGATGGTAGGTCACGGGATGTAAACAGTTAAATGAATGAACAGATTTATTTTACATATATGTATGTGTTTATTTGTTTGCGTTTATGTACTGTGTCAGTTACTTTAATATAGATGTCGATTTTATTGATTTACGTAATTGTCAATAAGAATCAGATTTCTAGTAGTTGTAATAAACTCTACGCTTCTATTACAAACATTAATTTAATTTTCTTATACACTTATATACATACATTAAGTGGACATGAGTATTGGGCACGAGTCTTTCAAGCTAATTGAAACCAATTTCCGATATCGGGTTGGATTAAAATTTGGTGCACATATATGCAATATATATATAGACAATAAAATAATATGACAACGAGGAACTGTTATGATGATGCAACTGGAAGATGATCAAGGAAACTATTTAATTACATCATAATAAATCCATACAGTTCAAGATCATTTATTTTGACTTGATGACTACTTTGAATTATGATATCGCAATCATCGCATGCATTCTAATATACTGCATATTAATATCAATAATTCTAAAATCTGTCGTCTGTTGTGCTTACATAAAATAGAAAAGTAACAGGGAGATCGTTTTTTGTTTTTTCGAAAGACGGTCCCCATTTCATCTCATCCACATTTTTTATAGTTTTTATCATTATTTTCATCACGACTAAGACTTGAGGACTCGAAGATTTAAGACTTGAAGACTTTAAGCACTTGACATTGGCAGAAATAGCTGATTAGCTTGTTGCCATTTCATCAAAAGAAGAAGAAGATAAAAAGTAACAGACGGCAAATGAAATTTGTCAAGGCGACACTTTGAATCTTGAGGAAGGAATAGGCTACTTTTTACCGCAATAACCGACATATACGCGGGCATAGCCGCTGACAAAAACTATTCAAAAAATTATTTCATTATTTGTTGATAACCCTCTCCTGAGATGAGACCCGAGCCCAGCAGTGGTACATTATGAATTGTTGATGATGATGGTGATTTGTTGATAATATTTAGTCATCATCAGCCTATCGCAGTCCACTGCTGGACATAGGCTTCTCCAATTTCACGCCACTTAGTTCGATCTATGGCTTCTCGCATCCAGCTCCTGCCAGCCGTCTTGCGCAAATCATCGCTCCACCTGGCTTGTGGACGTCCTACACTACGTTTGCCGAGACGCGGTCTCCACTCAAGAACTCGTTTACCCCAACGGTTATCGGTTCTTCGGCAAATGTGGCCAGCCAATAATATTTAGTAATTAAAAATAACTTAACGCGCTGCCAATAGGGATAAAATAAGAACTATTTTTGAGTTTAAGAAACTAACAGTAAAGTAAGTACTTTGAAGTTATACTTCTTTTGGCGCGTTAGAGAAAAATGATACTAGTAAATTTTTACTATGCGCGCGCACATCGTCACGAAAAACCTACACTCTTTTTTTTTCCCTCAAGCGGAAATCCCCTCGGATACCACCTCCCGTGGCATGTCGGACTCAACCGACTAAAACCGCGTGGGGTGCGAGGTCCGGAACCTCCACGTGGTGCACCCTGGGGAACGAAGACGGCAGCGCCTCTCCCGCTAAGTAGTAGAGACGCTGCCGCCTACGGCCAAATCCGGCCGAGGTGGGAATAGCTCTCCTGAGGGTTGTTTAGAAACTTTCTGCGTGTCCCTCCATTTAGCGGAGGGCACAGTGGAGAGTGATAGGGGGCGGAAGGTTTCACCACCGCTGGCTCTGACCAGAGGTAGTGGACATTAGTCTGGTGAAGACCACCGTCCGGCCAAGTCGTAATCCTGGCTGATAGCGGTCAGGAACGACGGCTCTGCGTGGGCTACGAGGAAGGACGCCTCTATAAAAAACCTTGGGGCGGACGGATCCAATCTGGTGCAGACCTCATTTGGCCCAACCGTAATCCTGAACGGACAGAAACGGTGGCTTTCCGAAACCGCGAGGATGTAAAGCTCTATAAAAAGTACCCCCCAAGCCTACGCTTTGACGCCCGGCAATAAGCTGAGTCGCTGGAGGGAGTCCAGTGCCGAGGGCGTCCTATTGTCGGAGGACATTAAACTCAAAAACGAAAAACCGACACCCTGAAGTTAGCTATAGTCAACATTTTAGTTATTCAAATTTTTATCTTGTTACGCCAAAGAAGTATAACTTCTAACGAGTGTAAATAAGTACACACACACCTTCTTTTATTAATATTATTATTTATTGTAACAACGAGATGCTTATAGTAAAGTTGCACTCGGTGATTAGAAACACTCACCAAGGGTAAGCAACGACAGTCAGTACTTAGGTGGCTGACCGCTGGTGGCATGATACCATGAGCGTCTCCGTGATTAAGAAGCAACGTTAAGTTGTCGCTCCCGGTTGTTGTCACAGGATAACTGTCGTGAAACTTAGTTGCAGGCCTTTGTGCGACTTAAAAGCATCCAACGATAAGATAACGTAGCCAAATGGTGTCTTCCCAGTCCCCAACCCTCACTTGGCCAGCGTGAAGAGGTGTGCCCTAAACCCTCTCCCGTGAGGAGACCCGAGCCCAGCATTGGGACATAATGGATTGTGATGATTTTATTTTAACAAAGTATGGATACAATTCAAGTGCAAGCCCTGATTGCCAAACTAGCGTGAGCTGTATGTTGGGAATTAGGGGAATTAAAATAAACATCACGGTAATTTGGTATCCTCACAATTGCATGGCAGGTCTAATTTCTAATCTCTTTTAGAATATATAACCACTTCTAAATTTAACAAGGTGATAACCATTCCAAAGCTTATTCTAATTATATTTTCGTGCATAAATATTAATGTTTCCATCATTCATCTCTAAGGTGTTATAATATTATGTTAATTTATAATAAACTTTTTTGAGGATTTATCGGGATTCGTTGATTGAGACGCATTCTTTTGGTAATTGGGTGTTGGACAAGATCATTTTGTTATTTGTTTAGGTGTAATAAATCTGAAATATGTAGGTATTTTGATATATTTCAGTATTTTATCAATAGACTGTTTATAGTTATGGAATGATAAAACGGACTTATTAATATTAATATTGAAGTGGCAGTAAAACTTGGCTAGCAATCAAGTAGTTCTAAATTCAAAACCGGCAATGTAAATAAACCGCATAATTTTCGAAATAAATTCTGTTCAGAATAGAAACTTAATAGCACTTTATTAATAAAAGCCCTTTATTATTATTTTCTTTTTTTTTATCATCCCGATCCGATTTCTGGAATAGAGTAACTCTTTTTTTATTAAAGGAAGTCGAAGCTGTCATTTGCCTCCCTGTCAAATATCAAATCTTATTCTCTCGGTTTTTAGTTGTTGAAAATTGAGGTTGAAGCCACGGTAGCATGGAGAACGCCCTCTCACCACATAAACTTGGAATAACTCGGTTCCTTTTCAATTTGTAAGCTTAGTATAGCTAGGACGTGAGTTAAAATTGCTGTCAGCGCGACCGATTGAGTTCCAACTTAGAAACCCTAATGTCACTGAAAACCTATTAGTTGCATTGAAATCTATGAACACTCAACCCCAAAATTTCTATTGGCGCTCAGGATTTTGTGATGTACTCGTATATTGTGAAATATTTTTTTTTGTTCTAAACAATAACGGGTGAATCTCGCTGAGACCTCGTGGACTGTAGAGGAGACTGATTTCGATGATTTTGGCAAGTTTTATTGAGCCTGGGTCACAGCGCAGTAGATGTAGATGTTAGCTGTGCCTTGTAATTAACCGCGATTAATTTTCAGCTGTATCCGCAAGGTAAGTTAGCCTTATATAACACAAATTCACCCCGCGTATCGCAGACGTTTATGTTCAATGGTGGTTTAAAGCCGTTAATAACACGCTTTCTGTTTAAACAATAAAACATGGAAATTCGTCGCCTTTGGTTTATCAAATTTAGTTCTGATTTTGAAACCAAGATCCTTTTTGTATACTTCGGTAGACCAAACACAATACAATTTAAACATTGAATAGAGGACCTAAGGATCAAATTCTATTGTTAGAGTCGACTGCCGACTGCTTCTTGATTTCAACTAAATCGGATTAGTTTAGTATTAGTTACTACTGAAGGTTTTTAGTCTGTTTTGATATTATTTTATTATAATACTTTTAATCGAATAATTAAAGTTTTTTATAGAAGTAGGAGGATTAATAAATCAGTCTGATTTATAAAGGAATTATTAATATTTAAAAAAAATTGTATTCTTAATTCTTATTGTTAGTTTAATATTATTTTCGATCTTGTTTTCGTAGTATAAGGAGAGTTCAATAATAATTTAACTATAAAACAACTCATAAAACAGCAAATGTAAAAATATCAGACTTTGTAACGAAGGTTCGAGAAAAATATCTTAAAAAAGAAACATATATATGTAGCATCTACATCGAAAAAGGTTAGACTAAGTCTTTTATTTTATTTCCTTTTTAATTAAAATGTTGTTCTTCTGTAAAGTTATATGATTGAATGTATAGTTCAATTATCAAAAGTATTATCCTTTCATTTTATTGTAACATTAATATAACATAAAGATTTGCAGATTCTCAAGAAAACAGAGACAACTACCAGTCCCGAGTTGGACTGGGTTGCGAGTTTTACGAAGCTATATTATACTTAAGAGCATCTCCCTAATTTGTCTTTTCAAATGTGAACAATAGCAGATTCTCAATTCATAAAATGAATAAACCCGCATCAATAATAGTAGACGCTAAGCACAACTCAAACGAAACGCGATCGCATTTTGCAAGATTTAGTCATAAGGCGATTATACCAATGAAGATGATATCACTTGATACCGGCTAAGTTATTACCTATTTACCGTTCCCGATGTTAGGTGATATGTTTGTGGATTGTAACTGACAGAATATGTGGCTTATTTAATGTTCTATGTTTAGCGTACAACCGCCTCAGATCGACTAAATAAGTGGTATTAAAATAAATCTTGTGAACTAAATCCGACTATGTTTACCCGACGGGAGTTTTGAATTCGAATTGGAATAGTTCAAGCGCTATGTAGAAACATACAAACATGATAATCAATTTTAATGACCAAGACGTCAATAGTTTTATAATATTAGCTCGGGTGACATAGGCTGTATAAATAATGCAAAAGTTTTTACGTAGTTGGATTATATATAATAATAATAAATATTACGGACATCTAACACACAACGCCATCTATTCCTAAGACTAGACAACTGATTTAAATATATTTTACATTAAAAAACCCAAACTCCGAAAGAAATATTTGCAGATCATTCAAACATTCAGTTTGACCCGGGAATCAAAACCGAAACCTCATACACAGTCGCATGCGCTACCACTACTTTACCAAGACAGTTTATTAATTTAATTCTCTTTTATGTTTAGTACCTGTCTTTACATGTAAAGTAAACAAGTAAATTTTGTATCGTTTGGACACAATATAATTATTACCTTATCATTAGCAATCGGCACAATGAAAAAAGATTCTCCAGGAGGCCATATATCCAACGTCAATATTCTTTGAGAACGTAAATATTCTGAGATGTGACAAGAGAAGAAAAAAAATCAGATAGTAATTAATTCAAAGAAACCTAGGCTATGAATGGGTACTCCGTCGATATGTCTATCCTGTGATTCTAAGAGTCACTAGAACAGGATCAGTGTAACTTAGTCCTTATTGTAATTTTTAATATTTTGTTCACTTTTTATTGATGAACTTTTATTGTATCAGTACAACAACAGTAAACAACAGATTTTAATACTAACAGTAAATGGCCAAAACCATCTTGGCAACTTTTTTTCTACATAGGCATTTTAATTATTTCAGATGGCTTAAACAGCATTCTGTGATAAGTTTTGGTGACGGAAGATATATGCTGTGTAACTTTGCTAGAATACCATATCAATAATATTAAAAATATTAAATATGAGTAACAACTTATATAAAAATAATTTCTGTATAAAAATTTTAAAATAATAAATCTTGTGTAACAATCTGAACCTCATAAAATATACGAACTCTTGAACTTTGGCGGTTGAAACAAACAAGAATTTAATCTCAAAATATATTATTGTTGTAAACGAAAACACGAATGCCCTTATTATTAGTAGATATGACCAGAACTTGGGTCTCATTCCGTCGCTCGTAAAACGCGGTGTCTCAATTTTGGAGTCTCGTTTCCATTGATTTATGAGAGCACTAAAATGATGTATCGAAAGTGCCAATTCTTTACCAATGGCATTGTGCAAAGGCAATTTATGGGCTTTGAAACTAAATTAAGCCATTCGCTGCATGTTTAAGGTGTGTTTCGAAAGAAAACATATTAAACAGTTTTGTATTTATAGAGCAAATTAGCGACATTGCATCACTATGTTTGGAGTTTATGGCAGCATCTAGGTATGGTAATATCCGCTCCTAAATACTGCAAATTTGGCAATATATCATGGATATTCGGTGTCAATCAAAAGGTACGTTATATTTGTTAATCTATTGCAAAATATTTTAGAAACATTTATGAAAGAAGTTAGAATACTAGACAACTTCCCGATAATACTATTATACCATATTATCAACACCTTCTTTCTAAATTCCATTTGATGTCATTGTTATGATGCATTAACATACAGCCCTCTTCGCCAAGTGGCAAGTGTTTCGCGTGGATTCTCTTTCTACAATCGCTAACGCCTCTATTTTCTTGTTTCATTGGCTACTTAATATTTGATTATGATCACGTGAATTAGCGTTGAAAGACATCATTTCCATACATTAATCAGTTTCCTATTAACGTTTACGTTTGTAGAATGCACCTGGCTAGCGCAGCAGGTGAGTAACTTTGGTTCTTCTTTGTTCTTCTCTTCTAGTTCGGCGTCAGATATATTAAAGTAATATTAAATAAATAATTCAAGTCATAATTTCTATTGGGCTGTCCGTAAACACTCAATGCGTAGAGGACGAACAAAGAAACATTTCTTTTTAGTTAATATGGTATATTAAAAAATGGGTGTACCAGTAATTTAGGTACACTTTTCTTGGAAGTATCAAATCAAAGAGTCTGCTAAATATTTCCTTTAAATCTGTAGAAGTATGTTAACTGTAAATACTACCTAACCGTGTGAGCATATACAATAAAGTCGCTCTCTAGACTAAAACACTAAAGACTAACACCTTCCAATTCTTTTTTTAACGGACTTCAAAAAGGAGGAGGATCTCAATTAGGCTATTTTTTTTATGTTTGTTATATAAGAACTTTTAGCTAGGTGAACCGATTTTGATGATTTTTTTTATTTGAAAGCTGGCGCTTCCCGTTTGGTCTAATTTCAATTTAGTTTAGTTCTTGAGGTAAGTTTTTTTTTTGTTAAAATTATATGACCATTTCAATACACCATTCCAAAGAAACTACTCTTTGCACCAAAACTACAGAAACATCGAAAACTCCTTACTTATAATTTTTCTTTTAACATCTTTCCAATTATTTGTAGCGACTCGAACGATAAGTCGTGTTTTAAGTGCGCGTGCGCATCGGACGTCGTAAATATGATCGCGATCACACATTATGTTAAGGACGAAACGAGATCACTTGGGGCTGTCCTTATAGGATTCGAACGTGGGTGGATATGGAAAAGAATCGTTACCTCATTGTTTTATGAATTTTATGTAGCGATTATGATTACTCATGTATGATCGGTGAATAAATTTAAACGGAGCATCTGTTGAACAACGCGATTTAATGAAAAATAAGCAAGTAAGTAACAAATTTGCAAAATTTGGTGAGTATTCCGAACGTATCTACTAACGGTCATTTTCAATAACCTATTTCTAGTTAAACTGTTTTTTTCAATGTGATTAATGCAATACTTCTATTTATCAATAGAAGTATTGCATTAATCACACTGAAAAAAACGCCTATCGCCAGGAACAATCTTTATTATGAGTTTTAACTGTCAAAAAATCATTACTTTTATAATGGTAAATTATTCGGACGGTTTTCAATAAACTATATCTTGTATAAACTGGAGATAGGTTATTGAAAAGGGCCGTAAGTAAACAACAGATTTTTGTTTTACAAGTCTTGGATAAGCATACATTATATGAAATAAACATAAATGTATAATATAAGGTACAATACCTGTTAATTCTTAAATTTTAGTTCCAATGAGGTGAAAATAAAATGAATGACACAGAGAAAAGTTCTTTTGCCAAGAATCCTACCTAATTGTAAGATTTTGAAGTGAAAACTTATTTAATGGCGTTTTGCACTTTCTTATGATGGGTAAAAAATGTTTAACTGGCGTCAGGACACGTGACCTAATCGAAAATTCGTAAGACGGAGGAAGAGTAGACCATAAATTGTCATACCACTCGAGCGAGAAAAAGACAGTCAACTGCTTTTCGCTGTAGTGTCTCTGTGTTTAGTATATTCAATTAATACGTAATTATTGTTATTATTTACTTTTTTATATGGCGCATTTTATTTAAAGAGTAAAGAGGTTCATTTCAGATGAGCCTAAATAACTGTTTATAGTTTTGAGTTTTCACTTCTATCGGCAGTCCTCATGACTGTTTTTTGTTTATTGTTTGCCAAGAATATATTACCATCTTTATCATTCTACATCATCTGTATCATCTCTACCCAAAAGATGTTTACTGCTGGACGTAGGCCTTAAAAACTCAAAAACGACATCATTATAGTTGAAGAATACACAAAAACTCTTAATCTTAATATTAAGTTAGTAAATCAACGTAATGTACTTTGGATAAGTACATTACGGTATACAGTACACAGAAATTCCTTGCCGCTACACTTACGAAACTTGCCCCAATATTTTAGAATAAGAAAAAAGCAGTACCAACTTTATAACTGAATGGGCCTATAAATTGAGTTAAGTCGAACTCATACAAGATAATAACGTATGTTGTTTAAAATGTGGAAAGCAAGTACAATATATTGGAGGGACATTGTTACAAATAAGCAGGCGGTTTTGATAATATACATACAATAGGTAGGTATCCATATCTCCCTATTATTCAGTACTTGCACCTGTATTTCCAATTATGTAACCAAAAGTTGCTAAGATTATGACTGGATTTCAATTCACTTGTAGCGACGAAATTCCAAAATTTTGACTGATTTATTTATAGTTTTGAAACATGATTTACGATCGAATCCTTTAAAACTGACATCGGAAAAAATATTTACTATTTTTGTGTAAGTTAAAACTGGAAATGGATGAGACATTTAATGCTGTACCTATCTTATTCACCTCAAAATTAAAAAGCTTTCGTTTAATTCTTCGATAAGTCCGACCTTTATATGATTTATAAAGACTAGTGGCATTACATGAGCAATAAATAATACTTTAATTCTTCTTTTGCGGTCAAAAATAAGGTCTCAAGATTATTCATGATATGAAGTGTGAGGGTCAAAACTTAATTTGTTGGGATTGTTAATTTCCATGATTGGTTCGGGTATGGATCCAGATTTTCGAGGATTTATTATATCAGATACAGTATTGCCATTTTATCGCCGTTGGTGTGATACTTTAGAACTTGAGTGATATTTTATTTATGAACGCCGAGCTTATATTTTTTTGGGACTCTTTTTTTCATTTCGTTGGGTCGCAATAATACAGTAAGATGAAATAGTAAATGCATGGTCAGCTAATATAAGCTAATGTAACAAGTCACGACCCAGACTCTCCAGTCATTCCGCTCTACCGATACACAATGTATATTTAATAGAATAACGCGCAAAATATATCCGGCACACTTAACTTGAACTTTTATTGAATATTCCAATTAGACAAAGAAATAAATTAAATAAAACAGTGATATAGACTAAATAATAGCTATCTTAAGTAGTGGCTTATATATACTAGCTAATATTCCTAATACTACGCCGTATAATTACTTTAATGGCCAGTGGTGACAAATTAAAATACAGTGTCAGTAACTCTACTTATCCCGAGGATATCATAAGAGTCGACTAAGGGAGCTAATTATGCAGGACAGTAACAATGCAAACAATGCAAAGAGAATTGAAACTTTAGTGAAACTTTGTACCAACCCGCGTGGTATAACAAGCCAATATCTATCTATTTTCTAAAGAGAGGCCTCTGTCCAGTCATCAACAACCCATAATTTCCCACTGCATGGCTCAGGTCTTCTCTTAGGAGAGGGTTAAGGCCATACGTCCCCAAACTGGCCAAGTGCGGGTTGGGGACTGGCAAGAATACGTTGTGGCTACGTAATCTTTCCCTTGGATGTTTTTAAACCGACCGAGGGTCTCCAACTAAGCTTCACGACTGTTATCGTATGATAACAACCAGGATCGACTGCTTAACGTGACCTCCGAATCACGGAGACGCTCATGGTAACATGCTACCAGCGGTCACCCATCCAGGTACTAACCGCGCCGTCGTTGCTTACCCTCGGAGATTGTTTCTAATCACCGAGTACAACAGGGCTATGAGCGCCTTTCCAGTATTGAACTATAAAATACTTTTGATGATAGCTACTGGGAAGAGACAGAAACGGTATTTATTAAGCACTTAGATACTTATAAATAACTATTTCTTTGACAGTCAGGTAAAAAAATATTTACATCGAACGGGTATTATGTTATATATATTTTTAATCACTATTATACACTAAAAATGCCGATTGTAATCGGCAATTAATAAGCACTTTGATCTCAATATGCTGGTTGAACTGTACAGTTTACGGGTGTGAATTATATATATTAAATAAATGTGAACAGTGGTGTGTGAGGCGTTTATTGAACTGCTATAATTATTGTTATTTATTCATTTTGTCGCCATTTATCACTCTTAAAATTGATGCTTTTACAAATGTAACAAGAGAACGTGCGGTCAAGTGTTTAGGTTCAAATATTTTAGGTTCCGTACATATTTTTTGAGGCTAAAATAGTACTCTATATCTATAATGTGTTTTAAACGTTTTTCACCTTAAACTTCAAGTGATATCCCAATAAGTGTGTTCACTACGTTTCATGAAAACTTAACATAACCTAACTTTCACTTTACTCTGTCATTGTTCAATACGCAATATGAAATAATAACTTTGAATAAATGAAATCGAATAATTTGAAATTATGAATGATCACAAAACAGTTTTTACATTAAATTATTGTTATCTGTGCTTAGTTCAATTGGCAAACTTATTGTTTCGAAATCGATGATATTTATTAATGTTAGGTGATATTTTTTCAAGAATTCACTTTATCAACCGGATTCTTCGGCACTGTTTCACAATTATAAAAAAAAGATCATTAAAATTTATAGAAGACCGCATACTGTGGGAGAGCCACGCTTCGGCATGAATGGGACGGCTTGAGCGGAGCGATACCACGGTCGCACAGAAAAGGTGTGAAACAGCGCTTGCGCTGTGTTTCACCGAGTGAGTGAGGATACCGGAGGCCCACACCCTAACCTCTCTTCCCATCCCCATTCTCCTCCCCATCCCCCAAAGGCTGGCAACGCACTTGTGACGCCTCTGGTGTTGTAGATGTCCATGGGCGGCTGTAATCGCTTACCATCAGGCGAAACGTCAGCTCGTTTGCCCGCGATTCCATAAAAAAAATTCACTAATCTTACAAAATTTTTAAAGGTTTTCCTTTCTACGGAACTCCAATAAGTTAAATCGTACATCACGGTGTGATTACAGGTATATTGTAGATGAGTTAAAAAAACTACTTGAATGTTTAATTTATGGGTCCAACGATATCATTAAGCGAATGTAGCCATTGTATGGAATTGGATGAAAAGAAAGCAATTTTAAAAATACATTTAATAATGATGATAGAGGAACAGAGACAAATTATAAGAATAAGATAGAGATATTGTATTTTACTTTGCGGAGTACCTGCTTATTCTGCATCGCTATATGAATAATTCTCTAGACAATTAGAATAAATATTACTTCTCACTATTGGCCTGCCAGACACTGACTTGACCGACGAAATTATCAGGCATTTGTGGAAAAACGGGTCACATGTCCCTCCAACACAAAGGGAGGAACCTCCGACCAGACAAAGTAATCGTGCCTGCCGAGCCATGTCACATTGCCTGCATTCGCAATGAATATGGTGACCACCACTCTTGCATTCTGCTTATGCTTTCCATCAGGCAGGGAAGAGCGATTTTGGCAGGGCTATACATAAAAACAATCGGGTTGGCTACTCGTTCAACCGAATTTACCTGAACGTCAGTATTTCCACAGAGCAACTGGCAACGTTGAACTATCTATATTTGAGAGATTGTCTTCCCAATTGAGATGTTCATGAAACCAATCACCGATGGTTTGACGTGCTCTCCGAGGAACGTGCATTTAAGGACCTAAAATATCATACTCCGGGCTATTATAAAGATTTTTTTGCAGGGAAACACATTTGACCCGGCCGGAAATCCAACTCTAGATTTCTTGATCGTCAGTCACTTGACAAACGAGCCGATGATAGTAAAAAACTAACAACTATACACTTATAAGCTTTATAGTTTCGAGTTTGTTCGAGATAAACTGAAAAAGTTACTGAACTTTAATGTGGTGATTACATTTACTAAGGATAAGTATATGGTCAACAATGGACTGGCAAAGTTTATTGACGATGATGATGTATAGATAAAACCTTATGGGAGGGTTAAGATGGATAGTTTGAGCTAGTTTCCTATGCTTAGTCATTCTCAGAACTTATCTGACTTATACTTATTAACCAAGAGATAGAAGTTATTAGTAGTTACACATTTAAGAGAATTTAACATACATTTAGAAACCACCCAGACTTGCGAAATACTTGTCATATCGTTATGTAAAACCTTTTAACAAAACGACTACTAATTATGGTTAAAATACAGCATAAAATATTAATTTATCATACGAATCCCCTTTAAGGCTAGCAAAATGACCATTAACCAGTCAAAATGAATCTTAAACGGTATTAAATTGATGCAAGTAATAAAATTTAAGCACCTGATCTGATTAAAGCGGTTCTCTGGAATCACTTGTGTTCCAATGCGACCGACATTCACAACAGTTACATTAATTTGTAATTCCTTGAATTGTACCAGATCGCTATTTGGAAGTGGTGGTGTAATGGGGATGTCGCATCTTGAAATTCCATCAGGTACGATGGAGATTACGAGTCAATAATTAGTAAGGTTGAGTTCAGTTTCAGACTGACAAGTGATATTATCAAAGCGTCTTATTGGTTAGTGGTTTGTTTTCTGAATGATAAGTTCCTGCATTCTCATCTGGAACAACTAATTATGTGATAGGCATTATATTCTGCAATGTAACTTATACTCTCACTTTCGGCACTTGCTGGAACTTATTGCAATACATTCTAGAATTAAAATGACTTGTCCTTATTCTAGTATTTTATTTATTTACGTTTACAACTGACCGGTTTCTTTTAGGATTAACTTTAGATTTATAAACTTTGATGATGCCATGAGGCGAAACCGATCAGGTGTAAAGATAAATATGTAAAATAGAGGAATAAATAATTCAATAAATAAGTAATTCGGATATCTAACACACAATGCCCTCTAGTCCCAAACTAACCAGAGCTTTTATTATGGATACTATTCAACTGGTATAATTAAACACATACATATCATAAATAGAAAACACTCAAACTTCGGAACAAATACTTACATATCTTATAAAAATTTGATTCGACCCGCCAATCGAACCCAAAACCTCAAGCACGGCAGTCACATACTCTACCAGTGCGCCACCGAGGCAGTATAAGTACAAGTGATTTTAATATGTATTATGTTCTGCGTTTATGTGTAATCGTAGCGTTTATTTGCAGTATGTATGTTAAATATTTTAAAATATATTAGAAAGTTTTTTGGAGGTCTGGTTAGCATAGTAATGGTTTTATCTAGTTTGAAGTTTATTTGTTAAGCTTGAATGCGGCTGAAAGTCTTTAGTCGTCGGTATCCCTTCCACATCCATTGTGGTCAGTCGCTAAGGAGTAATGCTCAGATATACTTAGACAAATGTGAAGTCACCTTTTACCTGGAATTGTAAGTACCTTTGCAGGCAAGGCTGACTGTATTAACAGATGTTTCAGAACCTTACCGATCTGAATCCCGCTAGGGTATGGAAATTACCTAATTTTTTTTACATCATAGTCCAGATTCAAAAATCTTATAAATATAACACAACATGTAACTTTATTACATATTTTATAGGAAACTTTACATAAAATATATTCTGCTACGATAATAAATAACATTGACGACCTCGCGAAATTAATTTATTACCGTACAAAAACGTTTATAATTGAATCTTCGTAAAAGCCCACGTATTGTCGTGGTAACAGCGTGAAATACCGTGAAATTATAACTTTACTACCGAAAACCTAAGGTCAAATTTATAGCCTTGCTTGATTTATACTTTTAAATTGAAGATTTTTTTGTCTGCGAATTATTTCGTATGAAAACATGTTTTTAACCGCCGACATCGATAGCCTTGATAAGGTTCATGTTTGGCCTATATATTAGGCTGGGTTGGTGTATAGTTTTTGTCGAGTTTACCGTGTTTTTTTCTGCAAAGAAAAGGAATAAAAACAAGTACTATTGTCCTACGAAGTGTGCTTCTTATTCGGCTATTACAATACTCACCGGATGATCCTTTACGTATTCTTAGCCACACGGGAATATACTTTCCAAATAACTTAGTAGACGAAAACAATTTCAAGCCTAAAATACACACAAAAAATGCTCCAGATATTATTACATTAAGTAAAATTCAATTCAAATATGGCTGCCCTAAGCAACTATATAATCCAATTAGCAAGTCACGGTAGCCGCTGTGTATAATAAAGTCATAAGCAACACAGGTAGCTGTAGGGGCACTGCATTAATCACAGATTACTGCGAGCTTAGATGCACTATCTCTTTGCCCAGGACTCCCAGTGAGTGCCAAAGATTAAAGCATTAACAGTTTATAGGTTTTTACCTATGCTTCTGCGTCATCTGTGACTTTAGTAATAGTTACTAACTCTCTGAGCAATTAAATGTGAAATTTGTTTTCGTGCTGACTTTATATAGTATTAAATGTAGTAGTAGAACCACGCTGGTTCCAGCACCTTCGGGCCGGCGTGATCGGGACAGTATTACCCTCGCACAGAAGATCAACCTAAAATGACAATACACGTGTTGTCGTGTTTCGTTCGTGAGACGCATTAAAGTAGAAGCATCACTGAGCTGCCATAGTGTGGGTCACCATGCTGTAATGTTGCAATGTCTACATATGCAATGAGATCACATCATGGTCATCACCACTGCTCTTGGATTCTACAATGCTTTCCACCGGTCAAAATAGAGTCACTTTGACAAGACATCCATTTGAAAAAGGATGTAATTGAACTTCATGTAAAAACTGAAACGATTCCGGGGATTTTCGGATTGTTCTGGCACGTCTACGTCTATCCATTTCGTTAGTGTATAATAAAATTGATTTTTACACGTGATGCAGAGCTAGCGTCTATCTAGTTTACAAACTCGTTCTGTACCAGTTAGGACAACTTTAACGCCTTGCAAATAAACTTATTTTTTTTAAAAGTGCCATGATATTTATGGAGTTTAATTTATACTGTTTAATACTTGTTTAATACTTAACAGTTTAATGTTAGATTTTAAGAGAACATAAGTTTGAAAGTTCTAAAGTACAAGGTTTCGCCCTGCCCTGTTAATAAAACAAGCCTAAAGCCTGCGGCTACAAAATCAAATGCTATGACGCTTCTGCACTTAAGTGTTAACAAATAATCTTCGTCCATTATTACGCTAAATAATATATGAGACGATTTATCTTAACCGAATAAGTAGTTGGTAATATTTTACAGTGTATTGTGTCGCTAAACTTACGACTTCCGGTCCGCGGCGGACTCAGTCGCACGGCTTATCTCCAGATGAGATATTAGGTACTATTGTTATCTTCTTCGCTGTAGGAGTATTACGAATGTTCTTATTCAACTTATATCGATTTTATTTTGTTTGGGCAGCTCGCTGAGTTTATGCATCGAGTTATACAAACAAATAACATATAAAAGTATTAACTTCGTTTGAAAAGAGGTTTGATTGTAAATTCGATCACTAGGTTATACCTAACTTCTAAATTATGTTAGTGAATTTAAAAAGATTATGTAGGGTTCCTTGTCAGGTGGTGTGATTGTTTTTTTTTTCTATTTATTTATTTAATCAGCTGCTCACTGCACTTACACTTTGCCCAACACGTACAGCGAGCCAGTACAATAATAAATAATGTTTAAAACACTATTGTATTCTATGTATTAGCCGCCAAAATAACTGCCCTGCCTGGAGAAAAGCATGAACAGAATCCTAGAGTGGTGGTCACCATCCCCAATGCAAACAAGGACAATGCAGAATGGTGACCAACACCATGGTTTTAAGTAAAAAAGCAGGAAGTAAAACAAGACAAAGCGATCCAAAGCCATTCTCAGTGAATATCTTTGGGAAAAGCTTCGTAGCTTTAGAGTTAATGATAATAAAATCTCTTTTCGTAAACCAATTCTTGTATAATACTGTGTGATATAACGTATCCGATATTTTCCATCAGTCACGTCACCCATCATTAGGAATAGACATCTTCAAATCTTTTTTTGTATAGAATAGGGGGCAAACGAGCAGACGTATTGCCTGATGCAACACTAGAGGCGTCACAAGTGCGTTGCCAGCCTTTGGGGAATGGAGAGGGACATGAGGGGAGGGGTTTTGGGGTATCCTCGCTCACTCGATGAAACACAGCGCAAGCATTATTTCCCACCGGTTTTCATATCGGTGTCACTCCGATCAAGCCGGCGAGCTGCAGCCGCTTCATGATTTTTTTGTTTGACCTTGGAAAAGGACACAGACAACATTTTATCGCTATAACCAACACACGCGCACCGAGCCGCATGAAAAAGCTATTGGATTTTAATTTCCGTATAAAACTAGGTTCTATTGATCTCCAAGACCACACAACAGCACACGAGCCCCGCAGATATAGATCAGTACAAATCACAACAAATACTACATCATGTCAGAGCTAATAGCGAAACCAATAATTATATATTAATACCACCACAGGGTAGTCATTAGAATCAATGTGAACATTCTCACGTTAAACTTATAATTGTTGTGATTAATCTATATTTTGACAGGTGCTCTGTGCTGTGAGATATGCTGGTTAAGACACGTTCAGAGGATGGAGGAGATTATTTTTAAATATACGTAGCATTTACATTAAAAAAGTATTTGGAAAAAAATGCGTTCTTCTGAAACGAGCCATTGATTTTATTTCCTACTAACTTTCGCCCGCGGCTTCGCTCGCATTTCATAAAATGTATCCTATGTTACTTTTAATACCTTCAAGAATACGTGTACATAGTTTCATGATGATTGGTTAAGCAGGTTTCACGTTAAAGCGTAACAAGCAAACTTACATTCCGATTTACAATATTAGTATCATTCAGAACAATTTTTGTTGCCAGTGCTACAAAAAAGAATTTATATAACTTTCAAGTAAAAATTGAATTGCCATTGGCAGTCGTACTGGAATTGACAAGACCAATAAACACAAACAAAAACATAGGAAAAGTTTCTATATAGTCTAATATATATGTATAATATTAATTGTACATTCTATACATTATTGAATTACAATCTGCGTAGTTTTTAGAGAATGTCTGGAATCTTTAAATTAAAAAATAATTGTAATAGCTTTTAGCAAATTTTGAGACTAACTATTATTAAATTTCATACGATTTTATTTTTTAAAACGACGAGAAACACTTCTGTTACTAAATTTTAGAAAAAAATTTTTGTTCTTAAACAAATATTTTTTACTATCTGAGCCTTGCGGTATTACCCGTGGTATAACATCAACATCCAGTCTAAACAAGGAGCCTGAGTTACTTCTTTTATTAACAGCTTTTTCGTTAGATATACCATATATGCATTTAGTAAAAGCGGTTATTTCAATATTAAAAACAGACTCTCCAATTTCATTTATTTGGATTTATTCCATAAATAAAACACACCTTAACAAAGCGAATGCAGACTTTGAACCCATTATTGAATAAAACATATAGATAAATCTATTAACAATACTCTATATTCTGGGGCGGTACACTCGAAATAAATCAAAGTTTATGCGTAGGTGGCCGGCGCAAGCGCAACCCGCAATTACCAATTAACCTCGCGTTACAATCACGTTCACATTCACTCTCATAACACGGAACAAGATGCAAGTCTAATTTTTTGCACCAACTTTTTATTTTTATTTTATTTCTGCAATTTAGTACTCTCTTCCTGCTTTAGTTACAAAGAATCGAAACGAAATAATAATATCAATTTATTAATTACTCTTTCATAAACGTAAGTATTTGTCAGGTAATACAAAACAATGTAAAACAATGGGTAAAAAGTATTCATTTGCGAGAGACTTTTTGGTGTCTATAATAGGAAAACCCTACATAGATCACCAGGCTCCTAGTTCTTCGATCAACTTTTTCTTGAATTTTTGAGGTAAAAACTTCTTTAGGTCGTTGTGCATTTTTTTGTGATGGTATAAATGTTAAACTCGCGTCAGGACATGTGACCTGATCGAAAATTCGAAAGACAAAGGGAGAGTACACCATAAAGTGTGATGTTTGTGTACGATAGCGCACATAAATGATAGTATTTTTATACTGATAATTAAAGCAATTGGTGCAAAATTATTCCCTTGTTCCCTGGAATGGTTATCCAAAATATCAAAAATGCAAAACATTAATATGCAAGTCTTCACTTCTGCACTCCTATCAATCGACTTGATTCGAACATCATCAATAAATTGATTTGAAGCTAAATTTTACTCAGTTTATCACCAAAAAGCTTAAGGTGGCATAGAAGTCGGAAAGTCGGACGCCTATACATGTACATCTGTAACTTATAAACTTACGGTAAAACACATAAATGTTTATACGCACGTTGAATGCCGTTTTTTAGAAAGAAATGAGTGACGCTAAATGCAACTGCTGTGTATGTGGTATCACTGTAGGTTCTCTAAGCACGATCGTTGACATCTCGATTATTAGGTATAATTGGCCAATATTCTATTTTGACCACGTGACTTAGAGTTGAGATGACATTACTTCTTCTTCCTCTTCTTTTAATGAAATGGAAACCAGCTAATCGGCTATTTCTGCTGATATCAAGTGGTAAAAGTCTTCAAATCTTCTTCAAGTCTTCTTCTTTACACTGGGTGCCATGGGTTCGATGCATGCTCACTGCCCATAATTGCAAGTATTAATAACAATTGACCCATTGGATTTATCCAATTGGATTTTAACGTGTTTAGTATATTAATCATTACAAAAAAAACTACGTTTGTCGACATAGTTTGAATTAGTATCGTCTTACTTGTCGAAGTATACAGCTGGCACAAAGCTGCTTCGCAACACCCAAAGGTTTGGCTGAAAGAAAATACCTGTCACATTTAATCCGACTTGAGCTATGGTTTTCAGGAAGTTTTATTAAATAAATAAAAATACATTTAATGTTTCAGGATAATATTGTTTTAATATTCTAATCTTTATCTGACATAAATAAAACAAAACACATATATGAACAATACTTTATATTAAAATTATTAATTTTAAAAAATAAAATCTCAGACCTAAGAGTAACCTTACGCTTAGATATTCAGATATTCATATTTAGGCTCAATTTTCACATAATCTATCAATCTTAAATGTTTATACAGCTCAATATACAGTACGTACATAAAACCACGTTTACACTATAGAGAGCTCTTCGTTTTTAGCTGCCGTTGGATCAATAATACATTGTAATACTAAAAATACTGAATAAATAAAATAAAAACTACCCTGAATGATATTGTTATTTATATAGCTGTACGGATGGCTAAGTAGTGTAAGCGGTTAGCTCTTCACTCTAGAGTATATAGTTCATTTGTTTAGACAGTGTCAGTGTAACCGCACGCAATTGTATTGTTATGAAATACGAACATATAACAATAACAAAAAAAAAAAAAACAAATACATACAACGGTTTCAACCAACAAAACATACTTGCTTTTGGATGTATGCCGCAGGCGGGAGCTATAATTTGGTGGCGTCTTGCTACACATGTGACGGCAGCGCGTTCAAGGTGACCATATATAAGCGAATGGACTACACTGAGGGTTTGATACCCACAAGGGACAATAGTTGACGTGTTCAAGAAATTGATGGATTTAGGTCTGAGTATTTGACTTCTTTCATATATTATGTTTGTAAGATACAACGCGACTGAATATACATTCGTAGTGCCCGCATTATGAACATGCCTTGTGTCGCGGGGGACTTTAGAACGTACAAGAAATTTTCGCAAAGAACACCGGACTCTTTTATATCTATCGTTATATTTTTTGACCATCTCGTCTATATTTGTTACACATCACACTAAAGTGACAGGCCGCTTCTACTCTTGAAATCGACCCGTGTTAGGCCCAAAACGTTGTACTGTGATTTCTTAAAATATAATTCAGAATTCAATCCAGTGTAAACGTGTACTAAGCAGTGAATAACATACACACATTACTATATAAATATTCTTATGATTGCAATATCCACGTTAATGAGCATCTTAATTACAGCTAAAGCTAAATATTTAGAACCTTATTCATAAACGTTATTAATAAGTTTTCAACTTTAAAGTACAGCTTTAAAGTTGAAAATAACACAGCACTGTGCGTTGCTCAAACTTACAAGAAAAAAGCGTTTATGAATAAGGCTGTTAATATTATGTAAGTAGATTTATTATCAAAGACAGGCCATCGAAAACTATTAAATTCAATAAAGTACACTAAAAATACTGATCATAGTTTAACTTTTATGTTCTACGATATACTTAAGGGTAAAGTATCCCAGGTGACGTTGCCAAAACATCCCAAGTAAGTGGGTTGTGTATTTATGAATTTCTTATAGAATTTAGCACCATTACTAAGGATTTCGAATAATTAAGACTACGAAATAAATTTTTTTTTATGAAATGTATTTCTACTTTCTTCATTTCTACCTTTTTCTTCACATTAAGTCAAAATGATAATCTAATCTATTTCTAAACGGATTCTGAGGTAAAAATACATTAAGAACAGAATTTTCTTCTCGTTTTGATGTAGGCTAAAAATATTAATATTAAATGCAGATTATGAACTAAACATTAGAATCGCATTTAGTTAATGGTAAATAACTATTATTCTCTTTTATCACACTTCAAACATTATAATTTATTAATTGTTACACAATATTATTTACATTCATAATTCATATCTAACATTTTTCTTTTATATTTATTTTGAAGAAGATAAAATTATATTAGTTAGGTTTCATACTAAACTAGTTTTTGGCAATATTCGACATTGTCTTCAAATATTTGTTAAAATAAATAAATTATTATTAAAATCTTAGGCTAACCTGGGGTCAATATAATAAATTAATTGTTGATACCTGTGACACACTTTTATTACATCTACAGGTATCATCGGCCACAAATGTTCTATGTTGGTCAATTTGTTACTGATTCCAAATAAAATATTATTATTGATATAAGAGTTAGAAAGATAAATTGTAGGCTAAGTTTTTAACTTAATTTTAATGTTTCTGATAATAATTTCAGACCAGAGTTATATCTATAGTATAATGTACAGCGCCTACATAATTTGGAGAGCAATTTACAGTTGTACTACATTGCTATTTTTATTTTACAGGCGCTATTACAAATATCGGTTAAATCCCGATATAATTTGTAACACAACGACAGTGACTTTTCATGTAGGTCGATTTAATAAACAGACAAACTTAAGGTAAAATGACGAGTATTCAAATAAAGCTCCACATTCAGATGCAGAATATTTTTCTTAAATATTTAGTAGATGTAGTATAATACTTTCTGAATAATTTAATGTTTTTATGCTCTTTGGTAAAATTTATAATCCTATATCCAATGCATTTATCTATTTCTGTTACAATAAGTAAGAGGTAAAAGACGAGAAGATCATTATAAAAAATACCGATCATAAAAATATTATATTTTACGTGATTTAAGTAGAAATTTCATTTATGTCTTTAAAAAACATCTTTGACGGCTTATTTTCCTTTTTGTTCCAATTTTTCCAAAATACTTTTTTTCCTTAACTTCATTGTAAGTTTTTTTTTTTCATTTGCAAGTATGTTGTACTGTTATTTTGTTGGTTATAACTTTTTTCTTTGCTCATTTTCACATTTTCACTTTTTTTGTTTCTTAATATATTCATTTTCGCAATATTCACTTTTTCGTTTCTTCATAGTTCTTCTTCTAATACAAATAATTTAATTTTCGTCCTTTAATTTCAGCTTCACACTTACGTATAATTTTAAATCTCAACTACATTAAATGTTATTTCATTTAACGTTCATTCAGTGATAGTGTTTTTGATGTTTTTATTCCATTTCCATGTCTATGTATGTTCGTATGTGTCAACGTAGTGCCTAAAATACCGAACCGATTTTAAAGAATGAGGTGTCAATAGATTCAAAATAATGGCTCGGGTGACATATGCTATACAGGTAAATTTATCAAAGGCTTTACGTAGTCGAGTTAGATTTTATTTTTTCTTGTTAAAACTTAGTCTGTTATTGTTTTAAAATAATGTTTTCCTCAGTTTAATTCAAATATTCGTGATTATCATACATCTTCCCAACTCGGCTTATGTTGTGTTCCACCATGCATATCCACTGTCTATAGCGAGCCACACAACACTTCACATTCCGCCCCCAACGTTGGGTGTTTTAACATAATATGTGACGAGTGTTCCCTTTCCTTTGACGTAAGTAGGACCTCGACATTCACAAGTGTAACCTGCGCTCATTAATACTCTGTAAAAGAGAAAAGATATACTCTTTAAATGCACACAAAAGTAACTAACAAGATACAATAACAATCCATTTCGGACAATTCTGAAATTGGTTCAAAATCTGAAGAATCTCAATAAACACGTGGCTTGGTCTTATGTCAATTGCTGAACTGTCTTTGGTGAATCAAGCTGTCAAAATTATATTGATTTGATCGATTTATGATTTGATTTTATTCTATCTGGGTTCGAAATGTACTTAAAACATACTTTTAAATAATAATAAATATTTCGTACATCTAATGCACAACGCCATCTAATCCTAAGGTACGCAGAGCTTGTGATATGGGTACTAGACAACTGATATAAATACATATTGTAAATATATACATATTATACATAGAAAATACCCAAACTCCGAGTCAAATATTTGCAGTACAAACATTTGGCCATTCAACATTGGATGCAAAGTCATTATAAATAGTTCAATATTCTTTTAAAATTTTAGTGTTGTGTGTAGAACCACTAAACTTTACACGATCTTAAGCTTAATTACCTCTGAACCAGACACTCAACTCAATGTAAAAACTATTATATTTTACTGACCTGACCGTAAATAAAGTATAGAAGTTACAATAATTATTAATATTTATACAATATATTGAGTAAAAGTTTATAATTATTCAAAGGATTATTAGGTATACTGTCTAAGAACTTACTTAGCTGTGTCTTCAGTAACTTGTATTCTGCCCATGACCCCGGTAGAGTCCATTCTTGAAGCTACATTGACGGTGTTGCCCCATATGTCGTACTGGGGCTTCTGGGCACCGACCACTCCTGCTATCACTGGGCCGTGGCTCAGTCCTGTAACATTCATCATTCTTATGAGATTGAAATTTCCACATTTAATCAGTCTTAACTATAACAATCTTCACAGACTGTTATTTTAGTTGTTTAAAATCCGGCTGGCTCGAAAGGCCAATGTAATTTTTTTTACTAGAATTCATCTGCTTAAAATATTTTACTGCTTCAATGAACTGAATTATAATAACTAAAGATTATAAATTATGGTTTACATATAATGTAGACAAAAACGTAATGAATATCAAAACGAGGTAACATTGAGTGCTAACGACTAACATTAAGTATGAATTATGACTACCATCTTAAATGATCGCATTTAGTCAGTCAGTTTAATTGTAATCGATGCTGTCGAGTATTTAGATCATTTGCATATAATAAAGTGACATACCTATCCTAAGTTTAAATCTCTGGAAAGATTCCCGGTTGATTTGATCCAACATCGCCATGAGTGCGATCGCGAACTCCACTAATATTGCCACAGAGTGCTCCTCTTTAGTACCCGTGTCCTGTAATGATAAAATACTACACTTTGAAAACAATGGTAAAATAATAAAATACACGGATGATGAAAACATAAAATAAAGGAGAAACTTCAATCAAAAATGTATCATGTTCATAAAATTAAATTTCAACTGAAGCCATAATGTGGTCACTCACATTTTGTTCTTCTTTCCCTGGCCTCAATCCAGATGCGATCATGTAGGTGCTACCTATTGTCTTTATCTTCTCTATACAGCTGAACTTTGGTTTCAGGAGCAACTGGAGAACAAAAATATTTTTCATTAAAATAGTCTTCAATGCAAGTTTCAAAAAAATGAATCCTGCAAAAAATTTAGAATGACCCAGTGTAACCTTAACTCCTTTCTAAGAAGACGAGTAAAGGTTATTGATGATGATGTTTATGAATATTTACCTTATCGAAATCACAAATTATTTCATTCAGTAACCGCAAACATTCCAGACCTTGCTTGTTGACATCAGTCTCATCATAAAACTCTTTGTAGTTAGGAATAGACGCGAACATTACTGCTATAGTCGAGTACCGTTCGTGATACAGCTCGGCCTGAAATTAAAGCCGTATGGGTAACTTTCTTCAGAATTCTGTAACAAAACTACATTCTACCAATAAATATTACTATCGATATAAAAAGTATACTAACTACCTCAGATGCAACAAAAGTTAGGAAATGTTCGGCCACGTGAGCTGGAAGAATATTTTCGAGAAGAATCTGGAATAAAATAAATTCATATAAAATGCATGTGAAGTTTTAAATAACAATGGTATGTATTTATGTACATCTTTCAATGTAGTTCGGTAGCTGACAATTACATGGAGATATTATCTAAACACTTATTTTCTTCTCCTCCTCCATCCATCACGCTCCACTATCTGTGAATTCTGCAGTAAATAAGTTTTGAATAGAAAATTTGACATGCCAAGTACACATTAATGGTTGGTTAAACTTCCACTAGGATAATGCTAAACTCAGTACCTACGAATAACGAGAATATAACTCCCTTTTACCTAAGATTGTTTCTAGATAGAATTGCGTGACTTGAAAAAAAAATATTTTGGGAAATCCTAACGTCATCAAGAATTTCAAAATTTGAATGTTCGTTGTATTGCGCTAACCTTATTAATTCCTCTCATGGTCTCCACCTCCTCTTGTTCGAATTTTAGTTTGTCTTTCCACAAGAAGTCTGTCCGAGAGGTGAATTCAATCTGTCTGTCGAGAATGTGCAGCAGAGCTGCGAGGAACACCAGGATCAGGCCTGCCTTTGCTGCGTACGGGAGCATCGTGAACCTATGAGTTAACAATCATTTTACAGAATAACTTTAAATTTATATAATTACACTTTAAAATTGAATAACATTAAGTTTAATAACAATCAGAAAAATAATATAGTTGGAATTATAAAAACATTTAATTTGTTAGCTGTTCTCAATTAATCCAATAGTTAAAACCTGATAATTATTTGACCACGGACCTGATATTTACCTGAAACTTATATTATGTCCAATACTTGATTTTAATTAGTCATATGATATTATCATTATTTTCTTAATCAGTTTCTATCACTAATTTAACATGTCATCGATACAGGTCACGCATCAATTAAGTCGAAACTTACTCATCATCAATTTCTCTCTTCTGGTATTCAGAAAAGAGTTGGGAAGAAGCAAAGACCGAGATGTGCGTCACCAAGGTCACGATCATCAGAACTAATTTGAGAACGAAGCCCACTCGCAAGAATACGGAAATGGATGCCAATGTCAGAACTGAACTGTACAGGTAACTCTGAAACAGAAGAGTGGGTGAAATATTTGACCTCTATCGCAATGTTGGTATTAGTCAATCTAATGGAATCATTTGTAATAAGGTTTTAGAAGCAAAGTACTTCGTTGGTAATGTTAATGTGGTATCGTTAGAGAATTCAGATATCCCAAATGGCAAGTTTCAGTTACAAGTACAGAATATTTTTATTGGATCTTGCACTTCAATGGATTTCAAAGTGAGTCTAGTACAAGGAACTTGAACTGTACTCAATAACCATAAAATTATAGATAGGTATTACTTTGTCCTAGTGCAATGTTTAATTAGTTTAACATTAAAGATTTGTAAAGAGAGTACGCAATGTATACATACAGGAACGATATCGACGTCCACGTAGTACTGATTAGTAACGTTTACAGTAAAATTATTCTCAAGGTCTATGAAGCTTGACGTATTGTGTAATTCCATGGGTCCGACGTACGTCTGGAACTAGAAATTATAAGAATAATGAACTACTTAGCTTAATGATACATGTGTATTCAAAAAAAATTTTTTTCAGGTCATGATTTTTTACCAGCTTATATAAATCCTTAAATCGTAGCATCTTATGAAATGTTCTTATTACGATTCTTTCTATATTTATCCTCCGAGGAGTTTTGAGAATTCTGCCAAAGTGACTACTGTGCCTGATGGAAGCATGAGCAGAATCCAAGAGTTGTGGTCACCATACTCATTAAAAGTGGGGACAATGCAATAATGCAGCATGGTGACCCACACCATGGCGGCCTAATGACTGCATCATTGGGCCTCCGGTCTCACACTCATCAACAAAACACGTCAGCATGTATGCTATCATTTAAGGTTGGTCTTCTATGAGAGGGTAATATCACCCCGGTCGAGCCGGCCCGTTCGTGGTGCATTCAGTGTGGTTCTACTACCTTGTTATTGTTCCAGTGAAGTTTGTTCTAGAATATACTTTAAAAACCAGAAAGAGATAGATAGAGTAATTTCTTACCAAATTAATAACCGCACACGATCCTATCAATACCACCGATACCAAGAACATCGTCAGTCTTATGAACTGGTTACTTGTTACCACCTGGAGAAAAGAAAAGCATTGGTAAAGTATGATTATGATGATATGAAGTATGATATGATATAAAACTAAAAATAATCGAAATTAGGGAACAAATATGAAATCGTGGCTATTTTCTTTACCAAAAGTTGTCAAAGCTGCATCTCTATTCCCTGTTTATATGTTATGTATGTATGTATGTTTTAAAATAAAAACTGATCATTTCACATCCTTTTCAAAATTCCATTTATATTCTTGCAAATTAGCGAATTGTTTCATTTTCAAATTATTCTTATCACAACCTCTAAAACACCGAGTTTTGATTGTACAAGATTTTTTGTACAATCTTGTACATCAAAACTCGGTGTTTGAGAAAGTTTGACAGGCAGAGTATAAAAGTCGTTGGGGATTGGCAAGTCAAGTCCCATTAATGCTTCAGAAGATGACGATATCAATTTCCTGAACTCATATTTTTCTGCTTCCTCCAATTACGGGGGCGCTGCCAAAACTTTTTTTTTTTTTTTTTATATTTAAGCTGCCAAAATGACTCTGCCCTGCCTGATGGAAAGCATGAGCCGAATCCAAGAGTGGTGGTCACAATCCTCAATGCGAAAAAGAACAATGCAGCATGGTGACCCACACTATGGCGGCCTGGGCGTTGGATTGGGGTATGGGCCTCCGGTATCCTCACTCACTCGATGAAACACACAAAACTGCTATACTTAATTACTTTTTCTTCTTTGCCGACCCCTAACTGTTCGCCATTTCTCTTCAATCAATTTGCTGCATGTGATGTAAGGAAGAACATAGTATCAATAACCTCTAATGCCGTAGGAAATAACGGTATCAGCCGTAATATGGCTCTTCCCATCTTAGATGAAATCCTGCCTATCGTTTGTCATATTCTCAATTCCTCCATATCCATCAATACTTTTCCATTTGCATGAAATTGGCTAAACTAATTCCTCTCCCTAAGAAATGACTCAAATAATAATAATAAAATAAATAATAAATAAATATTTCCAACATCTAACACACAACGCCAACTAGTCCCAAACTAAGCAGAGCTTGTATTATGGGTACTAGACAACTGATATAATACTTATATACGTTTTTTTTGTAAATACATACATATCATACATAGAAAACACCCAAACTCCGAAACAAATATTTGCAGATCATACAAACATTTGATCCGACCCGGGAATCGAACCCGAGACCTCAGTAACAGCAGTCGCATATGCTACCACTAGGCCACCGAGGCAGTAATAATTTTTCTTTGTATCAGTGCTCGCTATTTGAAACTAAGTCGTCAATTTTGTCCTTAATAGCAATTAGTCCTTCAAATAATTTGATATTAATATCACCTGTTTATCTCATAGTAATACTATTCACACTGACCTGGCCAGGTTTTGTGCAGTTATCAGCATACAAGTCGTCAGCCAGTGCTGGAACGTCAGATATCGGATGGAGTCCTTTTGCCAATGTGATCCCATCGTACCAAGACAAGTACACGAAGACCAGAAGCGTGAAGAACGTGGGCCCAAAAGAGGCGTATAGTACAATACTTCTGAAAATTATGTATTATTACTTTTAAAAATAGTTGATAGCCTAGAGTGAGGTCTGAGAAAGATTCTTATGACTTTATTGTGACACTTTGTGACACACAGTTGCTTAAGTTATCTAGCGTGAAAAAACCTAACTATGTTTTTAGTATAGATCTTCCATTACGCAATAGTCCGCTCACGTTGAATATTTTATTATAAATAACTTCTATATCGTTCTTTTGTTCTGAAGGAACATTATATTTACTCTTTTATTGTTTATACAACTGAAACATTTTTATCCACAAATCGTCTAAGCAACTTTGTATTTTAATAAATGTGAAGTTTTAAAATGTATACAAGTTTATGTGGAAACCATAATTAAACATTATTTTAGCTGTACTGTGCTTTCATATTTATGGATAGTATAACTTAAAATGTTGCAAATTTTGTTTCCGAATCGATTTTTTAAATTTATACTGTACTGTTATTGATACAGACGTATAACAGTTCAAATTATACAGGTCAATGAAATCGGTCGGAATTTGACTGAAACGTGATCTCTAGTATTATTAAATATTTCAGTTTTATATCTTTATTAATGAGCAGCACTTACTTGGGAACAGTGAGTAATTGAATGAATGCAATCAAAGCGAAGAGTAGAGCTGCGCAGGCAACGTTGTACTTAAACTGCCCATCAGCCTGGTTGCGGTACTGCCGCTCCTGGGTACTTCTCTTGAACCACAGCGTGACGCGGTTCATACCTTCTGAATTTGTGCTGGAAAAATATAGAACAAAAATTTAACTTTACATAGATAACACAAGCACAATAAAACAAAATATTACCTAGACATCAGAAATTAAAAAGAATAATGTTGGTAAAATACTTTTAGTGGTATTTCTTATCGTTTAAGCCGATTACATTATAACTACCAGTACATACGGATATACATCGAGGTGAATTTCTATTTCTTTGAGTGACGAATTTCCCCTATGAATATAGAGTTTTTTGGGCCACTACGAAACGTTTTCTAATCCACACGCCAACCACAGTCATTACATACTTTTAGTAACTGAGAATATTAATCATGATGATGGTCACTTGTTGACTCAACCAGGGCCAGTCCAATCTGGTCAAAACGTCAGGTAAATCTGAGGTATGTAATACCTTTAAATAAGTGATAGCGTTAATCCCCCTTGAAAATAATAATTATGTCATGAAACGCTAAAGTTTAAAAGTTAGTATGATGATTTCAATCCCAAGATTTCTCCATACATTGCCAAAGCCTAAGTTTATATCAATTTTCAATTTACAATTTAAGATGTTTGTTTTAAAGAAACTTGTAAAAAGAGGATTTATTACCTGCAGTCACAGCAAGTTGTCCGCTGTGGAAGAAGATTCTCTTCGATCATCGCTAAACTCTGAAATAAAAATGTTGGTGTTGTTTTAGCAGAAGATTCTTTATCTTTATCATTAAAATCTAATAAGCTGACGTAATGAGAATGATGATGATGTTGAAATGCATAACAAGTTAACTTGGTTAATGCTCTGTACCCTAAAAGAAAGTATGTAATATTGATCGAAAATATATTAGTAGTAATGAATAATATCGTTTTCTGCTAACTATTTATTACTACTACTGAAACCTATTAAGCAAAGACTCACCGAAATTCCTATATTCTTGGCAAGAGTTGAATCGGTGATGTTAGCAAAAGGTTTGTCTGCGCCCCAACATTCCACATACTTTGTCATCTTACTGGAGGGACGGGAGCGTGTTGGTACTCCAGGAGTTGCTGCAATTCGTATCGAAGATGTAATTAATGTGAAAAGCTAAGTACCAGTAGATAACAACTCATTTCATAACTAAAATCAGAGATTAGTTTGATGAAATCACTCTTTTCAAATATACAAATGTCTGAAGAAAAATAGTATGAAATTGTAACTAAATCTAAATTACTCATTTATGTACAGGATGTCGAAAAAATGTATAAATATGATATAGGTCTGAGAATATTTTAACGTCGAATGTCAAAAAACAAATTTAGCACAAGTCATTTGTTTTGAAATAGGGTGCTGACGTAATCTTATTCCAGGAAATTGGAAAATGTGAATAACACTGTCTAAATAGAATGTTAACGAGACAATGAACGGACTGTTTTCTAGATTAATCACAAAACTGTTCATATGTTGCATATGAAATTAAGGGACTAACGTAAAGATTCAACGGAAATTGTACTTAACATCCGAAGGAATAAAGTCGGTTGTGGAGTTTCAGGTGGACTTGATTGATCGCTATGGTCACTATTATCTCCTGAATCAAATATTCAAAATATTATTAAGGTCAACTTTGCAGTTGATTGTCACTTTCGATATAATTCGAAATCTAATTCCACAACTGTGCGCTTTTCAAGGAACTTTCTGCCTCGCACAACAAAACTGTGAAATGTGAACTGAACCTGCGGTATTCCCGGACCAATACGTCCTTCAAACCTTCAAGAAAAAAGCGTACTCCTTCTTAAAAGGCCGGCAACGTACTTGTGACGCATCTGGTATTGCGGGTGTCCATAGGCGGCGGTAATTGCTTACCATCAGGCGACCCGTCTGCTCGTTTGCCACCTATATCATAAAAAAAAATCTTTTACTCATTAGCTTTATAAAGGCAAAATAAATACACTAATAAAACGTCCTGTTACGTCTTTGTTGGCATTATTTTTAAATCTCTGAGAATAGTTAAGAATTTGTTTGTTAGTAGTAAATCTACGACAAAGTCAAAGATTTAAATTGCCTTATAATAGTATTTTAATCTGTTGAATAAATTCGAATGTGAATTTGAATTTAGAAATTTACATTCGGTTCTATAATTTTAGCTAAATTCGCTGTTAAATATATACCTGTTCCCATAATAGGGCTGATGGCTCCGATGATAGATCCACTGCGGCTTTTGGGCTTGACAGGGATTACAGAGCCATTACCTAGCCCTTCTCCGGGACTAGTTGCTTGTGTGTTGTCAAATGCTACTTGTTTAGGTCCATCTCTCATAGACGCCCTTCTGCTTAGATCTGAATTATAGAGAGCTATAAAAGAGTTATTTGTCAGTACTCAGTTTTCAAAAATGTTTGTAGTATGTTTAATTTGGCTAAATGTGAATTACGTGTTCACAGAAATTGAAGCTTATTTACTTATATTTTATTTAATTCAAATCATCATTATAATTTTAAGTTGTTTCCTTTAGACAACGTCCCTGCCGCTTTACGCTCACGTACACACACGTATGTCGTCCATGATAGCAACAATATCATTTCATATTATTATAAACTTGGTTCACTTAAATTGCATCGCACTAAGCAGAGCCAATAATTCTCAAAATACAGGAAATCCTAATTTTGGATCAGGGGTCTCATATAATTGTTTGCCATACTTGTTATATAATTGTCTGAAGATCTGATTTTTAAAAAGAGTGGCCATGAACTTCTTTGCCAGTATTCTTTTCATAGGCTCTATGCATTTTGGAAATATAAAAATTATAGACACAAGTAGGCAGTGGATTTTGGTGTTTTCACCTAATTTACCTTGGCACTGGAAATTAACGTACTGGATGTACATGCTGTGGCATCTGTTTGTGTCGATCTATGATTTTTAACTGTAGCTTCAATTTAACGTTAATAAATGTCACTTAGTGGCTTAATTGAATTTAAATTTTTACTATCAAAAGAAAATTTGTGTAAATTCCTTATTGTATGGTTAAGTTTATGCAATTATATACTATTTATGGGGTACTGCAGACCAGTATTTACCTCCAGTGGTAATTCTCATTGACTCCGTTCTCAAAACTTTATTTGGGAAGGACTCTGTCTCGTTGAAGCTATGCTGTGAGGGCGCTGGACTAATGTTATCCCTGGGTTTCGTTGGAGAAATGTCCTGGTACAGTGAAGACACGACAGAGGCTTTCCTGTCTACTGTACATACGGAAAGACGCCCGTTTTCTGAAGGTTTCTGAAAATCAAATATTGATAATTAATTTATTATTAATTTAAAGAATTTCTTCTTGTGAATCTTTAGGCATCTGTAGGTTGACTTTTAAAATAATGACAAAGTTTTTTTTAGTAATTCTAAGTAACTTACAGAAAATTACAAGGTACTTTAATGATGTAAATCACTACTTTCCTAATCATAGTTGAACCTGAAAAGAGTAATTAAAAACGCCCGAAGCGCTAAACCCGATAAAATCGCGAGGACTTACGTCTCTCGTCAAGTAAGTACAGATTAAGAGGCATTTCAAGAAAATGTTTGAACTAAAGTATTTATTTATATTAGGTTTAACATTATAAATTCGAAAGTAACTCTATCTGTCCGTCTTTTACGGTTTCACGACTAAAATGATGCACCGATTTCAGTCAAGTTTGGCCTAGAGATACTTTGATTCTTGAGTGGAGCCGCTGGCAGAAGCTAGTATAACAATAAATTAGTCTTCTTTAGGGGCCTCCGGTAACTTTGCTCACTTAATGAATAGTGATGAAATACTTTTCTGATCGAATAAGCCCTTATGTCTCTCTGTTAGCATATTTTCAAAACTTATACCGATAAAACCGCTGATAAAGCGCTTAATGCATTCAGTTGCAATAGGCACTTAGCATCACTGATTGCTTTAACACCGCTCTGATGAAATCACACCCCCCCTACTGCCCACCCGACCGTCCTTAAGTTTAATCGATAACATTTGAGGCAGGGCAGTGCACCGCTAAGTTAAGTAAAATAAAAATTAAGGCATGGCCATCCCATGCATTCCATTTTTGGGTCACTTTTAAAGCATCTGTAATCTGTTCATTAGACACACGATGGAACTAGGTGTATTCCTAAACTATATTCAGTTTGAAGCATTGCTCAAAAGATTTGCATTTTAAACTTCCTTAACATTTTCAATCATTTTTATTTTATTTTTGACATCACTAAAATAAACTTCACTAGAAACATCTTATTTCGATTAAGTTATTTCCATAATTCTACTGTCAATTCAATTTAAATTTTGTATTAACTATCACAACATATAATTTTAATCATTAAAACCTATAGGCATACAAGTTAAGATTGACATAATGATTTACTTAATTGTAATATGTGACGAATAATATTAAACACAACACATCTTTTCACTTAACTAAAGAACTAAAATCACGTATTCATGCTAAAACTTTTAAAAAAAATTAAAAGTAAAGTCACTAAATTAGTCACCATGTATTGAGATGACATTTAATTTTAGTTCGACACGCCTAATTTTAGTCAATCTTATACATTTTGAATATTCAACAGAAGAATACTACATGAAAAATTATGCTCTAATTTAAATAACTTTATTTGTTGTTTTGTCAAATTAAGCATAATTACTTCTATTTTTTAGACTTCCATTGCCTTGTAGGTCTAGTGGTTAGCGTAAGCGACTGCAGATCGAGAGGTTTCGGGTTCGATTTTCAGGTCGGAGTACTGATGGGTTTTTCTTACAAGAAATTATTTTCTTTTCGAAAAAAGAAAAGAAGAGACATATATACAAGTTTCAATTCCAGTCTGTCCGTATATATTATTACATAATTAACATTTATTATATTCATTAAAATATTATTATATTGTAATATTAACAAAATAAGCTATAGTAATTAAGGATTACATATACAAATGTTCTCAGTTAACAAAACACTAATCCTGCAATTATTTGCAGAACAACAGAACTGCATCACAGAACTTGCAAGTTATGCTTCTGATGGGGTTTTAATATCAACACCTTCCACCGTAAGTAGTTAAACTTTAAAACATTTAATTGAATCTTGTTTTAAAAAACATTTTCAACGAAATAATAATAACGTATTCTATATTAATAAGTAAATAAGTGTTCTAAAATTAACCTTAATACTTAATTTATTTATAATATTATAAAATACTAAGTGAGCCCTGTGGTAACACCTGCGGTACGAAGATATTGTGCGATGTCTTTATAAATTGAAGCGTATGTGTTATTTTGATGTATAAGCTGTATAATTGTAAAGTTTCATTAAAATCCATTCAATAGTTTTTACGTGAAAAAGTAACAAACATCCATCCGTACCTTCAAACTTTTGCGTTTATAATCGTAGTAGGAATCCCGATTTATTTTTAAGGTTTTGTGAATATTTCTGCAATTATTATTTTATCATACTTGTTTTAAGTTCAATAAAATATTATTTTGTTATTCTATAACTGTTGATTTTGTCAAAAATATTCCTATTTATTTTAGAATTAAATCAACCGATCGACGTCCACAACTCAACGAAGGCTTCCCTTAGGAGCGCAAACTATCTCAGTCTAGTGCAGTATGCATCTATTTTCTGCGAGCCATTTTCTATTTTCTTCATATTCTTATTTTTAGTTTACTATCCCGCATTTATCTATTTATATAAAAGAGGAAGGTGACTGATTCACTAACATATCCAGAGATCAACGCACAGCCCAAACCGCTAAACCTAGAATCCTTAATTATGCATGTAACCTACATGCAATTTTTTTTTACGTAAGGATAGCGAGCACAAAGTAAGAAATTTTGTAAATGGTACCCATAATAACTTAAAGCTTAAAAGTGATTACTCCAACCTTTAACACGTCTAAATCCTCATAATTCAGCTAGTGTTTATATTCGTAACGAAACAAATTAACTTTTAGTTATATACATGAAACTCTCCACTGCGTTGCTCGCTGAGCGGGCGGCGCGTGACAGAGTTGCCGATAATTCAGTTTGTCGCTCAAGTTCCCGTTAACTTAATATCATCTCTGGAGACACAATCTCATGCTATCTAACGGCTGATTTATCTATACAAATAAATAAAATTGGGGTGTCTGTTTGTAATATTAAAATAACCGCTTTTTATTAAATGCATATGTATGTACATATATCCGGTACATATAGCAAAATAAAGTTTTTTTTTAAATTTTTGTCTGTCAGTCTGTCTTCCTGTCTGTCGGTTTGTTCCGGGTAATCTCTGGAACGGCTGAACTGATTTTGACGGGCCTTTACTGGCTAGAGTGGAGTGGTGAGGAGTAACTTAGCCTACTTTTGTAGACTAACTTCGCACCGCGACGTTACCCGGTTGTGGTACCGCGTGTAGCACCGCGGGGCTCAGTTAGTTAATAACCAATTATATTTATTCGACCAATAAACTCTAATCTTTAGAATACATCGTTTTCAGATACATAAGATAACAAATTCACAAATCAGTGACGATCCGGATAGACAGGATAGCTCGATCTTTTTGACAGATGTAAATATTCCTGATTGATATAACTTTGCGATGACGAACATATTAGTTTCTAAAAATGATTTTAAAAATTTTGAATATATTAACAAAATACATATAACACAAAGTCCCTAAAGATTCAAGCGTTATCCGAAAATTTTAATACTTTTAATTGCTTCAAAGTAAAATTTAAATAGGAACACTGAAATAACTGACGCTTGTACAATGTTACGTCGGTCGGACGGATGGGAGCCGAATAACAGGCAGTAACTGTTATAAATATCGATAACAAAAAATCATTATTAAAGATCATTGTTAAGTTATTGTTATGAACGGGGGTCCTTTTGGTTGGGGTCTCTTTAGCTGGTATAACTCTTTTTAGAAAAATAAGGAAAAAATAATAATTTAATTCTGATTTAAATTACGCATTCCATAAGCCAAACGTCGGGAAGACTCGGGATCAGTAGTGTGGAGTACAGTCAAAAGGAAGCATTTGAGAGGAAGCAAGACTACCTGCCCGTAACATTATTCTTTTTGAATTTAAGTTTTGTTTTGAACTTTTGTTAAACATGCCTAAAAGGGCGGAAAAAACTGTATTTAACAATGAAACGCGTGAGTTTGTTATTCGGTTACGCGATTATTATGAACGTGAGGCACAAAATGGGGGACCATTATTGCCATTATCTCAAGTGCGGCAACGTGTAGCTGACGTTTTGGGGATTGGATTAGCTACTATGACACGAATCTCTACGGAAAAATATGGTAAAGAGAGTGATAAGGAGCGTAAACTGTCGTCTCCTAATAAAAAACCAAGGCGTATCCAACCTATCGTCAATAGTGACGATTTTCAATGTGCAGCCATACGAAACCACATTTATAGTTATTATTCAAAAAAAGAATTGCCCACACTTTACAAGTTGCTGGTGTCATTGTGAGAAGCTGTTTTATATGACGGCGGTCAGTCTCAGACGGGCGGTCGAACCTCGTTGTCAAGACTATTGCGTAGAATTAGATTTCATTACCAAAAATCCAATAACCGCAAGATTCTTGTGGAAAGGAATAACACTGCCCTCAAACGAGTTGATTTTTTAGAAACAATAACCCATAATGTCCCACTGCTGGGCTCGGGTCTCCTCTCAGGAGAGGGTTAAGGCCATTCGTTTTAGAAAATCCAAAAATATTAACGATTGGGAAAAAGTTGTGTTTTTAGATGAAAATTGGTTGAATGCCAATCACACTGTTTAAAAAACATGGAACAATGATACTGCCTAATCGTCTACAAAAGTACTAGAAGGAAAAAGGGAGAAACTGATAATTTGCCACACAATTACTGCACAAGGTTTTGTGCCAAACTGTTTAATGGCATTTAAATTTTCGAAAACTTAGGATGATTTTATAAAATGATGGACAATCTGGATGGTCTTCATATAATAATAATGGATAATGCATCCCATCATATCACGCAACTTGACAAGCCTCCGACAACAGCAAACAAAAAAACTGATATAATAGAGTGGCTTATAAGAAGGGCGTAAATACCGACATGACAATGCTCAAATGCGAACTACTTGGCTTGGTGGCCCCACACAAACCGGGGGAGCAAACTGGACGAAGCAGCAAATCAACGCGATCATATAATGCCATAGAGCTGATATGGGCACAAATCGAAGGTCAGTAAAAAAATATTTATTCTTGATAAATTATTTAACGTCTATTTCATTAATAGTATTATTTTAACAATCACTTATTTAATCGCAGGAAACGCAGCACGTACCAATAAACCTCCCTACACCGCAAACAAAATGCTCCGTTTGTTAGAAGAAGCTTGTGGTCAAGTGATCGCTGAAAACTGGGCGAATGTAATACGACACGTCAAAGAAACAATATTATCTGACTGGATGTGCGACGTCCACTTCGACAATTCTATTGAACACGAATTAATAATTGAAGTTCAAGATGATGACACAAGCTCCGACGACTGTGGTGATGATGTTCTTGGCTGTACTCCTCTTTCTTAATAAAAACTGTTTTAAAGATAGAACTATTTTAATTTTCAACGTTAATTTTTACATACAGGGTTATTTTTGGACCTCCCGTCAAATTTAAATAGGTGGTTGAGACCATGAAACTGAAAGTCTATCGTATATATACGATAGACTTATAAGTCTTTTGTTTAGACTTATAATTTATTATTATTATATATAAATATATATACATATATAATATATATGTATAATATAATCACTACTTATTGTAAAACAAAGTGTTGGCTTTAAAATAAAGGCCACCAACGCGTCTGTCTGTCTGTTCGCGACAAATTGTTTTTGTCAATAGATCGAATGATTCTTAAATATGGTTGCTAGTTTCAGATGTAAGACTAACGAACTGACTATGGTGTCCAAAAGAAACTAAATTCTGGAACCATAATTCAATAACTACATTTTGTGTTACAATATTATGTATCATATTATTAGACACAAATATAGGCCTCGAGGCAAACTAAACAGGCAAAACTAACAAGATGAAACGTTCTTAGAAACAGTATAACTCCATTATTTGGTAAATGTGCTGCAAATTTGGCCTGATTACGAAATATTTCAACCCGTACTTTGAAGTGAACTTAATGAATAATTTAAATGATAAACGGGTTACATAAGATTTAGCGGACAGGATTTAAAATATTTTGTGCTCTTCCTGTAGGTTTTCACAAGATTTTTTTTTGCATTGTTGAATCAAGAGCTTCCTTCATAAAAATAATTATTTTAATACTATAACATTTGAAATTGGTATTAATTCATTATTTAAAAATATATAAAAATAATAATGGAATGGGCGCAAACGAGCAGACGTATCGCCAATATCATGTAAGCGATTACCGCCGCCTATGGACACCGCAAAACCAGAGGCATCACAAGTGTGTTGCTGGACTTTGGGAGATGATTAGAAGGATGAGGGTTGGGGTACGAACCTCCGGTAGCCTCATTTACTCAGTGAAACAGAGCGCAAGCACTGTTACACACCGGTTTTCTGCGAGGCCGAGTGTCACTCCTGGTTGATTTTCCTGAATGTAAAGGCATAGTTAGAAGCCTGAAAGAAGAGAGATCATAAAAATTGCTCAGTCTGGTATATGACACATAACTTTGGAACTAGTTTTGTCACAAAAACACATTAAAACTGGGTAATAAGTTTAAACATGTAATTATTAATAACAATAATAGTTTGAAGCAAACATAATTTTATTGCAGTACAATAGCAAACTAAGTTATTATCTCATTCATGTTTTAACTAGATATTCTTCTATATGAATAAAAATTAGTCGCAGAAATGTATGTACGAGCATAACTTTCAATTGACTGCAACAAATTGGATAATTCTTTTGCTATGTGTTAAAAGGTAAAAGATAACCTGAAAAGTGAATTTCTTGTGTTCGCAACTGTAGATACACTACCAGTGAAAAACTACGGTGGGCATAATAACTAAAATAAGTTTTTCAGAAATTCGCCGGTCAGCTCAATATAATAATACTTCCTTAACTTAAATATGAAGTGATGTCCAAAAGTTCCAAAATATCTATATTAGTTTGAGCGACTCGTATTATCTCGTGATAAATGACCCCGAAGGGTCGAAAAGGACAATCTTGGAAAACTTCTTCTCGTTTTGTGTTTACAATATTGCAAAAATGTCTCCCATGGAACCTTATATCAGCGAGCACGATTTCTTTGTACAGAGAGGAATTAACTTGTCAATTTTTATGAAAGTAATGGGTTGGGCCTTTGAAGTTAAAGAAGAGCTTTAAATTCAGTAATTTTATCTATTAGGTACATTTATTTATTTTTATATTGCTTGTTTATTAATTTAATAAAAAGTTTTGTTTAATATATATGTAAACACCAATCCATAATGTAAACTCTCCATGCAGTATATTTTTATGTTTCATTTATTGTAATCTTACAAAAATATTTTGAAGAAAAGATTTGTTTTTTGCCTTTCTTTTGCCTTTCTTTTTTTTTCTACAACTCCCGCATTAGTAATATACATTCCTGTGTCGCGGGGATCTTTACAAACATACATGAAACGGACACAAAGTACACCCAGACTTAGAACAACAATTTATGGATCACACAAAGTGTTGTCCCATGTAGGATTTGAACCCACAACACTTGGCGCAGTAGGAAGTGGTGTGGCGACCACTGAAACCTCTAGGCCAGCCGTGTAGTCAAAACAATATTAAACAAAAACTGAAAGTCTGTATACAAGAAGTACAGAAAGCTAAAATTAATTATTAAAGATAAAATATATAATACATTAAAATTCTTATAGCAATTTTAAAATAACGATAAACAAGAAGTCACAGGAGTTATGTTGGCATATTTTATTTTATTTATTAACTTTATGCACTAAGAATTTACATTGCCTCATTGGCAGACTTAATCCAGTCAACATTCGGGTGGTGTTGACATTATATGAGGCAGGTGTGCAGAGATTCATGGCCCCCGACGGCCGCCGCCACCGGGTTCGCACATAGTGGTTGGGGAGGCTCGTATTGCAGTTGAGCCCACCCTACAATATTTGGGACTGGTGCTCGACAGCCGGTGGGATTTCGGCCCCCACTTTCGGCAGCTAGCGCCCAAGTTATTGGGCGCGGCTGGGGCGTTATCAACGCTGCTTCCCAATGGGTTGGACCCAAATGCCGCCTAGGCGGTTGTATGAGGGGATCGTGCGGTCGATGGCCCTATATGGGGCCCCGATTTGGGCGGCTGACCTGACGGCCGGTTCAATCACCGTTATGCGGAAGCCGCAGATGGTGATGGCCGCCAGAGTCTTTAGGGGTTATCGCACGATCTCCTATGAGGTGGCTTGCGTGCTGGCTGGATCTCCACCCTGGGACCTGGAGGCAAAAGTCCTCGCGTCGTTACATTGGTGGCGTGAGGACGCGCGGGCCCGCTGTGAAGCACTGACGCAGCGAGTTATCGAGCTGCGTCGGTCACAGCTACGCGAGGACCTGGTGGCGGAATGGCGGGACAGGCCTTCAAGCCCTTCCGCCGGCCTAGTCACTGTCGAGGCCACTCGGCCAGTGCTCGAGCTGTGGCTCGGGAGAAGGCGCGTCTCCCTCTCGTTCCGTCTGACGCAGATCCTCTCGGGACATGGCTGCTTCGGCAGGTTCCAGTGTCGCATAGGCAGGGAGCCGGACGCTCGGTGTCACCACTGCGTCGACTGTCGGGAGGATACGGCTTGGCATACGCTAGCAGAGTGTGCCGCTTGGGAGGGGCCGCGCCGTGCCCTCATCTCTGTAGTAGGCAGTGACCTCTCGCTGCCGGCCGTAGTTCGTTCTATGGTCGACGGCGAGGAGTCCTGGGACGCGGTGGTGTCCTTCTGCGAAACCGTCATCTCGCAGAAGGAGACTGCGGAAAGGGAGAGGGAGATCCTGACATCTCTCTCAGTCCGCAGAAGGCGCACCGGGCGTCGGAGGAGGGCATACGCTGACCTCCACCGGCCTCCCTAACTGGGTCCAGGGGCGGTGGACTTGGGGATGTTCGTCGCCCCCAACCAACCGGACCCGAAGTCTGAAGTCTCGAGGGAAGTCAAGCACCTCACTCCTCTCGCTGACGAGATGTGGTCCCGTGATCCCTGGCGTAGGTGAGAGACGAAACATCGGGGGGCTTTAGTCAGCAAAGTCTGACAGACCCCTTCGCTAATCACAACATATTCAAACGCTATACACCTATTAATAACAATATGCCAATTAAAGAACATTAATATACATACAAACATCCGTATGTACATTTACAGATTTACGTATACACAAATAGTACACTTATACACTAAATAGTGGTAAATGGATTAGATAAATCTAAAATAGATAAATCACTTCATTGAGAAGGAGCTCATGTACTTTCGTTTTAAATGTATATCGATTAGTCGACCTCCTGTCTTCGAGATAGATTGCATTCCAAAGAAGTACTGCTTGAAAAAATAACAAATAATTCACGAAGTTGGAGTTATTAGACGGACATGAATGAAGCAGATTATTAACTAAGCGAACACGGAGCAAGTTAGGTAGGTATGTGCTTGAAATAACCAATAGTCCAAATCCAAGTAACCATTATAACTGGGAACGCAAAGCAGACACATGGTCATACTTCCAAAGATTGAATGTAAATCGAATGCAGTTATTAACAGACGGTTACGCTTACTAAGCGAAGTAACACACATCGCCATAGTTGATTATAAGAATGATTAAAGACCGCATGAGAGTAATTTGAGTTTTAGAGGGCAGATAGTTTTTGAGATGATATAATATCCACAGGGACCCAGTTAGTTTGTGGCTCAAGCTAGTAACTTGACCTCAGCAAACGAGGGTAGAGCCGATACTTAACTCTAGATCGTTTATTGCAGGACTGAATGGTATAACTACACTATTGAAATAAATCGATGGGATTGAGGTGGTATACAATCTGTTTTTATACACTTACTTGCGTACAATAATTGTCTTGCATTTAGTTGGATTAACAGACTGTCCAAATCTCATTGAACTCATGGTATGTGTTATCAAAAAACGCTTCTAACCTCGTAGAAACGCCTAGTTTGTTTAAATCTTAATAATTACTAGGCATACAATAAAATATATTATAAACTTATAATATAATTGTTGGTTTATTATCAAGTAAATAGTATCATATTTATATAATATTAATAGTTTGGCGCCTTCTGCTTGGCAGCTTCCGGCGCGACTTATAAATAGTGTCTGTTATTATTGACTTCTGTACTAAAATAATATTACTTTACTGTATGATTATTATTTTCGGTAGCGATTATGTTAGGTTAGGTATAATTTCGTAATACTACTCCTGCTTCTGGCGTAATAAATCTTTAATGTTACACAATCTTATATTATCAAATAATAGTGGTATGTTAATAATCATTGGAATAATTATGATAAACAATGTTTAATATTATGTACGAAGTTTGTAAATTTAGTGTTAATTTGGGTCAAGCTTGTAAGATACCATAAAATAACTTAGGTTCTAATAAATCAGACACAGTCATATTCTAACCGTTCTACTTGTTGTGTATTAGAGTATATTATTAGGTTGTGCTACTATAACTCGTTTACTTTACCGCCATCTTGACTACACACCTTAAATATGGTACAGAAAGTCGTAACAATGCCACTTCAGCTTATGTTCGTCAATTGTTGAAAAGAAAATGGTTCATGAATGATCAAAATTCGTTCAACTGACTATGTTCAGTTTAATTTGTTATGATTATCAATTTCTAATTTATGATGTTTTTCTCCCAAACTAAAACTTGAACTCTGGACTTGTGGTCATAAAATTAAGGTAACACATCTCAAACAGAAATGAACTTAGCTACACGGATATGCATGTCAAATCCTATTTGTAGTTCTATAATACATTGAGCATGTCATCACAATTGGATTTGCAACGATACGACGGATATTGGCAATATTACAGAGATGGGATATCTCGATGTGTGATTGAACTGCTTCGTTACCGTGTGATGAGATTCTGTTGACAGTTCCTGATTAACTTACAGCTGTTAACGTTCCACGTGAGATGGTAACACTTTTTTCGTCGATCATTGATCTTTAGTTTAATAACTGCGCGGAGGTTTTATCAAAACGTGTAAAGGCGTTTTGGATAAAGGTGGTGCCAGATATTTTGTTACATTGAATGATTTGGATTAAAAATGGATTTATTTTATAGTAATCTCCATCTCTTGTCTAATTTGCTTCAAAGACGATTTAGATATAAGTAAAACTCTCGTCTCGCCTCGCCTTACTTCATCAGGAGCCTATTTGCAGTCCTCCGCTGGATATAGATTTTTCCAATCGAATGCACTTGTTTTGATACTTAATTAGTGTATTATGTTTCTCATAATTTGTTGTTTATTTATTCACTCCCAAGCTGCTTAGCTTATCGTCTTGGAAAATTTCAGAGGGAAAAAAAGCACAAAGTACTTTATGTTAAAAAAATAGTACTTTTCCCGAAAGACAGAAAAAACCCTTATTGCGACTCTAACCATGGTTAAAATAGTAATTAAATTGGAATAGTAATTATTAAGTAGCAACCAATTGTACAAAGCATTGTACCTCTCTTTTAACTGCACGACGTTAACATACTTGTATTGTAGTTACTTTGCCTTAGTAAATACGATACAAGTATGTTAACATCACAGCCGATAACTGTAGCAGCTATCAATCAAATGTGTAATTTAGGGGGAGATCGGATACCGGATACTTGATCGTGATTTCCGCAATATTGTAACGAATAAAAATGACAGTTTCATAGATATTTGAACATCTAAAAAGGTGATAAGATTAAAGAAGTTCAAAAGGAAACGTACTGTTTTTTTTTTCAATAATATTTCTATTGTTTTACATGAACAAATGTAAGATTAGTAGGCATCGGAAACAATTATGTTATTAACGTTTCAAGTTTATTAATCTAATGAATGAAGTATAAAATAGTTCTTACTTTATAGAGAAAAATAAGAGTATATTATTACTTAAAAATACGAATAGTTTCAACTTCAATGATATTTTCGGGATATATGTTTACTGCTAATGTAGATGTGTTTATTTATCTATTTATAGCTGTAAAAGTCGACAAACCAGTATTTTTAAATTTCATTTTCTTACACCTCTTGCTTTACATTTGTGGCGACTTCCATATACAACGCAATATAGAAAAACACTACAGCGACATATACCGAAGATGTGTCGAACTACGGAGTAACGAAGGAAATGAAGATACCACCAATCCTGTATCGCGCAATAGAGTTCTCGCGCCGACTAACATATATACAACTTCCCAACATCAACCGTTGGGCAGTGGCCCGCCACGCCTGATTACCTCGCCTGGCTGGAGGATCGTCCCATTGAGTTGGAGAGGCATGTGACACGTTCCTCCTCACATTTTATTCTTTGACAGTTGTCTTTCAAATACTTGACATTGGTCATAAATCAAAAGTTGAAGTGGTTTTTTTTTGGGTTTAATAAGAAGATAGAAAACACTTCTATCTTCTTATAGCTTAATAGTATTGTAGATCCCCAGTTTGTCTATTTGAACCCTTTGGCACATAATTTTTCTGCAGGTTTTTTTTCATAAATTTTCATTATTCCACCCATCAGGAAAAATACTATTCACTTCAGTGTGTTCAGGTGTATTATATAAGTTGTCCATCACGTAAATAAATATACTAAAAATATATAATATACTAAAAACGAAAGAACAAAAATATATCATTCTAACGTTGTCTAACCACAGTGACATCATATCAGTACGTTTTAGTAATTGTTTGCGAACAAAATGAAGCAATCTATCATCCTGAATAGAGGTGCTAATTTATAGTAAGTACCCAGCAACTGAAGCTGAATTTTGTTCACAAGATATCATCAATCAAATGTAAACTTTCCTTATCAACGGTAGAGCATCGCGCACGTGAAAGACGGCTATTGTAGTACAAACATTTGTTAAGTTGTACCTACCTATTCAGAAGGGGAGTGCTTACAATTAATGTTATCTATATATTAAATGAGTAATTTATTTAAAATTTATACATCTATTTATATAACACAACATAACAACTAGAAAGCATTGTGTCTGATGATCTACTTCTAATAGAATTAGAAACAAATACCTATATGACCGAGCTTAGCTAGCTTAGCGTAGTTTTTATTTTTGGTAAATATTCTAAAAATGAATACTAGCTAGATACATTTATCATCCCTGATTATTTTTTTAATGGATTTGTTGGCGAACGAGCTGATGTATCGCCTGATGGCAGCGATTACCGCTGCCCATTGACACCAGTAAAACCAGAGGCGTCACAAGTGTGTTAACCTGCAGCCCCCAGAAGACGACTTTTGGGGCCTGGGGTGGGGTTGGTGTGTGGGCCTCCGTTGTCCTAGCTCACTCGGTGAAACACAGCGAAAGCATTGTTTCACACCGGTTTTTGATAAGGTCGTGGTATCACTCCGGTCGAGCCGGCCCATTCGTGCCGAAGCGTGGCTCTGCCACGGTAGCTAGATCGATTTATCACTCATGAATCCCCCTCCATATTTAACTTCATAAAATTGTCCATTTTCACAAGATTGAGAATTAAAAATATAATAATATGTTTAAACAAGAATTTCTAATTTAAATATATAAGATATGTAATGTATGTATAATACAAAATACATCAACATTACAATAAAACTATGAAACAAAGATGAAAAAACCCGACTGAGTTCCTTAGTTGATATTAGACAGATGAGAATCTCAAAAAAAGCACAAAGAAATAACTAATCAGTACATATTATAAAGAAATTCCTATGATCATGACTATGATACTGTATTGATATTGAATATAATAATATTTATTTTCACGATAACAACGTTTTGTTTGCCTTCTTCATATTTTTTCATCTAATAAATAAGCGCAGGGTGGCGTCAATAAGTTTACTCCTCGTTACTTAAGTGGGACTAAAATTGTAGTTGACACAATGTGAACACTTAATACGTCCTTGTTTAGCCATTTAAGGTCATAGATGTTTAGTATACAAATCTTATATTTCTTTTATTTGACTAAGAAATCTATAGTATCCAATATATTATGGATACTTTTGATCGCGTTATCAGACCTAAGGCATACGTTTTTATGGCGCCTTCCCGTAGGATCCGCTGCTTAGATCCCCTGGGGAATTCATTTGGGATTTTCGTCCACACTGATCCCTTAGGGTATTTATTGGAATTAATTTCTAAAAATCCCCTGTCCCTGTTTCCGATCACGCCGCTTTACATTGGTACTGTCCCCACCTCGTCTTACTCATAGAACCGTTCGATTGTGTCAAGTGTTCGGAACAATTTTATTATACGGATACCCTCATTCCGACATATACTAATCTTTAGTCAGATATAAAGACAAAAGACTCAAGTTATTATTATTTCATTGCGGAGGCCGCAAGGCTTTTAGTATTAAGAAAAGAAAATTACCCAATTCTCTTTTAAAGTCACGGTTACTTTGTCTTTATTCATATTACAGTACTGTACTCTACTTGTTATTTTAACGATGTTTTTCGAACTCTGTGTTACTTAAATTTAAGAAAAAAATGCTCTGGAAAAAAATGAGTCCTTTTATAGATGTGTTAAGATTACTATCTCGAGTTTGGATTCCCCAAGTAACTTAGCATATAAGTAATACTTTTTCTCTTCATTGCATAGCTTTTTTCACAGTTTTAATAAGTTCAACCCGTAACTCCGTCTCCGTGATTCGGAGGTCACGTTAAGCAGTCGGTTCCGGTTGTTATCATAAGATAACAGTCGTGAAGCTTAGTTGGAGGCCTTTGGGCGGCTTAAAAACATCCAACGGCAAGATTTACGTAGCCACAACGTATTCTTGCCAGTCCCCAACCCGCACTTGGCCAGCGTGGGGACGTATGGCCTTAACCCTCTTCTGAGAGGAGACCCGAGCCCAGCAGTGGGACATTATGGGTTGTTGTTTGTTTGTTTGTTCAGCCCGTAACATATACAATACAATGACGTAAGCAGTGTTTCGGCTGACATAGGTATCTGTAATAACAGCTTGGGAAAATTTTAAAAATGTATCATCGAACACCTTCTGGGTTAAGTTCACGTATCTTGAGCTAATGAGCTGAGCGGTGTTTAATTCTTCGCTTACCTACCTGCTCTTGATAACATATTGAATATATGTCGGGTTAGACCCAAACATTAGAAGTAAAAGTTAGATATGGCAATATACAGAATTTATTTCAATAACTCAAATATATCAGAATATCCTAAACTTAGGAAATTAACAAAGGTGTACAATTAGTTAAATATCTTACTATTTCAATAAAGGCGGTCACATAGGTCAGTACTGACTGTCAGGGACAGTGGTCCACGTACCCACCGCAATAAAGATAGAACTAATTATCAGAGATAACGTTCCACATCCAATAATCGTGCAGTACTGACTGTAGAGAGACAGTGGTCCGTGCACCAGGACGCAATCGTTCGAAATGCGTGCCGTCTCCACAGCGCAACTCGTTATAAAGGCGGTCGCTTAGGGAGGGGGTAACGTCACAATATTTTACTAGTTTGAATCCAAGTGTTTTGAGCCAAATAATTGATATAAAATTAAATCGACTAAATAATTTTTAAATGGAAGGTCCGGTGCACGTTTCACTAACGCCATCTAGTCGCCGTCTCTCGCAGCTGGAATACAGTACGACTGCCGACATATACATAAAAATATAATTTGGAAATATTTGTGTATAAATATTGTTTTTGTTTTGTGACTGTTGCATTTTTTGGAATTTTTGCACAATTAATTGTTTTCACTTTACATTTGCTTACATCAATTTTTATTTTTGTAATGTTCATATTGTGATCTGCCATAATTGAGGAATGAAGCCTTATTTTTTATAATAAAACTAGCATGTAAAGTGTATTCCTTGTCTGAGGTCCAGATTAAGTAAATAAACATGCGATTAGAATGAAACAACCCTGAACCCTCAACCTCGTCAGCGTCTCCTGTTGCCCATAATGTTACAAAACGTATTTTGATTACGACTAAAAGGTTAAAGTGAGCCAACCTTAAAAGATGACATATGCTTTCGCGGGTTTTTTTTAGATCTCTTAAAGGAACAGTTTATGCAATGTATTTACTACGCAACACACCCAATAATCCTCAAAAACCCAATTTTGAAACATTGTTCATTGGTGCTCCACTCCTATTGGTCTTAGCACTGAAAGAATTTTTAAAATCGGACCATTAGTTCCTGGGATAAACGCGTTCAAACAAAGAAACTCTTCAGCTTTATATATTTATATAGATTAATAATATATAGCTGGTTTAATTATTAACGGTATTAAATGGTCGTTGGTTTCGAATAACACTGGGGGCAAATATTTATATAATGTCATCTCTCCGAAATATTTAAGTTCATCCAAAGGTTGCCAGGTAGAGATTAATTGTGGCAACTAGGCTGCATTTTTGCCTTATTAAGCAGACATTTTACGTACTCTCTGGTAACTGATGCTAAGAAGAACTGGTGCTAATGAAAGCTTTCTATCTAAATAATGATTACGTATATTTATCCTGTATGTGAGTGTACTTATCTTTTATATAATAAGAACAAATTTAGAAATATATTACGCATTAGGATTAGATATGACGTGGATGGAATGTGGATGTGATGTGTGGTTCGGTTCCTTGTTGCATAAGTAGGTCACTTATGCAACAAGAAACCGATCCACACACATGCCAAAATCGAACAATTATACTTATCTCCTTATAGACAGAGTCCTTATTTCGATTTGGCATATGTTTGGATTGGTTGCTTGTTGCATAAGTAGGTCCAAATATAAAACAGACACAAAGAATATTCATACTCAGAATGGCAATTTTTGAATCACACGAAGAGGTATTTAAAGCCACAACGGCCACAACACATGGCGCACTAGAAAATTTCTTTGCGATCATTATGCCAACCAAGTAGCCAATACGTTTCCGAAATCCGACGGCCATGTTTGATTTGTGAAGTTTTTGTTTTTTATCTACACAAACACATTACTCACGCTTACACACACAAACACACATACTACTTCACATTATGACATCGTTATACTTATGTTTATTACGTCTCTTACACAAATCTTTCATTTCTCATTATGAATTAACGTGGTTACACTTACTTCAAGCTCTGGATCATCTAGACATAGGAGAGGCTGGTAATCTAGTTAATCCCAATGGAGATAGCAGTCTCTTACACAGATTAACCTACTCGATCATATAATAAATAAATAAATAAATATTTCAGACCTCTTACTCACAATGCCATCTAGTCCCAAACTAAGCGGAGCTTGTACTATGGGTACTAGACAACTGATATTAATACATATATATTAATTATTTTTGTAAATAGATACATATTATACATAGCGAACACCCAAACTAAGAAATAAATATTTGCAGATCATACAAACATTTGGTCTGAATCAGGAATTGAACCCGAGACCTCTAGCACAACAGTCGAATACGCTACCACTGCGCCACCGAGGCAGTCAATAATAATAATAATATTGAATTTGTAAACTGATTTAGTTAATTATTATGTGTGAGAGACATATTAAACTATTTATAATTATTTGTTTATGCTCTCCTTATCTAACTTACTTATATAGTGTTAGAAATAATTTATCACTCACCTTTGGTGGTATGATGAGATAAGTTTCTACTTTGTGGTCTGCCAAATAACCTTCTCTAGAAGCTCCATCTCCAGGTTCTACTTCAAATCTTCCACCCAGCTGAAGTAACGTGGCTTTTGTGATGTGAACTCGACTGAAAGTGATAAGATTATCAATAGAATTTTTCAAGCTTCAGAATTTGAACAAAGCGTTATTTTTTGAAGTAAAAAAAATCTGTTTTCGTCATAGCTGTTGTGGAATCTTTTTAGATTACTTTTTTGCTAATTTTTCACTTGGAAAGATAAGCATAACAATACTGATTTCTTTAATCTATGCATGTATTAATTTGTAAAGTGAACTTCATTTTGATGCAAACTTCAAGGGTATTAAAATATTTTTAATGTCAGTTTTTTATTAAAGCTGTTTTCTTTAACAATATAAGATACAGTATTTATAAAACAATCGATGTCAAGCTGAACATAGTACATACTTTGATCTGTGATGTAAGTCGAAATAACACGTTTTCACTTTACATTTGCTTACAGTATCTTTTATTTCTGTAATGTTCATGTTGTGATCTTCCATTATTTTTTGTAATAAAACTAGCATTTAAAGTGTATTCCTAGACTGGGGTCCAGATTAAGTAAATAAACGAATGCGATTAGAAACGAAGTATATACTTTGATCTGTGATGTAAGTCGAAATTACAAAAAATACAAAAAACACATAAAACTGATCATAATAATGTAGCATTCAATTACTTACGATCGAAAATTGACATATAGAAAAACGGATTTAATGATTTATCAATATATATTGCAACTTAAAAAGTAGATATTGAAATAATAAAGTACTAAAGAATTTTAACTAATTAATAAACAACAGAAAGTAGTAACAGAGATATTCTTATTATATATTTGAATGTCTAGCCGAATATTAAGTAGTATTCAAGTTAATAATTTCATTGGTTAACAAGCATAGAACTCTATATGGAAAAGTAAAAATGAAAGTACCATTTCGCCCTCCACTACTCAAACAACCTATAACCAATATATTTGTTTTACCCAACTGTCGTACTAATCTTGGAAGAAATTCGCCAATCGTAAGAATGTGCAACACATATAATTGTTTAAACGCAAACAATTTTAGTAACATAGATTTATTTTGTAAAAGGGATGCAAGTTTTAAGACTATGATAAGATAAGATAAGATTACGTGTCATAAACATCGCTTACAGAATTTGTTTAAGTAAATGTTTAATGTATTTTCTTTTTTATTATTATTATTTTTATTTTCTATACAAGTTATTTTACCTCTCAAGGTAGTTAACGTAATGGCAGAAGCTGTGGACACATATTATTTATGTATGTACTAGATGAAAACATAATATATATTAGATTTTAAGATATTATTGTACAATACATTGTTTGTGTTCCTTAAAATAAAATAAATCAAATAAAATAAAACTCTAAATAATAAGCCACGATTCTATGTCAACAACATAGTATCAATGAGTTTCATGTTAATGTGATAAATGGATAGGAGGTAAGTCATACATATACTGAAATAAGCCACTCCCAATGTGCAGTTTAACTCGTTAACGGTCTCTTTAATACAAACTTTTGATTGTAATCTTTTTTATAGTTTTACAGATAATTGTAGTGTTAAATAGACAGATTATTTCTCTGTGAAATTTAAAAAAATGTTCTTTTGCTGTATTTTTTTAAAGACAACTTTAATTCTGCTTATACATATTTATTTAATACATGGAAAAATCTAATTTAATGAAGTCGAGAAAACGCTATCGACCAAGTGGCTGCCATCAGAGTTGATGACCGGAGGAAACCGGCCCGTATGGCCTGTTTAAGATCATTTTCCATTACTCTTGTGAGAACTTCAGGCGACAGATTCTCTCGTTCTTAGTAAATATTCTCCTAAAGGGCTTGAAAGATGTTCTTAAAGCCACAGGCGTAAACAACGCCCACGCATTAACTTTGAGCGAGTTTCATGGCTCTTTGTTAGTGTTAAACGGATTTTCGGTGGCCTGGCTTGAATGTAGGATAGGCGCGTTTGGCAGTTAACAGCTTACAGCTGATGCACTGTCTGCACTTTGTAAGGGAACATTTTCTAATTTAATTACCGATTCCCTTTATTATTGTCCTTCCCTTTATGATGTATTCATACCAAATAGCTTCTGAATTTAAAACATTTCTATAAAATTTAGACATTTTTACATTTCAAATGGCAGACCACTCAGCAGTAATTTGTTCATGTTATACCATAAATAAGTACGCATTTTGGACTATTGAAACTGAAGAAACGATTAAAATGCAATGCCGCTTCTTGAAGAGCCAGCCCAGGGAGGGTTGGCACTTCAAGGAACCGAAGAAAGGAAGAACTATCATTTATCAGCATCAACAACCCACAATATCCCATTGCTCTCTACCCCTGAGGAGAGGATTACGGCCATACGTCCTCACACTGGCCGAGTGCGGAGTGGGGACTGGCAAGACAACGTTATAACTACGTAAACTTGCCGTTGGATGTTTTCAAGCCGCCCAAAGGCCACTCCAAGTAAGCTTCACGACTGTTATCGTATAATAACAACCAGGACCGACTGCTTAACGTGGCCTCCGAATCGTGAAGACGCTCATGGTATCATGCCACAAGTGGTCACTTATCCAAGTACTAACCGCGCCGTTGTTGCTTACCCACGATGATTGTTTCTAATCACCGAGGGTGCAACTGGCCTATGAGCGCTTTATTTAATTTAAAATGTGTAGATATTTAATGATTTATAAAAAAAAATAGTTTTCAAAAGATATCAGTGGCTTAAAATGTTTATTTTTAAATGTTTGAGGTGAAAGAAACCAACCAAACAAAATAAATAAACGCAATTAACGGGCATTCATGCAATTAAAATTCGGCTGAACAAAACAAAGTAATTTATTACCTGCAGACTAATAAATACTTTTTACATTATCAGGATTCTACCGAATGTGTTACAAGTCCCCCGCGATACAGGATATATATATATATATATATATATAGACTTTACAAATAAACATTAAAAGTACACAAAGAGTATCCAGACTCAGAACAATAATTAATAATAGATCACACAAAATGTTATTCTTTCTATGTAGGATTTGAACCCTCAACAACTAAACGCAATGAAAACAGCGTGGCGACCTTAAACCACTCCGTCATCCGCGTATTTATAGAAGAAAATAGGCTCGTTTAAGAATCTTCAACGCCAAGCTCACATACAAAATAATAATAATAAACAACTTGATCATGAATCACGAAAAAAGTTTCTGCTTCAGCAGTGGCAGCAGTTAACTTACCCAGCGATACCACCAGATTCCATATGGTTAGCCAAGGTGACGTCATCGCTCCAAACATCGAATTGCCATTTTCGTAGACCGAGTACGCCACATAGAACGTTTCCTGTATGGATGCCGATACGCATATCCACATTGAAACCCGTAGCTTCACGGACGAATCTGGTGAAGAAACATCTAGAATAATAACTTCATTCATATCTCACTTCATTTCATACAAAGTTATTAGTCAGGTCAGGCGGCGGTAAACGCTTACCAACAGACGGTACGCCTGCACGTTTGCCTGCTATTCCATAAAAATAACATATTATACCTATATATATTATAGATAAGTTGCAATCGAGCACAGAACAAGTGCACCAGCTTACTATAAAATTATATTTCTTGGTTGAAAATCGAACCCACAACCTCAGGCTTAGCAGTCTGACTGTTGTTCTTAATATCACTAGAACCACAGGCCCACTCAAAAGTTCAAAAATAGCCTAACCATTTCATTCATATTCAAAAGCATGGCAAACAAATACGATTTTATGGTTATTACTTTCAATGTTTTGTATGTGTAAAAATTCAATCCAAATCCATTTACATTGGGTTTAAACATTTCATGAAATACTTTTTTTTAATACACTGAAGTATTTTATTGAATATAAACCATGACAGTTAAAAATGATTCCATGACGAACAATATTGCATCTTAAGATTGAAATATTATGGTATTCTTGTGTTACATACACAAGAATACCATAATATTTGTTAATACGTACTTTAGATCTTAAAATATTACCGTATAGCATCAATCATCTGCAAGCCCATATTGACGCAATTATACGCATGGTTGGGCCTTGACACTGGCAACCCTGATACGCAGTAGTAGCAGTCCCCGAGTATCTTGATCCTCATGCACTGGTTCTCCTGTAAACAAATAATATTAAAACTTAACTTCATTAAGTAGGAGATTTAGATTTTTTTTAGTTCTTAGAAAAAAACGGGTCCCTGCCCAAAGACCCTTCTTGATACTTTCGCTATTTATTGTGGAACCAAGTTGAAGACAAAGCTTTTATATCACTGAAACCGTTATTTAAACCTACTGTTCAAAGGAAGAAAAGTAATAATCCTTAATAAAACAAATTTCCTATCTTATATTTTAACGAAAAATTCATGAAAGTAGTAAAGCCGATTGTGAAGACACATTGTCGTTATAAAATGTGTCTACACATCTTTAAATAATGTGGTATAAATTGATAATTCTATCTCATGGTTTTCATGAAATGAACTTTTATTTCATTTCTTTATGCACTTATTCTGATTTCTTTTACATAACAATTCGATTTTATTCAGCGTGGTGGAAATGAGCATTATCCAAGTGTGGAGGTAACCATACTCATTATGACCATAATGCAGCAGAGTGATCCACACTATGGTGGCCTATTGAGGGGCTTCTGGGTCCAGGATCGTACTCACTAACTAAGCACGAACGCTGTAATTGTAGATTGGTCTTCTGTGAGTTTGTAATACTACCCGGGCGAGTTGGCCAGTTCGTATTGAAATCAACATTGCTCTTTTACTTTGAAACTCATTAATTCCTAAAAGAACATAATTTTTCTTTTAATACCTTTTCTTATTCTTACTTTTAACGCAGGCATCTCAAATATAACCATGTTATTTAAAACTAAAAGTATATATATTATACTCGTTCTAAAATTTCTGAACAATGTTCTACAACAACTGCATCGCGCCGACCATATTTTAAACTCATAAAACTGAGAACGAAGAATAATATAGAAGAATTACTCAAGTTTATTTATGCAACATATTGGATGAAAACAGCATCATATTATGGCTGTGATAACATTTTTCAACCACTATCCGTACGCTGTAGTATTAATACATAAATTCAAAATACGGATTCAAATATGTTCCTACAAATAAGTTTTATTTTTGAGATAGGCATATTTAAACTAGTAGTCGCATGAAGATTTAAAAAACCGGCCAATTCCGAGTCGGACTCGCGAACGAGGGTTCCGTAGTCAATTGATTTAGATGGGATGTGATTGATCCCCATATCAGCCTCTAGTCGTCTAGATGAAAGTATAAAAATTCGTTATAAATTATACATCACATATGTTTTTTATTCTACTTGTTGTGTGTGAATGTTTAAAAGTTGATTGTGTTTGTGTACAAACCTGTATTTTCGAAATGTTCTCTTTATCTAAGTTCTAAGATTATTGCTTCGAACCAAATTTCAAGATTTTGAGTTCATAGAAAGGTACTTTCTATGAACTCAAAATCTTGAAATTTGGTAGGTTTTGATTCCCTTGCACTGGTCGAAAATTTGCATCATTAACGACTGTATCTTTTGATTGCGTTGGCTTAAAAGTATGATTTTTTCATAGCCCCAAGGAACAGTAGACTTGAGTGTTTGATATGAAATTCAGTTTGATACCGCCACGCATTTTTGACGCAGACGGAGAATAAAGTGATCCTATAATGGTTCCGTTTTTTCCTTTTGAGGTACGCAACCCTAAGAATTGCAGTGAAGTTGTATGCATTTGACTTTAAGTCACTTCATAAATCAAGTGCAGATAGTATTTAATAAGAGAGTGACTTAAAAAACTTGAGTAATTTCACGTATGCGACTGCTGTCCATAAGGGTATACCCGGTTCGGACCAAATGTTTATGTGATCTGTAAATATTTCTTTCAGAGTTTGGGTTTTTTTCCATGTATAATACGTATGTTCTTACAAAAAAAGTATCTATGTATTTATATCAGTTACCTAGTACGGATATTTATTATGCGTACTAGCTATGCTTAGCTGGGTATTAGATGAAGTTGTGTATTAAAATAGATGTCCAAAATATTTATTTTTATTCATTTACCTAACAAATTACATGTTAGATAAATAGTGTATCTCTTAGTTCGCTGATATAATCCATTTTAGCCAGTAGACATTAATTATGGAAATTAATTAAAGCTTCATTCCATTAATGCACACAATATTGTTACGCTCTCAGATAAGACAAACAAAGGGCACTCAACTTGGTGCTATTGTATGAGGTATTAGTGGCTTTTGGGGATGAAATCAAGATTAATGAACCTAAATTAGATTATTTAAAACTATGTGTTTTTATCGTAAGGCTCTTCTAAGTTAAGGCCCACTAAACATTAATTTGTTTTTGTCCTTAAGCGTTATTTTATCAAGAGATTTTGAAATAACTTTAGAAATACGATGATTCTGTTGGCTTAGTGGTTCGCAACAAACAAATATTGCTTAGTGAGCACAATCGTTTATTCTATTATTTAGATATAATATTTATATCATAAACTAACTGAGTCCCGTGGTGTTTTCCGCGGTTACTATTGTACGTTAACAACAACGGGTTTCACCGCGAAGCAAAGCTAGTCTGAAAAAAGTAGCCTAAGTTAATCCTTATAACATAAGCTATCTGCCAGTGAAAGTCCCATCAAAATCGGTTCAGCCAAACCAAAGATTAGCCGGAACAAACAGACAGACAGACAAATCTACAAAAATTGTAAAAATAATTATTAAGCTATACTTATGTGCCGGGTGTACATACATTTAGTAAAAAGCGGTTATTTTGATATTACAAACAGAAACAAATATATACATATGAATACTAGCTTTGGCACGTGGATTCACTCACGTGTATGTCAGTAATCACGGTAAAAAGAAGCCTATATATATTTATAGATACATTTAGAAACATCTGAGCTCGGATGGTGACAACAGCTAAGTCTATTTAATTGACTTACATAATAAAACAGTTGGCAGGCCCCCTATTACTTAATGAGACGCATCAAAATGCTGCTATTAAAAATACCTCAGCATACCCCTTCAATGTCCATCGTGAACAACTTCCAGCTGAAAATAAACAACTTTTGCACGCCACTCTGACCGACTTGAGTTTCTTGCGTCCAGCTCCTGCCAGCAACCTTGCGCAAATCGTCACTGCACCTGGCCTGTGGGCGTCCTATTATACGTTTGCCGTACCGTAGTTTTTCGGATTTTAAAAGATGTAAACCTATGTTTATATGTATGTAAACACTAATAGATATGAATTATAGAACTATAGTTTGATCGAACAATGAAGCAGTCTTAATTTTCATCAAACATTCTGTGATCTATATTGCCCTTTATATTGTCAGAGAAAAATTCATCATCTGCCTGCCGTAACCCATTGCTGGACTTAGATCTCTCTGATAGTACATGAGGCGCTCATAGCCAAGTTGCACTCGGTGATTTGAAACAATCGCCGAGGGTAAGCAACGACGGCGCGGTCAGTACCTGGATGGGTGACCGCTGGTGGCATGTTACCATGAGCGTCTCCGTGATTGGGAAGTCACGTTAAGTAGTCGGTCCCGATTGTTTTCATAGTCAGCCATAGTAACCACAACGTATTCTTGCCACCCGCACCCGCACTTGGCCAGCGTGGGGACGTATGACCTTAACCCTCTTCTGAGAGGAGACCCGAGCCCAGCAGTGAGACCCAGTGAGACCCACCCAGCAGTGATGATAGTACACTACTTAGTTCAATCCTCGGCTTCTCGCATCCAGCTTCTACCAGCCGTCTTGAGCAATATGAATTAACTTTATGAAACCTCTTAACTAAAACAGATTACGTATTAATTTCATATACTAACATCAACAGCAATATCATGTTACCAAAATAGATATCAAGAATTTCTGTACTGTGTTAATTTACTTGTTTGACTAAGCAAACCACGAAAATTAACAAATATGTCCACTTTAAAAGCTTCAAAATATGAAATTAATTATGTTCAATCAGACTGTAGGTTTATCCAGTACAACGCCACTCCAACTTAGTTTATAACTATGCCCGATTATTTCCAACTCGTGGTTCTCAAAGTGAATTTCAATATTTAAATAGAAATTGTAGCAAGTTATTTATTTTAATATTTTATGCTATTAATTCACGACACGATTATGTGTTTGTTTGTGGGTGTTCAATGTGAGCGACGAATACGACGTGATACAGACACGACACAATGCAATGCGATACGATTCTACACGTACCAAGACGTTTCCTATGTGATTCTGGTCAGTAATTTATTACTACGTGAATCACACACAATTTAGCAAATAATATAAAATTGATAACTACGAAGATCAACGTTTCTGAATGAACCACAGCATCAAGGATGAATAAAGATGGTTACACTCAATCAATCAGCACACAGATTTGATATATTTTTGGTAATAAATGTGGGTATGAGTCTGTTATTAATTAAACTAAGTTACTGCCATACTCGAATAACCCTTTCAATAAACAATTAATGTAGTGCAAACAGGAGTCGTAAATCAAGCGCCGTAAATTAAACAGGTCAGCGAACATAATAGTTTCATCTTTATGCAAGTTATAATAGTTCTCTCAGCTTTATTGCTCGGTTTTACTACATTGTAGAAACCATTAAAACAAGATCTTCCAATTAAGTTAAATTTAGGTCACTTCTTTACCCTTTAATTTGGGATATCTGATACTAACATTAAGATTTTTTTTACTATATACTCTGCTCATTTTTTGCTTATTATTAATAACAAGTACGAAAACTTGAAATATTTTCTTCCGTTAAATTGTTTCTCGTTTAAAATGTTTTAAAACAAATAAATATTAAAAACTAAATATTTCAACATCTAACACACAACGCCATCTAGCTTTGAACTAAGCAGATCTCGTACTATCATGACTGTGACTGTCAGAAAAAATACCTTTTATTTTTTTTAAATACATACAAAATATTTTACATACAGCGGCAACAAAAACACACTACAGCGTCATCTACTAAAGATACGTTGAACGAAGGAAACTAAGAAGTTACCAATCCTGCATCGCGCAATAGAAGTTCTCGCGCCGATTAACATATATACAATTTCCCAACATCAACCGTTGGGCAGTAGCCCGCCAGGCATAATCACTTCGTCCAGTCGGACGCTCCCTTTGTGCTGGAGGGACATGATATCTGTTCCTCCACAGAAAATATCCAAAATCTGGAGCAAAAATATGTTCGGTTCAGCTCCGAGAACTGAACCCGAGACCTTAGGCACAGCAATAAATTATAGGTACAGTAGAAACTATTACTACTACAAAAGATAAATTCAGTATTGACATAGTAATTTCTTTTTAAATTTAATTGTGGTTTGGTTCGATAAAATGAAATAAATGTCTTCCTAAGCAATAAATTATAACATGGCAACAGACACAGTTCTTAAATATTGCCTAATTTACAACTACTTTTACTACTTTGCACTTTTAATGCACAAAATATTTTTTGTCTCAACTCAACAATTCAGAATTGTAAGTACTTTCGTGTCTTATCCTTAATTTAAAATGAAAATTCGTTGAAAACCATTTTATACAATAAAAAGAATTTACGTTTGAATTTCGTTATTTTCAGAGTTCTCCAGCCCGTGAAGCGCCCATGCGCAATTATTACTCTAAATAAATAAAATAAAAATAGCCTTTTTTTCATGTAATCTGCTTTACACTTTCTTTTTTCTGAAACTGAAAATTAATTAAATGATATCTGATCAAGTAGCATTATCGGCAAACAGGTCAAGTTGTCTTCTGACAGAGGCCTCCTCTACATCATTCCACTTGTTTCGGTCTAGCGCAGTTCTTCTCCATCCATTTGGCAGATCGTCTTCCCATCTTTTTACCGGTGTTCCTCTATGTCTCTTCCCATACCTGGGATACCATTCCGTAACTTTGTCAATTAGTCAATTTCTCTGCTTGCGATGATGTAATTATTACTCTAGCGCCCTTTAATAAGTGTAGTGCTCTTTAGTGAGCGCACCTAACCCTGCGCCGAATGCACCGCATACTCTGCACTATTCATACATGATTCAATGTATCTTATGATTTTGTACCTTAAAATTTTTACTTCTAAGTATCAACTTTCTTGTGAATATATAGTCGCTTTTGGAGATACTAATGAGCATAATGTGCCGAGTTATAACGTCAGAACTATTTTAGAAAAATAAAGAGGGTTAACGGCTCCTACAATATTACTAACATTTCTCCGTAAAAAATATTTTTTGTATTGATTACTATCGCTGACATTTATTATATCAATACAATTATTATTTAGTGTATGGTCGATAAGTTCTCCATTCCGTTCTTGTTAATCTATAACTCAACGGTTAAATATTATTATAGCCATCATTTTATACTAATCTATTAAGGTGTGTGATTAAAATTCTATTGCCCACGTTTCAAAAAAGCAAACACAATAGGCATGATGACTAATTTTGAAAAACTGTTTTATAATATTCGAAAGAATCCCCTTTTGTCAAAAACATTTGTTTTCATATTATTTACACATAACATTTTATTTCTACAAAAAAAGAAGAGTTTTAGTGGGCAAAATTAAAATCTTATGTTTAAAATTCACGCCCAAACGCTCGGTGGTGTCATGGCGTCTGTTTGTGAAATCTCGTCGCATAAGCGACGTCAGCCTTCGTCAACCAGTGACAGTTATGGGTCTTAAAAATAATAAGGGGATCGTCGATTATATCCAAACAAAGTGTCCTTTATACATAAGTGACGTAAATGTTATTAAGCTTAATATAAAAAATACAATAAAAAATTAAAAAAAAGAAAACTCGCTCTTATTGGTGTTCAACTAAATATGGTGGATTGCTGTATTTTGTAGTTTTATTTTTGTTGATTACATATCAATCTCGTTTTAAATATGAAAATAAATAGGATTTTAATACTCTATGATGAATCCTGTAACACCAGATAAATACATCATTTTAGTGGCTCTTGGTTACTGTCAATTTGCCTATTTTACTGATTTAAGTATGCAGTGAGGGTATATAGTCTTACACTTAAACGTAAGTAAAACACACACCGATAAACTTTGGACTAACAGAGGGTATACCCACTTATAGAGTGTCGGTAAATTGTTCTTTAGAGGGTCTTATGGGTAACTCTTGGAAACTACTATATTTACTTTAAATACTTTTAGTTGTGAGTCACTAGTCGTTTTATTTAGAACGTTTATTTATACTTTAAATGATAAATACACACACATACATAAACCATGTCCTCGTATTTATAAGTATTTAATAAAATACTTGCCCGGACTGACTGATTCATTAAAGAAACAACTTTGAAGGCGCTGTTGGGGCAACAAATAAGGAAGAGATTTAACCAGCTGATTTTTTTATATAGTTGGCGCATATTGAGTATATATCTTTGGAAATTTCATCCCTTAGAGGATAAAAAGATGGATGATTTGTATGGAAGTTCGTCGTTTTAAAAATAGATGTTTGTTAATGTTTGAAAACAAAAACAATTGAAGATATAGATGGAACTTTAGATTAATATAGATTATAGTACAGAATAACACATAGGTTACTAATTACCGCGATAACTAACATACAAGCAATCGTTTGAAGCCATTGGTAAAATCTTATTTACTATATCTATCGGTAGAAAATTAAGTTTAAGCAGAGATTTAAGTCAAATGAAATACCTTTATTCATTTATCCCAAATAAATAGAACGTGGAAAGCGACCCTATATCACCATTAGAAACAATTCAATTAGGTGCCGATATCAGTTTTCCAATTACATCTTTAACTTTCTCTGCACGTTGCGCACACAAAGAATTTACCACTAAACATTTAAATTTTTTGTATGCTATGAAAAGCATAGACTGACCCGTCTAGCCTGCCTGGTGTACTAGGCCTAAAGCTCCTTTTCCAAGTAGAGCCTTTGTTCAGCAGTGGACTATATAAGGCTGTTTATATGGGATGCTTTATGGAATATTCATGTTTTCCAAGCAACAAAAAACCTATATCGTCTTTGATTCGTCGCTTTTCAAGGAGTGAGCTATAGATGGATGAATACCGGAGGTCGAAAAGTTCTGGAAGGGTCACGCAAAGGGTGGCAATTTACTTGACCCTGTATTTTTTTCGTACATACCAAAATTAAGGTTTCTTGAATTTCTTGCTTAAATACAATACATACAGTTCAATGCATGTATTTAAGGATATGTTATGAAAATTACAACAGTTTTCAACAGTAATAATATTCTTAAAATCAAAATATCTGATTTTGATATGTATGTGATTAGACTTGAATGCTTCATTTGTGTTAATTTTTCATCCTCTTCTTTAATTATTTTTTCCTAATAAATTATCTAACTTAAACAATTCATAATATCGGCTGCAATTCCAATGACTCTTGATCTTTAGAGATAAAGGACACGAAAATATAACCGTTTCTTCTATTAAGGTTAATTAAAAATATATACACACCTAAATAATTAATAAATTTAATACTAAGCACGAAAATATTTGTGTTCAAGTTTCGTGTTTATAGGTTAGCAATTTGTAAATAATTTTTCATCGTGCCGGGCGGACGGTCACACGCGATTGACGTCACCTCTATTCGCAAATTGCAAAAAAGTTCTCATGAACAATGAATATCAACTTCAATTTGAGTGATCTTTTTATACTGAGTACAATATTTGTTCCATAAAGAAAATGCATTACTTCAGAAGTTTTTCAGTGTTAATTTGCATATACAGTACCAAAAAGATTTTATTTATAAATTCGATAGTAACTGAGTTTTGTATATTCTTTTGAAGCCACTATTACAAGTAAACAATTAACATTTATAATTTAATTTTAGAATTAGACTTTATTATAGCAGGATTCTACTCGAACTTGTTCACCATATTTTTTATCCGTGCGGAAAACCCCTTGGATACCACCTCCTGGTGGCATGTCGGACTCGAACCGACTAAAGTTGCACCTGAGCCTGCTTCTGCTAGGGCGACAGATGGCCACATCTGTCACCCCCAGGCTTGCGCTTATGGAGGACGGATATCATTTTGTGATCTCCGGCGCCCGAGTCGTCTGCGGTACCTGGCCCATTCCCGGACCTGGCGGACCGGAAGAGTTCTAAGCCTCTCCCAGTCCGAACTTGTTCACCCTCTCGGTCTCATTACTTGTAAGCTGCGACTGTTTTGTTTTACATTTTATGGGTAATTCTCACGTTTACAATAGTTAAAACGTCAGTAATACATTCAAATGTTGTGTGACAAGTATTTTCCAAGTTAATAACTAAAAGAAAACTTTATTTTAACTTAGACAGTTTAATGATTCAGATCCGTAACAGTAAAACTGTAAAATATCATACATTTAAGAAAATTGTACTTTACCAAAGTTTTGACCTACGTGTTCACAAGTTGATTGCCATAGATCGAACTAAGTGGCGTGAAATTGGAGAGGCCTATGTCCAGCAGTGGACTGCGATAGGCTGATGATGATGATGATGATGATGATGTTCACAAGTTGGTTAATATGATTTTTATTTCTCTGTGAACAAATAAGTCTGAAAAAGTCATTTATCTTAGGACGAATGGCGAACTTCGAAGATTAATACCTTATTAATACTAATACGTGCCCATTTCGAATTAGCTCGAAAAGTTGATATTACATTAATAGACTTTGTCTTAAGTATATTATTTATGTACGTGAGAAACGTAATAGCATTCTGTTTATCACGATAAATGTTTTCTTATGTATCTCGTATATTCTAGATGTTATAAAAACAAAGTCTTGGTAGGAGAGCCATGTTTCACCATATATGGAGCAGCTCGACTCGTGTTACCACGGCAACTTCACAGAATACCTTTCTTGAACTTAAACCTAAGAGTATGGTTACTAAAGAGCTCACCAGAGACAGTAAAATGAGACTAATAAAATAATAATATACCCACATATGTAATGAAAGGCCTATCCTTGAGGACAATTTCAAAATACCTTTAGCGTTTTAAGGTGCTTATTAACTACTGCGGCTTGTAAACCATTACAATCTTATGTTATGCCTGCGGCTGCGCTTAAATCAATTATCGCAGTAAAAAGTAAGATTTGCCTTTCCTCAAAAATCAAAGTATTCCCTTGCAAATTTTTACTGTCATAGGCGCAACAGTTTAGCAGTGAAACAGTAAAAAACAGTCAGTTACTTTCGAATTTATATTATTAGTATGGATACGCCGAATAAAAGAATAATTGACTACTAAGTCTTTCTAAGAAACTTTTAAACTATTAAATGTGAAATAATTATGTTTCGAACTTTTGTTCTCTAAACACCAAACAAACAATCAATGCTCTGAAGTCGACAAAGAATGTATTCCGTGTCCTGCGAGTACCGTAGTGAGTGAGTTGAATGTTTTTCTGTAGCCTGTCGCAGTCTTTGTTGCGATTCACACTTCAGTTAACTGTATTTCGTTTCAGAAATACGTGGGAACAATATGATTCATAGGAAAATTTCAAGCACTTATGCTCGCTCTAGCAGACTTCAACCGCCCAAACTACGTCGCACACAAGCTGTCTACCACCAACTTTCTAATTATTTAATTATTAACATTTTTGTTTAAACTAGTTAATATAATATAGACTATTTATACAACTCTTAGAACAAAAGATAGTCACAGCCGTAAATATTTTCTGTACAATATTGGTTTAAGTACAATGATAAATCCACTAGAACCTCCCAATAATACAAAAATTATATCAAAATGAAATTAATCATTGACTGATTGACCTAATAATAACAAAATTAAATGGTACGTATTTTAATTAAATAACAAGGCTGACCTGAACTAATTAGTCACTCACAAACAAAATTTACAACTTCATAGTTCCAGTATTCAGTATTAGTTTAATGAACACTTTAAATAATTAAAATAACGTTATTATTTCCAGTCTTTTCCACAAATATTTTTTGCTTTCTCTTCGGAAAGAAATCTCTGTTCTTTTCTTTTTCTACTGTATTCTTTCGTTCTTTGAGAGTCTTTCTCCGTGTGTAAGGGACTGAAAACACAAAGAAAAACCACACCTATTCATTATATGGGTGTCGTGGAAAAGAAGTGAATAAGGGTGCAAACTATGCAAGAAACTTCACTTTGAATAGAAGAAGAACTTAAAATAAACCTTCTAGCACCCAGTGTAGAGTAGCTCAAAACCTCCTTTCTACAGAGAGGTTTAGTATAGTATAGTATAGTAGTGGGCTGTGAACTGTGTATATTTTCGTTGATTACAGTCATAAAATGTAACCTCTGTACTCTGTTCTTGTAATCTTGTAAAGTACGACACCTTATAAGATTTCTATATCACTCAAAGTTCGAAATTAAAAAAATGACCTGGATATTAGTGCGGCGATATATAAAAATGCATATGTTTTAAATAAGCAACCAATAAAAATGTATTACCTACTCATTTGGCCGAAGAAATTATTAAAATTCAGGATCATTACTGGCAGTTATGAGAGTCATGATATCAGCAACGCAATAGCACATCATTCGAGAATAAATAAAACCTCCATTCTTAGGCGCAAGCTTCTGGCGAGACATGAAGATAAGATTATAGATTCCTTAACTTCTTGACTTTTAAAGATATTAATACACAAATATAAACACGTCTTTAACTACCCAAGATATTTTTCTCCCCCTGATTCGGGTAAATGAGAAGGTTGTACCGTATTTGTGAATTTTGAATTGCGACTGTCCATAGGCGATAATTGTTACATACTCCGGCTGCTTGCTGCATAGCTTAACGCTTAATTAAATTTTGCTTTATGCAAAAAGAAAGACTCGATCGACAAAAATTCTACTAAACAGCAGAATATAAAAAAAAACCTTCTTGCGCTATCGAACGCAAACATGACAATTTGAGTCTTACTCCGTCTTATGAATTTTCGATCAGGTCACGTGTCCTGTCGCGAGTTTAACATTTTTTACCCATCAAAAAAGTGCACAACGTCACTAAAGAAGTTTTCAAGTCAAAAATCCTTTAAAATGTTTTGCCAAGCCTCTCGCAGCCTGTCCGATTACGTTACTCAAAAAATTGACTGGTGGTTTTTCATTGTGAGGTGTGATTGGTGGTGGGCATAAAAATTAGGATAACAACTGATAATTTTCAGCGTATTTATTGGTAAACGATGCACTATAATTATTTTCTTGTTAAGGTCAGGAGATTTTAAGACTTAATTTTAAAAGAAGAACATTATTCCAAAAGGTTTTTTATAATTTCAAATAAAAGTTTAGGAATATACCACTACACAAAGCTACCGACGCGCTATTTAATTTCATTTCTCACCACATCTTTTATATTTTATTCTCGTGCAATACCTAAACTATCTAAACGACTTCTACGTTTCTTTTTAAATTGTAAGTTGGACTATCAAGTAAAAACTTATTGACAAAGGACATTAAACCAAACGCAGTAGTGTGTAAAACCTTCTACGAATGCCTATTTTGTTTAGAAATAAACGAATGGGCTTTTTTGAAAGTCACTATTTTATTCTATTCTATTCTCGTCGCAAAGTCAAAAACAACTCCATTTCACATGATGAAACAAAATCATTTTAAATTTAGTATAATCCCACTTCCTATCTCTCAGTTAGGTATGTGAACATTTTAGTCAACGCAAAAGCAAGTATTTAATTTTATATTCCACTCTGCGAAACACGTGCCGCAATTCGGATAACTTGTGCATCGGGATAATGTGCTCTGATATTTCATTGTTATAAAAGAATAAAGTGTCATTTATATACAGTAGTTTTGTATTTCCCTTAACTGTTCACCCATTATCAGCAGGAATTTGACTTTAAGATTAGAATTTTAAATAATATGTATGGTATTGATGCACAAACATTCTAAATATTCAGTTCTGTTTAGAATCTAGTTTCCTAGATATTAGATTAGGCTTTTTTGCAGTTTCCCAGTACAACTCATTTCATAGAGGTTTGTAAGCTATAATCTGTTACTGTTAATAAGCTTAACTTAACGCCTCTTAAGATAACATAACAACACCGCACAGTACCATAAAACCCATCCAGAATTGCAAGAAAATTAAGTGGTCCCTGTGTTTTAAGATGTTCCGGGATTTTTAATAAGTCAGAATCGCTTCCCTTCTGAGTTCACCACCGTACCCCGTAAAGAATAAGCAAGTACTGTGCTCAATAGTCAAGTATTAAATACTATATAATCTAAATATTTTCTTATAATCTTACTTGAGCAATTTGTTCGAATCTTCCAAACCATTCCCATTTCCCAAACAAATGTGTCACTTGAATTTAGATCCGTAGTACAAATTTGTTCTATGAAAAGCAATGAAAGAATTGCTAAGAGTGTTCATAAATCTTACCTGAGCAATTTGATCGAATCTTCCAAACAATTCGTTGAGTGTTTTCACTAGGTCTGACGCGCTGAGCCGTTCAGACAGCGGAGTAAAGTTAACGATGTCAGCGTACAGGATGCTAACATTGTTGTACCTTTGAACGTGCATTTCATGGAAGCGGGTTTGTTTGGAACTGTCTACACAGGCGTCGGCCATCTTGAGCATGATTGAGCGTTTCACCTGTAACAATGAAAGAAAAGGTTACTATTGTAGTAGATTTTAACTTTCATAAACTTCTTTCCATGTAGTATGTGATGTGAAAATGAACGGTCTGTATTTGTGGATATACACATCTGCAATTTACATCCTCAGGAATTTTTATTTTGCTATCGACACTAAATATCGACACTAATGAGGTCAATGTGCGTCCACCACAATAATTTACTTAGTACTTCGTGGCAATAGGAAATATGCTCTGTACCCTACTTATAATTGGCTTAAAAAATCGCCAAGAACAACTTAAAGTTGCATATTCCTATAATTTTGAAAACCTACCTACATGTATTTGATTTCATAATATTTATGCTATTTATTAACCTGGTTAAGATATTCCTAATCTCTTTAAAAATAAAAATACCTAAATAATCTTCAGAGAAGATACATTGTCATGTCCCCAAATCGTGAGCGCATCTCATCAGTTTCCGCAAACAATAACACACTTTCCTTATTATCTGTGACTCATTATTTTATGACGTATAGGCAGAAACAGTCGGATTACGTGTCTATCAAAACTGTTAATTCAAACTATGTTCATACTTTATATACTTATTACATCAAATTTATCCAAAGTAAATAAAAATTATACGAAACTAAATCGTATACACAAACATGTTAATAAGGTTTGAACTGTCACCCTCATTATCAGTCTCTCGTAGTCCACTGCTTAACATAGCCTGTCCCATTGCACGTCACTTGGATACCTTGATATCCTCGACTTCTCGAATCCAGATCTTGTTAACTATATTGCGAGAGATGTCACTTCACCGGGTCTGTGGGCGTCCTACACTCGCTGTCTCCACTCAAGAATACTTACTCCAACGAGTATCAGTTCTGCGGCTAATATGGTCAGCCAACTTCAGCTTGCTAATCCTGTGGGCTATGTCGATGATCTCAGTTAGAAGTGGTCCACTTCGTTCCTGATAAGATCTCTTAGAGAAATATCGAGCATAGGCTATTCCATACATTGTTGACGAGCCGTACCGTAAGCATCCAAATTTCAGTTCCATATGTCTTTATGGAATATGTAGGACATTCTAGTCGTAAGAGGTGACTATTATAGGAAATTATACAGGACAAGATCATTCAAGGAAAAGGAAAACTGGCCATCATGCCAGTATGGTATAAGTAGTAGGCAAAATCCTCCTTGCTAAAGAGTTGACTATGTCCAGCAGTAGACTTTTAAAGGCTTATGATGTTTCTTTTTTTGGTATAGTAATAATTTTCGGACATCTAACACACAACGCCATCTAGTCCCAAGTTAAGCAGAGCTTGTGTTATGGATACTAGACAACTGATATGAATACATAAATACTTTTTTGGTAAATATATACATATTATACGTGGAAAAGAAGAAAACTTCGAATCAAACATTTGCAGATCATACAAATATTTGGCTCGACTCGGAAATCGAACCCGAGATCTCAAGCACAGCAGTCGCTTACGCTACCACTTGCGTCACCGGGTAGTTTAGGTATTTCCCAAGCAAATATGACACCAGAGTTTAGTCTCGTAGTACACATTTGCTTTATGAAAGGCAATGAACGAATTGCGTAGTGTGCCAATTTATCTACATAATTAAAAATAATTCACCGAAATGTATGTATAAATTCGATTATTCTTTTTTATATTTATGCTATAGCCAGAATAGCCAGTTTTGTAAAGAAAAAATGTAAAGGAAACCAGTAGTGTTAAATCTTCTTAGTCCACGACTGTACAGTAACCATGCGAAGCTGAACCGTACATGAATACTAAAACAAGAATTTTCTGTAAAAAAAAGAGTCAGACTCGCGTAGGAAGGGTGCTGTACCATTCTTGAAACTTTTCAAGCGTACCTGTTGCGCTTATTAATATCGAGCAAAAACGAGCAAAAACTCATTTTGCTGTATGGGAGCCCCTTCAAATATTTATTTTATTCAGCTTTCTAGTATATGTTGATATAGCGGAAATAGAAATACATCATCTCTGAAAATTCCAACTGTGTAAGAAATTTGCCGGGTCAGGTAGTATGGAATAAAATAAACCAACAAGCCTTTGTTTAGCGCCTGTCGGAATTGTGTGGTCAATACGTATTTCTACATAATTACATTAGAGTTCTAAAAGGTAATGATGTTTTTTTCACTCTATTGGGCGCTTGAACACTTGTTGTCACAACTTGAAAAACATATTTACTTTCATGAGAAGTAATCGCATAGACGTATTCAATGAACATCAAAGAAATAGTAATAATGTAACCGTATACTTATGACTTTGAATCACGTTTTATAACGAACCTTTGACAAAAATGTCATTTTTGTTAACATTCATCATGAAATTTATAAATAAATACATTAGAAATATTTTTTATGACTAAGGTGGCTGACGAGATGACGGATCATTAATAATCTCTAATACTTAGGAGTAACAAGCGCTTTACCGGCGTTTGAAACAGAAATATTTTTTTTTACTACGATACAATTCAAAAAAATATTTGATCCGGTAGAATGTAATGTTGAATTGTTGAACGAAAAAATAATTATTGCCTACTGATAATATAAAAATATCAATATCTAGCAATATTTGTGTGACGGAAAGAGGTAATGGTTTGTCAATACCAGGAATGATTACAAACCAGCAAAATGTTGGTCTGTTCACTAACCACCTATTACCGACACCCTCATTGACATGATTCAATTCTTGCCATAGTCATATTTGACACACAAACTTGACCTAGATGGCATCAGCTGCCATGATTCCTTGGAAAATTAACGAAATAACAAAAGGGAGATCGTTTTTTGTTTTTCCGAAAGACGGTCCCCATTTCATGTCATCCACATTTTTTATATTTTTTATCATTAATTCCATCACGACGAAGACTTGAAGACTTGGAAGACTTAGAATTGAAGACATTAAATACTTGACATTGGCAGAAATAGCTGATCCGGCTGGTTGCCATATCATCAAAAGAAGAAGAACGAAATAACAAAAGGGAGATCGTTTTTTGTTTTTGCGAAAGACGGTCCCCATTCCATGTCATCCACATTTTTAAATTTTTTTATCATTAATTCCATCAGGACGAAGACTTGAATACTCGAAGACTTAGAATTGAAGACTTGAAATACTTGACATTGGCAGAAATAGCTGATCCGGCTGATTGCCATATCATCGAAAGAAGAAATAACAAAAAATAAGGATAAAGATGTCATAGCACGCAATAAATATTAAAAACCCAATGTTTAGTAGTGAAGGAAAAATAATAATGATGATGCATATTCCTTTTAAAATTGATTGACGTTTATGATTTTATTTTATTGAGTGTAAATGTATTTGAGTTATTTAATTTATTATTTATCCATTTTTTTCAGTTATAACTTAGATTTTTATGTATTTAGATAAATTATTTATTATCTAATTTCAGACATACAAATTGGATTATTCCACTGATAACAATTACAGCCAGGTACAATGTTTATTTTATGAAACGAAACTTAGACAATTGTTTTTATTACACATTAATTAAAAACAAAGACGACTTAGTAACTAAAAAAGTTTAGAAGGTTTACTTTAAACCACGTTTTTTTAATTTCCTTGAATATTCTTAATAATAACCGTGAATCTAAAGAGGATGCAGAAAACTTATCCTGATAAACCCAACACACATAAAAGGTTTCCATAAACGTTCTGAAATATGACGAACAGATAATGACATATGTTTTTCTGTAAAACAAAAACATAACAAACGGAAAACACATAAACGTTGCAAAGTGTCACATATCTGAATCATGTTTGAGCCACGCAAGAGTTCACAACAAGTGATGATGATTAAGGCCGGATTCACCAAGAAGGCGTGGTGATGCATAGGTACGCGGCCGTCTGGTGGTTTCAGTGGCGTCACTATGACGTACGTATTGTGTTCAAATTGAGGCCAATGTGATATATGTCAGTTTTAATAAATATGTATTTTTCTGCAGTTAAATGGAGGATATTGGAGAAGAAAAGGAGGTAATTATGTAATGTGCATGAAGTACAATAATATTGCTAGTTTTTACTTCTTACTCGCCTTCATTATTCCTAAGATTATTTTGGGATTGACTGGCTGACTAGTTCTACTGGTAGTTTTAATTAAATTAATTCGAAAGATAAACTAGTTGTCTATATATGTTGTAGTATATATGAGGGAATTAACTTCAAAACAACGATTGTCGTAGTTGTTCATGACATCATGGACACCCCCATCAGCGGAGGGGTCACAAGTCCGTTGCCGGCCTTTGGGGGCCTCCGGTATCGTCACTCACTCGGTGAAACACAGCGCAAACGGTGTGTTTACACTGGTTTTCTGCATGGTCGTGGTATCACTCCGGTCAAGCCGGCCCATTTATGCCGAAGCGTGGCTCTCCTATGGTAAAAATAGCGATCTATCTTCAACTGAAAATAGTTTATTGTCAACGGCCCTTAATGATTTACGCAAATTAACAATAGTCCGGTGGCTTTTCAATATAATGTGTAAGCGTAAATTAAACATTGCCAAAATGCCATGCCCCATAACCAAAGAACCACCGCAAGTAAACTGGCTTTCAAATTAAAAAAAACAGCGCTAATCGGTCCATCTGTTTGAAAGCTACGATGCCATAGACAGATACACACACACAGATAGACATCGAGGTGAAACTTATAATACACCTCATTTTGCGTGGTGGTTAAAAAAATAAACAGATTTGTTAGCTTCGTGATAATTTGTTTCTGTAGCTTATCTGATTTCGTAGAAGCTATGATAAGGGCTTTTGACCTAAATAACCCAATGACTTCCTATGTCAACGTCCGGTCTGAATTCTTATCAATCCACAGTTGGACATAGACCTTTCCGTAGAAAAGATACTTATGCAGACAGAGCTTGTCGACGTAAGCAATTTTTAGGGTTCCGTACCCAAATGGTAAAAGAGGACCCTATTACTAAGACTTCGCTGTACGTCTACCCATCCGTCATTAACGAGACTGTATCTCATGAACCATGGTAGTTAGACAGTTAAAATTTTCAGAGATGATGTATTTCTGTTGCCGCTATAACAACAAATACTAAAAACAAAATTAAATAAATATTTAAGGGAGCTCCCGTACAAAAAACGTTAACGTTTTTTTGCTAGTTTTCGCTCGATATTGATAACGGCAACAGGTAGACGCTTGAAATGTATGGACAATGGTAAGGAAACCTTCCAGCGCGAAAGAAAGGGCTTTTAGTAAGAGATTTTTATAATACATATGCAACTACGTCTTAATAATAAATGCTTAAGTATGTACCGTTTCATAAGTTGTGCGACGTGTGTCTGACGTCAACGAACGGTCATCGCAGATATCACGACCTGTCCTACTTTCACAGTACAGTGATAATTGCAATGCCGTTTTTAATCTCAAGGACAAACTTCAGTCGGTCAGTAAGAGAAATTCGCATTACTTAACTATTGATTGAATAACAGATTAAAAAGAGATCAGGGAGTCTAGAGTTTAGTGAAGTCACAATGAAGCTTAACACTTGAAGCTCCTAGTTGAGAACGTATTGACAGGTGATAAAGTGTTCTAACGATTCTATAATCGATAAAATAATCGATACTTTTATGAGTTAGCATGACATATATTACTGGAAACGGTAAATTGGTTTACATGCCTATTCCTCAAAAACTTCTGCATGAATTAAGATCAAACTTTGACACGATATGCAAATCACTTCAAATAATGTTTTTCTTTATTTTTCGCGTCATTTTTTTTCTTATGATTTAATTTAAAACATGCCATACGGAAACGTGTCAGAATAAGGTCTCTTTCTCATAATATAAATCGATAAATTGTAAAAAAACAAAATTTAAATGAAATCAATTAAGGCTGATTATTATCTTTATATTTCCTTAGTACTACGGAGATACCTAGCGAGCTGGGAAATCTCGATCATGACGAAATATGTTGAAATCTACATTGCTTAGTTTCTTGTGTATACCGAAAATCAACTCATAAAATCCTTTGTGAGGATCAGGAAATAAATTAAGGATTTATAGAAACACGGCAGAATTTTATATTTTCAATCCATACAGATATTACAAACTACATTTATTAAAATATAAATTTTAGAGAATATTCCGCACTTCTTTGGGTGTCCATAGATAAGATAAATTAATAGTGTGTTGACGGGTTAAGAATATGAAGTGTATCCACCCCTATCCATCACTCTAAAGACAAGAAAAGTTTTTTTTTACGTGTGGAAACCCCCACGGGCCTTCACCCCACCCGGGTTTGCAGCGGGGCGGTGTCTCGGAATCGAACCGACTAAAGCCACACGGTGTGCCACTCTGCGACTGAGACGGGAGGGATCCAGGAACCGCTTTTTTAAGCCATCCGGACTCCTCCTAGTAGACTTGAAACAAACCCTATTCCAACTTTTCTAGCCAGTGTTATGTTATAGGCCAAAACCTTCTTTATATAGAAGGGTTATATCCGCAGTATACTGCTAAAGGCAAGTCATATGTTGATGATCGTTATCGATTATATAAAAAATATAAATATTTTCTTCCACACAATAAACATGCAATAGGAAGGGCACCAATACACCGGAAAAATCTCATGTTGCCGGTTTATATTTTAGATTAACAATAAATATCAAACAACGTTCATAAATCGATTGTTAAAATCGTGAGAGTGGGATCAATTTATATCATTTACACACGTAAACGGTCGTGAAAATCGAATACTTCCGTTGGAGCATTAAGAATGAAGGTCTAAATCAATCATTCAATATTTCAAATATTAAAACATTNCCCACTGTACAATAAAGTAATCAGTTGGAGCACGGGAATTCCCCTATATAATCCCCGTGCTTCACCCAGGTGGAAATTTTAGGTGAAACATGGGTCTTTACCCTAAATGTTTTTATGTTTCTTGTAGAAACTAATAGTAATGTTCTTTGTTACCTATTCTTTGCCTTCATTTTTAGTTTCATCAACAGCCTTCTTAAGTCCACTGCTGTAGCTTCCTCATAGATTTTACGTTTTAATTTTAGTTTAAAATGATTTAAATAATTAGATAACGATGTAGTGGAGGATTCTTTGGACGCTAAATTTTTTTATTATGTAAATATTATTATTTCCTAGTATCTTAATTTTATTTTAATAAAGTCACAAATTGTTTATTCAGATAACTAATTCAAGTGTGAAAAACATTGATATAAGCGATATAAATAAATGTCAAGATAGGATTGTCTGATAGAGTATAATTTTGCATCGTTATTTTATTATTTTACAAAGAATTATTTAAACACCAATGCAAATTACAATATTGCTTACTTTCAGAAACAAAATTTCTATAAATGATTAATAAGATATTAAAGATGAATGTTGATATTTTGAAACACCTTCCGTGTCCCACTGTGAATCTTCCGATACGGAAGGCAACTATGAAACTTCACAGATGAAATGTTATTGAAGAAACAATTGAAACAAAAGGATGCGTTGATTCATGTGACGATAAAGAATTTCCATATCGCCATACAGGATTGGCAGTTACTCTGTAATTCAGTGTGTATTATGGCACTGTAGTATGGATGTCTCCGCTGCGCGGTAAGTGGAAATGTTCACAATATTTTAAAACCGGGATTGAAACTTTCACATTAGGTAGAAAAACTACTACTTTTGCTAGTTTATTTTTTCAACTAGTTATTTGCTATATATAAAGCGGCGGTATTAATTTTCAGATTCTGATACTGAGCTTTACTGGTTTACAAAGAGAAGAAAAACCCGTTGTTTAATTAGCAACTAAATTGATGTACAGTAATTATAAATAATAAATATTTAGGATATCTAATACACAACGCCATCTAGTCTCAAGCAAAAACATACATATTATACATAGAAAATACCGAAACTCCGAAACAAATATTTGCAGATCATACAAACATTTGGTTTAACCCGGGAATTGAACTAGAAACATCAAGCACTCAGTCGCACACGCTGCCACTACGCCACCGAGGCCGTTAAATTATTTTGAGTAACTAAATTAAACCTTTCGCGTGTCATGACATAATAACTATTTGTGATCGCGTTATTTCCCGTGGAAATAATAATTATATTTGGAGTAACTTCAGGTAACTACTAAGAAATGTAATATTGTTACAAGCAATATTGTTTTCGGTAAAGACAAGACATACGCCCGATGTTCGAGAACGTTCCCCAAAATAAATACCCATGATAGCTTGATAATAGAACATTTTTTTATGTGTTTTTCCTCACTATGATCAAAGGCATAATTGGTACTGTCGTGTGTCTTTGCTTTCGAAACTGTTATCGTGACGTATATATATGCGGTAAAGGATGTATGGGATGGCTCATCAATACGTCACAAAACTTTTCTTTTCAATAAGGCTCATTGCTACGTGCCTCGATGCTTGTACGACGAACCAATATGTCTCGTTCACGTCATCATAACGGTGCGGCATCAGCGGCCTCGAAACAGATATGACGGACGGACGGAATAAATCAAGAATTGTGTCCAAGCCAAAAATAGCTTGTCAAAGTGAATGGACACGAATGCATTAGAATACGGTTATGGAAGTACAGTTTTGTAAAATCTTGAGGAAATCACAGTTTCAATAATACTGACAACGAGGAAAAACTTTTAAAGTAAATACTAAAAATATAAATCTAGACTACAAATATTCTTAAAAATTTCTCGGTTTTTTTTTATGGAGTTTACCGCGGCCCATGGTCACCTGTAACTGAAGAGAGGTCAAGTCTAAGGGTTTTTTTCATTACTGAATCATTAAGGGAGAGTAAGATAGAGTTCATAAAGAGTTTCTTACCGCCTTGACCACACATACCTCCACCCCAGGTGTAGTCAATGTGATAAGAAATTGTATTGTTGTAGAACCTAAATTGAGAATCTGTTATCATTGCTGTGAGCTACGTTTTTCGCGATAAAACTCAAAATATGAATAAAAATTGTTTTTACTTCAACTATTTCATAAACATTAATGAACTAAAACATCAATAGAATTCAGTAACGCCTTATATCATGCAATTTAAAACGCCATGGCCAATTTTTAAAGCCACGTGTTATAGATTATTTGGTTTCGGTGCCTTTTGTTCTTCATCACCGTGTTGTTTTGTTATTGAGTTCAACAAAACTTCTTTCTATTCAAAGTATAATTTTTACATTATCAACTATCTCGCAGTCAATGCTACTGAACGTTTTCGGTGCCATATTGGTGACAAAAAAGACTTGCTTCATTGTTGACGTTTCATTTTCTATTGTAAATGTTTCCTGTCTGAAAACTTCACAATAGACATGCGAAATTTTGATAGGTTAAATAAAAAATCTTAAACTCTTAGTTTCAGGGTCAAGGTACTAAGACTGTGTGAAGCAATTTCCAAAGAATTTTTTGTAACTGTGTGTTATAACTGTGTGTGGAGAATCCTTTTACGTAATTTGAAACATAATACCTGTCATGTCAGGGCCATTAATTTTTGACGTCATCTAATTTATTTATAAATATCCTGACAAGCGGCAATAAGCTCGCTACCTATCATGTGCGAAAAGGAGGCATACCATCATGCTAAAGCAATATACAACAACAATAGTATAGATTAAATATTAAAGAAGCGTATAAAGTAAGGTTTTTAAACAATATGGTTTTTATGAAGCTCTAGAGATCTAGTATATGTTTTAAGTTAATGGCCAATAAAATATTTCATGACGAATATTTTTATTGAAAGTCAATCGAAACGTAATCTCTAACAGACGTTGATAGCACTTTATCAATTAATAATTTATTAATTTTTTTTTCTTTGAAAAAGACAACTCCCGCATTAGGAATATAAATTCTTGTGTCGCGGGGATCTTTACAAACATACATGAAACGGACACAAAGTACACCCAGACTTAGAACAACAATTTATGGATCACACAAAGTGTTGTCTCATGTAGGATTTGAAACCACTGAAACCACTAGGCCAACCGTGTAGTCGTAAATTGTCTAACATATTATGTCAGAAGCTTTCTAAATTTATTAGACAAGTTCTGCTTAAAAACTAAAGCTGAAATATATCCGTTGTGACCATCATTATTTTTTAACCTTTCAAAATCGGAAATATTTTAAAAGATATCTACATTTAAAAGGACAACGAAAAAAGAAATGTGTAAAAAACCCGCGATAGACGAAATACCGAACGTATGTCACGAGTGACCCGCTTTAGATAACAGTATCAGAACGCTTTCCTGACATAGTTTAATTCAGAAAAATAGCAAACATTTTAGAGTTACTGCTGAAAGTGATAATTTTTGTATTTATTTGGAAGTGCCGAATTGTATTTGGGCCAGAAACATCAAATTGACGTGTACAGTAGAGTGTACAGTACGTAGCTGCACCTCGCGGTGTGCGGTAGGCTATGCCTAGGCACAATAACAACCGATTGTAACATCGCGTGGAGCATCTGCTATCTAGTTATGCATATAAACCTACAATTGAATAACTCTGTCTATTACAAAGTAATTTCTGCCTACTCTTTTTAAAAGGATTCTGCTTATGTGCTATGCTTTCCATCAGGCAATGCAGAGTCATTTTAGCGGTTAAAACATTAACGAAAACTAAGCATAAATATACTGTTTCCACTTCTACGCTATATATTTACAATGTAATATGCTTCTTACTTGATGTCACACGTCTTTTCAAAATCTTAATTATCATGTTTAAACACAGACATTTAAAAAATTAGTTGTGGAGATGAAGGCAAACTTAGAAGGTAATACTATTATCTTAGACTATTTAGAACAATTTAAAGGGATATATATACTATAAATTCAAAGAGTTTTTTCAAAACACTATTAGCGATAAATTGAAATCCTTAGAATCAAGAAAAAAAGTTTTGGTCTATGACAATTGTAAATTAATAGGCTCTAAATGGTTTAAGGTATCACCCTTCAAAGTTTGCACACTCTGTATATTCATCATGCGGAACCCACAGGGCCAGTGTTTATTAAACTCGAGCAGACACTGTGATAAGGTTTCAGCTATATTTAACAAGTGTTATCGTCAAAACATTGAATAATACTGTTTTTTGTTGTCGTCAGCGATTTGCTATCATAATATTGTCATTGTTCATTGAAAATATATCTACATATATTTTCAATTAACGATACTTACCCAATCATCGAGGGTAAGCAACGATGGCGCGGTCAGTACCTGGATGGGTGACCGCTGGTGGCATGTTACCATGAGCGTCTCCGTGATTCGGAGGTCACTTTAAGCAGTCGGTCCCGGTTGTTACCATACGATAACATTCGTGAAGCTTAGTCGGAGGCCTTCGGGCGGCTTAAAAACATCCAACGGCAAGATTTACGTAGTCACAACGTATTCTTGCCAGTCCCCAACCCGCACTTGGCCAGCGTGAGGACGTATGGCCTTAACCCTCTCCTGAGAGGAGACCCGAGCCCAGCAGTGGGACATTATGGGTTGTTGTTTGTTTGTTTTTTTTTTTCATTGAAAATATATCTACATACATACCTACACTATTTTACAAATATGTATATAAATTTATTTCATGGAGTTATAAGAAGGCAGATGGATCTTAAAATTTTTGTTATTGTAATGATAATAACTTGAGGCATTTAAATAACACATCTGCCTGAAGCTAGGCAACACATATACTGAGCATACCCTTTGCTATTTAAAAAAAACAAAAGTTTTATACTAAATTGCTAAATTTATTAATCGATTTATAGCACATAAGTTTCATGGAATCTGCTAAGAGTGTAATCAAAATTCAGCCATTGAGCTATAAAATACAAAAAGTATTTTCAAATTCATCTAGTAATTTGATATATTAAATACACGTCGATACTGAGCATTCTAATCAATCATATTCAGATGAAAATTAACACACAGTCAATCTTTAGGCGTTAAGAACACTTTAAATCAACGTTTAAAGCATTTAAGAGCAACGTCTCTACGAGTGAACTTTTCTCTCAAACTGAGACAAAACTAGTACTTCCTTTGACGAACTGTGGTTGCGGGACTACGTGACGAAATACAAGTATCGGTATTGCATATAATCAGCTTTATATAACGCCATGGTAAACGAATAAGATACACGAGAGCCTGTAGTTAAAGTTGTGGTTAACGGTGAAGATCGTTTTGTTATGGAATTGAGGGCAAACGAGCAGTCGTATCGCCTGATGGTAAGCGATTACCGCCGCCCATGGATACTTGCAACAACAGAGGCGTCATAAGTGCCTTGCCTCCCTTTGGGGGATGGGGAAGGGGATACGGAAGTGGCTAAACAACTAAGTAACTGTCACTGATCGCGGGTATGGTTCGGAATATGAATATTAAAGTTTATACAATTTCTATGTTCAATATATATGTATATATAATTACAACACTGAATGTCTATAGAAGTTGTTTATTAGTATATTTTTAAGGGATAGGAGCAGACGGTTCGCCTGATGGCAAGCGAATACCGCCGTCCATGGACACCCGCAACACCAGAGGCGTTACAATTGCGTTGCCGGGCTTTTAAGAAGGAGTACGCTGTTTCTTGAAAGTTTGAAGTTCTTATTGGTAATACCATACATAGTTTTGTTGTGCGAGGCAGAATGTTTCTAAAGAAGCGCACAGTTGCAGATTACTAACAATCTAAATGATGGGGATGAAACTGCCGTCACATAGGACGACGTTTAGCTTGAATCCATATTTATGGTGTAAAGATTATTTATCCATTTATTTTTTGATGTTGTGTGGCATAATTAAGTACGAAATTCATTAGGATTATTGTCAAGAGAATAATAATTGAAAAATGAAATAAACCTTTGTATAAAATGCACATTTATGATTACTCCTTCATATGTATATGTACCTACACTACTTTGGCATCAGGTTGTAATGACCTACCATGTTAGGTATACTAAGTAAGTTGTAACATAAATACGCTTCATACTTACTCAAATATTCATTCGCGTGACTCGGCAAAGCGTTGGGGAAGATTATAGAAGGTTTGATGCACGATAACATTGTTCACGGACTAAAAGTTTTCACACAACTAAATATGCAAACAACTATAAATGGCTAGCCTTCCTACTGAATATGAACGCTAGCCTACTTTTGATTCTGAACTTCTGAAGAAATAGCTGTTTGAAGTTTTTAATAAAACAAACGTAGATTCTCGTTCGACGTGAATAGTTCTATATAACTAGTAAACATTTGTATATTCCAAATTACGAAACTGTCGTAAACAGACTTTTGTTTGACTAAGACAAGATGATTCGTATAGGTTGATCGTAAATTTAAAACATACACATACCTTCTTAGCCGACTACGGCAACAACAATCTAAGCATATTCTACCGTGATGTTTAAACTGTTGAATAGATTTAAAGAATGAGGAGTAAATAGATTCGTAATATCGACCCGAGTCACAAAAATTACACAAGCTGTATCAAAAGCTTTTACCTAATCAAGTTATAGTTTTTTTTTTCTTGTTTTGGGATACTTTTATTTTTACTATATATGTCTATGGGAAATGGTGGCTTAGAGTCAAGACACCCGTCTACTCTTTTGCTTCCTTGTACTATAAAAGAGGTCCGGTAATAGAACTGGGAGGCAAACCACTCCAACCTGTTGAAACTGTTGCGAACACGCCGTATGACATTTACATTAATAAGATCTATTTCATATTCTTCTCATCCACTTTTTTTTCATGATATTTCAAGCTATTTTATCTAACCTCTGAAGTTCCCATCAGAATGTAATGGGTTACCCACTATTTTATGAGTGAGACATTTATTGTAGAATCTGTAAGTACAACTTTTTCTGACGGTGACAAAGTGCAAAACGTTCTGTAAAACGTGTGCTGATTCTCTTAGGTGAACTAAACAAATTTTAAATAAATTTCAAACACCTGGGTATATCAAAAAAACTGTTGAATCCTCCATAAATTACTTAGTGTTATCGCAAGTCTCTATAAATAACTTAATGTTATGACAAGAGACGCTTTGGTGTTGAGTGAAATAAAAAGTAAGAAAGAATTCTTTGTAATATATTCGACAATTAGATGTGCTCACAATAAACTTGACTGTTGAACAGCACAGACAGAGACGTGTATCATTTTCCTCTCCGTCGATAATCCCAAAAAATACAAAACTTTATTGTAAGGAAACTCCTTCACAAACGAGCTTGCTTCGAAACAAATAGATTAGTTAAAAATGAGTCCGTAAATTAAAAAATGGCTTTTAGAACTACCTCTGACTAGAACAGCAGGTTCATGAAATAGTTCGTTAGATCAATTTTAACTGGGGTGAATTAAGTTTACTTAATATTTTAAGTATTTGTATCTTATGTTTCATGACCAGTGACATAGTTGTCTAATGTTTACTAAAAATGTATTGAGTTCACGATAGAGAGTTTAGAAAGAGGAGCCGTTCAAATGGGAAAACTTCATATTATTTAATGGCTTATAACACTTTTTACATGTTCCTATTAATTTCAGTTAACATATTCATAATATGGTTTATATTTTTAAGGTCCAAGTAGGTGTCCTTCCTTCATTATGTTTTATGTATATTTAAATTTACTGTATATAACGAGGCGCACTAAGTAAACAAAAGCCGTTAATTAAAACGCTCAGGTGATGCCGAAAGGCTTATCCCCTTTTATATAAGCGGGATTTATATAGTTATAGTATATAGTCGGTTTAGTATGATGCTGTCCACTTCTACATAAACTCTGTAACATATCAACAAATAACCATTACATTTCTAAGTAGTTTGTAATAACCATTATGCAACAACAATAATATGAAAATTAATTTCTGAAAATAGCGGATCTGAATATTTTGTAAAAAGAAAACACCACATGCTCCTGAATTCCTAAGAAGCCCGAGATATGAAGGGTTTTCTGGGTCATGAACAAAAAACAGGTGTACAAGATAGTAATGGTATATGTGATAGGTAACGATAATAATAAAAAATTAAGAAATCAATAATAAACAACGAAATATAAGCAGTTTAAGTTGAACGACTGATTTATAATAATGGCCTTGTATGGAGCCCTGTTCCTTGCAAGGCCATTTGGAAGAGCGAATTACTAAACACAAAACAAAAAAGCAATTAGTATTGTGTCATCATTTTTGACAGAAAATGAGGAGGTTTACCGTAAAAAGGTAGGCACAGTTTTACTAGTAAGCGACTAATAATCTAAACAAACACAAATAGATAAAAGTAAACTTCTGATTATTATCATTCTAGCATACCTACTATTTGTGCGACTGAATACTTGCTCCCAAAATACAGGCCTCTAGCCTAGTTAGGATTTCAGTGTCAATACATCTAGTCCTAAATAACTATATCTGTCTGTCTATCTGTTGATTGTAGATCTGTACATTTTGCCGTGAAAGCTGCTAAATAGCGGCACCGATTCAATGAAATTTGACATAGAGATACTCGAGGAAGAACATTGGCTACTCTTAATAGCACTCGATAGCCGACATACAAGCGGGCAAAAGTCTGTAGTCAATATGTTAAAAACATTCTGTACCTAACTTTAAAACATTAATGTAAGAAAGTTATGTGTCGTATACTTTATACTTTTCTAATTATGCTACAACATTATTAGCCGATATCGGAACTGAACGGCCAGAATTGTAGTTTTTATAGTAGTTACTGCTAGTAGTCGATATCAAGGTAACTGTAGAAACCATTACTACGACTAACTACACGTAGGGCTTTTTTTACGTGTTTGCGGCGGGGCGGTGTGTCGGAATCGAACCGACTAAAACCACACGGTGTGCCACTCTGCGCCTGAGACGGGAGAGATCCGGGAACCGCTTTCTTACGCCATCCGGAACACGGCGTAGGGTAGAGCCAACGTTGGCTTTTCTGAATATAACTTAGAAACAATGGAATTTCATACAATAGGCAAGTATCCTCGCTCGCAAGGATGCTCTTTAATTCCTACTACTATATTACTGCAGTTGTTATGCGGGCTCCAGTTATCATGCTTATCCGAGTAAAGAAATGCTAAAGGCTCTTTACCTTTGCCGTTATCTCAGTGTCAGCCATAGAACAAAGAATATTACTCCTTTTTCTGTGTGATCAGATTTTTATCGCTTTCGTTTATTAAGGCTGCATATCATTTACATTTCGTAAAACGCTACATGTTCAAATACACATAAAAGCATTACCCGTATTGTTATTAAACAATTTGTGCAACTAAAGATTATTCTGATAAAAGGTATCTCGCCCCACTATCTTAGTCTATTACAAAAAGAAATATATGTCAGAATGGTTATAAACGTTTTAGTGATATGATATCTAAGATAACAGTGTTGTGGTTTGACCGGGTTAAGTGGGTACATTACGTGCTAGATAATAAATAAAATATTTGCATAGTAGTGAAGTAACACATGTAATTAAAATAAAAGTTCTCGCGCCGCGGTGTCTGTTACCAAACTCCTCTGAAACGGTTGGACCGACTTAATGAAATTGTGTGTGCATATCGGTTGACCGGACCCACCTCTAAATATTTTTTTTTGTTTTTATGGCCAACAACCTTTGGCGGTTCAGCTAGTATATTATATTATTTCCGAATTTGACGGTGCAAGCGAATACTATGTCTTGTTTTCGCGAATACGAATGTAGACTAAGTTTAATTGTCATTTTCTTACTCTAGTATATAGATAAAAAACTTATCAATTGTATATATAAAAATATATTATAGATAAAAAATTATCTTTCAACTTTTATTTTTAATATCAAACACATTAAAATAATCAATCAAAACAGTAGAATAATCACTTCAATTTGGATACCAATGCTAGTTAATGTGAGCCTAATATTGCCGAATGCGAATTTAACATCACTAGTGCATAGGTACTTCATAATTTTTTTTACCCACCTGTGCTTAGAGGGTCACTTTTTTCTTGTGTTTGTCCTGGGACAATTTGTAGTCAAAATGTCTTGTGGTTCTCTAAGTACATCTAGTCGTAGAAGTTAATATAGAACACGCAACAATATATAGTTATACACGAACACAAGGAGAAAAATATAACTGTTTCAGATTTTACCGTTCACTTGTGTTTTCACATTGCTTCTTCGGATTTCAGTATTCTGTGTCAATGTTAGTATTTGGCAATTCACATATTTAGGACATAATAAATAAACACTGAAATCAATGCTCAAAGATAATATATTTAGAATAAAATTTTGGCTATCAATAATAATGATAGATGATTCTACTTAAATGAGTGTTTCTTTGGTGTCTACTAAGAATTACTAAATAAAAGAAGAAACTTATATTCTCTTTTTGACTAAGCAGAAGTAGGTATACTTGCTTTTCTCCTCAAATAAGAAGAATAAGTACGTTGTGAAAGGCCCCTCAAAGTCGGCTTATTTACACAAATTAATAAAATTTAATCGTCTGTTTGTAATATTAAAATAACCCCTTTTTAATAAATGAATATGTAGGTATACACAATCAATCAATCAATCATCAGCCTATCGCAGTCCACTGCTGGACATAGGCCTCTCCAATTTCACGCCACTTAGTTCGATCTATGGCTTCTCGCATCCAGCTCCTGCCAGCCGTCTTGCGCAAATCATCGCTCCACCTGGCTTGTGGACGTCCTACACTACGTTTGCCGAGACGCGGTCTCCACTCAAGAACTCGTTTACCCCAACGGTTATCGGTTCTTCGGNGACGCTGCTGCCCATCACCGGCCTTTTGTATTTAGTTACGCCTTTTAGGACGGATATACCGCCATCGGTCGGTCGCCAGGTATACACATATACCAGAATAACATTTTTTTCAATTTTTGTCTGTCAGACAGTTTGTAACCCTGGGGCGGCTGGATCAATTTCGACGAGTCTTTCACGAGCAGATAGCTGATAAAATAAGGAGTAACTTAGGGTCCTTTTTTAGACTAACTTTGCTCCGCAGCTCTGCCCGCGGTTACAACGACGAACGCGGGTAACACAGCTACTACTACATATTATTAGAAAACGAACGCTATTAAACAAACTATGCAATAAGACCGTTATTGAAAGATCGGTAGGCAATCAAAAAATTACATTTAAATACCCTATTTATTTTTGGTTGTTACTATTTAAAGTCTCTTCCAATTACATTAAGTTTATAACTAATCCAAATTATTTTTCAAATAAGTATTCAAGACCTCTATTGAATTTTCCTAATCTATCTTCAAGTAACATAAACTTTTCTTTCTAAAAATATCTCACTATAAATAGAATCGAGAAGGTACGTGTAACGGTTCAAAAGAACCTAAGCGAAGCCTTTCTTATCTCAGTTATCGTTCAAACCCCGTCATCGAGTTGGTTGACACATATTCAAGATGCTGCCAATAGCCTCAGAATTGCGAAAGGTCACCCTGAGCCAAATGAGTACAGCGAAACATTCACCACAGTATGTCAACATACTGTCAATGGATTACATTAATCAGCCTGTATTTCAGCAACGATATAAGTAGGGACGTATTTTGTGGAGATCAGGCTAATTCACCTCCTGAATGCCTTCACCACCAATGACTTAATATCACTTTGGCAAAGTTTGGATTGTAACCTATATAGCTCTTAAAATATAGTTTGGATTCTGTGATAGTTATCAGTTGGGTTATTATAGAACTTACGGAATACATATCAAGAGTGAATTTTAATTTCAATAATTTTATTGCACTTCATTTGTGATAAAACTTTTACTGCCTCGGTGGCACTGTTGATAGTGCGGTGCTGTGCTTGAGGGCTCAGATTGAATTCCCGGGTCGGATGAAATGTTTGTGATTGTGGTTGTGAATGATCTGTAAATATTTGTTTTGGAGTTTGGGTGTTCTTTATGTAAAATATGTATGTATTTACTGCCTTATTGGTCAAGCGGTTGACGTATGCAATTGTCAATCAAGTGGTTTTGAGTTCGAATCCCGGGTCGGGTCAAAAGTGTTATAGAGTTTTTCTGATTATAGAAATAATAACAGGTCGGAGTTCAGAAGTTGGGGTCTGAACCCCCGTGCCCCGGAGAGCACGTAAAGCTGTCGGTCCTGCGCCTGACCTCTCCTCGGTCGTGTCGGTTAACCGTCCCATCGGACTATGAGAGAGGGAACAGAGTGCACCTATGTTTGCTCACACACTTGTGCACTATAATATCTCCTGCGTAGTAGGCTGGTCTCCGTTGAGAGTAGCCGCCGTGGCCGTAATCGGCTAGGAGAACGACATTTACAAAAAAAGAATGCGTGTATTTATATCAGTTACCTAGTACCCATAACACAGGCTCTGCTTAGCCTAGATGGCGTTGTGTGTTAGATGTTCGAAATATTTATTTATTAAAACTGGCAATAGAGAATGAAAATATAGGTGATAAATAAACATAAGTCTGTTCACATTTACTTTGTTGAGTCCGTAACTATCTGTCGCAGAGATCAAAATATATTTAAAGGACTGTAGGAGTATTTAACGGGACATATTTGACGAATATTAATTGACTTAAATATATTTATTTTAAAAATATGATTAGTTCTATTGTACTCTTAATGAATACATTAAGTTGTGCATAGACTAAAACTATAACTAAATAGTTATTTCTGTTGATCGTGTCATGAAAATCTGTTAATATGGTTACCCAGTGTAAGATCATTTTTAAATAAATTTTAACTGTGAATACCTAAAACAGTCATGAGTTAGTCACTATGTTATAGTGACTATATTTACAGGTACATATGCATTTTAAAGAAAACAATGTACACTTTTAAAATATGTTTACAGAATACTTATTGTATTAGAAAAACCTTGAGTTCTTGACTTGTCCTCGCAGCTGCGCAGTAAAACATTGGCCAATAGCTTTGTATGAAGGATATTGCCTTATTCTTATTGTGACCTGTTATCTGTTACTCCATAAAACATTTTTACAAACTTTTGCCCGCGGCTCCGTCCGCGTAGATGTCGGTTATCGCGGTAAAGAATAACTTATGTCCTTCCTCAAGAATCAAATTAAATCCATGCCAAATTTCATTGAAATCGGTGCAGCAGAATAGCCTTGAAAGCATAACAGACGTTCAGACAAGCACAAGTATACCTCTGTCTACCCCTTCTTAAATATTACAGTGAGTGTATCTATGTGTAAGTATAAAGTTTACAAGTATGTATTGGAGTTATTGGGGCTCTATTTTTTCTGTATCCATCATTCTATAATATTTTTCAAGAATATTCTGTTTAATTTTCTTTTAGGAATATACAGATGGCGTAATATAATAAGCCTAAAACGTTACTGAAGTTTCTTGTAATAATTAATTTCAGCATTGATGAATAATAAATCTAGATATTGGTGTCCTACTGTGCGGTACCATAATTGCCCGTGTAAGTTTACTGTCACTGTTTATTTATGTAGTTCTTGTTATTTTTTGAATATCTATCAACTAGGAAAATATCTAGAAACAGGAACGCCTGGCTGCGGTGACGTATAGTATACATACCTAAAAATTCCCGGTCTAAATCAATTGTTGAGTTTTCGGAAGTACACTGGTTTTCGTTTCGAATTCCATCAAATACTCATTTTAGTCATTTCATTCTGATTGAACCGAATATAGTCAAACAAACGCATGTGGTAAGGAAGGCGACGAGTCACATATTGATTCACGCTCTTTTCATAAAGTTTAGAGGGTGCATTGGTTCAAAAATAATTTAGATGATAATTTGTTTCAAAAATGCTTAAGAAAAAGTTATATCAAAGTTTCTAATAAGTGTTTTGGTATTTGTTTTTAAACTTTTTATTGACAATACATTTACATTTCCACTAACTGGTTATTATAAATTTTCCTCTGGCAATTTCCTTAACAGCAAGCGATGTCATCATATTGCCGTTTTCATGAGTCAGGGTACCATCATCAAGGAAGGTTACATACAAGTGACCACTAAACACCTGGAATTTTGTTTTATTTTGTCGAGTGCTTAAGATTAATCTTGATAACTATGGTGAAGCCAGAAGGAACTGCTTTTAATTTGGATCGAAATTGAAACGTACGTTTTTTAATATACTGAACGAACATAAATGAAATTAATGAATTGAAGTTTGTCTGTAATTAATATCAAATTTATATCATGTAATGGTGGCAAACAAGCAAACCGGTTAAACTCATCTTAGTTTGAAGCTAGGTGTCGTTGAAATGTTTATTATTATATTAGTTGAAAAACTCCAAAAATAAATCATCATAGTTTTGAGCCGTACGGACAAAATGGAGAGGAAACCTTACAACTACGTATACAAAGTATGTCAATACAAGAACAAAAACATTTTATACTTATGAAATATAATTTAAATGTAATAAAGAGAGAATAAGACTCTTAGTTAAAACATTGCGTAATGTGCAAATCCTGTATTGTTTACTTTGCGTGAGCTACATTTCACAAAGAAAATTGATGAGTAAAGTAATTCTAAGAAAAATCTCGCGTAATGTGAGAGCAATCACGGAGAATTTGTTAGAGTCACCGAGATAACGGTAGTCAATAACGAGGCCATTCTGATACAAAAGGAAAACAGAAAAACAGTGTTATCCAAAAATAGTTGTACTGAATCTAAATACTTTTATGTGCATAGTGTTTTTTATTGAGTAGGGGATCATATGAGCGACTTCGTACTCTTTGGACACCTCCAGCTCTTAAGCTTGAGATTCTCTAGATAAGTTGCCGGGCTTTGTTCGCCACAGAAATACAACATAAACAGAATAAGAGCTCACCTGCCCAGCTTCGTTTGCACATCTTAAACGTTTTTGCATCACGTGTCATTGATGCTTGGCTATTATGGGCGTAGCGTGATGTTACATAGCCTTCCTCGATAAATGGGTTAGCTAGTACTAAAATATTTTTTCAATTCGAACTACTAGTTTCTAACATTATCTCCTTCAACGCAACAAAGTACAGCATTTTTTTTATTATTATTAAGTGGCAAACTGTACTGATGTCGACAATTCTGCCAATGACAAGTAAGACAGAAATACGTGGGTTCGATGAAAATAAAAATATTAAAATCATATACCTCGGTTTGATACCTCGTTTTGGTGAGAGTCGCAAGGTTTGTAACGACCTGCCTGGGTCTATTTTTCCTGATAAGTTGAACTCTGGAGCCTTTAAGACTAGAGTGAACAGGTTTCTTTTGGATGGGCATGTAACACCTTCGTCTTCATCTATACTTTCCATCAGGTGAGATGGAAGATAAACGCCTATTCCATTACAAAAATAAAAAATAAAAACGGAACCAAAATTATCACTTGACTGAATGTGGGGCTTTTTAATGAGGTTAGTGCACTGAAGCAAACGGACAAGTACAAATAAATAAAATATTTACTAACTAATAATAATAGTTGGCTACATTTAATATTAGATCAAATTCACAAGAATGTGTACCTACCTACCGGCCGCTGTCACCCGAGATGAACGTGGCCTGAAGGATTAGACCTCAGTTCACCAGTCGCATACGCTACCACTGCACCAACGAGGTAGGGAATTTGCATAAAATTTTTATTCGTCCCAATATTATTTTCTAGATTCTTTATTGTCTTCACAATATACTTAAGAGGTATTTTTTTATATAGTGATTATTTAAACCCAGAAAATATTGAATAGAAGTGAAAATTAAGGTAAAGAAATTCAAACTTAAAAAACGCGTCACTATTGGCCGAAACGAAATGTGATGTCGATAATCACTTCAGCGAAATTATCGGAGTCGAAATTCAAACTGTAATCGTGATGTTTGTGAGAAAAATTACCTTCTTCCATGATTTTTAATTGTAATTTAAACTGTAAATAGATATATAGTAACTGAAACACTGAATAGTAAACAACCACGAGATGACAATGACGTCATTGCCTGTGTCAAAAGCGCGCAATAGCAATAGCTCAAATTTAGTCAGTGTTTTAAATTTCACTTTGAAAATTACTATGACTATTTTTATGCCTATTTATATTTTTTGCTCGTTTATAGAGACATAAATGATAAGATTAAGAAATAAATAAAAACATGCATTTTCCCCTATTTTCGGGAGCTCGTATTTCAACCTAAATGCTACATTAAAGACTTAAAAACTAAGTTGTATTTGTTGACATGGGATCATTAGCAGACTCAACAATGAAATATATACTAAAGGCTGGATACATCTGGATATCAAAACATGGCAATTTGGACAAAAAGAGACAATTGGACTTGTTCACAATATTCACTGGAGACTTTATTTAAAAATCCTTACAAAAATCTAGTAACATACAGCTATTATTCTAGTTGATAATTATTTAAACTTTACCGCAATAGTTAATCCCAATTAAATTTCCAAAAACTGCAGTAAAATACAGTATGAGGCGGTATTGTACAGTGGAAATATTACTGAGTGAGTAACCGATTATAAAAAGTACCAATCTACAAAATTACTCATCATGTATCAACGTTTGCAATACCTATCTAAAATTAATTATATTATACTAGCGGCTGCCCTCGACTTTGTGCCCATGGAGTTAGTTATTTACACCTGATTTTTAAATTAATCATCCCTCCTTGTAATAAATAGTAAGTAGTTGTTTTACAAAAATTCTTATACTCAAATACCATTTAAAATCCTTCTGCCATAATTACTTCAACTTCACTAACATTGGACTTTCATACAAACTACTATCCCCCGTTTTAACCCCAAAAGAGGGTTGATTTCTAAAGATATATTATTAGTACACCTCCACACCATCTTTACAACATACATTTTAAATTTCAAGTCTCTTACTTTAAAAACATAGGACTTTCATACAAACTTCCAACCACTATTTTACCTCCTTAGGGATGGAGTTTCATAAAAAAATATTAGCGGATGTCTTCATTCTATAAGGAATCTACTTACCAAATTTCAAGTCTGTAGGTGTTATAGTTTCTGAGATTTCGCGTTATAGATAGGTTTTTGTAACAACATCATTTTTATTTTCAACGAAAATTAACTTATTTATGCTTATATTTCAAATATATTTTATAATTTCATGTGAAAAACATTAATAAATTACTTTGTAATATATGCCCACAGTTAATAATAATTTGTATCACTCACAATAATATATTCTTTAATGATTTTTTCATGGAACCCTGTTTAAATGTCGCTAAACTTGAATATTCATTATATTAGAATAAATGGCACTCAGAAGCATGTAAATATTATAGTATAAATCTACTTTTGTATTTCATTTAATGTAACTATGCTATCTGCTACTATTACGATTGTTTGAAATTTGATTTCTATGAAACAAACAAACAAAGCTTATTAAACTAAAAATGCAACAGACAGAGAAACGTTTACTTGAACAGGTAAAAGAATATGAAATCAACAATAAAACTCCATAAGTAAACAGATATAATTGCCATCCCCACTTCACACAGGCATAAACATGAGTCATCAATCTGTACGCGATACACGCTGGTGTGTGACTTGTGAGCTTCACAATCGTCGGACACATCGACGCACGCGCACGTCGCTACTCTTGAAAAATTATACAGGGTACTATTACGACAAAAAGCACCTTTTCCTGTATGATGTTCATTGATTTTCGGTGATAAGTGTGTGCTGTTCAAATTGTAATAACTGTGTTCAGTGAAGTGTTGTGATAATTTTATTCAAAATGTTACCACGGATTCAAGGCTTGGTGAGTACTATCGTAAGTTTTATTTTTTGATTACTCTTAGTTATAAAATAAATTTTTTATGCATTTTCCTGAATACGTTGCAAGACGTGGTGAATGTTGTTTTATTTGCGAAATATCTAGTTCTAGAGTCATAGTCGTAGATACTTAATTGTAGTGTCTCGTTATGTGTTTACTTGTGAACAATTAAATATTAATATAATCAAGTTAGATCCCTCACTTCTATACAGTTCTTTAACTATCCAGTGCAAGTAATATAAAGAAAATGCGTGTTATTATATTTACACATGCAATACAAATTGTACCAACATATTGCATGTGCATATATACAAGGTTCATTGGACACTGCCTGGTAACGGTACGAACATAAATTACATTATTTAAGTCAAGAAATGCTCGTGTTTTGCTATTACTTTCAATTTAATAACATTATGTACAACTATATTTCTTACGTAAAATGGAATATATATAAAAGTCGATCACATAATGTAGTATTTTTCTAGTCATAACAATATTACTAATTAATAAAATAAAATTACCTAACAAAAGAATGCCTACAGAAAGAAATAAGGAAGTAGTTAGAAGAAACAATTAACAACCAAATTATTTACAACTAAACTGCAGCAATTAGCCGATTACTTTTTTGCCAACGTTAACGATTCTGTGGAAAAATTACAGTTATTGGATTATGCAATAATTAGTGACGATTCTTAATTACTATGATATTATATTATTTATTTATTAATTCTGCATCATGCACATTTAGTGCCTGACCGGACTTAATGCCTCAGGTATACATAGAGTCAGAGAATTTTGCTCACCCCTCTGGGAAATAGCCATTTCCCAGAAGGGTAAGCAAAATTATTGCTTCATCCACATACATGAATCGCTGAATGCAAGCTCTTCGGTTCCTGGTGTTTTTCACATTTGCCTTATTTTTTTAAGAACATCGATTTTGGTTGGTAAATGTTTGCCGTGGACGATCTCTGCCGGAACTTCCACACATTTTTGCGCTATATTAATTTCTAGAGTCTTCTACCATCCATCCTCTCTAAATGGCCAAACCATCGAAACATGTTCTTTTCAGACCTTATCATTACATCGTTTTTCAATCCCCAATATTCTCTCGTTTCTCTTCGTCTCGGCAAACGTAGTGTAGGACGTCCACAGGCCGGGTGGAGCGATGATTTGCGCAAGACGGCTGGCAGGAGCTGGATGCGAGAAGCCATAGATCGAACTAAGTGGCGTGAAATTGGAGAGGCCTATGTCCAGCAGTGGACTGCGATGATGATGATGATGATGAACGTTCTCTTATCACTATCGGTATATCGATTAGATAGTTTTAGAGATCATCGTGCGAAAAAAAGACTTGAGAATTATATATAATAGAATTTTTTTTTTTTAATTTGTCTCACAATCACTTTTTAAACGTAATGCAAAAGAAGAGCAATTGTCTTTCAATAAAAGTACACTTATAATATGAGTTAGTCTTTTTTACATTGAGTATCACCTGATAACATATTTACCGTGGGAGAGACATGCTTCGACATGCATGGGCCTACTCGACCGGAGTGATATCACGGCCTCACAGAAAACCTGCGAAGTTTTTCACCGAGTAAGTGAGGATACCGGAAGCCCATACTCCAACCCCTCCCCCATTTCCTTCCATCAAAGGCCGGCAATGCACTTGTAATGCCTCTGGTGTTGTGGGTGTCTATCGTCCATATAAATCGCTTACCATCAGGCGATACGTCTGCTTGTTTGCCCCCTATTCCATAAAAAAACATAATGATAAGAACTTCCATATAAGAGTTAGAAAGTCAACGGATAAAAAATTAAAAGTACTCGATTTTGACCTATATAAGTATCGATCATGCATATTAACGCAGAGGAATGTCGATCACTACGTTTTATCGATTTCACTTCGGAACGATTCAATACGTGTCGGTCACGTACGTGAAAATCTACAATATTACATATACATATATTTATATCGATAAAAGTATGTTATAGATGAAAGTATCAGCATTATTAACGAACTAGATGCGTCGCGGGTTTTGTTGCTTTGAATCGGACATTGCTTACTATTTCTTTGGCCTTATTTTCAGGATACCGTATCTCAAAAAGAAAAACCGGGACCCTTATAGAAACACTTTGTTGTCTGTCTTTTCTTGAGATATGCGTAAATGTATCAAGGTGAAATTCAAATACTCAAGTTTACTGTTCTTGGAGCTATAAAAAACGCAATCAAAAGATACAGTCGTTTATGCTACAAATTTTCGACACTCGCAAGAGAACCAAAACCTACAGGGTACTTCTCGTGAACTCAGAATCTTGAAATTTGGTACGAAGCAACGTCTTATAGATATAGGTAACGGAAAAATTGCGAAACGCACACATTTTTAATTACATCATATTATATATCTACAGGTTTGTACGGAACCCACGGTGCGTGAGTCCGACTTGCACTTGGCCGCTTATTATAATATAAAATAGTCCAAATTAAATTAAAGAAAACTTAAAACAAACTCTATATTAAATCGTCTGACGAGCGTGGTGGAATAGGCCAAAGCTTTCTTCAGGCCTACGTCTGGCAGTGGGCCGTTAAAATCTGTTAACCAAATGAAAATAAGAAATTTTGCTAATCAGTAACCCTTGAAACGATTACAGCATAAGGAAATGCCTTTACCTGTCTGAATACAAATCGTTATGTCAGTTGTTATGGTCAATAACTCGAGTGTTTTCCAGATAGAGTAATAAAACATTAGGTCAAGCTATGCTGTAATCCTTATGTTCGAGCGAACAATGCCTATTAATTCTATCATTATTGTTGAAGAAAATTTGAATAAAAACACATTGAACGTGTATTGAGTACAATCATTACCTTTACGTTACTCATAACACGATAATAAAACACGTAATTTTTTTAACGGGGTTAAGAAATACAAGCATCGGAACGTAGTCTTTGTATTTTGCCTTTTTTAAATTGATTTTGCAAATATTCCATAGTGTGGCTATCACTTAGTTTAAACTTAGACAATGACAAAGAGTGCAGACGCCTGATTACTATCCGGGGCCTTAGTTAATAATAGTGGAAGCGACTATTTTATGTTTTGGCTACTTATATAGCATGCTTTCATTAATGAGTTTCTGCCTCGGTGGCGCAGTGGTAGCGTATACGATTGCTGTGCTTGAGGTCTCGGGATCGATTCCTGGGTCGAATCAAATGTTTGTATGATCTGCAAATGTTTGTATCGGAGTTTGGGTTTAAAAAAAAGTATATACATATGTATTTATATAAGCTGTCTTGTACCCATAATACAAGTTCTGCTTAGTTTGGAACTAGATGGCGTTGTGTGTAAGATGTTCGGAATGTGTCGAATATTTATTTATTTATTTATTCATCCCCTTTCTACAACTGAACTATTTTTAAAGTTGATAGAAATTTTTATCGGATAATACAGTTTAATTGTCTTTTGAAACGCAGAGATGTTGTGCATAAAATCGTTTTTTATTGTGTGTGATGAGTTTCACTATCATAGTCATACATAATATGTAATCTTATCGTAATGGTAGGGTTTGTAGGTGTGTCTGACCAACAAAAATAGCGCGGATTAATAATTATGCGTCATTTAAATTTTGTAATGGTATTTGTTATGATGTTTATCAATATTTTTTTGTATCTTGTTTATCTAGAACTAGACATATGTAAATTTGTATTTTGAGTCACTTTACATACTTTTTTTTTCGTAGCTGCTTTTCCTTTTCCTTAATCTTTTATGTTGATTATGATAAATTAAATATGTTTATTGGTAGTTTAAGACAAAGCAAATTTAAGAGGGAAAAATAATTGAGCATAAAAGTGAGTAAAAACGTATAATTATGTCATTGAACGTATTATTATAGTCGGCACTTGATGGAACTTGTTGCATTACGTTCTAGAACCAAGCTCACTTGCTCTTATTTCACAATTTTATTTAGTCAGCTGTAAAAACAAAGAAATAAACTAGTAAAATAAGTGCAAGTCATTTAATTTTTTAGAATATCATATTAAAATCAACGTTAAAGTTTCCATTCAGAAAACTATTGTTTTAATACAAATATGTAAACATTTTTGTATAGTGAATACTGCTGTAAGACAACAATAGCACAACAATAACTTAAAAATATACAGTTCCTGAAATATGCTAAAAATATACCTAACTATACTTGATATTCAGATACGTAAGTATAATATGTCGTTACCACTATATTTTCGTGTAATGTAGTGAATTGTACTTATAGTAGTTTATTGTATAATAATAAACAGTTTATCAAAATTAGGAATACACTTTTATAATTAAAACATATAAGAATAAATAAAACCACATAGACCATAGATAAAACACCGATTTTTATAAAAAAAACAGTTAGATCAATAGTTCCCACAACAAAACTTGGTCATGGCTAATGAAATTATATGAACATACAAGGAAATTCGTAGCAAAATAGTTTTTGTACAGGAAAATAACGACTAACCTTCAGTTTGAAAACCATCTCGTATTTCCCCGTTTCTACTGCAATAAATACGTCAAATAACTCATAAAACTGTACAAAATAAAAATAATACTAAAAACTAAACACGCTTTAAACTACATAATATTTTATGAGGTCATTTATTTATTATTTTAGTCAACCTACAAACTTTAAACATCCAATTGGCAAATAGAATACACAAGACAATGTGTTGAGTGAGTTACTTTAAGATTAATGCACATTGTGTGAGCACAACGGACACGAGTCACACTATGGCATTGTAAATGTAAGAAAAAAATTATTACTATTTTTTTTTATTTATCTTTCCTTACCCGTTACACTGTTGTTTGTGTTGTTTATCTATTACAAAGTCTCAAGTATTTTATTAATTCTACCAAGATTGACTAGATTTGTTTTTTGAGTCACAAGTTATTGATCTTGATATTTTTGTTTTATACCTAAATCATCATCAATTTCCATGAAACAAGCATTTTACTTTCTATTCTACACATTTAAATAACAAAACAATTGGTAACAATAGAAATACCTATCTTATTTCAGTACTATGTGTGTGGGAAGGTAGGTAAAATACACTATATTTTATATATACTCGAGTCCCTGCCCGGCTTCGCACGGAAGTCGTTGAAATTCTCGGATTCGCTCTTCTATAACATGCATGTATGTTACAAATAAACCTTACTCTTGTTTCAGTCTATCTTCTGCTGAAATTACATTAAAATCCATTGCGCAGTTTAAAAAATCTAGTAACATCAAAGCGGTAGCAACTTTATTCTATGCTATGTAAAGAGTATCTGGAAAACACAGTTGCGGAGTTTATCTACGCAGTCTTAGTTAAAAATCAGGTAATTGGTTCAAAGGTTTTATTTAAACAAGATTCTAATTACGACTAAGAGTTTTGCGTGACTGTTCTGGTTTCATTAAATACCAGGAGGCATTACGTATATCGTGTATTACAACACATACGTCTAACTAAATGTATTCACATATAGCTCATTATATAAACTTATGAGAGTGATTGCACAGGTAATATAATAACCATTTAGCAAAAATGTGAAATAAGTAGGATATTAACGGTTGCCTGGAAGAGATTGCCTTTGAACAATAAGACCGCCACTTGTGCTGAACTAGCATTAAGTAATATACTTATCTGGTTAACAATGAAGTCACTTGTTATTATTATGTATTGTATCCTATTGGCATCTAATTCTTATCTATAAAAACTGGTATAACATTTTATAAAAGTTTACAGACCTTCGTTACTATACTTAACTAAGTTATCTATTAAAAACATTTCACTGACCAAAAAAGGACCAATTTTGTGCACTTACGACTTATAAATAAATCATAAATAAATATTTCGGTCATTTAACACACAACGCCGTCTTGTCCTAAGGTTTGCTTACTTTGTTTTTTGGTAATTACGTATATAATATATATAGAAAACACACAAACTCCGAAATAAACAAGATAATACATACATTTGGTCTGACCTGGGAATTGAACCAGATTCAAGCACAGCAGTCTCATACGCTATCATGGTCACGTATATTTAAATCAAAATTCATTTCATCCCATTCTTCTGTAAGCCTAAATCTCATCCTAACTCATTGTTATTTTTGCTTTGTCGCATTTAAAATTGGAGTCTTGATTTTATTCAAAAATGTCGTTTCTTGAATACTAAGTGGAAACTATTTGAAGATGTTTTATTAAATGGTAATTATAAAGTATTTTTTACTTTGCTATAAATTTTAAACATCAGTTATGCTCGTTATTATCATAAAACGTTACTTATAATACAAAGTCAATGCTCTCATATTACAGTCTTAAAATAAGTCATTTTTATTATTCTTACACCGGTCTTATCTGGTCGACCGATCTTTAATTTATTATATTTACTTATTATGAAATTTATTATATTTATTAATATATAAGGGTAATAGTTTTGGCAGTCTATAAATGTTTGTAAGATCCATACCGTCTAAACTACTGAACAGATTTAAATGAATAAGGTGTCAGGAGATTCGTAATAATCGCCCATGGTACATCGGCTATTTCGTTATCGTTTTAACGTTGCCGGTTTTTAGGGTTCCGTACCCTAAACGAAAAAACGGAACTGTTATAGGATCACTTTGTTGTCCGTATGTCTGTCGAGACCCGTTTCCTCAGGAACACGTGGAGATATCAAACTAAAATTCATATCAAATACTCAAATCTACTGTCCCTTGGAGCTGTGAAAAAATCAAACTTCTGAGCCAAATCAATCAAAAGAGACAGCCGTTTATGCTGCAAATTTTCGACACTCAATGGCACTCTTCCGTGAACTCAGAATCTTGAAATTAGGTACGAAGTAACGTCTTAAAGAACCGATAAAGGAAAATAGCAAAAACATAAATTTTACGGCATCCTCGGTGCGCGAGTTCAGCTTTTTTTTAGATTTTTCTTGTTTCGTGTTCGTAATAAACACTATTTACAGTAGAGCATCCAAAATTGGGAAGATACGGTGAGTAATAAGACTTTAAAGTTTTAGTACGGACGACATCGCGTTGTTCCATTCTAAATCGAACGCCAAACGGATATTCCACGTGCTTTTCATAATAGCAGTGGTTTGATTTATATCGTTTATTTTCCACGTTTTTAATTGTAACTTGGTTTATACCGTCCCCTATATAATGGAATATAACTTAACGAATTAATTTAATAGGCAAATATGTTATTTTGTTTGATATCTTGAATATACTTGTAGTTTTCTAGTTTTCTCTCGCAACGGAGCAAGCTAACCTTTTATCAATTACAGTAATGGAATTTATACTGGACGGTTCTCTTGATTTCATTAGTTTTCTAATACATATAAAGCAAAGTAAATTAAATCTAACATGCCACTCATCTTATCATACTAAAGTAAACGTTGTTATTTTTAGCTGTGGCCCCGTGTTTGTTGTATCTTTACAACCACAACCGTAGGTAGTCTAAAAAAGTAGCCTTACTTACTTGTTACGTCTTCGGCTATTGAAAACTAATGAAAGTCCCGCCCAATCTAGTACAGCCGTTCCAGAGATTAACCGGTACAAATAGACAGGCAGATGGAAAAAATAAAAATTGATTTCTCGATTTCATATGCCTTCAGTGAAAAGCTGTTAATTTAAAATTACAAACAGACACTTCAATTTTTATCATTAGGATTGATACTGAAAGAAAAAATCTACGTTAATAACTATTGCGCAATTATTCTAAGGAGCAGAGCTGGGATCTTCCGAAATGCAAGTAAGCTAGTCAATTATATGCCACTAACAGTGGCATTTAGAACACGAAACACATTGATGTAATTATTGCATTAGCTATGTTTAAACGAAAATAGTATAAAGTAATTATTTCTGTCTGTTCTTTCACGGCTAAATTGATGCACTAATTTCAATGCTTTTCATGGAGATAATTTTATTTCTGATAAAGCACATAGGCTACTAGTACCGACATACAAGTGGGCAGAGCCGCTTATATTTCAGTGTATTTTAGCAAAAGTGATAGTAATGTTTTTCCAATTCTGATATTCAATGTAAATATTTCAATAAAAGTAAAAAAGTTAAGACTTCTTCTTCATTAGAATAAATAATATTGGACAGAATTTCAAATAAAAAATATTTCGGACACCTTACACACAACGCCATCTAGTCCCAAGCTTAGCAGAGCTAATAAGTTATGGGTACTAAGCAAATGATATAAACACATATATATTTCCTTTTTTTTGTAAATACATACATATTATAGATAAAAAACACTCAAATTTCGATACAAATATTTGGGTATCATACAAGCATTTAGTCCGAGCCGGGAATCGAACCCGATACCTCGAACACAGCGGACGCATAAGCTACCACTGCGCCACAGAAGGAGTCAATGTATATATATGCTTAAATGGACTATAATATACACTAAAGATTAAATATAATATATTTAATAATATATTTATATGATTTGACATTCATCTGTATCACTTAAAAAAAGATTTAAAGACTTGTAAATACTTTTAACATTGTTCCAAATACATATATTAATAGGATATATTTATAAGGTACATAACTCATAAGCAAAATTTAAGTGCAGCCTTTTAAAGTATTTATGTTAATTACTTATTTACTTTGCATTGTATAAATAAAGATGGCGGACTTTTACAGTTGCACAAAGTAAGATAAACCTTGCAACATCAACGAGGTAACAACCTTTATTTTTTAAATTAGCAGAATATATTTTGTAAAGAAAAATAACAATAGAATGGCTTCTAATAAAAATAAACAAAACAATTGTTTTAAGAAGCATTTATTATTTGATTTTTTATTATTTTATTTTTACAATTCCCGCATTAGAAATATGCATTCCTGTATCACGGGGATCTTTAAAAACATACATGAAACTGACACAAAGTACACCTAGACTTAGACCAACAATTTATGGATCACACAAAGTGTTGTCCCATGTAGGATTTGAACCCACAATACTTGGCGTAGTAGGAAGCGGTGTGGCGACCACTGAAACCACTAGGCCAACCGTGTAGTCAAATTTAGTTAAACTAAAAATGGATAACATAAAATAAATTTAGTTAAAGGACAATAAAATAGTAACTTACGACTAAATATTTGTGTATAAGGTGCAAGTGAAAGATATGTCACAAGATGCTAAGCCCCTATAATAAAGTGGAAATAATTATATGTAGAAACACATATAACTATTTCCGCTTTATCAATAGGCATACATATTATTATGTCGTGACATAATATTGTTTCTTATAAAAGTAAGGAATAATAGAACCAGACATGTACGGAAAAGATGCGTACAGAAAAAAAATTAAAGAAATATAGTAAATAAAATGTGACACCATGTTTTTTCCAACTGCGTTAAGGATAACTGGTTATGTGCCATGTCAGTCCCACACTGACGGTCGTTGAACTTGAATAGCTCAAAGGATGTGTCAAACCACTTCCTCACAATAAGGTTTCAGTAAACAATATACCAACAAAGATATTATTGCCATTAAAGAGCATTGAAATATACTAAACCTTTATTATTAAATATTACTTATAAAATTCATTGAAAAGCGAATATTTCCTCAACAAGAACATTTAACATAACTAAACCGATAAAGAAAGATATTCTTACCATTATTATAAATTCGAAAGTAACTCTGTCTGCTTGTTACACTTTCACGGCTAAATCCCTGCACCGTTTTCAGTGAAATTTGGAACGAAAATACTTATATTCTTGAGAATGGTCATAGGATACTCTTTACCGCGATTATCGAATATTCAAGGGCTGAAACAAGGGCCAAAGCTAATATTATAAAGGTACTAATATTATAAAGAGTTTCTAACTTTGTTTGTATGGTTGTAGGGGGTAATCATCGGAAGTACTGATCCGATTCTGAAAATTCTTTCAGTAACAGAAAGCGACACAATTCAGGAGAACCATAGACATATTTTATTATGATTAAACAAAAATTAGGCTGAAGATATTTTAAAAATCTTCTCATGGCTCGAAGATATTATGCTGAATAGCTCTGAATTCTCATCGCATTTTGTTATATATAAAAAATGTATATGACTAAAATTATCATAGAATTGTTTATTAATTATTGGAAATTAATTTTCGCAAGTTTAAAGTCTTTTGCGAATCTGTTTTTGTTTGACAAACATAACAAAAAGTAAGAAATCATATTTATATTTTAATAGTACTGTATTGCCTGCCTACGTTTTAATACACCAGCCTCATAGGCAAACAATTATCGTGTATGATACAAAGAGTATTTAATTTACAAACAATAAAACTTCTACTCCCTTAATTTAAATAAAAGGTACATGCATGTAACAAAACCTTACAATATCCTGACGTTCAAACCTTACTGTTGGTTATTATTAAAACAAGCTAGCCAATGTTAAAAATAACCTACAACATGTTGTATGTAGCACATTGTCCCTATCACGGATATAACGATTAAAATTATCCATATGTGCGGGGGATGCGATGCGTTCATAATTAGACATGTCCCGAACAGGTGGTGTATTGTACAATTTCTTGTGTATATTTTTTTCTAAAACATTCTGGATGCGGCATAGTGGCTGTCTTGTTGATTTTTTATGGCAGTATTTGACATTAAGAACTTGAAAATACCTAGTATTAATTACAATAACTGAATAAAACAACAAGAATGATATATAATACGAATAAATGATTTGATTTGAAACTAAAATTTGAAAAACGCCCCACGTAATCGAGTAAAATCGTATGCCAAAAACACCTTACATTATTTTGTGAAAGGGCTGATACTCCTGCACTGCTGGACCGATATTAACGAAACATAGGTAATAACTACCCCAATTAAACTTGCTTCCAAATAAAAAAAATTGGGAGCTACGTTGCCACAGACACACACAGACAGACAGACATCGACGTCAAACTTATAGAACCACTCTTTTTGCGTCGGGGTAATGAAGTTAGGAAGAGGGCATTTATAACTATGTTTTTGTCTTCGGTATATAGTAAAAAAGCATCAAATACGCGAATAATTTAAAGTATATCAAACATGTATGTATTTAACAGTGCAGTAGTGTAAAAATTATAACTGTATCACATGTCTAAAAATGGCTTTTTTTACAGCTAGTATTCAAAATTAAAAAAATCCGGCCATTTTTAGAAATCTTGTGTCTCCCTATCATTCGAGCTTTCGTCACATGCGACACAACTTTGTTGACTACTTGACATAAAAATTATATTTATTAACTGTATTAGAAATATCTCTTAAGTTCAAAAGAATAATTAGAATATAAATTTGTATATTTCCATTAAAGTGTCTGAAATTATACTAATGGAAAATCTGTCTTATTTGTAATAAAGTAAATATTATTCTATTTGGCAAATATTATATTTTAGTAATTGCCGTTGACACTACATTCACACTTAACAAAATTATACAAAATCTTCAACGATATGTTTAAAATACCACCAGTACTGAAATGATTAGGAAAAGTACAGGGTACATCATAATCGGATACCATGTAATGTCATTACGTTTTTATTATAACACAATTTAGACATCAAATACTTTCGATGCCTTTGGAGTATTGTTGTGATGTTGTTGATATTTTTTTTCGCCTTTTGACGAATTAAGAATACACACTGTCACTAATCCTATTTTTACCGTGGGAATCGTAAAAACTAATAGAGGTCGTAAACTACGCAGAGTAATGCACTGCAAAGAGTAAGAAAGCCGTTATTTTTACCATGTAAGAGCCACGTTTCGGCATGAATGGGCCGTCTCGACCGGAGTGATACTACGGCCTCATAGAAAACCGGTATGAAGCAGCGCTTGCGCTGTATTTCACTTAGTGAGTGAGAAAACCGTAGGCCCATAACCTAACCCCTCCCCCCATCCCCCAAAGGCCAACAACGCACTTGTGACGCCTCTGGTGTTGCGAGTATCCATGAGCGGCGGTAATCGATTACCATCGGGCGATAGGTCTCCTCGTTTGCCAAAAAAAGAATTGCAGTTGCGGTATTCATAAAAGTTAGTTCATGAGAGTGGATACAGCAATATAAAAATATGTTTTTTTTGTCTAATTGTGCAATGCAAATCAAGCAATATATCAAATTTCTAAAATCTATAGTGGATTTATAAATAGCTATAATCTGTAGATAAATACCTGTATACTATATAAAGATTAGATACTACATGTATCACAACTACGTCAATGATTTTTTTTGAATTATGAGTATAAGAATTATAATTTTTGTGTCTGTTTGCAATTTACTTGTCTTTAAAATGTATTAACATAATCTGTAGTCTGGTTACCGCAGTATAGGATCTGCTTTTGGGAGGGGTCCGGATGGCGTAAGAAAGCGGTTCCCGGATCTCTCCCGTCTCAGGCGCAGAGTGGCACACCGTGTGGTTTTAGTCGGTTCAATTCCGACACACCGCCCCGCCGCAAACCCCGGTGGGGTGAAGGCCCGAGGGGTTTCCACACGTAAAAAAAAAGTATAGGATCTGCTTAGTTCGAGGTCAGACAGCCTTGTGCGCAGTTATTATTATTACTCGACTAGTGTGTAGATCCAAATATTTCTGCAATTACGTCTCAAAAATTTCGTTAATATGTATGCAAATGCTGTTTGGAGTATCAGAGCTGTTATAAATAAATCAATTTATAACCAGTTACGAAAGCAGTGACGTAAACAGGCAGTTTTAAGCTTATGAAGTAATCAATTATAAAACCAATTGAAATGCATCAAACATCATATTTAAACACTTCCTGCTGCGATATATTACCAGTGGCCTTGTGATCGACATTGGGGATCCATAAACAACAAAGTGTGACAGTAACGGTTTCTGCGAACAAAGAAACTACAGGCAGGTGCACCTGGGTGCACTCATAAATTTCAAGTATTCATTCCAAAGAAGTTGTAAGCGTTGTGTATGAATGAAATGAGATATCTATTTGATATAAGTCTGACATGTTACAATGTTTTAATAGAATTTGAAAAGTTTTAGGATCTTAAATTCAAACAAAAATACTAAAATCTTTATCCGTTGTGTCTAAACCACTGAAATGATTTGGATAAATTTTAGTAGAGAGATAAATTGAACCCTACTTTTTGCTACTTTTTGGTCATACACAGCTGCGCGTAAAAGCTAGTACCAATAAAAGTATATTTCAGTTTATGTCTTACATAACAGGTCTTATTTATTTCTGAATATCACCAAAAAACGCGAGAAAAACGATATAAGTGACCTTGCCGTAAGTAAAAACCTACAGTGATAGTCGAAAGGCTACCTTGAGCCAGCGCCGACACAACTGAATGGCTCAGGATAACAATAAATTATAGACAGCGAAGGTCTAAAAGAAATAGTAATATTGAAGTTTGTTTAAGATTCCACGATGATTTCAGTACGAATAGGTCAGTTTGGTACTACTTTATGCGAGACCAGAGCCCCAGTTACGCACAAGCATCTTCCTAGGCTGCCATAGTATGGTTACTTTTGTTTATTATCAGGACTTTTGCCGGCCTTTGGATCTAATATCAACAACATAGGTTTAAGCAACTGTTAACTTTAATCAAAAACAATGAAAGTATTCCGTAACTGCTTTTTGAGAAAAAGAATAACGGCTCCGTCACAATATTAAAATACGACATTACCATGCACAAAAAACATTCTATTTCAATTTTATGACTGTGAAAAGAACATTAACTTTGATCTTCTGCGTTACATCTTCAGGAAAATCACCTTAAACTTGAAACGTATTTTGTTTTATTTTTAAGATTACTTTCCTTGCATACGCACTGCCAGATTTTTTGGCAATACAATAAACGTAAACGTAACAAATACAACGTACAATATAACAACATTCAACTGAAGTTCGTTTGAACAGTTGTTTCATAACAAAAGATAAAAATATATTACATATTGTTTCATTTTATCTCATTTCCGTAAATGTTCTCGATTATTTGTTTTATTAGTTTTTATGTTGTGGTATCACTTTTATTGTGACATGTCTTGCTTGGCACAATGGCTTGCCGACTTTTTAATAAAAAAAAAAAGGTTGTTGTACTTTGTCGGTTACTGAAATTATTGATAGCAGGAACTTGTTGGTGAATGCCATTGAATGTAGAGTTCAATAGATTTCTGCTTTAAGAACTGGAGAAATCTAAAGACAGAAATATATAGATTCTACCAGATTATTACAGTTATCAAGCACTACTAAGAAACGGTGCAACACAAAACCGCGAGCGGCGCAGACGCCAACCGTTTAAGTTTCTTTTTTGCACAGAATCCAGACTTATTTTTCTAAATTAATTGTTGACTTATGTACTTCTTATAACAACAGCTAATTGTCAGTGAAAGTCTTATGGATATCTATGAAGTAATTTCGAGAACTAGCCGAAACACATACCAAACAGAACGAATTTTTTAATTAAACAATCGTAAGCATTTAGTACAACCTGTTATTTTGACATAACAAAGGACAGACACTTAAATTTTATTTGTATAGGTATATATAGGTGTAGGTTTGTTCAAGCTACAATGAGCAACAGATGTAATAAAGTTTATTAACAAGGGCACACAAGGGCATACAAACCTCAGACGGTCGGAACTCAGTATGAAATTAACAGGTGGCAAACGAACTCAGCATAAGCTATACTAGATAGTCTAACATTTTCAAGTGAAATATATGGAAATAAAAAAGATATATATGTACGTAGGAAGGTTAAATCAACCGCCATTTATATATATTTGCATTGACGTAAGCACAATATATCCTTATCTCTATCGACTAGTATTATGTACGTCACAGAAGACTATTTTTTTGGTTTGATAAAAGTGCCGAATGTTACAATTTTTCGAAGCAAATCCCACATTATTGATAAATCAATCGTGTGTGGCGGGAGACTTATTTTAGGTATATGAAACGGAAACAAAGAACACCCAGACTTAGAGCAATAATTTGTGTTTAACACAAAGTGTTGTCCCATGTGGGATTTAATCCCACACCACGTGATGTGCCTATATATCGAAGTATAAAAAAGGAGCTATGTAAGCTTAAAAGTAGTAGCAGCTAAAATTATTTTGGCTTACTGTCAATTTTTTCTATGGTCAAATAAGATATTTAACCTATTTTGAGGAGAATCGCAGATGTTTGAATACGACCTTCAAATAGTTATAATTTTATACAAATTGCATGATTCTTAAACGAAAACAGATAAATACTTAAATATATTAAATAAAATCAGATTCAATGCCATTATAATGTATAACTTAAATCAGTTTTTAAATATATATTTGGTAAAAAATATTAACATAAATATACACTGAGCCAAGGAAGATAGACATAAAATGACAAAGAGATTCAGAAACATACCATCGGAATGATTCACACCTCTCACTTCATTATAAACCTAATGCAATACTGTCTTATTGTTCGGTCATAACTAGATATGTAGTAAGAAACAATGACTTTAATGTATTCTAAACATTTTCAATAAAAGATCCACCTGAGAGGTTCAATACGCATTTTTATAATATTCATATGGTGACATCCACATGTAGAGATGTAGAGGAAATATGGTTCTGTGCCATCTAGCGGACGTAGGTTAAATTACGTAGTAACAACTGCATGGCGCAAGAAAAGTTGCAGTTGTAGACTATAGTGTATCGGTCACATAGATATTTACTAAATTACTATTGGAGTATTCTACCTTCGTGTTAAAAGGAAATCGCATTGAGATATACCTATTGTTAGTTTATTAGTTCGGTTAGTTAATATTATATAAATGATTCATCAGAATAATTCTTTGAAAGTGTCAAGTTCTGTAAGTTAGTATTACATAAATTATTGATTACAATAATTCTCATTAACTGACAAGTAGTTGTCACACGACTCCAAGAGCGGACCTTAAGATTGTTCTTAAAAGAGACTACGAGCCCGTAGGACATTCATGTCTTCCTTTTCAGCAAAGTAACGAGTGTAGTAATACGACAAAGATTGTAATTATTGATTGTATTGAAAATGTGTGCTAAAACATGTAATACAATGATGTAGGCGGCCCGACTGTGGAATGATTTACCAATGCCTATAAGACGTGCCAAATCTTTGCCCATTTTCAAAAAAATGCTCAAAGAACATTACCTATCTTCCTAAGTTCTGATTTGCCAAAAATGTTATTTTTTTATTATTATTATTATTTTTCATTTGATAGATATTGGTGTACAATAAAGTTTATTCTATTCTATTCTATTCTATCTTGACAATGCTTCTCATTAAATTGATGAATCCTGACTGTATCCAACACTATAGAGGTGCAAATTTCATTACCATACGTCGCAAAAAATGTGACCACTTTTGATCTATGACGATGTTGCTTTGAAACCATTTGAAAGTAAACATATGCATGTCTCACTTACACGCATTAACCGTACCCCATTCTTATCTCATTGAATCCTGAGGTCATAGATAGATAGAAAACTCTTTATTTCTACACATAAGAGAGAGTCATTTTCACGGGTTCCTTTTCCTTTTACCATTAAAAGCAAATTAATTTTGCTTTTAATTGTTTGTATACAGTAAAAGTTTACATTGGTTTAAATTTTATAAGATATTTCAGTCAGTTACATCTTATTTGATTCTCAATCGCATTTGAATATCTATCTAGTATGTTTTTGAGTCCAAACAATGTAATAAGTAGGTTAAAAGACAAGTAGTAACTCAGATCTGGTACGTTGCAAAACGTTTTAGGTACCGCATAGGAAAACACGTAAGTATACTAATCAATAAGTATTTTGTAATACGAAATAATACCTTAATATCTAGTTGTAATACGAGTACTTCAAAGATATTACATAGTTTGGAAGCAACAGAATTGCTGTGATACCGAAAATTAAACATGAACAAAATTCTACTATCCATCTCGATTATGTGTTAAGTTCTTATATAATTTATTATCTATTTTCTTATATAATTCAGATGTATGCAAAAAGTTCAAAATTAAATGAATACAGATGCATTATTAGTATGTAGGTATGTTAGAGAAAATTTAGTAATTGAATAAATCCCTACAGTAGGATTTATTACAGCAATGTTTTTATTTAATGAAGTTCACAAAAAGCGACTGGTCAGCTTTTTGTCGAATATCTCATATCTATATGAAAGACGTGACACAAATTTTGTTGTTATGATTGAACTAACAGTATCTATTTTCCATTTTTCTATTTAAAACCTTTTAACGAGAATCTTCAATACTCATTAGGTATAAAATTGTTGTCCTGTAAAGGTTTGCAGATATTGTATTCAATATTGTGTTCATATTTTTTTTAACAATAGAGTTCAATGACATCCAGTTTTAAGGAAAATTATAATTTTAATTGAAACTTTGCGCTATTTCAAATTTGCTGTTAGAGGTAAACCCGTCCCGATGACACAGTCATCCGGAATGAGTCACGCGCCGCTGTTTGTTCCCGAAATAGTATGTCTGTCTGTTCGGTCTATATACAGAAATTCAGTTTACGATTTTACAACATAAACCAATTAGTTTTTGTTGAGTAACTTCCGTGTTTTATTTAGGGTATTATAATATATGTGCGTATTTACAGGAATGTCCCAAACAAAGTATTTTGTATATTATTGGGAGATTGAAATAAATTATGTAACAATTTTTTATATCTTTAGTTTATCGTAAGCGATCATTCTCTTTCTAATTACTTGATGTTTTATGACAAAGGGGACAAACAAGCACCGGCTTCTCATTATCTTGGTGCTAAGTAAATATGAACTGCTTTACATTCTGTATTCGGGAGTTCGCATTATAAAAACATGTACCTCTTGCTTATATTAAAGTCGTTACACATACTTTTTTTATTTATTTATTGAATAGGGAGCCAACGAGCAGACGTATCGCCTGATTGTAAGCGATTACCGCTGCCCATGGACACCCGCAACACCACAGGCGTCACAAAGTCACAAGTGCATTGCCAGCCGTTATCAGTCTGTTGCTATACACAGGCATCTCGTTAGAAAGAAGATATTGGTCTACTTCACTACTCTGGCCAGACTGGCTGATGGGTTCTTCTCTTTGCCGTTATGCCGATCTTTTGCGTTGCTCTTCCATGTGATGAATACTCATATGGCGTGGTGATACTCCATATTTTTAATCCGTTAAAGTGGACCAGAAACTTTTCTAAATATAACATATCACAGTACAATACAATCACAGTAAGCTTTAGAAAAATCAGGAGTATTAGAGTAGTATTTTATTTATTATTTTAACCATAACATTTTAGTAGATCATAAAATAATAACAATATAGAGAATACTGAGCCTTAAGACAACAATAGATTTAGGGCAAATGGGAACAATTGTTTGAAGAAACTTAGGTGGTTAAAAGTTTTACTTTGTTTGTAGAAGACATGATAGCTTTGTCTTGTTAGCTTTTTAATACTGCCTCATACAACGAGAATAATCTAACGTCAAAATAATGTCTATAGAATGACATATAAAATACAATAATTGTTAATAAACTGCTTAATAAGGCATGTATAATTCTTAATTACACATCATTCTTCATTCATACTAATATCATAAATGAGAAAGTAACTCTTCTTGTATGTCTGTTACGTTATAACGGCTAAACCACTGCCCTAATTTCAACGAAATTTGCCGTATATATACTTTGATTCTTAAGGAAGGACATAGGCTACTCTTTAACCTTGATAGTAAGTGATAATGAAACAAACTGAGTTATTTGAAAATAGATACAAAAAACATTTCAATTGTAGAAGTCGTAAAGTTATCGATTTACATTGCGGTGTATAATATTCCCACGCTACACACATCTATTCTTATCAGCTTAAGAAGACTGTTCTAGATTATATCAGACTGACAGTATCTTATTAACCTACTTTGAATCGAGTGGATTGTTTAAATTACGATAAAAATGCTGGCATAAACTTTGTGTAAACAATAATTAAGATTTTAGAATTATTTTCAATATTTGTTTAGTCGATAATCGATCTTGTAGTCCGTGGCAGTTATACAATACATACACACAAAAACTCCGAAAGGGTAGGGAAAATCATATTTTATGGCTCACTCTGGTCACAATTACATGGCCGCTGTTTAAGTCCCTTACCGTCATCCCCACAAAATAAAAATTCTTAAAGCATATTAATTCATATTGTTGTTCAGTTTTCTTTAGTATTACTCATCGCTACAGTATCCTCATCACATCAACAGCTTTTAACAGTTTTCTTTTGGATATAGACAGTCCCTTTTTGCTGAGGAGAACCTTAGAAAGAAGATCTGTTCTTATACACCAGCCTGTCCACCCACCAGTCTTCCTTATTTTTTTGGGATTTCACTACGACATCCACGTGATGAAAAGAGATGGTAAAACTCCTGCATTATGATTACAAATCCTTTACAAACGTATACGAAACCGAAACAAAAATGATTAATAATTTGTGGACTGTGTTGTCCCGTGCGGGATTTGAATCCACAACACTTTACGCAATAGAAAGCGCCGTAGCGACCGCTTAATCCATTAGGCCAACCGTGCGTCCATTGCAGTGCATTATTAGTCGCCATACCAAATGGTTAAGCAGTGTTATTTTCCTTCACTTAAGCTTATCTAAACTCAAACATGATAAACTTTGCCTAACTATGAATGTGGCATATTGACACACATCTTACTGATAACGAATGTTCATGAGTACAATGACATTATGTCGATTAATCATATCGTGTGTGTGTTTAATCAAATAAATAACATAAGGGCATTCAAATGTAAAGGCGAGCCAACGCCTATGACCTTCCCAATCCAAATTTTAAACCGGGAATAATAAAAATTTTAATGGTGAATAAACCGTTGTCTGTATAGAGGCACAGATCCGATTTTTGTGTGACTTTTTCAATAGAATTCAGATACTTCTCCAGACTACTTTCACGTTAATTTAAACAGAAATGAACTGGTGAATCGAAGGGCAAGTAAGTGATCCATGCAATGGTGTAGAGCATTTTCTTTAAGGTTAAGGTTTTAAGTATATTTTTGCTGTTGCTTAAGACCAATATGTAGCTCCTGGAAAAATTAATAGATTGGTAACGTACGAATAACTTTTGAAAAGTTACTGAAGAAATTTGTGCTTATTTAGGATATAAGTATAAACATAAAACTATTTTGTTACATTGAATTGTTTTATGTACAATGCAAGGTTTCGATGAGAGATAAGACTAGTTATCTAATATGGTTACAAGTTCGTTCACATTTGAAATAAGGTCGCGACCTCTATAGATAAAATACACTTTACATATACATTGTTAATATTTATCGTAATCTTTGAGTAATTTTATTACTATTTACCGGCATCATTTTTCGTAGTTTACAGTTATCAACTAAAATGTACTCATATAAAACACAAACAAACGTATAAACCTGATTTTATAATCTTCACCCTCATTTAAACTCAGATAAAACGTAAAATAATATGTAACAAATGCATAACAGTACATATGTACATTTTATAATTTTCGTGAAAAAAAAAAAAATCAAATAACCTTTCTGTATATTAGAAAGAAATATACTATTTCACATCCCTGCGGCCACATCCTACCTCTAAACGGATATATCCCTCTGCATATCCTTCTCAAACCTGTTCGTTGGATAATTAATGTGAATCCGCCGTAGTGGAAGTCCCGTCTCGTAAAACATGTCCGCCTAACCCTGTGTAATCTTCTAAACGGTAGTTTTAATTAAGATTAAACGGGTTTACTTTAGTGTAATATCCGTAAAACGCGCTATTGATAAAAGGTTATCTAAATAAACTGTCTAATCTGAGATCTAAAGTTTCTATTATGGATTATTAGAAATAATTGGCGGCCATAGCTATTTTGGTACAGTACCTCTCTGTTTAAACCAAGGTTCGCTTTTTATATTCATTACCAAGATTAAGTTAAGATACATCTCTCACGAATTTAAATTCGTCATCAATTCTGAAATTGAGGTCAAAATTTGTCATTTGAAATGACTTGTATCATCAAGCAATTGAAAGTTTACCATCCTAACGTAGTTTTTAAATTTTAATTTGTGCACTCCCTTGCGTTTCATAGTTTTTACAGCTGAGTGCAAATCGGACTCACACAAGAAGGAGATATGTACCATTATCTTTACAACGTCTACCTGTTGCCGTTATAAATATCGAGCAAATACAAGCAAAAAAAACGTTTCTTATATGGCAGCACCCTTAAATATTTATTATATTCTGTTTTTTATGTTATTGTATTATAACGGTAGTAGAAATACATCATTTCTAAAAATTTCAACTGTATAACTTTCACGGTTCATGAGATACACAGCCTGGTGACAAACGGATGAATGGACAGCAAAGTCTTAGTAATAGGGTCCCGTTTTACCAATTTTGGTACTAAACCCTAAAAAGTCATCTTATACGATGATTATGAGCCAACAAACTACGTCGCAACAAACAAGTTGTATAGCTTGGCGAAGAATTGGTGTGTATTCATTTATAAGATAAATTTAAATACTTATGAATAAATCTCTAATAAATCATTATAATAATCGGTATATGATCAATCATAAACTCCGAAATAACCTATATTTAAATAGCACAACATTTCTTACACAACCTATATCGAAACCAAATCAAATTGAAACGATAAAAAACAAATTTAGTTGATTAAAATAGAGTCAGGTGATTTTTTTTGCTTGTCTAATCATTTTTCGCTTGAGTTAAGATCGTAGTGTACCTATTTAAAATAAAGCGAAGCGTAATTTCATGGTATATAATTTGAAATGTCATATTTGCACAGACTCGCACACATTTCCCCTGAGAGATAGGCAGGAGGAAATACTCGCGTTTTTCCTGTACTAACTCACGGTAATAGATAGCATACCAACAGTAATTAACACTGTGGATGAGATAATAAATGAAAATAAATAAAAGTTTAATTTTCTTCTTACTTTGTTAAATAAGAATTGGAAGACATAATCTACAACTCAATTTATTTTAGATTACCAAGAAGCTTAGAGAGCAGTCATTAACAATGGCTGGCTGGCAAAAATATGTAATATGAAACACAATCTAAAGGTAGTAGAGCCATGCTGGTTACAGCACGGCTGGGCCGGATCAACCGAGGCGGTACTACCCTCGCACAGAAAATCAACGTAAAATGACAGTGTTCGAGCTATCGTGTTTCGTTAAGAAGTGCGAGACCGGAGGCCCAATGATGAAGAAGCATCACTAGGCAGCCATGATGTGGATCACCATGCATTGTTGCATTGTCTGCATTCTTCATGAGTATTTTCACCACCACTCTTGGATTCTGCTTATGCTTTCCATCAGGCAGAGTATAGTTATATTGGCAGGCCGTAAATAAATAAAAACACGTCTCGAGCATAAAGACGAGTATTTTAATCTTATTCCTGGAATTTAATGATTAAAAATTCAACGAGATCTATTTGTGTATACCATTTTATTTGATTTAAGAATATTTCATAGATGATACCAGTTAAACATTCTTAATCTACGTAAATAATGCAATTCAAATCAATTCACCCAGTTTGCTTCAAATGATCTGTTATATATTTTAATTTTTACAGAGTTCTTTGTCGTATCTCCTTTTTTTGTTTGGTGAAACGAATCCCGTTCGTAATGGCTTACCAATTTTCATTTAAGTTCCATTGTTTCATGAAAACCAACTTGGCAGGCAAGTTTGAAGGCTTTTCTTGTTTACACTAAGAAGTACAAAAGCGCACAATAGCAAAAACGATTACGACTAAAATTTACGCAATTTTTGAATTGCAGGTGGTCATTTACCTTGCATATTTATAGGCAAAGTAACCTATGAGTCACTTATAGGTTACTTTGCCTATAAATATGCTTCACCATTAAATATATAATGTATAAAAAATATACACGGTATACTATGGGGAATGAACTCAAGTTAAGGTACTTTTAAAATCAAGTCAAGTTATTTTAATCTTGTGTCGTTATAGATCATATACTATGCTTTTTAGTTTTTAGAATCTTCGTATTAAAAAGCTGCTAACAATCTCAAAGTCGTTTTGTTTTCGAAACAATTTTAACAAAGCTTTGATTTTAAAATATTTAAATAATTTGAACCATTTTTAATTGTTTATTATAAAATGTATTACAATTATTCAATCACGAGAAACCGGGTGATCAATGACCACTGAATGCACTAACCCAAAGGGTAATACTGCCATTGATGTCTATCACAAAAGAAGTTAAACTCTACTCACAACGCAGGTGAGTTTACTAATCTTAGTACAAACATAAACTGTTTAATTTTCACTTTAGGAAGTGGCGTACTATTGTTTCCAATTTCCTGGACTCACAAACTCCATTCTGTAAATAACCATAATTATTCAAGTTCCAAGTTTGTACGTAAAAGTGACAGTTTTGCTTGCCAACTTGATCTAATTATACAAATACCGTCAGTGTAAGTTTGTCATACTATGCGGTTAGACGCAAATAGTTGTCAATTTTTGCAGATAGTGAATGTAATAAAACTTACAAAACAATCCGAAGGTGACTGTGGCTTGATAATAAATGTACAAATTTACTTCAGGAAATAATTGTTAGGTCTGAATTTGTAGTGTTATTCTATTCTGATAACAAAATTTTGTACAAAAGTGAAGTGGTATAAATAAAACAGTGATTAAAATGCGTAGACTTGTTTACTATTCGTCGTTTTCTGACGAGGAAAACGATAGTTTTTATGACGTCAGAAACTATAGGAGTCTGAGGCGGGAATCTAAAATGCTAATTCTAAGTCGCTCGGTAAGATTTTTATTTTTTTAAAATGAAAAACAATTTGTTTTAATGTTGTTGTTATTGTATATTAAGAGGACTTTTTAAGGTTAATAAAAATATTTACTCCTAAAACATAGGTAGAGAGTCCGTGTGAGTAATGCCAGATAGTACCTTAATTAGAAGGTGTGAAAACATAAGAAAAAGAGTTTGAGTAAAAATTTCAGGGAAAATTATAAACAATTTCAAAAGCTCGACAGTACTTTGGTGGATGAAACTATCAGATTGACATTTAATTATGGAAGCGGAGTAGATTCTGTAATTTATTCTTAAAAAAGTATTAAACAATACGTTATGCTGGTGTCCAAAGATTTGTTAAAAATCTAAATTTTTCATCAGTCACTAATAAGGTTTAGTATATGACTATGATAATTTAGTTTTTATAAGCATATCTGCACATGCTACATAAATAGATTTCGGTTTTTTCAAATTTAAATTACTCGTTGTTACCTACTACTTAATAATATGTGTGGTCTTATGCATGAAATATATTCAAGAAGTATCGAAATATAAATCAATAGATACTAAAAATATATAGCCATAAAATAAACGTTATGTTTGTTGTAGAAATGTCAACATAACTGGTTATATTGCGTTTTTAATACTTACATAACCTGTTATTTATGTTGCTATTAGTTAACGAATGATAAACAAAGCGTATATCGTGGGAGATCCATACTTCGGCATCGATGGGTCAGGTTTTTTCGCTGTGATACCACAACCCACAGGAAACAGGTGTTAAGCATTTTTGAATTGACGGATTATCAATACAGAATGTTAGTAATCAAAATCATGGGTGTCGTGTGAAGCTAACTGGCTGGACATCATCACTACAAAAAGTGATCTTAGAACAAACTCAACCAATCAGTCTGGCGGGAATGGTAAATTACGCTTGTTGTGTAACTGTTGGTGTAGTGTAAAGCATTTCTTTCATAGCTTTTAACCAAATGGAACATTGTGAGCTCACAATAAGCCAACCCTATATTTCATACTAGCTTTTCCCGCTGCTTTGCTCGCGCAGTTGTAGATATTTTCTTTCCCAATTTCACCCAATTAGGGACGGCACTTCCAAAATTCCTTTCTTATTGGTCACTTACGTTGTATAAAGAACGTACATACAAAATTTTAGGATTCGAAGTTTAGCGGCTTGGGCTGTGCGTTGATCTCTGGGTATCTTAGACAGTTGATCACCTTCCTCTTTTAATATAGATATAGTGTTATTTTTAAAAAAGGTTTTTTTTACAAAAAAGGAGAAATAGTTCTGACATCTGTATCTCTCTCGTGCCACTGTTGGTCCAAACGCCTCAAGCCATAAAGTGAATGTAAAGTGACCTTGTCGGGCACGATCAGGCCGTATTGCGTTGTTGTCCATTTTGTAACTGAGCTATACGCGAAACTTAATGAACTGATTGTACATGAGTCGCTAAGACATTGAGTAATACTAGAAAAACATCGTAAGACAAAACTATCTTAAAATATATTTTAAGTTGAAGAGCACAAAATAAAATTAAATACAAAAAGTAAAGGAAGGATAACATTTAACAACACAATAATAAAACATAACATATTAAGTTGAATATTTAGAATCAGAATGAGGAGCCTTTGGCTCGATGCAGAAAAGTGGTACTTAAGTTATAATTCTGGCCTAAATGGTATTTTTATAGCATGCTGCTATGTAGTTCAAGTATAATATATACGATAGAAGGTACCTACTTATAAGGAAAACGTCTTCATTTGCTATAACGATTAATCTCCTTTATTCGGTATTGCGCTAGTATTAGCGACGAATGTATCTTTTGTAGATGCATTTACAAACTATATATGTATATATATATATATATATATATATATATATATATATACATATATAGTTTGTCCTGCCCCCTATATATATATATATATATATATATATAGGGGGCATATCTTTTATTTTACTTCTGAATGTAACCGTTTTGTTTGTTGTTGTTTGATTTATGTCTTAGTTGAATTATTATTAACCACTTTCCATGAATTACGTGGATGGGATATTGCAAATTGGTTTCGCATATGTGCCTTTTTTATGTTTAGAAACCACCACGGGCCGTCACCCAACCGGGGTTTGCGGTGGGGCGATAAATCGAAATCGGACCGACTAAAACCACATAGAGTGCCACTCTGCTATTGAGAAAGGAAGGATCCAGTAACTACTGATATTATTACATCCGGACTCCTACCAGTTCGCCTATCTGCCTTACTCAAACCCTGATTAGAATTGTAATAGTTTTTAAAAACGCCACTGAGAGATAGAGAAATGGGGATATTATTTCTTTGTTTCGATATATTTTGATACCAATATTAATCGTCTCATGCATTCGTTTAATTGTTGCTGTAAACAGAATGAGTACTAAGTAACTATACATTATTATCAGTAATAAACCCTTAATTTATTTCTCTTAAATGTTAATGTTACAACTGTAATAGATACAATTACATAAGGGTACAGTAACCAGTAAATTGACACTTAAGTCTTTCACCTTGAAGGTACCGATCATGCTTCATACGCATGCCCCTTCCATGTCTTACCGGTGATAAGTGGTTTACATGCAAACATGAAGATGTCGGTTTGTCTGTTAGCATATGCTGAATTATGTTAATTTATAGTATTATATTTGTATATTGGTCGTGATTGTTGCTTTACGAAACGTTTTGTAGTTCAACGTTCTGGAAGTTGCAATGCTGTATGACGTTTTGACGACTTGGTTATAAGTAGAAAAAAACAACAACAACACTTACTTGTCATCAGGCTAGAGACCCACACGTGTCGAATGCCCGAAAGAAAAAAAAATTGAAATAAAATAGTAATGTACTTTTTTACGGGAAAAGCTAGAAGTTTTTTGTCCTAATTTAGAACAGACTTTCAGTAATGAAAAAATGAAAATTAGATTATAATTCTATTTAAAAGAGTACAATTTTGCATGCAGATGTATTTTATTTTGTTTTATATATGAATGGGCCGGCTCGACCGGAGTGATACCACGGCCTCACAGAAAACCGGTGTGAAATAGCGCTTACGCTGTGCTTCATCGTGTGAGTGAGGATACCGGAGGCCCACATCCCAATCCAACCCCTCATTCCAATCCCCCCATTCTCCCCCATCCCCCAAAAACCGGCAACGTAACCCAACCTCTGGTGTTACGGGTGTCCATGGGCGACGGTAATCGCTTACCCCTTATACCATAAAAAAAGGTTGTATTTTTGAATTTCCGCAACAAATTTTAATTATTTAAAGATATTATTGCTATTTTTTTCTCGAATTCTCAGTATTATAAACTTTGAATTATTCCTATTATAGTAACTTACGAAGCAGTGAAATATAATAGACCTCACTTACTCTCCCGAGGATGGTAACTAAAGCGGATCAATTTACCTATTATATCATTTCACTTGTGAGTAAGTCCCCAGCATTGCATATGTGCAAAGATGCCAGCTTATTCAACCGTTTGTATTGCACACCGAGATGTTTCAAAACAGTTATAAGTACGACCTCCTGTGAAAGACAAGCTATGAAAAAACAAATCGCCTTAGTTTTTTCTTCATCATTAATGACAAAATCTTGATTGTGTATTTTTAATAATCTTATGTACTTCTATGGAAGAACTAAATGTGTATGGTATGATTAGGTTTATTTGACTCTCTCCAAACTTAAAATGTTTGAGGAAAATACTTAAGACATAAGACTTATGATATTCTGAAGCCATTAACACATTGGTCATATAAGTGCTTGTATAAGTAGTAATTTTCTTGTTTAGTAAAATGATATGGTGATAAAATTGCCGATTCCGGTTTCCGCGTAAGAATATCAACGCGGTACAAACTAACGTACTGGAAAATACGCATAATGTTAAGATGTTCTCTTACTAACTCGTGTAGTTGGGCAGTGCCCTTCTGAGACTCGTTTGCAAGAAGTAAATCAACCTGCTGAATAAGAGATATGTAAATTCATAATAGTTTTGAATAATATTTTATTCTACAAAAATTATCTCCAAACAACGGATATAAAGAATTCCCATGCATTGTTATTTATATAATGTATTGAATGTTATAATATGATGGCATGGATACTGTACTTTGACTACTTAAGTGGTCGCCACGCTACGCTGAGTGCTGTGGGTTCAATCCCACACTGTGTAATCCACGCAAATTGTTGGTCTGAGTCTGGGTATTCGTTGTGTCCGTTTCATGAATCTTTGTAAAGCCATCCGTGATGCACGATTTATTGCTAATTCGAGAGTTGTCGTTTTCAAGAGTTACTTTTATCATTTTTACATTCAGCCACTTTTGGCATTGAGTTGTTCAGCTAATTATGAAATTCCGGTGTTAGTCTTCGTAAGCAATTTCTATATGCTATGGTTGCTTAAGAATTTTTTAAATGTTATAATGCACAGCTACTTTTTAGGCTGACTGTACATGCAGGCGCAGGAGGCGCTCATAGTTCAGTTGCACTCGGTGATTGGAAACAATCACCAGGGTAATCAACGACGGCGCGGTTAGTACCTGAATGGGTGACCGCTTGTGGCATGTTACCATGTGCGTCTCCGTGATTTGGTGGTCACGATAAGCAGTCGGTCCCGGTTGATATCATAGGATAACAGTCGTGAAGTATTAGTAGTCGTGAAGTAGTAGTTGGAAGCCTTTGGGCGGCCTAAAAACAGCCAACAGTAAGATTACGTAGCTACAAATTGGTTTTGTCAGTCCCCAACCCGCACTTAGCCAGCTTGGGGACGTATGGCCTTAACCCTCTCCTGAGAGGAGACCCGAGCCCAGCAGTGGGACATTATGGGTTGTTGATAATAAATGTAAACACAGGCAGAGTGGAAATAGAATCCAAACGTTAATGTTATTAGATAACTTCTTTAACAATTGTGATATTCGTTTCATCAATTGTACTTAATATAACAAGTATAGGCAATATTTGCAGGCCATTGCTAACTCACCGGTGTGTTATCCACGAGTTCATTTAATAAGTTACTTGTTAGCGTCTTTACCGCAACGCTTTATATTTAAGGTAAATGTACTTCACGTGCTTACATAACTTGAACAGCTGTAGTTTATTTCTTTAATATGGATTTCTATGTAAATTAATAGTTTTATTGGGAATTGAGAGATTGTGTATGACAGAAACCTCTTCATATAAAGAGAGCTAGTTAAAAAGAAGACTTTAACACAAATCAAAATAGTAATATCCTTAAACCAAGTCCAAATATCTATGCTTAGGTATTTTAGTTAAGCCAGTTTCGTACCTATTGCCCAAAGTTTAGTATTTAATTACTTGCCTGTGAAATAAGGAGGTTTATATTTTTCAAGTGTATGTATGTGTGTATATTTCTTTGGCACGCCCTTGAATACATTTTAAACATCATAACTACACACATGCTCATATTTAAAGGTGGCGATGAAAGGCCATCCTTAAATACTTTACAATATATTAACACAAGTGCAGCTAACAATGGTAAACCGGCTTATTGACACTACGCTATAGTTCAATGACAGAAACGGCTACAAACCGAGGTTCGATTCTTTGTTCAAGTAAGGAAACGAATTGAATTCATATTAAGTTGTTGTAAGAGAAACTTTTAAGTCTTTTTGGATTTGTGTCATGGATAGTGGGTTTTAATAGGTACCAGTAAAGTTACCTTTTGAGCAAGGCAAGTTTTTAAACTGGTTTAAAAACTGCTGTTTAAGTTACGGTTCCAGAGATTTTGTACACAGTGCTTATGTGTGCTTCGCATATATATATTTGGTAAGAAAACTCTTTTCCTAGTAATTATTAGACATTTCTAAAATACTCATTTCAATATCTAAATGCTTTGTTCCCTTATTGTTTTCCGTCAACATCCTTGATGTCAAACACCCCTACTTTCATTCATGACGGCTCCCTTTGATAAGAAATATTAGATTTATCCATCCATTTTCAAATTCAATTTGTCATTTTCTAATCTTCTTCCCTTTTGAATATTTTCATAAACGTGTAAGCATTGTATGTTAAATACAGAGTTGTTTATGAAACTAAAATACGAACATACTTTTTTGTAACTGGCCGTACAACATTTTATTCTTAACTAATTAGTTAAATATGTGATAAAATACCCATTTATGAATGTGGATTGTGACGTAGTAGGAGGTAATCAATCGACTGAACCCATTTTTTTATCAATAGAAAGACATATTAATTGTGAGTATCGTAGACTATATATTCAACCGAAAAAATGACCGTGATATCCCAGATACATGTGACCGGAGAAAAAGCTAGTATAGAGACCGGAACATAACTTGGCCAGATTCGTTAGATACGCAGAAATCGTTTTTGGGCCCCTTTGGTTGTTAGAGGGATTGTTCCAAGCAAGCGATTGGAGCGTAAGTTGAACGAACTTACCCCCGGTACGCCGAAATCTGGCCAAGTTACGGCCAAGTGTCGACGCGTTTCGTTTATATTACTATACTTAATGCACAGCACAGCCCAGCAGTCACACGTTTAGCACTTATCACCACTACAACATCTACATTCCAAACATTTGAGCCAGAACTGGTACGAATCAGCAATTAAAAAAATATTGATATATATAATTAAAAGTTAATCAAATAAAGCTTAAGGGAACAATTAGGGTAGGGTTGATTGGTTGGTTTACATATTCTACATAATAAAACCTCTTTTTTCTAATGTTATCATATCATCGACAACAGGAGTAAAATATATAAAGAATATGTAAAGAAAGAATGAATTGCCATATATTCTACACTTAACTATAGTTTGTACTCTATGTTTATAGTAATGCAATGTATTTTAAAACTCATGCATCATTTTGCCGTTTGCTGAGACGAAATATGTAACTTTACACGCATTTACATTATTGCGGTCCATAAAAAAATATTACTGTAATCTCAATATGGCCCATGACCTTCACTCTAGTTAATTACTGAACCCATAAATGACATTGGGGTCAAGCTTTTACATTCGCAAATTCTGTAGACAATTATGACAAATCGATAAATTTGTTCGTGTTTTGTTTGAATCAGTTTCTTGGGTGGATCACTGAAATTAAACAAAAATAAAGTAACAAATTAATGCAACTGATACCAGAAAAGTTTTAAAAATGTACTATTTAGTGTTTCGTACCTTTGAGTCCTGACATGTACCTATATTGGTTTTTCAAATTCATTTTCGAACCAGTATACTACGTATTCATATTTAGGCTTTTAATACTGTTCTTATTTTGCTTTATATATTCTAAGAACAGATCTCAAATACAATCTAAATGAGCGAGGAATCAAATCCAAAGCCTCAAAACTGTGCAGACAGAAAACACGTATTTTTTATTAAGTTTTTAATGATTATTTTTCTTTACAGTTCCACTCCGTTACGGAGAAGAGATCGCACAACAACGACTGCGGAGAAAATAGTGTCACAATAGTCACAGAAAAGAAAATTGAAGATGATTCCTCGGACTCGTCAAGTTCAGAGAACGTAGAAATAGAAGGTATGTCTGCTACACAAACCTACTTTAGATTTATGTAACTTACGATGTCAATATTAACAGAATAGTTATAGAACGGTGGTGGACGATGTCATCCACATTTTTTATCATTAACAATTAAGACTTGAAGACTCGAAGACTTAGAATTGAAGACTCCAAATACTTGACATTGGCAGAAATAGCTGATCCGGCTGATTGCCATATCATCAAAAGAAGAAGAACGGTGGTGGACGAGTAACAATTTAACTCGCGTTTATGTCGGCTATCGCAGTAAAAGTAGCATATGTTGAAAATGAAGTTTTTATTTCGTAAAAGAAATTTTAAAATAGATTTAGTGGCTTAGGCTTTAATAAACACATTTATAATATTAGTTTAGAAATCGAAATACACTTGATATTTGTAGTAAAAATAGATTTTTTTTTAAGTTCGAAGAGTATTTTACCAGTTTTTAAATTCTCTATACATTTCAAGTAGTAGATGTCTTTCTGGATGGACTTTCTGTATATAGAAATACCGTGGAAGAGCCACGGTTCGGCAGTAATGGCTGGTTCGGCTGGAGTGATACCACGACCTCGCAGAAAACCGGTGTGAAATAGCGCCTGCGCTGTGTATCAGTGAGTGAGGATACCAGAGGCCCATAAACCAAGCCCTCCCCCATCCACCTCCCCATTCCCCAAAGTCGCGCAACGCGCTTATGACGCCTTTGGTGTTGCGGGTGTCCATGTGCGGTGGTAATCGCTTAACATCAGGTATACGTCTGCTTGTTTGTTTCCATTAAATAAAAAAAATCTAGATCCCAGATAGCAGTGATGTTTTGTCTGTATTTTTCTTTTAGTAACGCAAAATTATGACAACATTATGTAATGCTATTACCTTATACAGTAATAGTACATCAGAAACAGCTGTGTATGTTTTGTTAAACAAATAATTCCATTTTACTTTTGCTTAGCATTCAATAGTATAAATACTTGAGTTATTATAATCTTCGTCCACTGCTGGACATAGGATCCAATCTCCCTCTCTCAAGGATCTCTATAATACCAGGATCTGTGCTGCTTTCATCCAAGTCATTGACTATAGTACTGGATGGATTATAAGATTACTTTCTGTCACAAAGAAAAGTATAATACAAAAAAATAATCGGCGTGATATAACACAACACTATCTAGACCTAAATTAAGACAGACAGAAAATCAGATAAACCTGATTGTATACGATTTAGTTTGATTTGTTATGTCTGAAGATACACACCTAAAGCTCAATAAAAAAAAACTAATTAAATCAACAAGTTTTAGTTTTCTACTGCAAATGTAAAAGATTTATAACAGAAAAGTTTGTTATTTAAATTACTAAAAAAAGTTTATTTATTCAATTAAGGAACACAACCCGTAGTATGTGAAATGTACATAGGGTTGTTATTGAAAACTAAACCTAATAAATATAGTACCCAATAAATTTACCACAGATTACTTATAGGTGTTCAAGTTTATACGCAAAATTAGTAATTAATCAAAAACATACAGCTCTCATTGTCTAAAAAATGATAAATATAATAAAATAATATCAATACAAATATAGTATTTTTTAATTATATTGCATTCGTATTATTATTCTGACATTCGAATCAGCTTGCACTGCCGTGTGACCGTGTTATGTGACGTTACGTCAGCTTGTATAACATGTAATGACTAACGTCATCTGATTCCAGTCGTACTTGCCTACTACGTGTAATAAATAATACACTATTGTATTCATTCCCATAAATATATCGTTCCCTCTCTTATCATTAAAAATTCTATGACTTCTTGTCAGTTTTTAATTACGTGACACATCATTCGTTGAGTTGAATCCAAATAGGAGGTCATATAATATTTAACTTAGAATTTTGCAAACCATGGGACGAATTGCGAATTCTCAAAATCAATGAAATAAAAATCATATTATAAACAAGTTATTAATTTATAAGGTTGAGAACAAATCCAGTCAACATACAGTAACATAACTTGCTTTCTATCGAAAATTTACAAAATGTTGCTGGCAATTTTACAAAATGCTTCTGCATGATGGATACTAAAATTCAAAATAAATGTATTTGACAATTATTATTTTTTTATTGTATTCGTAATTCATTCCGATAACATCTTATTTTAAATTAAAGCTAAATATTAATCTGAAAAAGATAATTGAATGAAAACTAAAATTATAACACATTTTCTCATTACCCAAAAACAACAAAGTAGTTGTGAAATATTCTTTTGTTCTAAAAAACGCAGTTTTATTTATGTTTTATAATATGACTGTTTTAAATCATTTTGATAAAATAACATAATTATTCTTTAATAATCTTTCTTTATGAAAATGTAGAATTGTATTTATTAAAGCAGTGTTTTCGAATTAATGTCAGAGATAGATCTGTTGGATTTCGATCCTTGTTTAAAAAGTTTTGTTTCATTTCAATAATTTGATTACTATAAAATTTTCATACTACGATAGATACAGACAGACTAGACGAGCTAATTTGATACAACCGTTGTTATTATTTGAACCTTTTACTATTTTAAGTTTTACCTTGCACATGTTGAAAAAATAGCCTAAGTATATAACCATAATAATTTGCATTTATCAGATTTTTTTCATTATTTTTTTATTAACAACCGATAAAGTCTCACTCCTGGGCATGGGTCTCCTCTCAGGAGAGGGTTAAGACCATATATCCCCACACTGACTAAGTGCGGGTTGGGCACTGGCAAGACAACGTTGTGGCTACGTAATCTTGCCGTTGGATGTTTTCAAGCCGCTCGAAGGCCTCCAACTAAACTGCACGACTGTTATCCTATGATAACAACCGGGACCGACTGATTAACGTGACCTCCGAATCACGAAGATACTCATAGTATCATGCCACTAGCGGTCCATCCAGGTACTGACCGCAGTGTCATCGCTTACATTCGATGATTGTTTCTAATCACTGGAGCGCCTCATCAGATTTTAGTTATCATCATCTTTATATTCTAATCACTGGGCTATGAGTGCCTCATCAGATTTTAGTTATCATCATCTTTATAATTATTAGAAGAATATAATGTTAAACAATGACTTACGGTTGATTTACCTATATGGCAAAAAGTATTTTTTAAATCCGACCTGTCAACTCAATGATTGCTATTTTAATCAATGTTTTAGGTTGAAAAATAATTATAATTACAAATACAGACAAGGGAGCTGATAAAACCTTGTATCAGTGGACGTCACTGAAATAGTTTTGATATATTCGATATAATACAATTCACAGTAATACGTTAGAAATATATAGTTTTTATGTATGTACGACAACGATAATAATGTGCTAGAAAAAGAGTTATTTGTCAAATTAATGGTTGAACTGATAATTTAGTATTCGTAATTAAACTTACGTGTTTTATGGTTTGAAATGTAGATGTAAACCGAATATTATTAAAATGCAGACTTGTAAATTAACTAAATACCAAATAAATGAACATTTTGACAATTATAACAGTAAACATTTTCGACGATAACGATTAGTCACATTGATTGAATTAAAAAACGCATCGTAGTCTCCAGTTGTATATTGGCTGGAACAAATCTATATTACTTTTAAATAACGGTTTGTTAATTAAACTACAAGCACTACTACACTATTAAAAAAATGATAAAAAAGGAATAATAAATTTCAGTTTTTTTTGTACAGAAAATTACGTCGTAAAACCTGACTAATGCACAGTATCCGATCTTCATTTCTTCCGCCGAAATAACTTCTTACTGAGATCATCAATATCTAGGAAATGTCTTGATGATTCGTTATAACGGCAAGGATATTAATTTTTTAAATTGATGACTAAGACATATTAATATGTACTTAAATTAAACAGATTAATACGTAAAACTATAAAGAAAAAAGACACATCTAACTATTACACTGTTTTGTTTTATTTTGTTATTTTGTCTGTATAACGTAATTATAATTGTTTTCATCTATAAAGTCACGTTAGAGGTCATATTTACCGAAAACTAGTTATTACCAATACCTATGGTAGTTAACTCGTGGTCAAAACAAGTTCTTTTCTCAAGCATAGTAAACGTATACACGTCACACGTCGAAGGTATACTTTTGAGTCGGAGAATCTGTTATTTGATTATTGTCAAAGAATACGATTACAACTTTCGATGATTCTTTTAATAATGTCTCCTCTAAGATGATTGTTAATACAGTAACCCTAAAGGTATTGGTTGAAACTTCAATCTGGTAGGTGAAAATAAATAATATATATTACTCATTTACAATTATGGTATCCTAAACCCGCATTCTATATGTATTAGTAAGCTTGCGTACTTTTCTAACTTTGCGTCAGAAAGGAACGCAACCACTACCTATTCAAAGAATGCGATAACTCGAACTAAAATTACAATTTTGTTTTGATTAATGTAATGATATACACAATCTTTACGAGGTATATAAAAGTTGGTGCTTATTCTTGTACGCTTATCTTTCTAACTACACAACTGATTTTAATACAGTTACCGGCAATAGAGAGAGTAATTTAAGAATATTTATACAATTAATTATTCGTGCATATTAAGACAAATAAGCCGACAATTTCAAATATTGTCACCCTCGTTCGTGCGTACAGAACGGGTCGCTACAGTAAAATATTTGTTCCAGAAAAAAGTTCCATCGTTATTAACACTCCACATCGATACCGTAAATAACGTGATATGAAACGATTTCAGTTATTGAAAGCGTGTCATTCGTAAACGTTTTACGTTTATTAAGACACGGTTCAGAAGAGTCTGTTGACCTGCAGAATGTAATTGCTACATATTGCTAAATGTGAATGTATTAAGTGAACTGTAATCGTCCCCAATATAACGTAGATGATTTATAACGAATTGCCGTTATTATATATCGTTCTTGAACTTCATTCTTTGTTCACTTTAACAAGTTACCTCTTGTAGATGAACACTTAAACGTTATTCAATTATAAAGTCTCGATCTATCGATAAAACTTAGTTTAGTTTAAAGCGAGGGTGATAATATAATACGTACCTTCGCCTTTTAATTAATAAAAGCTCTATTGCTTTTTTAGGAATGGGGGGCAAACGAGCAGAAAAGTCACCAGTGCGTTGCCGGTCTTTCGGAGATGGGGACGAGGATGGGGTTGGGGTATTTTCCTCCGGTATCCTCACTCACTCGATGAAACACAGCATAAGCGCTGTTTCACACCCGTTTTCTGTGAGGCTGTGGTATCAATCTGGTCGACCCGGCCCGTTCTTGCCGAACCGTGGCTCTCCCAAGGTAAACACTTTTGCTTGCTAAAGTAAGATTCATTGAAAAATTTGTAACTTTAAAAATAATACTGAAATTATTTTAATATAAGAAAATTATATAATTAATTAAGGGTTCTCGAAACAAAGTCAGTCTGTCAGTCAGTTTTGGTTAACTTAGTGATTATATATTTAGAGAACTGAACAGAGATCTTTTGTAAAACAATTTATAGTAAAAAAGCACAAAAACAAATAAAATCGAAAACTCAAACAGCTAGAAATAAAAAACTGTAGCATTGGTAAATTAACTAAACACTTTACGTAATATTCTTGCTATTATCCTGAAAGCTAAACCGATCAATGTCGCCCTCCATTAACAATAAAACAGGTACAATTTATACCTATATTTACACTTCAATTAGAATCAGCTGCTATTCCTCCACGCGTCTTTGTTATAGCAAAGAAAATTAAACAGACATATTGTATATTATAATACTCAAACACCATGCGGTAGATGTGAATCAGTATGTAAATAAATCAATGACGCTGCGAATCGTACCTCAGTTCATAGAACTTCATTACATCAAAATTCTTCTAAGATAAGTAACGGCGCACACGTCATAAGGTAAACAGGAAAGATTTATGGCATCTATGTCACTCACTTCTTTCGAGATTACTGTAGAAGGTTTTTTGTATGGTATATCACCTGGTAGGGGAATTGCCAACGTAACAATATTTTTTTTGTTTATATCATTGGCCAGTATAACTTGAACCATCACTGTATGGTATCAGTTATATATTATCACACTGGACAAAGAGTCAGTTCAAAGCAAGCACCATAAGGTGCTTACAGCTAGTTGTATTGTATAAAACTAACTGACCCACGTAACTTACCAATCCTTGCCACATTTTTCATTGGAGCTCGGCTCAAATTGAGTATCCGTTAATAAAAAATCTTTTTAATTTGAAATAATAGTTCTTGAGAATAGCTCGTTTAAGTAAATAAATTCGTTAGCTTTATATTTTATTTTAATATTAGTAGACATAACACATATTAGTAAATTTTACTGTGATTGCTCGCAAATACAATTAGATTTCTACAGTAAATTTATCAGTATTGGTTTTCCAACAACGTCATTATTCGTTATAAATTTCTTGCAATAGGTTTATAAAAACAGTGGAAAATAACTGTTACTCAGGCATTTTCCTTCTTATTGTCATTAATCTTACATATATAATTGTAACTAGATATTCTTGTTTGTATTGTCCCTGGCATTTGCCAGTTAATGTAAGTTATAGCCGTAGATAGTTTTATTATGACTGACTGCGCGGTAGGCCTAGTGGTTTAAGTAATTCCCACACCGCTTCATAGTACGCCAATATTAAAAAAGGCGCTCATAGCCCACTAGCACTCGGTAATTAAAAACAATCACCGAGGGTAAGCAACGACGACACGGTCAGTACCTGGATGGGTGACCGCTGGTGGCATGAGCGTCTCCGTGATTCGGAGGTCACGTTAAGCAGTCGGTCCCGGTTGTTATCATACGATAACAGTCGTGAAGCTTAGTTGGAGGCCTTCGGGCGGCATAAAAACATCCAACGGCAAGATACGTAGTCACAAAGTATTCTTGCCAGTCCCCAACCCGCACTTGGCCAGCGTGGGGACGTATGGCCTTAATCCTCTCCTGAGGGAGACCCGAGCCCAGCAGTGGGACATTATGGGTTGTTGATGATTCAAACATGTTGTAAGCATATAGTATCAAGAAAACCATTGGCTCATTTGTCACACCAAACCATTTTCTTTTTCGAAAACATTTCAAAATATCGCATCACAATATATTATTTAAAAACTTCGCCAAAGTAGACCAAAAACCTACGTATATTTTTAAAGATTCTTTGTGCACAATATTTCGGTCAAGAATGCAATAATTATGGAAATTGAAATTACTATACGCTGATAATATGTTTGAACCAGAAACGTTAATGTTTTTATATACTTTGTGTAATTTCAATAGGTTGCACTTAACTTGTTTTTAAACCACATTTTTTTTTGTTTAGGTTTCATACTGAGTCCCTTCAGAGATCAAGATAAATTAAAGTTTGCATACAGCAGTTATAGCCTTTTGTAATTAATTGCCTCATAGAAGGAACAATGAAAACAACTGACAGTCGTATGCTCTCCTTAGTTTTTGTAGTAACAATTTCGAAAGGCCCTGACACCCACTCGTAACTGACAATTGTGTAAATAAATATTTGAATTAGATTTAAGCCTGTTTCAAATGATTCAGATATTGAATTTTATGTGTGCAATTTGAAAAGCAGTAGGTAACAAGATTTTTTTGTGAAAATCTCAAGTTTGGGCTCATTTAATTAGTTTTTAATCCCCGACGCAAAATTTTGTGTGTGTGTGTATGTGTGTGTGTGTGTGTGTGTGT